>OZ014490.1:9996886-10596886 GCA_963965965.1 Trididemnum nubilum
AGGGGGTGGGGGGGCATGGCTCATTTTTGCGTACTATTCTGAGGTATTCAAACATTACTGGCGACCCAAAGGGGGAACTTTGGCACAATGCCCCCCTCCTAAATACGCCCCTGCTCTGTTCAACGCAATAGTTAGCAACAGGTGCAGGCATAGTCAAGAATTTACAATGGAGTGTTGAACCGATATCACAGATAACAATGATTACCGCATGATCAGAGAGCCTAGCTCATTATAACCGATGGAAGTCAATGGGGAAAATTAAAACCCACCTTAAGGGAGATATAATTAACTACCAAGCAGAGTTGTAAACGGGTCGACTAGTTCAGGCCCAAACCTGGCCCAAACCCGAAAATATAAGCCCCAACCAGAAAACTAATTTGAAGCCCAAATCATGCCCGAAAAAACCCGAAAGTTAAGGTTGATCTGAAAAATTTAACAATGTTGTTAAGTTATTTTGATTATATTTTTGTGCTCCTAAGACAAAAAGCACGTCTCAGACCCGAATTAAGCCCGAAATTTTGTCAACTTGAGGCCCGAACCCGACCTGAAAAGCCCGGCTCGACTTACAACTCTGTTACCATGCGGTAATTAATTGTTTACGTCCATGGAACTTTTTTAGATCGCTTGTGGTCAGGAATATTTTTTAAGCGGGTTAGTCACACGGCTAACTAAAAACTTTCATAATGATGTCACTGTCTATTTGTGATAGGCCTAAGCAATAACACAATCACTGCATATAACTGCAATTCAAGACGAATTTTACAACGACAAAGCAAACAATTAAGGATATTTTCATTAAACGTTAAGCTATTGAAACGAAATTTGCAGGATAGTTAGTTAACGATACGAACCAAGTGTGGACAAACCTTTAATGTTGGGCTCCTGCTGCAAGCAAAACCCAAAGTAACTAAAGGTTGTTTGTGTAAGAAAATTTCCGATTTTTTTCTTCTTAAACGTACTACTTTGTGACGTCATAACAAAGTGACGTCAAAATTATAGCCAGTCGAAGCCCGACCTTTGACGGTTCCATCGAGACTAATTTTGATCTCGTGCGAACTCTACAAAAGGAGCTAGACCGCGATATATCTGGAGTAATGCAGAGGGGAAAATGCTGCCCTCTAACGTTTAGGGGCGCAAAAAAGGATGAAGACGGTAACGTCGTCAAGCCAAGAAAACACACGTAAAATTTCAAAACAATTCCTAATTTTTGGCGTTATCCTCGTCCGCTAACCATGTCACTGCTGTGACGTCAAAAAAAACCAGCTCTGCTTTAACCTCTCAAAAAATACGGACACACGTCACAATGGTTTTTGCATGGAGTGATATTACTGTATGATATTTATACTGTGCTAAGGCGCTAGTTTGTTTTGAAAACTGTAGATATTTGCGTTGGTCGTTCAAAGGGGTTTCAACTCAGCAAGCTACCATCTAGTTTTATTATAGCTCTTTGAACTTGTAAAGAAACTACCGGAATTGGCTAGATGCTTCGCCATCTTTAATTTTTTCTTGCTGCAATCTTGTATGTAAGCATATTGCTATACAGCTTTAGCAAAGCGAATACCGATAATCATAATATTATGATGAAATAATAAACTTACGAACCACACATTTTTTAAAAAAGAGGATTTTGTTGTTGTAGCGCATATTTATTCTCCTGCCACCGGACAGCGTCAGACGCTAACTTATTGGACGATCCGCGCACTTTTTATTGCTGTGACTACTTCGTGGTTGAAGGAATCCGCACCTGCTCAGGAGTTTCCAGTAATCCAATGTTCCTGCGAATTTCTTCGAATTCTTGTCCATTGAATTTGCTGCTTGTTCGAAGCCACCAAGCAGAGATAATCATCGTAAAGCGTCTTATCCAAGAACGCAGCAACGTAACTAGGATGCGAGTTGAACCCAGATCAAGCGATCAGAGTCGTCGTAAAAACGACGCCTTTACCCAATCAGCCACGCTACCGAATAAGAAGTTCTCTCTAATTACTACTGTGCTAGTATCATTTGCAAAAACGATTTTTGGTCAATTTTTTTTTTTTTTTTGCTTTATTTCGAAGAATAAACTATGCAAAAGACAAGCAGCAGTGTTGCCATCTAGTCAAGTCAATCTCAAACCTTAGACTACTAAGCCACGCTAGTTAAGTGTAATGTGTAAGGTGAGCGTTATACCGTAAGGCTTAATGTCTTTAGTAGTGCGACTAACGAATAATGGACAATACTAATACTCGAAAAAAGTAGGAAAAGGCGGAAATCGTGCCAAAAGCCGGGAAAGTAAAAGAAGGCCGTTAGGGTTAGGGTTTTCCCTTACCTAACCCTACTCTTAAGCCTAACCCGTCTTTCAGCACGATTTCCGCCTTTTTCTAAGGCGGAAAGTAATTAGGAAAAGACAAAAATCGTGCTAAGAGTTGACCCTAACTTTAACAGCCTTTTCCTACTTTCCGCCTTTTCCAACTTTCCGCCTTTTCCTATTTTTCCGCCTATTAGTATTGTCCGAATGACTCCAAGTCGTAAATTAGCTTTTGAAAGGATACTATACTTTATTCTAATTTCAACGCAATTACAAGTTAGTGCAAAAAACTCGGTAGAAATCGATTAGGGTCAATTATAAGCAGCAGTTGGGTAAACTACTAATAACTGTAACAATTAGACCACATTGATAAGCACAAAATAAATAAATAAATCTAGAAGAGCAAGTTAACCCAATTTTCAAGTTGAAAGAGATACTGCTCGAGAACAGTTTTATTGAAACAATGAGAACTACTTGAGGTAAGAAAGAAGCGGTGCAAACCTTGTAGCACCATTCTCAAACTTTGTTTTGATATTACCCAGGCCGACACTTGCGTTTCTAAAAAAGTGCAAAGGCAATACTTCGGAAGGTTTCTTGGTCGCCAGAGGTGATAAAAGCTTATTTAGGTGTAGAGGCAAAGCCCAGTGTAAACAATAGATTTTACGAATTGTGTTCAAAAATTGTTAAACACTTGTAAAATAAGTAAAAATGATTTCGTTTTATCTGATCTGCTAACTTTTTAATGCCTGCTAAATCTTGGCCCTGACGGGGCAAACTACCTGTAACAAGCAAAGGTTTAGCAAAGGCTTTTTTCATTAATACTTTGAAACGGCATTGCTACTGCTTCTAAACGGCTTACGGTATTTGCCTTTAAACAGATGTGAAATTTTAAACGAAAGACTCTATTGTTAATTTAGACAAGAATGACAAGAATCAATTTAGACCGGCCAGTTGGTCGATCTATAATGCCTTCGTCTCTGGAGCGAAAAGTCTGAGGTCCAAATCTTGGTTCAGTCAAATCGGACACAGTGTTTCCAACGGCTGGCCACCGCCGCAACATTTCTTTGAAAGGAACTGTGCTGCTCGCAAGCGCAATGACGAAGAGATGGGCTCCGCAAACTCGTTATACGCTTCGCCGTAATACAGCGAGTATAATGAAAGACTTGATTTGATTATTTAGGATTCCATTTCATTCTGAAACTAAATGGGACTTGCTGAGAAGCAATCTCAGTGAACGACCGACGCATGTTGAACAATGAGATTCTCCAAAACAACCTTTCGCTTTCCCGTTATAAATTACTTGGAAATATCTTTTGAGACACCCAAGAGGATTTGGAATTTCAATCATTGTCAAAATTATATTTTATCGACAACATAGTGATTGATAATAAAAAAAAAATTCCTATCCAAGCTTAAGTCGTTGAAACTATGTCAAAATATTTATTTCTTAAACATCAGCTGACATAAAAAACCAACGCCCTATCTTGAGCCGTTCGAAAAATTCATTTTTTAGGCTCATTTGGGGGCCCCCGGAAGGTGGTATCCCCAAACTATGTCAAAATATTTGTTTCTTAAATGTCTACTGATATAAACAACAAACTATCGCCCTAGCTTTAGTCGTTCAAAAAATTGATTTTGGGGGGGTCCTTCGGGAAGTCCCCGGGGAGGTGGTACCCCAAAACTATATCAAAATATCTGTGTCTTAAACATCTGTTGATATCAAAAAAAAATAACGCCCTAAGTTGAGCCGTTCAAAAAGTTGGTTTTTTGGGTGCCCATTAGGGGGCCCGGGTCTCCTTGTTTAATGTTATTGCTAATTACTGCTGTTCGCGTGTACTACTACGCGAAAAAGGCTAAAAGAAATTGAAGAAACAATAGGCTTTTTTGCCACATTTTTATCATTGGTGCATTTCAATTGGGTGGTGCCCGTGCCCTCTGAACAAAGGCGTTGCTAGGGATGGTGGCACCCGGGGCAGGATTACGTGGTGTCACCCTTTTTTGGTCCAAAAATAGGTGAAGACCAAAAAGGTCCAAAACAAGTGAAGAAAAAAATAGGTCTTCGCCGTGAGATAGAGGGTTTTTGGTCCAAATGGGGTTGGAAACTAAACAAAATGAAAAAAACAAGGTCTTCACCAGTACTTAAATTGTAAAATTTTGCATGGGGGGACGCTTGTGCAGCCTTGACCAACTTTACAAAAAGTTTAGTGGAAATGATGTATTTCCGTCGCCGAAATTGAATGAAGACCAAAAAAAAAAGGTCTTCTCCGCATTTTGCGACAATTTTCGGCAGGAAATTTGTAGGATATTTTAGTCCTGGCTGGTTATTTTTTCTCTGGTCATCCAGCGCTCAACTCTCAATGGGAGGACGCCTTAATTTCGATGGGGGAACGCTAAATCTCGATGGGGGGACGCTCACTCTCGATGGGGGGACGCGTCCCCCCGTGTTTTCCCTACAATTTGAGTACTGGTCTTCACCACAAATCAGTGGAGTTATGGTTTCACATGATAATATAGTGTCACCCGGGGCGGGCCGCTCTCCGCCCCCAAGTGACGCCACCATTTCTGCCCTCCTGGCTACGCCTATGGCACTGGCTATGATTGTTGAAGTCTGTTTACCATTTCATTACGATACAATACTATACAACAGAAGTTATTGTTGTTGCTCTTTTTTTTTAATTTATCTCGTGCTTTGATTAAATGGTTGTTATAAAAAACAGTGCATAATAAAAAATCAGTTATGACATTAACTCTTTCGCGGCGGCGAAATACAATGGCGATTTATTGTTCCATACGGCGCTTTGCACAAAGTTATAGCGTAGCAATTGCTACCATGTATTTTAAATGGGCAATAGCGTGCAGCTACGACCATCACCAAGGGAATGTTTGCCATATCGCTGCAACCACAAATCTTGCGCTATCACCTTTAATGTTATATTACTAAAAAGCAAATTTTAAGAGAAAGAAAAAGCGACCTGAACTTTGAAATTTGGTCAATCATACCGAATTTCATGAGGCCAAATGTGAGGGACACTTGTTTGTTCTGAAAAAACTCTTCAAAGTGCCTAAATCTAATCAGTTTTGAATAGAGTTCTACGAACACTTTTCAAACAAACTTTTTAGCAAAATGATGACCAAAGTGTAAGCTTAGAATTTCACTTTTTAGTTTAGCAAAAAGTGTTGCTGGCATAAAATAACCTCAAATAGCAATGAATTTCTGATTTTTTAAGAACTGCAAAGTCGCTATGTGTTGAACTATTTTCTCTTTTGTGGTAATCAAAGCATGACCGTCGTTGGCTAGACAATCTACTACGCTATCCAACAAACTTTAAATTTTCAAAATTGGATAAAAATTGGTTATTCTACGAAGTTTTGAGTAAAAATTAACAAAGTTTCCACTAAACTCTAAAAACTAGGAAATCAAACATTTATTTATAATTAAAAAACAAGATAAATATTTTTGTGATGGTTTACGGGTGATCAATTGGAAGGCAATAGTAACAATTGATACCGGCCAGTTGGACGAACGATAACGCGTTCGTCTCTGGAGCGGAAAGTCCTGCGTTTCCAATTTCAGCCCGGTCAAATCGGACACAGTGTCGCCAACAGTTCGCCACCGCTGCGACATTTTTTTGAAAAAAGCTGTGTTGCCCGCGCGCAAAGACGCGGACATGGGCCCCGCAAACTCGTTACACGTTGCGGCGTATTACAGCGACTATAATGAAAGATTTGATTTGGTATTTAATAATAATTGCGTTGTACTAACTGATAATCGTATTGATGCGTAAACCGTAAAGCTTAAATCAAATTGTCGTTCACCGTTCCAACGTTATTTTAATTACCATTTATAGCACCTAAAAGTCTAAAACGCAAGACAAGTACATATTATCAAGCTCAAGTTAAGCGCGACATTTGGTCAATTTTAAGCCCGAACCCGACCTGAAAACCTTGAACAATGAATTGTAATTTAGAGAACAAAGCTAAGTGAAAGAGACGTGAGATTCTTATCAGCATGGCACTCTTAATTTCAACAATGAAAAATAAGTAGCGTCATACCTCTATGGTCATACATTGAATTACTTTTCACAAAAAAATGACAGCAAACGTCACAATGAGCTAAATCACCTTCTGACGCTTTGCTTTCTGTTTTCATTTAAATTTAATGAAGTAAGACGGACAAGACCAAAGATGGTTCGATTATATCTATTCCGCCGATTTCAATTACGCACCCTTGTAATCGAGTTTCGATTGGGATTATGATTACAGCTTTGTAATCGTCGCGATTACAATTACAAATACGATTACATCGCTTCGTCAAAATTTAAAAATGATTTTGTTACAGCACTTAAGAAGTCGGAATCTATCTAGAAATGCAGAAATAGGTTTTAAGCCTTGGTTTTAAGTAATGATAGCACGTAAAAGCTCAAGTTTAGAAAAGGCGTAAATCAGGGCCGTAGAAGCACAGACGTACACACAGGAGTGGTTGCCCAAGATTCTCTTAAAAAGACTTAAACCTAAACGCTGGTGTTGCCTTGCATAGTTTTGATAGAGCCGAAACTTTTCCTTAAACTTTTCCTTCGTATAGCTTAGTCAAAAGGTGTAACCTCATAAATTTTGGATGTCTGATCACGTCGAAACAAGAGCAATTTATTCATTTTTTGAGCCCAGTAGTAGCCAGCCATGATTTGATTACTTGCAATATTGGTACATTCCGATTACGACCCGTTGTAATTGATTTCTGATTACAAGTACGATTATTTGAAAATGGCGTAATCGATTACAAATTACAGATTACGATTACAATCGAGATCATTTCTGGGCAACTCAGATGCTACAAAATAGAGAATTTATCTGCTCGTTAGCTTTAAAGCCTGCTTGTAACTGCGTTTGCATGGTAAATGTAAGCAAAACAGCGATTAATGCAAAAAATTTTGTTTTCAAAATATACACTACTTCAGCTAAAACAGTTACTGGTATAACAAAAGAAAATCGTTTTGTTTGGGCAACGTACACGAATTAAAAATAGATACAAGTTTTTTTTTTAGTAGTAGCGTTTTCGTCGTGTTACTATCCGGTCAAAAGTAAAAACTATAGAAAATAAAATAAAGTAGGATTTGTGGCTATATGATAGGTGGCAAGTGCCTATAGAGGGTAGTACTACTCAACCAGTTCGAACGAACGGGTTGCTAGATTCAGAGAAGTGTTTGTTAAAAATTGCTTGCCTAGACTTCCTGCCCTTGAAAAGAAAGGAAAGTAATGCAGCTTTACACTTTGTCAAATCAAAGCGCAAAGCTTGTACGAAAGGCCCATTTTTATGTTTTAGTTATCAGCGTAATTTTAGCCCGAAATAATGTTTCAAAATTGACTGAAGACCTTTACTTTTCTTCTTCCTTTTCTACTGAGTTCAACTAATTGCGATGGTAAAACACTCAGTTCAATTGTTTGAGCAATCTGTAGAACTGATATTATTTTCAATTAAATCTTCTATAGATCCGGTTTCTGCAAATTTGAATAGTACCACAGCAAAGAAGACAAATTTTATTTCAGTCACGTAGTGGCTAAAATAGAATGGCAGCCATTTAAGATTTATTGGAATTGTGACAAGGAAGTTGTGAAAGGACCTCGCTACTATTAAATTTATATATGCAGTACCAGTATGCCCCTTTTTTTTCTTCATAAGAACGATTTTAAAAGAACACGAGATTTTTTTGCTCAAAATTTAAGAACAAATTAAGAATAATGCCAGCTAACAGGTCCATTTCAATGCATTCGCAAACAATCAGCAGCGCTTTCTTGATTTTTTTTACACTGCCGTTGATGATTTACAGTATCTAGAGCATGGTTCTTAACCTTTTTTAGTTCCAGAGCCAAATTTCAAGCCTCATAATAGTTAGGAGCCGCAATCAATAGTCGCAAATAAAACAGCAACAAACAAAACTCAAACATGGATGAAGACTATACAAACTTTGGAGCACAAAAATTGATCTTGAGAAACAGTTTCACTAAGAAAAAAAGAGCCAAAGCTGTCGTAAACATTTTATTCAAGAAGAGACGTTTCGACTAATTACTTAAGTCATTGCCAATCTGTAAATAATACACAAAAAAAAATTAGAACAATAGGTAACCTGCAAAGGTAAGTATAACAAAACGGGCCAAACATTCTAAAATTAATGAAAGTTCTACAGTGTGAAGACATTACTGCTTTCAAGAACGTGCTTAAATCACAGTAGAAGTTATTGATTTCGTAATGCCGAATTAAATGCAACCAAGCGACACTCATCCATATCAACTGCCAATGCAAATCCAACGAACGTCTCAAACCCCAGTTTTACAAATGACATACGAAAGTCACACTAAAATTACAGAAACCCATTTGTCAACTATTATCAATAATTATCAACCCATTGTTAGTCCGTGGATATTGCTTTGAAGAAACAACAGATTCAGGTTGAATATTTTCTTTGTTTGTTGAGCCTTTTAGTTGGGGTTCGATATTTCTATCATTTTTGGAACTTTTGGTAATTTTCTGTTATTTAGAATGAGGTTTCAAGTTTACTTTTACAGTTTCAGTCATTGGTATGGTTGTCTGGTTGATAATGTAAATGTTAGATATGCTTGGGTTCAGTAGCGTATGCAGGATTTTGAAAAGGGGGGGGCCAGGAACTTTAGAAAATTTGAGAAGAACAAAGATCAGAATGAAAATTGTTTCATCCAATATCAGTCCAATTTTTTGACCGAAATTAGGTGAAGATCATAAGAAAAAAAAAAAGAAAAAAGAGGTCTTCACTCAAGTTTAGTACGATTTTTTTGCCCAAAATTAGGTGAAGACCAAAAAAAAAGGTCTTCACTCAAGTTTAGTCCGATTTTTTGCTCAAAGTTTGGTGCAGGCCAAAAAAAGGTCTTTGCCTACCATTTGTTTGCTCAAAGCTTCTGCCCAACTTACAAAGGGGGGGGGAGGGGGCAATGCCGCAATTTTGCAAAATATTCTATGCTGATTATACTATCCTGGCGACACAAAGGGGGGGCATGGCCAAAGGCCCCCCTAAATACCCCCTGCTTAGGTTTCTGTAGTTTTAGTGTGACTTGCGTGTGTCTTTAATAAAATTTAGGTTGTAGGACGGTCTCTGGATGTGCATTGGCAGTTGATTGGATGAGTGTCGCTTGGTTAGATTTAATACGGCATTATGAAATCAGTAACTTACTACCTTTATTTGAGCACGTTCTTGAAAGCAATAACATGTCTTGCCCGTTTTGTAAAACTTACCTTTGCAGGTTACCTATTGTTCTAATTTTTTCTTGAGTAGTATTATTTACAGATTGACAATGACTTAAGTAATTAGTCGGAACGTCTCTTTAAAACAAAAATGTTTACGACAGTTTTGACTTTTTTATTAGTAAGACTAGAAACATTTTGCGCAACTGGCGCATTTCTTTAATGTGTCGCAAAATTTTACTAGTCATAATAGTTGACTTAATTAGGGCATTGTATTTAGGTAAAATTAAAAACAAAAAATAAATGATAGCAAAATTGTAAAGAAACAAAATTGGACATTACAGCATTAGCCCAGACGCGTAACGGGATTTTGCTAAGAGGAGGAGGGGAACTTGACGATGCTTTACGATGATTATCTTTGCTTGGTGGTATCGAACAAGCAGCAAATTTACGTTGGAACAAGTCAAACGTCAATCGGAAAGCCTGGAATACGGACAACTTCTAAGCGGGTGAGGACGACTCGTCCAAAGCAAAAGCACTACCGTCGCTTCCTCGTGGGTGGAGGAAAAACACTGATCGATCAATCCATCGGCCTAATATGAATATCCCGTCAAACGTAATTAAAATAGTGGTATATCCATGTTTTTTGCTGTTTCGCTCATTTTTAAAATCGCAGCTTATACAACTAACTTTACGATGGATCAGTCAGAGCACCAGTGTCGCGGAAGCAAAGCAATTCGCCTTGTTTCAATGATCCATTTTTTGAACCTGTTTTAGAGTGGATAGCTGCTAGCTACGGGCGCGTAACAGTGGAGAAGACGGTGGTTCCCGATAAGCAAGCTTTAAGGCAAGCTGTTTTGAGACTGCTGTAACCTAACCCTTCCGTGCGTGACGAATAATAAAACCACTTGTAATACTGTTTTAACAGCCCAAAAGTTAAACAGCTTATAACTACGCTCGACGTTTTTTATAATGTTGAAGTGATTTAAATAAATTGAGTTATGGTTGTTTGGCTAACAGTAAAAATAGGCGTTAGGTTGAACAGTATGGATTCATGGTTGATAAAAAAAATGAAATACCAGTAACAAAGAAATTTGTTTGCAGATTTGAACAAGCCATACAGTACAAGTATTTTATTTTACTGCAGTTGCATTAGTTTTTGAGCATAGAATGATGTCGACTACGATGCCAGTAGCGAACTCTGTACCCCAACAACAGTCTACGGTGGTGGTGACAGTGCCTCAACAAGCAACAAGCAAACCTCCGTCGCAAGAACATAAAAAAACAATACGAGGATTAGCTGTAAGTTGTTTTTGTTAGCTTGTTAAGTAAATAAAGTGCTCAGCTTTATAGGGATCAATTTTATAAAGGGGCGTTTTAGGAGGTATGGTAGCGAGGCCTTAGCGCTCGGAGATTTTGGAATTTTTTGCAAAAATAACTTACTTTTGGCTATTTTGGTAAAAATTAATGCGTTTAAAACGTGGCATAGATATTAGCCCTGAAAAAACATGATTAAACTGGTTGTGTAAATGGGCTATGTTTCGGTGGGAGCCGCATAAAACTCGGCAAAAAGCCACATGCGGCTCGCTAGCCGTGGGTTAGCAACTTTTGCACTACGAGATTTGAAGACCAAAAGATCACATTCGTGGTCTCCTGGCAAACGCAACTTGGGTATCCTGCAATGACATTTTTTAGTAGCAGCGGCGTAACTCAACTAGTACGAGCGATCGAAAAGTTGGTACCTGCTGATTCGATTCGCAAACTGACCAGCTAGCATCGATTATTGATTTTGGGAAAACTATATGACAGTTGTTTTGCTTAGGGCCGAGCAGTGTATAATTGTACAAGCAGTCGATAATCCTCGCGTTGCCGAGTAATTGTAATCACATTTTAATTACCAAGTTGCCTTGGTGAGGAAACAGCGAAGGGACCATAGGCGTAGCCAGAGGGGGGCCCAGGGGGCCCGGCCCCCCCAATTGAGATGCTACCAATGATTAAAATGTCATAAAAAAATACCTTTGTTTCTTTAGTTTCAGTATTTTTTAGCATCTTCGCGTACAACAGTACATGCGTACAACAGTAATTAACAATAATATTGATCCAGGGGGCCGGGACCCCTCAATTTCATTTTTACCAAGCAATTTAAATGGGCCCCCTACAATAATATTAAAATGGCCCCCAACTTTAATGGGCTCCCATCAATGATATTGTTTCAAGGGGCCCAGACCCCTTTACATAGGCGTAACGATGGGGTACCCAGGGGGCCCGGCCCCCCTTCCCCCCCGATCGAAATGCTACCAAAGATAAAAATGTCACAAAAAAGACTATTGTTTCTTTAGTTTCAGTATTTTTTAGCATCTTCGCGTACAACAGTAATTAACAATAGTATTGATATAGCGGGCCCGGCCCCCCTCAATTTAATTTTTACCAACCAGTTCAAATGGGCCCCCTACAATAGTATTTATCCAGGGGGCCCTGGCCCCTTCAATTTAATTTTTGCCAACCAATTTAAACGGCCCCCTACAGTAATATTTAAATCGCCCCCAATTTAAACGGACCCCCAACAATAACATTGATCCAGGGGGCCCGGGCCCCTTCAATTTAATTTTTGCCAGCCAGTTTAAATGGGCCCCCTACATAATATTTAAATGGGCCTCCCCCAAATTATATTGATCCAGGGGGCCCGGGACCCCTCAATTTAATTTTGCCGACTAATTTAAATGGGCCCCCTACAATATTATTTACATGGACCCCAATTTAAATGGCCCCCCGCAATAATATTAATCCAGGGGCCCGGTACCCTCAATTTAATGTGTGCCAAACAATTTAAATGTATAACCCGAGTGAAATTAAGGGTTTTTATCCTAAAGGTTGCTAACTCAGCCCCTTATCTAACGTTTTTATGAACGTAATGCAATAACCAGGGACGGATTTAACATGTGGCACAGTGCCAGTGGCCGCGCGCTCATATAAGACTTTTTTTTGGTCTTCACCTGTAGTTGGCAGGAAAATATTGCGAAAATCCCAAAGTGCCAGTGGCCCAACTCAATGTAAATCCGGCCCGGGCAATAACATAGTTTGTAGGTGTAAATATCTGCTTAGCATTCAATAGTATGTACTCCTATAACTGGTTGTTTTCATGACAAAACAATAATCTCTAAGAAAAATTTTCAAGTGGATTGTTTTTTACTGCTAAAATATTGCAGGAGGCAATGTACTTTACTTCCCCATACCAGGGCCAAATTACTTACAAAATTTAACCCCAAAATGCAAGATTTAAACGTGTTTTGAACTTAAATAGCAAGCAAAAGAAAAACTGAACAACTTAATTTTTTCAATTAGCCTTCAAATTGCTCTGAATACGTGCGAAATGTGATCCAATGGTATTAAAATAGCTTTTTTGCTCAAAAAATTACGAAAAATTGCTCAGCGGCTGGGGGCTTTGCCTCCATACTCCCATAGCCTCCGGCGTCAATGATACGTTTGAATTACAATATACTTCTTTGCTCAACACATCTCCCAATTTAGACATTTTCACATTTCAACTATTGGTTTAAGCCCTCCCCCCTAGAACGAGTTCCTAGTTACGTGTCATTACCAGGCCACGGCTTCTGATCTTCCATTCTACCATATCTGTACCACAAAAACTTCCTTTTTCGAAGCTTCTGATGACGTCATTGCATGTAATTTGTGGTTTGGGCCCCCTCCAAACAAAAATCCTGGCTACGCCTATGGAAGGGACCTTTTAGTCTTCGAGTCAAACTGCCCACCTGTCTACCACACACAGTGGAGGCTTCACACTGTTCTTTAATAGCTGAACGTTAAACAGGAAAGTTGTGAATATCGGTTTTTATAGTCCGTGGATTGCCCAATCGGTAATCGAACCGTGTGTACCATTTCAGTAGCAGACGCTCTATCCATTGACCACGGATCAGTTCACGTTGTAAAATCTCCATCATTTTGCCCACTCTAATTCCATTTGAAAAGGCACTGCTGAGGCTCTACAACGTTTCAAATACATCCCCGGCGTTTATATGATGGATGTGCGTTTCTCGCACTTTGATTTTTTACACTAAGTCGCATCTCATAGGCCCAATCTGCTCTGAGCGTACTGACGCAGTTTTAGTTTATTTCAACCAAATGATATCTTGTACGCTGGCATGGAAATAAATAAATTTCTAATGAAAATACGCCCGTACGTTCACGATTTTAAGAAACAGTATAAACCGGGCATTATAGTCGTTGTTATTAATTTGTAGCTTGTTTGAAGCATGTGCAAGCGTCAGAAAGTCACGGGAAAATTTCACACACAGTATAAAACCAATAACTTACATCAGTAGAATATGCGTTGGCTCTTTGAAACTGCGGTTGAAATTAGATTTCAAAATTAATGGTTGTCATTTCCCATATGATTAATCATAACTTTCAAAGAACTACGTCAGTAATTACCTTGTACTACCTGTGTGGATACAGCGAGTTTAAATCTTTTTTTGTCTAATGACTATCTTACTTTTTGTCACTGGTATTGTACCAGCGTCGTAATAAGACGTGAACAAACGTCACAAGAAGCTGTGCCCCACTTAAACAGAAACTGTTAGTTAGTAATAGTCCATTGCACTATGCTAATGTAACCATTAACCTTTTGCCTTGTAGTCATTAAACCACAGAAATAAAATCTTTAGTGCTGCAATTACTAGCTGGCTGCATCATAGTTGTAAGTCAAGTCGAGTTCGGGTCGGGTCCGGGCCGGGTTCTGTCCTCAAGTTGACAAAAATTTCGGACTTAATTCGGGCCAGAGACGTTTTTGTTTTTTTTCTTTGGTGCACAAAAAAATAATGAAAATAAATCGGTAACATTACTAAATTTTTCAGACCTAACTTTACTTTCGTTTTTTTTTCGGGCATGATTTGTGCTTTAAATCAGTAGTCGGGTTTGGGCCGGGTTCTGGCTTATATTTTCGGATTTGGGCCTGAACTAGTCGGCCCGTTTACAACTCTGGGCTGCATTACGCAGAAGCATGTAACGAGAGTCGGCAGGTCCAATCTACACAACGAAAACTTAATTTCACGGTGTTGTCAAACGTTTAGCTTCATTGTGAATAATTTACTCTGCTCTGGATTTAAACCCTTGACCGTCCATTTCAAAAAAAGTACGGCCACACTCAGCTTATTCAATTAAGCTCGGATTACATTGGGCAGAAAATCATAAACGTATCCCTGGTTTTTAATCAATACTGACAGCTTAATTGAACCCTGGTAAAGCGGTACGCCAGCGTATCTAATTTCTGTTCAAAATACATTAAAAATGCTTTTGTGCGTTCACGATTTTACGCTTAACTTTTGTTTGTTTTGACAAACTTAACGTTTGTAAGAGTGCGCGCGTACTTAACTTTTGTAAAAGTGCGCGCTTAACTTTTGTTTGTTTTGACAAACTTAACGTTTGTAAGAGTGCGTACTTAACTTTTGTAAGAGTGCGCGCTTAACTTTTGTTTGTTTTGACAAACTTAACGTTTGTAACATGGTATACGCTGGAAAGCCGGCATATCGGGGGTACTAAGCTTTTGGTTAATATTAACGAGAGATTCTTTTGTACGCTTATAGCGCCACCATCGCTTAATTTTTTGTGTCAGGAAGATAAAAATACATCAATGAATTAATCAATCATAAAGTTATCTAGCTTAGCATTGAACTAGAATTGACAACTTGTGATTAAAGCTGTGTAAATTTTCGCTTTTCTTCTAGCTTCTATTTACTGTATTTAATGTTTGCAGATTGCAGAATTGGCAATTGGAGTGGTTTGTGTTATTCTTGGTGCAGTGGTGTCGGGTCTGGTTGGCGAAGCACGTCGCGCTTATTATGAGTACCGGCAGCAGCGTTACAACTCTTATTACAACTCCTACGACTCTTACAACTCTTACGACTCTTACAGCTACCAATACTCGAGTCTTTTCACTTCAGGAGAAGGGATTTGGTGCGGTGTTTGGGTAAGTTTTTGACTGTTTGGCATATACATTCCTGTTGATAATAATGGTTTAACGTTTGCAGGCTAGAGTTTTAATATTTAATCGTTTTACGTGCTGTTTGACCTGAAGACTACCAGCGCGCAAGCCTAGGGAAGAGCCACCAGAATGCCGACAACATAAACCAAGCAATGCGAAAAACTTATCGTCCGACAGGACACCGTTGGGAGGATAGCTTTTTCGCATTGCTTGTTTTAAAAACAATCGCTCTTCTGGTGGCTCTTTCTTTGACTTCCGCGCTGGTAGCGACACGCAAAACAATAAAATATACATTCCTACCCAACAAAGTATCAGAAAAAGACTGTATGTTTGAGAAAATGAAGTTGCAATTGACTTTTTTTTTCCGAAAAAGTTTTCTAGAACTTTTGTCCAGCAGAGTTCTTCTGAAATACGTTTGAAAATTAATGTTGTTACGGATAACACACCGACTGTAAATAAAGTAATGCTGTTGTGCTTTTGAAGCTTATGGTGCGTTTACACTGGACACAAAAGTAAAACGCAGCGAACGTTGACAAGAATTATGGGGCGCCGTTTGGAAAAATATTATTTATTTTTTAACACCACTTTTTTGAGCTTCTTTACAATAAGTCGGTGATTTATTTACAAAAAGCCAACGAAATAAGTCGGAGATTTCCGACTTATTTTATAAGTTTTTTGTTCCAACTTAGAGTGTACTTTGTCGTATACATATATCAAAAACTTCCGATATATATCGGAAATTTACGATATATTTAGTAAGCTTTTTTGTTTCACTTTAGAGTATCGTTTTGCCCTATAATGCCAGATCAAAATCAGATCCGATATCGAACTGGCTCAAAATCAATCGTTCTGACCTATTATGCCGGATCAAAACCAGATCAGAAACTGAACTGGCTCAGGGCTTGAATTTTTCAACGTACAATGCCAGATCAAAACCAGATCTGGCATTGAACTGGCTCAAACTAAATCGTTTTGTCCTATAACGCCAGATCAAAATCTGATCTTATACCAAACTGGCTCAAACTCAATCATTTAGATCCACTACGTCAGATCGAAACCAGATCAGATACCAAACTGGCTTAAGCTTAAACTCCTCAATGTACAATGCCAGATCAAAACCAGATCTGAGATTGAACTGGCTCAAACTAAATCGTTTTGGCCTATCACACCAGATCAAAATCTGATCTGATACCAAACTGGCTCTCACTCAATCATTTAGATCTGTAATGCCAGATCAAAACCAGATCAGATACCGAACTGACTCAAAGCTTGAACTTTTCAACGTACAATGCCAGATCAAAACCAGATCTGACATTAAAGTGTCTTAAACTCATTTGTTTTGGCCTATAACGCCAGATCAAAATCAGATTTAATACCAATCTGGCTCAAGCTCAATCATTTAGATGTACAATGCCAGATCAAAATCAGACCAGATACTGAACTGGCTAAAGCTTAAACTTTTCAAGGTATAATGCCAGATCAAAACCTGATCAGATACTGAACCAACTCAAACCCAATCGTTTTGACCTATAACGCCAGATCAAAATCCGATCTGAGACTGAAGTGGCTTAAACTCAATCATTTAAATTTATGGTGCCACATCAAAATCCGATCTGACAGCAAACTGGCTCGATCTTGAACTCTTCAATGTATAATGCCAGATCAAAACCGAATTTGATATTGAACTGGCTCAAACTCAATTGCTTTGGCTTGTAACGCCAGATCAAAATGCGATCTGATACCAAATTGGCTCAAACTCAATCAATTAAACCTAGAATGCGAGATCAAAACCAGATCTGATATCAAACTGGCTCAAACTCAATCGCTTTGACTTATAATGCCAGATCAAAATCAGATCAATTACCCAACTGGCCCAAGCTTAAACTTTTCAACAAATAATGCCACATCAAAACCAGATCAGATACTGGACTGGCTCGAATTCAATTGCTTTGTCCTATAACGCCAGATCAAAATTAGACGGGATACTGAGGTGGCTCAAACTCAACCATTTAGATCTACAATGCCAGATCAAAATCCAATCTGATACCAAACTGGTTCATGCTTAAACTCTTCAACGTACAATGCCAGATCAGTTACCAAACTGGCTCAAGCTTAAACTTTTCAACGTATGGTGCCACATCAAAACCAGATCAGACACCGAACTGGCACAAACTCAATCGTTTTGTCCTGTAACGCCAGATCAAACCAGATCTGATACTGAGATGACTCAAACTAAATTGTTTAGACTTACGATTCTTGACCAAATTCAAATTAGATACCGAAATGGCTCAGAATTGAACTTCTCAACGTGCAATGTCAGATCAGACACTGAACTGGCTCAAACTCAATCGCTTTGGTCTATAACGCCAGATCAAAATTAGATCTGATACTAAACTGGCTCAAGCTCAATCTTTTAGATCTACAATGCCAGATCAAAATTCGATCTGATACTGAACTGGCTTAAACTCAATCATGTTGACTTATAACTCCAGATTAAAACCAGATCAATTACCCAACTGGTTCAAGCTTAAACTTTTCAACATATCATGCCAGATAAAAACCAGATCAAACACTGAATTAGCTCAAACTCAATCGGTTTGACCTATAACCACAGATCAAAACCAGATTTTATACCAAACTGACTCAAACTAAATCATTTTGTCATATAACGCCAGATCAAAACCAGATCTTATACCAAACTGGCTCAAGCTTGAACTTTTCAATGAGCAATGCCAGATTAAAACCGGATCTGACATTAAACTGGCTCAAACACAATTGTTTTGGCCTATAACGTCAGATCAAAATCAGATCTGATACCAACGTGATTCAAACTCAATCATTTAGATTTACAATGCCAGATCAAAATCAGATCAGATACTGAACTATACCGAAATAGCTCCAGCTTCATCGTTTTGACTCATAATGCCAGATCAAAGCCAGTTCGGATACCGAAGTGGCTCAAGCCTAAACATTTAGCGTATAGCACCAGAGCAAAGTCAGGTCTGAGAATGAACTGGCTCAAGCTACAGTATTTGACTTATAACACCAGATTAAAACCAGATCAAATAATGATGGGTCTCAAGTTCAACCATTTCAACTGATAGTGGCCGTCCTAGCCAGCAAGCAAAGCCGGCCGACATACAAGCAGAGGCAAAGTTCGAGCACATCGTGCTAGCAAAACGTTCGGGGCCAACCTTGCTTTTGGGTCAAGCTGGTTGCAGCGGCGCTGAAGGGGACCGCGCAGGACCGTTTAAGAGCAAAATTCCGAACTGGACAAAATCTTAAATAATTTGAAAAAATTCGAAATATGCAACGTTTGGAAATACGGAGTTAATTGCTTGACTTAAATTTTTTGACTCAAAACACTAAAATATAAAATAACTCGTTTCCCTGATGTTGCAAACTATAACAATTTACTTCAACTTTTTCATAAATTTGTTTTTGAGTTCTAACATTGATTTTGATGCATAGTTCCAAATTTGTATTGTGTTTGAGGAAATTGGACGCGGGCAGACCCACTGCCTGAAAATTAAACTTTTTTGTTAGCTGTAATGAATGTTTACATGCGTGGTTAACTTGCTTTGAACTACACTGAAAGTGCAATAATATGACGAAAACTGCATTTCAGTTATACAAGATTGCGTTGTGGCCATCATATTGTTTCTTTAAATACTGCGGTTGAGAGAAGGAAAATCTTTTTTATTGCCAAAAAATGAAAAAAAAAAAAAAAACAATCAAAAAGTGGAGAAACAGAAATTCATTATCGGCGCAGAACAATTTTTGTTGGGGAGTTTTTTTGAAATGTGAACCCAAAGTACACCATGTTGCTTAATAGCCTTTTGTTTTAATTTTGCATGAAAATAAATAGATTTTTTGAAATACTGTAGCCAACTTGCATAAAAAGGATTTGTTACATGTATAGGTCAAGGGGAGGTTAGTTAATACAAATTTTACATAGAATGCAACATTTCCTAAACGTTTGCTGGTAAAAGCAAAATGTTACGAGCAAATATAAGCTTGTTCATTGCGCTATCGTTGCCGCAAATTTGGCTGTTCACGCTAATTCGTTAACAATCTCTGGGAGAAAATTTTGCGTCAAAGATATAACAATGTACAGTTCTCAGCAGGATAAATACTGTATGCACATTGCACAACCCCGCTATGGCATAAGAAGCTTAATTTTTTTTCTTACTGTAATCTCACCTGAATAAAGAACAGAATCTTATTTTTGTTGTTTAAAAAACAAATATCAAATAACGTGTGTACCCATATAATAATTGTAAACAAAGCGCAGCGTTCAATTGTGAAAAGACTTAATTGTCTGATTTTTCAAAGCAAAATATTTTCGTTTTACTTACAGATAAAGCGCATGGTTTGCAGAACAATAATTTGCTTTGCGCATTCAACGAGTAAATGCTTTATTAACGCACTGCGCTAATATCTTCTTTCTTCATTGCCCATTGCGAGGGTTTGGGGGGCAGCAGCTTCAGATTAAACCGCCATATTCCACGGTCTTCCATCACATAGACGTTGCTTGTTTAATTAGCGAATTAAGAACCACGCTTCATTATTGTTTATAGGTCTCTGTCTGTCATGCTAAAACAAAACATTGAAGAAGCAATGTTTATTTCCCACGATTTTATTAACAACAGTTTGTGGGGAATGCATTTTGCGCAAAAATTGCCCAGCCCGTCAGCCTTTGTTTTTACTTGCAACCTTCAAGGGATAGCTCTTAATCTATTAATCAAACAATAATAACCAGTTTTTTGTTGTGGTGTAAAGCACTTCTTAATCACGTGGACTGAAATTTCAATCATTACGCAGAGTTAGAACCTTCAACAACCAATCACTTGTTTGAAATACAATTGTTTGAAATACATTTGAAAGATTCTTACTCGTTTTAATTTGAAAAATTTAACCAATTTCGTATATTACATAAGCAGTGATGCATATCAGTTATATTGTGGCACAACGGCTCCCAAAATTTTTGTTAATAAATGAGTTTTAAAAGTACAAAATTAAAAACTGATTTTGCATTATAGTGTATACATTTTTTTTTCGTAGAACACTTTACGTACCGGTACTCTGTATTAGCGGTACCTTACTTATATTACCCATTTTACGCAAACGATAAAATTATTTTTACTTTTTTTTATAGCACAGACGTATACAACGTAATGCATTTTAATAATCCATTAATCATAGAAACAATGCTGAAGAACTTGCTTTAAAACTCGAACATTATGAACTCATAAAGCGCCACTATTTTTGTCAACTCGAACTCGACAAAGATCTTTCGTGAAAAATCAGTCGATTTCATACCCCTGAAGACTGTTATTCTGTTAATGCAGTATTATGTTTTTCTTGAACACCAGGTTTTTGTAGCAAAGTTACTTTCTCCGTTGATCTTAATTTCTTACAGTATTAACAGAATTGCGTCTTATAGGTACCTAAAAATATATACAAAAGAAAAGAAAAAAAAAATTTTAATATCATGATTTACAGTACTTTTGTCGCAGAATAAAGCTCAGCATTTTGGTTTCCTATAAAGGCTAGGGAAGAACGAATCGACCCCGCCTTTATCACGGCCTTTATATATTTTGCGATTTCGTTATGAAGTCGCTATTCTACAATTATGAAATTTCCTGGCTTTTCCTGCAATCTACTATTTCAAATATTTTTTGCACAACTACTACTGTATAACGAAAAGATTATAAGTTATTGAACAATTTTCAAGGTCGACTCGGTGTTTTTAGCAAGATTTTTAGGATTTAGCTTAATCCTATATTTTCGACTGCTCATTCATATTTAGCAAATTTCAGCGACTTTTTGAACAGTTGTAATTGTAAAAGAGTGGCAACGTAAACTCAGTGACAGCTGCATTTTGAGCAGCATTGCTTTACTCGTTTACTCAAAAAGAACGGAAACAAAAGAGTTCAGATATGATAATATGCCTGGAGCATAATTTTTACTCAAAAATGATATCTAAAGCTTTGAGCTAGATTTCGCACAATACTCTTGCGATGTGAATCAACGTTAGTTGACATAAAGAAAATTATAGTGAAACTATTTTTATCATTTTCTCTATAACATTTTTTGTGTCGAGTTTAGCTCGGCGAAATCACGGACTTGGGAAATGAAAGTTGAGCTTTTATAAAATAAATGAACAAGCAAAAAGCGCGTTTGTTAGACTGTTTTTAGGGATAATCTTTTTTGTAAATTGATGAACAATGAAAAACATTTTAAAAAATGCATACAAATACATGTTACACTAGATGCCGCAAAATTTTGGTGATTTTGAACTGAAATTATTTGTTGGGTAACAAAATAGTTAAATGCAACGTCAACGTGGCTAAAAGGGTAAAAGCGTCGACCCCAATTGCATATCTGGGTTCAATCCGCACCTTGGTCACGTTGTTGCATCCTTGGATTAGGCGCTTTGCGATGATTATCTGTGCTTGGTGACTTCGACAAGCAGTAGATTTACGTGGGAAGAAGTCATTCGTGAACCGGAAAATTAGTAAAATGGTCAACTTTTAAGCGGGTGAGGAATCGTCCAAAACAAAAGAGCCTCTGTTGCTTCCTAGCAAGTGGAGGTTAAATATAAATTAATCAATCAATGCAAACTTTGAGTCCTCAGCCGAGAGGATGCTCGCTCTACAGGAAATGAAATAAACTGCAAGACAGTATAAATCTGTAAATAACTCAGTAGCGAACTCCTCTCCAAATAATTTTTTGGTCCCGCTATATTGCGACATGTTTTTTTTTTCATTTTTTTTTATTTATTTATATGCGAATGAACCACGCGCTCTGTATTTGTCTAACCACAACAACGCCTGGCACCTCCTTTTTTTGCGTTTCGTAATGCAAGTTTTTATGTCAAGCAAGACTATCTTGACAAGTAGTTTGCGTAGCCCAACCAACCCTGCTATTGTTAGCTTTTCTAAGATAGCAAAAAGTCTATTGTATAGAAAATCGAAACCACCGTGATTACGAGAAAAAAACCTAACCGCATTTCAAATCGCCTATGCATTGGTTTGATGGCTGCAAAGCAAGTTTCATAAATAAAATTTTCTAAAGCAAAAGCTACAGCAATAAATTTTTTTAGGTTTGCATCAAATTTGTTTGTGCAAAAAACATAAGAATCTAATTAATTGGTAGAAAAAAAAAGGCTGTAGGACAAATTAAGCTCACAGCAGATTTAAAATTTTTTTTGAATTTTGTCCGCACATAAAACTGGCAAATAAAACAACAACAATTTGAAATAATCATTATTCATAAATTTTTTAAATCTTACATCTTTTTTTGCTTTTTGCATTCCATAACTTTAAAATAAATGCGCTACAGGGCGTCACTCAGGCGCGTAGCCAGGAATTTGCTGTGTGTGGGGGGAATAATTTGGAGGCTGGAAACAACATCAAACAATCTTGACCTAGACTTTGATCGGTATTCGATCAAATTGATTCGGTTTTTGTCGCTAAATATTGGTGATCTCCAACAAAAAAAAGGTATCCACCAAAATTGGGACGCTTTTTTTGTCCGAATTTACGTGATCTCAAAACAAAAAAAAAAGAAAAAAAGTCTTCAGCCAGGCTGAAACCCATGCAGTTTTTTGTTCGAAATCACATCTGATCCTTGATCAATTATCATCGCCAATACCACTGGGGGGGGGCTATTTTCGTTTTTAGTGCAAAAATCGGTCTCAAAAGTGCCAAAAACGGGGTGTTTTGCATACTCTTCAGGCCAATGGGGGCTATAGCCCCTCCCCTTCGCCTCCCCACTGGCTACACTACTGGCGTCACTACAAAAGGGAAGGTTACAAAAGAGCAGGGCTCTTTGTAATGGGCTAGTCAAAAACTCTGCACTCCATGTCTTACTTAGACTAATGATCATTGTTTAATGACACATAAAGTTCAGTTTTTGATCCAAAATCACATTCAAATTCAAAATTTTACTTATTTTTTGTAATAAATAAAGCACATCAAAAACATGATTAAAATGGCATACTTATTTTTTGTAATAAATAAAGCACATCAAAAACATGATTAAAATGGCATTTTATTCTCTTTTTTAGACATTTTTATTTCGCTCTTCATTTTTTCATGATTAATACGCAACGTAATGACACAGTATGTATAGGCCTTCTTATTTTGGATGCTGAAGTCCAATCCTAAATGATTTGAGAGCTCGATTTCTACGGAATTAGCCAAAACTCAGAAGGGAAGGAGGACATTCAAATTTTTCAGCAACCGCAAAGTGTAAAATTACACTGGAAATTGGAAATTTTTTTCAACGTTTGCACACTCAAAATTAATTTTTGAAGTCATTATAACGCCGGTTTAGTCTTTGATTTTGCTATTATTAAACATATTCTACAAAATAAGTCAAGATTTTTTCATTAGAGGAGGGAGGAGATCTAGTTGTGGTGGTTTTTGCATAAATAAACGTCATTGTAAAAGTTGATTATTTATGCTTGTATAAAATATGCAATTTTGTGAAAAAAACTAGTTTTTGCACAATATTAGCAGCCTTAGCAAGTTTTTGCATATTAGCAAGTTTTTGCACAATATTAGCAACCACAAAATTTTATGAGCAAAACTTGCTCAATTTTAGTGTACCTTTGTTTTGGCTAAGTAAGCCCCAATTTTTTGCGTTACTTACACATGTGCATTCGCATTCAGGGCCTACAAAAGGGCGTTCAGGGAACACATCGAACTCGGGCCTAGGGGGCCCAAGATTGGGGGCGTGGAAGATCCTAATTTTTCAAGAATTATGTGTTCGGTATAATTTCTAGAGTGGGCCACAAAAGCTATAAAGTTTTTTAGTAGCCTTAATTAGTTCCCACAGTTGATGAAACTTTTTTGCAAAATTTTTTTCACGGGTAAGGTACCACTAAATGTTTTAGCAGGTAAAGGCATTTGCAAAATTTCCAGTTTTTCCCTCAAATCTTTAGTAATTGATAAAATGTTCGATCCAAGCCCCACGGAGCTAAATTACTCCTACTCCTAAATTACCCCGACCGGAAATCGAACCAGAATCTTCCATTTCTGCGGAAACGCTTTATCCAGTCGTCCACTGATTGGTTAAACTCGACCACTGACTATTTTTCTGTCATCGTACTAAAAAAAATAGAGACCACAGATACCCTTGTTGTTGTTTTTTTGCACACCACACAGTTATCACTTCCACACTTGCGGTGTGCAATAGAAAAGGCAGGAGTAACTCAGGGCGGCAGGAGTAATTCAGCAGCGTGGGGCTTGGATCGAATATCAATTACTAGGGATACGAGGGAAAAAACTGAACATTTTGCAAATGCCTCTACCTGCTAAAACTTTTAGAGATACATTACCTTTCTAAAAGGTTTACAGGGAAATTTCATCAACTGTGGGAAATATGACCAATTAAAACAATACCGTAAAGTGTTTTGTGCCCTAGCCTGTAATTCAACTAGCTTCAAAATAGCCATAAACCGGTAGTTTTTTTAGATTTAAAAAATATTCTGCCATCGGCCACCAGACCTGCAGGGGGTTAATAGTCAGGTCCTTCAACGGTAGGTTTTTTCTAGCATTTCAGCTTTTTCCTCACTAAGAATTAGCGGTTGTGGATTTAATTGGACCAAGAGCTATTTGCTTCTGGTGAGGAGGTCTGGACCCCGAAGCAAAGCACTCGGACCCATTTTTGACTTGGACCTCTCCAGAGATGCTTCTATTTGTAGTAGAAAAGGGTAAATCCATCCCTCTTCCAACCTCCAAAAATAAGGATTACCACAACTGCCTCACAACCCATCCCCTACCCCGAAAAATTGCTTGCACCATTAGCACTACGCAACAAAATTTTTGCTACTTTGAAGTGAAAAAGTGCTCTAGAGTATATTTAGTGGCCATTTCACCACGATCACCCGACCTTTCTCCGTGTGATTTTTTCCTCTGGAATTATGTGAAAGGACTAGTCTTCGTACCTCCTCTTCCAGCTAACATTGAAGAAATGAAACAGAGAATTACAGCTGCACTGGAAACTGTTATTAAAGACATGCTACAGCGAGTTTGGCACGAGCTCGAGTACCGACTCGACGGGTGCAGAGTCACAGGGGGCGTTTATATTGAACTTTTATGAAAATCTGTCATAGAACCAACAAATATTTGTACTTTTCTTTGTAAATTTAACCAATAAAACTTATGACCTTCAACATAAAATGTATGTAGTTTCATTATAATCCATTAAGTAGTTTCCGAGTCATGGGTATTTAGAATAGGATCAACCATTTTGAAACACCCTGTATTATGTATATTTTTTGATTGGTCCCAAATCTCTACCTAAATTGTTTGGGTCATATTGGTTCAATAGGTGTAAATTATGAATGCTTGTGATTTGAATGTGGTTCTTCCTCAAGCATAGCCACCATGTTTGTAGTAGAACTTTTTGATGGTCAAAAAGAATCATTTGATTCTTCGAGCTGCTACCACTTTTTCGGTTTAAGAGCTGCTACCCATTTCTCCAGTTGAAAAAGAGCAGTAACAAAATTTTTTATCTAAGAGAGGAGCCAAACACATGCCAGAATATCACACAGATTTGTAACTATTAGCTCCTTATAAATCGATAAGGTATCGAAGCAAAGTTCTTGAGCTTTAATTGATCATGAGAAAAGAAAAAACTATTAAAGCAAATGTTTTTGAGCTCATTTGGGCAAAATTCAAAAGCAAAAATTGCTGCTATTACATGCTATCAGGATGGAATTATAAAAAAAATAATTCAAAAACTTGACGTTACAGAAAAAAAACTGATAACATTTTCGAAATGTGCGCTCCAAAATTAGCCAAGAACAGTTAAAAAACCGCGAAAAGCACGAAAAAAATTTTTTTGTTGCGTAGTGTAATTGAACACCATATCTTGAGTATACCGGACCCAACTTTCTGTCAGCCAATTTCAGTGCTGTGTTGTTAATTGAATGCTCTATTTTGGTCTTGACAAACATCGAAAGGGCTAATGCTTCCGGGGCTTTGCCACGGACTCTGTTGGGGAGCTTACAGCGCTACCCAAGACCCCCTTGCCGAATTTAGATCATAAAAATGTCATCATTTTCACGCTTTCAAATGGAGACCTCCAGCACCTGCATAAAGTGGAGAGCGATTAAACTTGACATCAAACAACCCCAACAAGGTTTATTGGTCTTCGTAACAACTAAAAAATTTTTTTCTGAGGTCCTCTACGCATAAGCATTGTAACTGTATTTGTTATGCTGCATTTTGTAGAATGTTTAGCAGCAGTAGCAACAATAAACAACATTTAAGCATCGTTAAAATTACTAGATTAAGAATGAAACCTAATATACAAGTTGTTTAGGTAAATGCCTTTTTTATAATAGGCCACAAATCTTCAACATATCGTAATACAGAATTTGTTGCAAAAACTGCTCAACCTATGGATGCAGTATTACTATTAGATAGAGTATGCAGCCTTGTCAAATTGTCATGTTGTAAGCCTAAACAAATAATACATAATAATATGAATAACGAAAGAATATTAGATTGATTAGTTTATTTTGCAAATTTTGAGCGGGAATTACATTTTGCTTTCTAGCAAAGAGGACTACAACCAGTAAATAAATATTCAGCTTGCAATTGATTTACGCGAATAACAAACTAATATTTTAGCACAAAAGAAATAATCTTCTAATTTAGCCCGTGATAATTATCTCTGCGTTATTGAATGAAATTCCATCTGCGACGCCGCGTCACGGCAATCAAACGCTTCTTAACAACGCGCAGATAAAGAAAAAACCGATCGCGCCTGATAATCCTCTACGTATGACATTTACGCAAGATCAAGTTTGCAAAATAATGTACATTTAAAAACATTAACGCTTTGTTCGGAATCTGAGCTTTTCATGGAGCAAAAACTAGTTTTTATCTTTTTAGTTGGGGTGTTATTAAAGTTTGAACATTTTGAGAAGAATCATTCCTTTTGGGCAATTGATTGTAAAATTTCTTCTGTTTCGGGTAGAGTTTACATTGGTAATAATATCTGATAGTATATAATTAACTTGCAGCATTACTGTTCAAAGCATGAAACTGTTTGTATAGATTGCAGGATTTGCTGCGACCTTATGTCGTGGATGGTTTTCATGTAATTTGATGATTTCAAAAAATCTTTTTACCTTGATGCAAATATAAAACGAAACAGAATAATTAGCATAAAATTGTAAGTTGGGATCACATTTCCGCAAATTCCTCAACTAAAATCGGTCTCCGCTGATTTTTAACTCGTGTTTCTGGCTGTTTATTTTCTTAGAATAAAAAATTTATTTCACTCAAATGCAGAATTTAAAATATGGTAACCACAACACATGGTTCCAAAAATAAATGCAGTTTTCACAACTTTACTTTGCTTTTTCGCGGTTGCAATTTGGTTCAAAACAAATTCTTTTAGTCGCGCTGGAAAACATTTAGTTATAGTTGCAAACAAAATAAAGTTTTAATTTTCAGACCGACTGTTTGCGTTTAATTTTCACAAAACTTAATGCAGATTTGGAACTATATAGCAATACTGTATAAAGTCAATCCAATTGTATCTATAGTCAATTTAGTACCGAAAATCGAAAAATGATTTATGAAAAAGTTAATGCAAAGTTTTGCGTTGCGCAACATTCGGGAAACAGTTTTTCATATTAATGCCTTGGTCTACAGTTAACAATAACGATAATAACAATAATAATATGACAATAGTAACTTTGGAAATAAAAGCTTTTTTCCAAACTTTGCATATTTCAAAATTTTGTATCATAAATTTGTTCATTCGAGATTTGGCTCAATTAGGATTCCGGCCATTCGAAATTTTTTGTCTATTCAGGACTTTGTCCGATTCGTGATTTTGTTTGTTTGGAATTTTGTCCAGTTCGGGGTTTCGTTCACCAATTCCGGATTTTGTCCATTCGCGATTTTGTACAATTCAGGGTTTTGTCCATTTTGGATTTGTCCATTCGGGATTTTGTTCGTTTAAGTTCAGGGATTTTGTACAACATGAAGAAAAAGAAGAAAAACTCGAGGAGTGGTACGAGCAAAATAAAACACTCGGCAACCTCGGCCCAGCTGAACGCACAAGAAAACAAGACCCTGGTCTGGACAGGATGCAAGACCTGAGTAGCGCAGCTCAAGCCGACCGGGGTGACGCAGTCAGAGAGCCCGAGCCGAACAACTGCCAATCTCTGAACGCCGGGTGCGGATCACCCGCCGCCTTTGTTTTTTTTGCGAGCGAGCGCAGCTCGACAAGTTGAGAAGCGAGTGCAGGAAAGCATGCATCGAGCAATTCATGCTAAAAATGAGCGCGGACGGTGCCTACCGCAGCCGTCCAGCCAGGGGTAGCGTTCCTAAGAACCGAACGAGAAAATTACCTTCTGCATGCATGTATGCTTTGCTGCAAAAAGTCCAAGTCCAACGCGAGCTTTGCTAAGAATCAACATTGCATCTCAAAGTTGAGCGAGCTCGCGCGCGATTTAGACCGGAAGTCAAGTACAAAGCAGGATGCAGTCGTGATTGACCTCGGACATCTGACGGCCTCAGGTTGCGCTGCTAATCCCGAAAGCATTTCAAAAACATCCAGATCCTTTCTCTCTGGATGCGGATGAAGTCCAAGTCCAAAAGCAAACTTTTCAATTGGGATCGAGAATGCGGCTCGAAATCGAGAGCGCTCTGCTAGTGCAGGGGCACCCTAAGCAGAAACGCGTCCGCGGTCGCTATATCGAACATCGGGCGGCTGTCGATCGCGCGTGAAACTACAGCACCACCTGAAAGAGCTGAGTTGCGATCGACATGCATTGAGAGTACGCATGCTTGCTTCGATGTTGCAACCTCGAATCAGCAAGGTCGCAGAGCAAAGTTGAGAGAGGGCTCGAAGAAAACGGTCGGGTTTGATGCAAGATGCGACCGCGAACGACGTTGAACATTGGCAGCCGCCAGTCGCACTTTGAATTGTGGCGCACGCGAAAGAAAGCTTCGACCATTTTTTATGCAGACCGCGAAAATTTCGCGTCCAAATGAGACTAGCTTAACACATTTTGACTTGATTTTGACAACAATTTTGACAACAAATTGATTTTGACAAAACAGAAATAATGGCCCAAACCAATCACTGGCGAAAATTATTGATCACCGAAACATTACCAATTCAAAAACACAATCCCAACTTAAATGTTGACAGGACCTCTATACCACTGTATTTGTTTAACACATGAGTAATATGAATAATTCTCTTCCCTGCTGCTGCTTCTTTTTGTTGCTTTATATGCTTGTGCTTTGTGTTTTTCGCCATTCATTACTTTTGACAGTGTGAGAAGTACTTTCACGAAACGTCAAGAAATGTTTCCAGTTATTTTGGTTTTGTGTTTTGTATTAAAGATATTTCGATGTTCCAAACATTATGCTCCAAAAATTAAAAAGTTTTATTCACTCGACACTTGTCAAAAACGTGATGATCAGTTTCAAAGGCTTCTTTGTTGCTGCAGTTTCGATCCGGATGTTTTTGCATTTGTTTTGCTTCAGGACACAAAATCTCATTTATTTTAGTCAAAAGTTCATATCGTGACATGAGTAAAAAGTTAGGTGAAAAATTTAAAAATACTGTTAAGTCACAACGCTGTTGAAAGGCCCAGATTTTGTACGATAGGAGCAAAAAGTTTCAGCCATGCTCAGAATTTCGATTGATGCGATTGTTGCTGAGTGACCCTGAATGGCAGATAGCGCTGCACAAAATTCGTAAAAAAAAAGCTGCAAAGAGAAATAATTGTATAGCCTTGAAATTTTGTTGAAATAACTGGCATTAATGCACTGTAGCGAGAATATTGAAAAATTTCGTTTTAGCGTTTTTGACGCGAGATCGTAACCCTCTACCAGTTTCTTACTGATCAGCAGCCGCGACATTAACCTGATCATGTCTAAAAGGGTCCAAGGAAGAGCTTGATCGAATTCGTATTATTTTTTACTATGAAATTCGCTGATAATAAAAGCCCTAAATTACCTTAGTCTAAACGGATCCACGTAACTCACGGATTGTTTTTTTACCTCAAATTTTGAAAAACCCGTCAAAGGAACAATAGGACTTGAGAATTTGGTTGTGGTGGTGCTACCCGAATACTGCGGGGCGAGGAGGAACTCCACGGAGAACCAACAGTCCAGCCACATCCTAGCGCTTGGACCAAAAGTTAAAAATAGAGAATATAGAGATAAGGATAGATTAGCTAAGAGGCTCAGAGGTGGGACAGTCATAAAGGAGATGATTAAGCTCCTGTGGAGGGTGTCTACAAGTGCTTAAGGAAGAATTCGTACAAGTGATCCAGTGCCAATATGACGATAGTAAGAGGTTGCGACCACGGCAGCGAAGACTGGAAAGGTTACAAAGCATGGGCGTTGGAGATTTCTCCGGAGAAATTAGAAGAACTTGACAGTTGAGATGGTAGTGGCCAATGTGACGTCTCCATTTGTGATACTGGGCGTTACAGGTTTTGGCAATAGCAGGGAAGAGCGGACAACAGACCATCGCAGTGGATAGGGAACTAGGCACCATTTTTGGCAAGGGAATTGCCATACTCATTGAGATTTGTCAAAAAACGTGATGATCGGTTTCAAAGGCTTCTTTGTTGCTGCAGTTTCGATCCGGATGTTTTTGCATTTGTTTTGCTTCAGAACACGAAATCTCATTTATTTTAGTCAAAAGTTTCATTTATAAAATATTTGCTTTATTACAGTAATCTTAAAAAAGTCTCAAGAAATATCTTTTATTCGATCCAAGTTTTGTTCGACCAATAATGTCAATTTTTTTGTTATATTTTAAGTCAATTTTTAGGTCAATAAAGCCTTGCCATACTTATAATTTACGCTGTAATATTACAACATTCTTAAGCGAAATTTTCAGTATTATGCGTAGTTTTTGGAAAAAGCGTAAATACTTACCATTTTAAAGAAAATACAAGCAGCTCAAAAAAGTCTTTGTTTTACGGTGGAATAGCCAAACGATTAACTTCTTTCTGTACTTTAATTGATTTTACTGAGAATCCGGATTAGAAGCAAAAGAGCTGTAATTGCAAACGTTCCTCACAATCATAGTAATAGCAGTTTAAAAATGATGTTGGCATATACGTACAGTCTGTCGCACATACCAAACACTTAAAACACTGTCTTCATTATGAAGCAAGTCTGTAATATCATTAATGAAAGCAGTTGCAGAAAGCAGAAATGGAAGCCAGTTAAGTTTTCCACATTTTACAAGTTGTTGCACAAGCCAGTTAGTTGTAATACCAGAACATTTCATTAGGAGAAACTGGAAAAGTGCATTGAATTTTTTAAACAGATAACTCTGAGTTTAAGGAGGTTTTGTTGTTAATATGCGCTATTGATACACAGTTGTTGCTTACTAGCAGTAGTTCTTGATAAAACGATTATTCGGTACGCAGCACTTCTAAAATCGTTAAATATGAATATTGTATCGGTAACCTTTGAATATGACCAGGATCTGTATAGTTATTAAATGGTTGAAGTCTAGCCGTTATTTTGGGGGGGTTCTATACAAGGTTGGCTACGACCATGATGAAGAGTATATGATTACTTTCAGTATACAAAAAGTTTGAAAACATTTTTGTTTTTGAGTTGGGCAAAAAAGTTTCTTTTTAGAAAAGCTTGATTTTAGATTTAGTCATTCTATTTTACAGAAAACACAACTTGTCAGTTCATTGCATTGAAACAGAAGCAACTGAAACAAAGCAATGCAGTAAAAAAATAATTAAAATTGATTAGTCTTTTGTAAAAAACGCACTAGCGACTGAAACTTTTTAATTCAGGTCAATTGCTCAGCTTGCATGCAATATTGGACGGGATTACGTTTAGAATGTCTCGGTCGCATATGTTGCTAACTTGCAACTACGACTACGATAATTTTGAATTGTTTAACTGAACTTTGAATTAAGTTGAGAACATTGCAACTAAAACAATACGGTATGACTATTATAGGAGAATTATTACGGGAAAGTTAGTTAAGTGTTTTGATTGTGACTAAACTGCGTTGAGTTTTCGTGACACTAAAATACTTGAGAATAATGCTGCGTTTACAAATAGCGGTTTTCGCAATCTGAAATGAAATTTCAGCCATGTGTAAACGAGATTTCGCATCGTCAAACCAGGTTTCGCAACTTTCTTTTTTCAGTAGTTTTTGTGCCTGGGTTTCGCACCTCTAGTTGCCAAGCTTGTATAAGCGCCATAGGCGTAGCCAGGATTTTTGATTGGAGGGGCCCAAATCCTCAAAAATTCGGTTGTCTTCACCGAAATTGAGAGTGATTTTTCAGCCGAAATCGGAAATTCGAACGATTTTTTCGCCCAAAATCAGGTGATCTCCAAAAAAAAAAAAAAAAAAAAAAAGGTCTTCACCGAAATTGAGAGAGGTTTTTCGGCCGAAACCGTTAGCTTTACTGTTACTTTACTGTTTAATTACTGTTATGTGCGCAATTACTGAAAAAAAACTGCAACTAAACATCGTCAGGCTATGTTGTCATAACTTTTTGTCGTTAGTGGAGTTTTGATTGGGGGGGGCCCGGGCCCCCTGGGCCCCCCCCCCTGGCTACACCTATGATAAGCGCTCTGATGCGAAAGCCTCGATCCCGTGGTTTTATTGAGTGTTTTAGGGATTAAGGCCTCGATCACATGATTTTATTGAGTGTTTTTGGGATTAAGATGTTCCTCGCGATAACCATGGCAAATGTAGCTGTAGGGGAATAAGTGCTTTTGTTTTGCCTGCCACGTTGCTTTCGTTTATTTATTTGTACTTCTTTTAATGCGTTTTAGGTCTGAAAACTGCTATTTTTTTATCGTTAGCATAGACGCAAGGTTTTCTCTCCTCGTCGTCAAAACCACTTTGCGTAAACGACTTTTTTTGTCATGTGTAAGCGCGACAGCTTTAACAATCAAAGGCGATATCAATTTGTCAAGTCTATTTGTCAACGTAGCCTAAAATGCCTGAGTACAGTATTGTCTTTAAGTGTTGGTTTTGATTTCTATGGGTTATAATAAAACCGATCTTAAATGCTTAATTTTTCTTGTGTAGTATGTCGGACTGTTGGTAATACTAAACATTTTAGAAGACTAGATTTTCAAAAAATCATTGAGAATTCTCGATTAATTATTAGTAATTACGGTAAGGCAGGTGATGCTTTTGTCGGCTCATAGTTTTCTCGTACGATTTGTCTACAGTAGACAATAGACATTAAAAAAAAATGAAGATTAGTGATCAGCTGCCTTTGTCTCTGTTGATTTTTGCCCCTGGTCAGTTTTGCTTAGCATAGAGTTGTACGCAGTGGAGGACTTACTGGTAGTGGTACAAACATACTAGATGGAGAGATTTAGATTATAGATTTCGGCCACCTTTTCTTGTTTAGTTAGTCTATGTTATAATTGATGTGAGTGCTACCGCAAATCAGCGAATTGCTTAAATTAAAAATCGTAAAAACTCCTGCGAGAAAATTTTTATATTCTAAAATTTCTTTATCTAGCCAAACAACTGAACATTGCTGTGTATATTCCACAGTACTTGTAGAGCAGTTTGAGCTTCAAATAAACCAAAACTTAATTTAGCTTCAGTTTAGATCAAAGTTTTCAAACGCAAAAACTTAAACTTATTAGACTACAGTGCCGTACAAATAAAAAATCTAGCTTCCCAAACAAATCAATGCAAAAGTTATACTTAATTAACAAATTGTAACTGCAATAGTTATTACAACCGTAACTTGCATTAGCTTACTGTAGTTTTAGAAATAAAGTTTAAAATTTTGATATGCTATCAAGTCTAAAGCTGTCATTTAATGTTTGAGATTATTTTACTTAAGATATTTTTTACTTTAAACCTTATTTCACTGTTATCAAATTTTTATAGTAATGTGGCATTTGTCAATTTTTTTTATGATTAAACTTAAGTTTACATGATTAGTTTTCATATAGAGTTAAAGTCTGCAAACTAGTAATATTACAATTGCTATATTTTTACAGGAGATTTAAGATTACATTATACTAACCAAATATACTTAAGATTGAAAATAGGAAAAAATTTTGCCAAAGTTATGACGCGGTCAAGATTTAACTTCATTCAATGTGATGGCTGCGTTATCAAGAAAACGTTTGTCTGAGACCATTTTGTCAACAAAACGAAAAACGTAAACTTATGACGTTGAAAAAAACTAAATGTGCATAAGCCTGAAGCAATCAAAATCAAGTCAAGGAGTACTTTAGGTAAGACATTAGAGATCAATATCATAAAATTAAAGCATAATTTTTGTTAGTTGAAATACACGTTAATTCATTGTCATGTAAATATTTTGTACTACGTAACTGTTAATGCAAATCAGAGTTGTAAGTTGGGCCGGGCTTTTCAAGTCGGGTTCGGGCCTAAAGTTGACAAAATTTTGGGCTTAATTAGGGCCTGAGGCGTGTTTTTTGTTTTTTTTTTGTCTTAGATGCACAAAACTATAACCAAATTAACTTGGAAACATTGCTAAATTTTTCAGATTTAACTTAACTTTCCGATTTTTTCGGGCATGATTCGGGCTTCAAATTAGTTTTCGGGTTCGGGCCTGCGCTAGTCGGCCCATTTACAACTCTGATGCAAATAGCAGTGAACATTAGCTATGCCGCGTTAACACAAAATTTTGCTATTGTAGGAGTTACAAAAAATTCTGGAATTCCTCTTACATGCCGCATAGTTTTAAAAAACTCCGTCACTAATTTATTGAACCGGCAGGTTGCTTCTACTTATTTGAAGATCTAAACGATTAAATTTATTATTTTTACGCAGATAATTAAATCGGAAAACTCATGATCTTTTGGATCCCCAACAACCGACGAATAAGACGTAGCGCGTTGTGGTCTAAAGAGAGGCAAAAGTAAGCTCTGTATTAAAACAAAAATTTCTTCAAAATTTTGGAGTAGCTCACTAACTCATCTTCAGCGCAACGGTAAAACTGTATTCATGGAAAGTTAAATTGCAATCTGTGTATAGTCTAAAGGGCGCCTGTTTATAGCAATAATAATTGACAATGCTGCGTATTCCTATTCTTTGCTTTATTGGCGTGACGCGTTTCGATTTAGTATATGCACTTGATTAGCAAGTAGGAGAGCTGAAAGGGATAAAGTCTTTCCTATGAAGTTTTACCCAAAAAAATTGTGAAATAAATTTTAGTGAAACCGCTTTAGAAAGGTTTTGTTTGTCAAAAATGTACAAAATTCTTCCTGCCGTAAGGCCTCTAGTAGCTGGACGTCAGATATCTTTGATCATGCGCTTTTTAAATGCTTAAACAAGGGATTTCCTTCCAGATAATAACAAGCTTTTTTTTACATTGGCTCCCTTGGCCAAAAAACTTCCCGCGTTAAGACCGTTTGCTATTTACTGTACTGCATGCATTGTGTGTAGATTTTAGAGAAAGACTGGCGTTGCTTAATAATTACTTTGCTGTACTATTTTTGAGATTAAGGAGCTTTTGACAGTGGCCCCATTGCTCCTTGTTCAAAACAAAAATTAAAATATATAACTTTATATTTACTTATGATTTATCGAGCTTCTTTCTATTTTAATATCTTGCACCTCTGCTGAAAACCTTGTATAAGTGCTGTATGAAGCTTTTTACAAAAGTAAGTATTGCGCGAAAGAGTCTTCTTGATACATTTAGATTTGTGGAGTCTTTATGTTTTCGATATTTTCATAAAAAGATTAAAACTCAACTCTAATGGTTTGTTTCAAGCATAGTTTGATTTTAATCGTCTTCGGTGAGAAGAACAAAATTTGTTACCAAAAATCAAAGATTAAAGAGCGTAGAAACAAAATAAACAAACAATGCGAAGAGCTTAAATTTTTATTTATATTTTGCAGACACACTTCGCAAGTCAACTAAGTGCAACCATAAACCGGTATCTGGAATAACGCTAATCAGCTGGTTTGGTAGGGCCGAAGATGAGCTTCGCCAGGACAAGCGAGAAAAAAGAAAACAAGTTGTATATCCTCTCCTAATTCGAATCTCCGTGAGTTTGACCAAACAGCTGCTGTTTCAGGAAACACTGACCAAACTCAACAGACATTTAGAATAAATTTCACATTTAATTGTAAAATAAAATTTCAAAATTGGGTCAACGTGTGTTTGCTTGATGATTATAGAATACTTTGAATGTTGTATCAGTTGTGGCCACCGAACCATTGTAGAACTTAACAGTGTTTAAATTTAGCTCATGCAGATACGAAAGAAATATTTTTAGCACACCAAATCAACCTGCGTCATAACGATATAAAAATTATTAATTTCTCTACTTAAAGTTCACTTTTATATATTGCTTTATTGGTTGTAGCAAGCAGCACCGACATTGAAATATCTTTTTGGTAGACCTTTTAACGGAATTCATGACCGATTAGATTTCGCTTTTCGAAACAGCTGGACATTGAACCAGGTCTGAAAATGGTCGGGTTGCTATATCTTCATTATTACGTAGAGGTGCTAAATCTAAAAACTGATTACGTGACCGGATCCGAAAATACGATTGGCTTCACATTGATTAGGTTTGGTATGCCAGATCTAAAATTGATGGTCTTGCCAGTTTGTCTCATCTAAAAATGATAGGGATGCCCCATCTGCGTTAGACCGTAAGGCTAAATCTGAAACAGATCGTACAGCCAGTTCTGAAAGCGGTAAGGTAGCCTGATCTGAAAATGATAAGAATACCACATTTGGTTTAGTTGGAAATGCCAGATCTTAGACAGATCATCTAGCCAGATCTGAAACTGATAAGGGTGCCTGATCTGGTTAAGACCATATCGCCAGGTCTAACACCGGCCATGAAACCTGATCTGAAACCGACGAAGATACCACATCTGACTTAGATTGGAATGCAAGATCTGAAACTGATAGGCTTGCCAGATCTGAAACCGACTGGATTGCCAGATCTGAGACTGATCAGGTAGCTACATCTGGTAGAGATTGGGGTGCCTGATCTGAAACAGATAAGGTTGCCAGATGTGGATCTGGTCATGAAAACCGGATATGAATCTGATCCGCATGCCCGATCAGGTAGACTTTGCATGCTACCTCTGGTTTTGATCGAGTTAATATCTGGCTGAACTTTTGCCAGTTTTAAACCCGGTCTGAAACTGATAATCGTACCAGATCTGAAAACGATTGAATTATCAGATCTGAAAACGATTAAACTACCAGATCTGAAAATGATCTGGTTGTTACATCCGGTATAGATGGGGGCGCCAGATCTGAAACGGATAAGGTTGCCATATCTGGATCTGATCATGTAAACCGGATCTGAATCTGCTCTGCATGCCCGATCGGGTCGACTTTGCATGCTACCTCTGGTTTTGATCGGGTTAAGATCTGGCTGAACTTTTGCCAGTTTTAAACCCGGTCTGAAACTGATAGTCGTACCAGATCTGAAAGCGACCGGATTGTCAGATCTGAGAATGATCAGGTTGTTACATCTGGTAGAGATGGAGGTGCCAGATCTGAATCTGATCCGCACGCCCGATCAGGTCGACTTTGCATGCTACCTCTGGTTTTGATCGGGTTAAGATCTGGCTGAACATTTGCCAGCTTTAAACCCGATCTGAACCTGGCCTTATTGCCCGAACTTACCAGATCTGTTCCTGATCCGAGCCAGATAAAATGGCTATCTGGGATATTTTGTCGTATATAATTAATTGGAAATTTCCAATATATATATCGGACAAGTTTTATTGTAAATTAGCTCAAAAACAAGGTGTTACAATATAAATCATTTTTTTCCAAACGGCGCCCCAAAAACTTTCACGAGTGGTTGCTACGTCACTTGCTCACAATAGGCCAACCATTCAAAAGCAATTGTATCTAAGTGAAGTTAAGCAACCGCTCGCGAAGTTTGTGACCGGTTGAAATCTTTCGCAAGTTGTCGACGACGTCAAAGTTTGGTTGCTTCGAGTCCAATGAAAACACACCTTTAGACAAACCGTTGATTTGAGAGCCAAAACTGTTCAATATATATACATACAACAGAAACAACTTGGTGTCTTAAGAAATGATCCAATCATTTCTAGACTGCAGCACAAATTTTGAGCGTAAATATGCAGTGTTTGACTTTAAAAAGCGATTGATAAAGCTACTGTTTTAGATCATCATTGCCGGTGCTCTCGGGATTGCAGCTGGAAAAGAGGACGCTTCAAGATGCATTGTGAGTTGCTTTTTACTTTTTACTGTATACTTTTGGTCCAGCTTAACGCGTTCGTATCTGAAATAGAAGGCCGGAGATTCAAATCTAGGACCAGTCAAATCGGACACGGAGTTTTCAACGGCTCGCCACCGCTGTTAATTTCTTCGAAAAGAGCTGTTTTGCCAGAACGCAATGTCGTGAGATGGGCCCCGCAAACTCGCTACACGCTTTGGCGTAGTACAGCGAGTGTAAGGAAAGGTTTAATTTGATTTACGTTGTCGCTGGTGTCAATTTTTTGCCAATGATTGTTATCTTTGTAGCTGAATTAGTTGATAAAAAGTAGTAGTTCCCAAATTTTTTTTTAATTCACAACGGACCACTTGCAATTTTTTTAATGTTTGGCGGCCTTCTCTGCAAGGCTAAAAACACAGATACAAAGAGACTGAGCTTCAGCTAGGCCACAGCAGTAGCTAACTAAAGTAGTTGCGGCGAATAAACTGAACTTTTCTTTCTGTGAAGCTATAGGGAAGTCGGATGGTGTGATCACAACGAACGCATATAGGAAGCAAAAAAGGAATCTCGCAAGCGTGGATTGCCTACCTCCTGAACGCACAGGAGTTGGAAGCGAAATTATTGAGCTATGAGCCAATTAAGGCCTATACCAAATTTCTTTCGCGAACCTTCTGAAAGCGCTTCACGGACCCTAAAAGGTCCGCAGACCCCATTTTGGGAGCCACTGGTATAAAGTATAGAACGTCAAGCTATGATCTAAAGCTTCTTGACTGCGGTTTTGTTTTCATCTGGCATTTTGTCGTTGCATCGTTAAGCGCTTGTAGCGCTTAGTTCTATCTGCGCCTTTTTTCGCGAAAAACTTGCAAACAGAACCTAAAAATAGGTTCTCTGAATTGGTGCGATTAAACAGAAGCATAGTACTGCTCACTGTGCTCAGTGGCGCAACCAAGAAGGCTATAAGTTCTCATCCAAGTCACTTAAAAAATTTAATCCAAATACACGTCTTATTTAAACGTGTTTCGGACTTAAAACGGGGATAGGCTGGGCTGGGCAAAGTAATTGTTCTTAATGAATTCCAAATTGTAGCATTTAGTTTTTTTTCAAAAGTCTGTAAAACGTGTGAAATGTGATCCAAGTGACGTTGAAATGGCTTTTTTTGCGCAAAATCATAAAAATCGCCTTGCGGCTCTGCCCCTAGACCACCGTCTGTGATATGCTAGAGTTGCACCTGTTTGCTCAGCACGCCACCTAGATGAGGCATGTTTTGAACAAAAAATATTTCAACTTTTGGGTTCAAGTCCCTCGTCTGCTCGTTAGCAAAATCCTGGTTGCGCGCTAAGTGCAAATGCTCAGACCCGGCACCATGGGGGGCATTTCGGGGCCGTGCCCCCAAATCACTGCTTGCGCCCCCCAAACGAGAAATGTGCCCCCCAAGCGAGGATTGTGCCTCAAAGAAAGTAACAGGCGCGGTGCCACTGGATTGCAGTTCGGGGCCTGAGACCCCCAAAATACTGTTCATCAACCCAGTATTCGTGAGCAAGAACCGTTTTTTGGCAGATTTCGCGATGAAGACCTTTATTTTATTTTTTGGTCTTCATCCCAAAATTCGTGGAATTTCGCGCATATTTTACGATGAAGACCTTTTTTTATGGTCTTCACTCTCGAATTCGAGGGAAAAAAGTTTTTGTGCCCCCAAAAAATTGCATATGCCCCCCAGTCACGCTACTCTGGCGCCGGGCCTGCAACTGCTCATCTCGTATGCATGAAGAACAACAAATCAATCAATTCGTTGGTCGGGACTCGACAAGTATAGCATAAAAAAAAACTTATTGGTTTGGCCCAACTAGGAATCAACTATCACGCCCCTTTCAACTCGTTAAATAGCATACGCATTGTCCTCGTTGTCAACCGTTTTGGTAATTTTATTTTTGCTCTCTCGACAGATTGGCACTCATCTTGGATTTAGCGTCGTCGCATCTGTCGCTAGTGGAACAATGGTCATTGTCGCCTCGATTGGAGCTGTTTTTGCTTATGGATTGGTGAGTCCTTTTTTGAATTACAGTACTTCATAAATTTTGTCATTATTGCTTCAGTCTATAGGACATGCAGAATTCTGAACGATGCTTCGATATTGTGTTCGATATAGTGCCTTGGGTTCGCGTTACATCACACTAACAGGCGGAAAAAATAATAATGAAAATCGATTCGCTCTAAACTGTCATTTACGAGTATTCTACTGTATTCTGTTGCTTTATTGTGTTGCGTGTGGGTGTGAGTTTAGTAGCGAATGAGCTATTTACTGTAATTGTCGATTTTGATAATAATAGAATTTGACGCTATTGCAGGCCATAATGTTTTCATAAAGTTTCAGAACTAAATGAAAAAGCAGTGCAATTTGGTTCCTTCCCGGAATTCGAAAGAAAGGTGAATTTGCGGAGTGAACTCTTTTTACTCGTGATCCAATTCGTTCCACAACCCACATGGTGTAATTCTGATTCGCAAGTTGCAATCTTTATGCCGATTTTAAACCACAATTTACATATTTTTTATCAAACTATTTACGCAGTGTTTTTGCCTGTTTGGAAAGAAATGTACCACTGCGTTTATGGGTATAGAGATCAGAAAATAAAAGAGGCTTTTTTATGGCTTAGTTTGGCCAGTGAAATAGGGCTAAGTATAGAATTATAATCACATAATTATTCTTCAAGTTGCTTTGGCATAGGAGTCAGCAAAGGAACCTTTCGATCTTCGCATCAAGCACCCACCTGCACCCCTGTCCACGACTTACGGCCAAGGCTTCATACATTCCCTTTTAATGTTGAACGTCAAGCAGGAAAGCTGTGAACACTAATTTTTATAGTCTTTGGTTTGATCCGACTGGAAATCGAACTCAAGTTTACAGTTTATCTGTTTCAGTAGCAGACGCTCTATCCACTCGTCCACTAATCGATTGAAGATTTGATATCGATCAATATCCAGTCGGATGTAATATTTTGTCTTCAAAATTCTCCAATCCAAATCCGTCGATTCCGATTCTTTACCGCACCAAATCCGAAAAATCGCCCGATCCGGATTCATTGCACTCGGGAGATTTGGTCGATGACAAGTGGCAACCTCATGTAACTAACGTGTTTTCCTTTTTTTAGACAAGCGCGTTAGCCATATACTGTGTGCTTGCTGTTATCGGTTTTGCTTCCATGATTTTGCATATACTCAGTGCCAGCTACTGCTGTGCATCTTTGGGCTGCTGCTGCAGCACTGGAATGGTAAGAGTTTGATCGAAGCTAGTTTTTGTGTGTAATATTCTCTCCATCGTATACTTCATCAGCAATAAAGGCAAAAAAAATTGTTGGTGGTCAATGTTGCCCAGTTAAATTTTCAAAAACTTTATATCACAGTTCAAACAATCCTAGAATTGGCTTCAAATTGTCGTAGATGAAAATTTAAACGCCAAAATAACCCCAAGATTGGATCAAAATTCTTAGACTGGCAATAGTGGCGTCGTAGTCGAATAACTAGTATGATGTACTGTACTTTGGCTTGTAAGGCATTTTTCTAATGATTAATACAGTGGCTGAATCTGTGCTATTTTTTTTATTTCTGTTTTACACGGCAGAAAAATGAATAGGATGTACTAATGGTTGGACTTCATAAACCAATAAGCTGAAAAACTAACTACGCAAACTATAAGGAAGAACGTGGGAATATGGAACGGGGTAGGAGGTCGTAATATCGGACAAATAAATATATTTTTGTGCATGCACAATAATCGAAACTGTGACGCAGCAAAATCTATCACGTGTAGCGTCTTCCGCTACAATAAATCAAGAAACCACAAATAAGAAAATCTTTGGAATCTATCAGGTGGCCGCTATAATCCATCAAGAAATCACCTACAATCCATAACAAAACCACAAATAAAAAACAGTTCTGAGGCAGGAAGGCCGGTTGACCTCAATCGCGACGCGTCCTTTTGACATTACGTGACGCAGCAACAGTGCACACGCCAAATCGGTTTATAAGAAAATTTTGTGTGATTGATAAAAGAGAAAAGGTACTTATCACTTTTCGGGTGTTCAAAAGTTTTTGAAGGGTTAGTTTTTATTAGTTCGTTGTTTCATGCAAAAATAGTAAAATGTGAACATACGGTGGAAGCTTGCATTATCATCACCGCGACACCGCGTTAGAAAATTAGAAAACTTTTTCAAAATTAGCTGAAATCAAAGTTCTTTAACAATGGCGTTCTGGTGGTAACATGAGACAACGTGTCCCGTATGATCAATACTCAAGACCTCAGAGAGAAAATTTTCCAGGAGGTACGAAGGTCGAAACCGGACTCCCAAATCCCATTGGGCCCCCCCAAGCTTTATGGGGCCCATGCCGTTAAATCATTTTATGTCCGATGGGGTGTAAATCTTCATTTAAAAGTGAAGGGATAACGATATTCGCATACAGTTAGGACCTATGAAAAACAAAATTTGAAATAAAATTGATTTAAATCCAGCTAGAGGGTCTGGGGGAGCGCTGTGAGCTCCCCCAACGGGGTCCGGGGCTCCGCCCCGGAAGCTTTAGCACTTTTTATGTTTCTCGAGGGTAAAATACAGCATTTGATCAACATCCCAGCACCAAACTTGCTTAAATTGACAAGCAGACAACGTGATATACATGAAAAAATGTATGTGAAATGGGGGATGATGACATTGACACAATATTATACAATATAATGACTTTCATACTGTTTTAAGAAGTCATCTGCAATCATAGTCTTCACAAACCCAAATACCTAGTAAACTAATACAGATAGAGTGAGTTACTTAATGAGAGTAGTACAGTATGTTAACTTTGACTCCGCTCTCTGAGGTTGAAATGCTTTTGGATCTCTGAAAATGTTGGCCCTATTACATTGTTATACCGCAGAATTAGGGCTCTCAAGTCAGAGAAATGTAACAAAACGTTAATTTCGGTGCAAGTGTACGGTTTTTGATACATTTTCCTCTTTTTTTAATTAAATCGGCCACTATTGGATGCCCTAAAGGCTGTGTAGAAAAAATAGCAACCAATTACCAGTACTGAATAGGCTGACTGATATTTTTGCTGTAGGCAAGTTTGATTACGGTGTTAAGGTGCGATACTAAAACTTAACGCGGAAACTCTTCCGGGCCCCTTGAGCCCGGGCCCGGGTACGATGTACCCCCTGAACCCCCCTCTCGCAGGGCCTGTAAATACTCCAATTGTTTGCAAATGCCAAGGTAAAATTATGACAAAAACTGAGCATAAAAAATAAAAATAAAAACCTTCTCATTTATCTTTGTACAAGAAAACAAAACTTAGAATCTGATTTTTTAATTGTGGAGACGATAAACATGACTCCAAACGTAATATAGGGTGTGTAAGATTATTAGACTAAGGTTTGAGTATAATTTTTTTGTGGTCGGACAAGATCTCTCAAGCAAGATGTTAATTTTTAGTCAGATATTCTTTATCAACTGCAAACTTGTTTCGGGAAATGAAAAAGCAACGCTTACTCATTCAAAAAGCGGAAACAATGAGGCGTCTCATATTGGAACCCCATCTTTTTACCCTCCATATCGAAGTGCTCAGTAAACTGATCAGATATTAAAAGCTAAAATTGCAATTTTCGAATGATTTGTTCGAATTATAACGTTCAATCAATCATTTCTCCTTATTGGCCAATTTGCCTGCAATTATCTTGAAAAAGAAAAAATGCACAACGAAAAAACAAAAGTGGCTCCATATTACGACCTTCTTTCCTATGTCAGGGATTTCAATACAATTATTATTACAATATTATAAAACGTTTTTAATAAAATTGCGCCAACAATCCTTTTTTTCAGTCTTATCCTGTTGTTTGCCAGCCTGGCGCATGCGGACAAGTCACGTACGCGGCTCAACCTCAGTCAGCACAGACAGTCGTTGGAATGAATGGTTACACTCAACAACTGCAACCTACTGCTACTACAATCCAATACCAAGGTATTGAAATTGCTCGCTCATAGAAGTATTAACTGCAATAAGCACAATATAACTGTTTAGGAATCGATGATTGTCAGAACGGTGAAAAAAGAAGCAGTTTTTTTTTTCTGAAAGATTTTGTTTTTCGAAATTCTCTAAAAAAAATATAAAGTTACAGGCCGTTTTTTCAATTAAACGCTTTTTGTTGGACCAACAATTACATTAAGTGATTTACTGAGTGAAAACCTTCTCCATCAATTCAGTAAGTAAATAATAAAATAACTTTTAGAACTAAGGATATTTTTGAAAGCCAAAGCTGAAAATTGATATTTCGCAATTAGGCATTGATAAAGTTTAAAAAAGACAACTTTTTGTTAAAAGCAGAAATTTTTTTCTACTTTACTGTAACTGTTATACTGCTCGTATAAATATCCTAAGATCTCAAGTGGTGAAGAGTTGACGAAAGCGCTAGTACAGACACAGTAAGTCAGTAATTATATTCAAGTTACAACGATAATACAGTTTGCGCAGAAAAACCGATGAACAAAAAAATATAGCCATGAAGATTATTGAAAATCCAAACGAAAGACCATAATTAGTACAACTTTTTAGGAAAAACCATGACGGCTTAACGCTGAATTTGCTATAATTCCATTTCTTTTTTGTACAGGTGCTCTGACACCCAATCTTCAACAAGGGTACGTCATTCACGGAGGACAGCCATTAGTGCTAACCACTTTTCCTGGAACTGTTGGCTCGTCAACAATCCAACAACCTAACCGACCGCTGAGTCCTATTGCAGGGCAAACAGCTGAAGCCAAGTCAGCAGAAGCTTTTGCTGGAGCTAGTGGAGGAGATTTGCCTCCAAGCTACAACGCCAATGCCGCTCCTTTGTAATTGATTAATCACTGCCGTGAAAGGTTAACTGTAAGCCTGTGTACAAAATGCTATGGATTTTTAATTGTAACTGATTTGATCGTGTTTTTTTGTTTTTTGTTTGAAAAGGGCTTTTGTTTGTATCGCAAATACTTCTGCAATTTTTGCTGAAAACGGCAATTTATCCAGGTTTACGTAATAATCAAAGACATTTTAACGTTTTGAACTGCTGGTGTATTAATTTAATTCTTCATTCACTTATTACGTAGTTGCAGTTGTTTAAGATCTCTATAAAAGGCCTTTTATTCCAATTAATTTCAACTGTCCTGATTTTAGTTTCTGCGTTTATAAAACTGATTTGTTTGCTAAATCTCTTTGAATATTTTTTATTTGTAAGTGTAACCCATTATTTTGGTTTGTTTTGCTTGGGATATACCACGTTAAAAAAAGTTCAAAAAAAATTTATTGTTGTATTACCGTAACCAGGGGCGTATTTAGGGGGGGCATTGGGCCATGGCCCCCCCTTTGGGTCACCAGGATAGTATAATTAGCATAGAATAGTATGCAAAACTGCGGCATGGCCCCCTCCTTTGTAACTTGGGCAGAGGGTTTGAGTACAGAAACGGTGGACGAAGATCTTTTTTTTGGTCTTCACCTAATTTTGGGCCAAAAACCGGGCTTAATTTTGAGTGAAAACCTTTTTTTTTGTCTTCACCCAATTTTGGGCCGGTAAACGGACTTGGTTTGGTCTGGAAAATTTTCATTTTGGTCTTTATTATTCTCAAATTTTCTGAATTTCCTGGCCCTCCCCTTTCGAAAATCCTGCGTAATACGCTACTGACCGTAACATGATATAACCCTACGCACTAACTATAAAAGGTAGTGACGTCTTGTTTAAATTCAATGAGCACATGATTAAAATTTTTAAATGCCAATAGTTTGACAAAAGTAAACAAGATTTTATTTTTAGAAAGAATGATGCTTTGCAAAAACGCGAAAAATTAAGTTTAATCTGTTGCACATCAGAGTTTTTCACTGACATGTCGCCAATTAAACCATACAAGAGCATTATTCTCATTTCGAAACGATACAAAATCGAAAATCTTCGCAAATGAGCTCTGTGTTGAAAGAGAATAACTATTTTTTAAGTTGGCTGTTTGGCTAAATTGATGTAGTTTATTGACAGATATGGTTGAGTCTATTTGCTTGACGAGCTGCTAATACTTATTTTTTAGCTCCTCAGAAAAGTTTTGCAGCGCTTGAGTTTTGACTTACTCCTGTATATTTATAAAATATAAAATCCTGACAAAGCTCTCTTATAGTGGTCATCTAATTGTGTCGTAGCCAGACGTGTTGCTTAGACGGAGCTCAGCATATCCGCATAACCGATCAGTGGTCGAGGGGATAGAGTGGTAGCTACTGAAAGGATAAACTCGAGTTTGATTTCCGGTCGGGTCAAACTAAAGACTATAAAAATTGATATTCACCTTTTCCCTGCTTGAGTGCTTGACGTTCAGCAATAAAAAGGAACACTGTGATGCCTCCACCGTGTGTGGTAGACAGGTGAGCAGATGGAAGCTTCCTTGACTTTAAAACTAAAATCCCCTTTGCTGTCTCCAGGCCAATGCAAGTTGGTGAACGAAATGTAACTTCAACTACAATATTCATTTAAAATTGCTTTTTACAGCCACAAGAATAACACCGATTGAAAAACTTTCAGAGGGGCTCAAACATTAAAGGGGATGAAGCATCCAGCCATATCTGGTAGTTTACAACAAATAAAATTATCGAAATAAAGTTTTTGAATTTTTTTTTTTTAATTTGCGGTTGCAAAGATGTTCAACAAATACAAAGAGATATCTCCGTAACAAAGTTTTTGGAAACCCTGAATCGGTTCTTTCAGCTTGCACTTTTAGAGAAAAGGAGACACTGAATGATATTAATCTTTTCCGTGACATCACGTGACCAATCCAAATTTGGCAAAACCTCCTCTTTTCTGAGAAATTTGAACTGGGAGAACAAACTCAGGATTTCCGAAAACTTTATTAGGGGAAAATCTCTTTGTATTTGTTCAACCGCATTGTTCAACCAAGGAAACATTGTTGCAACCGTAGCGTCAAAATGATGACAAAAAATATAATTGGAACGACCGAAGCTCGCGTCGCGAGTTTTTTTGTTTTTACTCGGCCATTTTTAAACTAATGAGTGCGAAGTTTCAGACTTTTGCTTATAACTCGAGAACAGTTTGGTCTAGCTAAATGAAATTGTGACAGCAGTTTGAGATTATTAATTTGCATGTTTGCACCAAACTTCGAGGTAATTAATTATGTGACTTTGGTTTTAGGACCCGAAAACTGCACCGTAAAAAGCGGTGTCTTTCAAAAACGGCTTATAAGCACGGAAAAAAATATTTCACGCGGGTATATGTCTTACGAAATCCTTTCATCCCAACCAAATCCACTTTTGGCCGCGATGAGGTTTTCTTCTTTTTTTTCCTTTTTTTTCTTTTCCTTTTTTTTCCTTTTTTTTCTTCCTAAACCTTGTGCGCTCTTCTTCTCCTAAACCACAAAATATCGAAATCTAATTTTTGTGTGAAGTTGTTGAGCTGCAAACGCAATTTTGTCTCCCGAAAGTTTTTTGCGGAGACTCCCCTAGGAACTCCCCCCAAATTGGGGCCAAAAAAATCAAATTTTGAACAGCTTAAGCTAAGATGCTAGTTTTCTTGATATCAGCGGATAATTAATGAACAAATATTTTGACATAATTTGGAGGTGCCAACCCCAGGGCCGCAACTACAGGGGTCCAAGAGGACAGCACCCCCCAAACACAAATTTCACTCCCACAAACCCAAAGCGACAATACAAAAAAATTTTGGTAAGTATTGTAAGCGTGCCCACTCAAAAAAATTTTGTCTCACTTGGAACAATACTGTAGTTGCAGCACTGGCCACCCCATGGAAACCCCCAAATGGACCCCAAAAATCAAGTTTTTGAATGGCCCAAGCTAGGGTGCCAATTTTTGCACATACTTAACTGACAAATATTTTGACATAGTTTGGGGGTGCCACTTCCTTGAGGACTTTCCCAAAATCGACTTCCCAAAAATCAATTTTTTGAGCAATTTAGCTTAAGGTGACAGCGTTTTTTGGTATCAGTAGATATTAAAAAGACAAATATTTGATATAGCTTGGGGCTGCCAACCCCCTGGAAACTCCCCAGAATAGACCTTCAAAAAATCAATTTTTTGAATGGCTCAAGCTAAGGTGCCAGTTTTTTTTTATCAGTAGATATTTAGGATACAAATATTTCGACATAGTTTGGGGTTGCCAACCCCTGGGGACTCCCGAAATAGACCCCCTCAAAATCAAATTTTTGAATGGCTTAAGCGTAGGTGCCATTTTTTTTAATATGTAGATGTTTAACAGACAAATATTTTGACATAGCTTGGGGCTGCTAACCCCCTGGAAACCCCCCTAATGGAGCCCCTCAAAATCAATTTTTGTAACGACTTGATCAAGGCTGCCAGTTTTGTTTTTTTTGTTTTTTTGTTTGATATCAGTAGATATTTAAAAGACAAATATTTGACATAATTTGGGGATGCCGTTACCCGGGGATCCCCCTAAAGTCAGTTTTTTGAATGGCTTAAGCTAAGGCGCTGGTTTTTTTTGAAAACTGTAGATATTTGCGTTGGTCGTTCAAAGGGGTTTCAACTCAGCAAGCTACCATCTAGTTTAATTATAGCTCTTTGAACTTGTAAAGAAACTACCGGAATTGGCTAGATGCTTCGCCATCTTTAAGTTTTTGTTGTTGCAATCTTGTATATAAGCATATTGCTATACAGCTTTAGCAAAGCGGATACCGATAATCATAATATTATGATGAAATTATAAACTTACGAACCATGCACTTTTTAAAAAAAGGAGAGTATTTTGTTGTTGTAGCGCATATTTATACTCCTGCCACCGGACAGCGTCAGACGCTAAATATTGGACGATCCGCGCACTTTTCATTAAAATGACTACTTCGTGGTTGAAGGAATCCGCACCTGCTCAGGAGTTTCCAGTGATCCAATGTTCCTGTGAATTTCTTCGAATTCTTGTCCACTGAATTTGCTACTTGTTCGAAGCCACCAAGCAGAGATAATCATTGTAAAGCGTCTTATCCAAGAACGCAACAACGTAACTAGGGTGCGAGTTGAACCCAGATCATGCAATCAGAGTCGTCGTAAAAACGACGCCTTTACCCAATCAGCCACGCTGCCGCATAAGAAGATCTCTCTAATTACTACTGTGCTAGTATCATTCTTTATCTTCATATTGCAAAAACGATTTTTGGTCAATTTTTTTTTGTTTTGGTTTGAAGAATAAACTATACAAAAGACAAGCAGCAAGCAGTGTTGCCATCTCGTCAAGTCAGTCTCAAACCTTAGACTACTAAGGCACACTAGTCAAGTGTAATGAATAAGGAGAGCGTTAAACCTTAAGGCTTACTGTCTTCAGTAGTGCGACTAACGAATAATGGACAATACTAAAACTCGAAAAAAGTAGGAAAAGGCGGAAATCGTGCCAAAAGCCGGGAAAGTAAAACAAGGCGGTTAGGGTTAGAGTTTTCCCTTACCTAACCCTACTCTTAAGCCTAACCCACCTTTTAGGACGATTTCCGCCTTTTTCTAAGGCGGAAAGTAATTGGGAAAAGACAAAAATCGTGCTAAGAGTTAACCCTAACTTTAACAGCCTTTTCCTACTTTCCCGCCTTTACCTACTTTTCCGCCTATTAGTATTGTCCGAGTGACTCCAAGTCGTAAATTAGCTTTTGAAAGGATACTATACTTTATTCTAATTTCAACGCAATTACACGTTAGTGCAAAAAACTCGGTAGAAATTAGATCAGGTCAATTATAAGCAGCAGTTGGGTAAACAACTAATAACTGTAACAGTTAGACAATGATTAGACCACATTGATAAGCACAAAACAAATAAATCTAGAAGAGCAAGTTAACCCAATTTTCAAGTTTAACGAGATACTGCTCGAGATCGGTTTTATTGAAAGAATGAGAACTACAGTACTTGAGGTAATAAAGAAGCGGTGCAAACCTTGCAGCACTATTCCCAAACTTTGTTTTGATGTTATCCAGGCCGACACTTGCATGTCTAAAAAAGTGCAAAGGCAATACTTTGGAACGTTTCTTGGTCGCCAGAGGTGGTAAAAGCTTTCTAGGCGTAGGTGCAAGCCCAGTGTTACCGATAGATTTTGTGAATTATCTTCAAAAAGTTTAAACACTTGTAAAATAAGTAAAAATGATTTCGTTTTATCTGACCTGCTGACTTTTGTAATGCCTGCTAAATCTTGGCCCTGATGGGGCAAACTACCTTTAACAAGATAAGGTTTAGCAAAGGCTTTTTTCATTAATACTTTGAAACGGCATTGCTACTGCTTCTAAACGGCTTACGGTATTTGCCTTTAAACAGATGTGAAATTTTAAACGAAAGGCTCTATTGTTAATTTAGACCAGAATGACAAGATTCAATTTAGACCGGCCAGTTGGTCGATCTATAATGCCTTCGTCTCTGGAGCGGAAAGTCTGAGGTCCAAATCTCGGTTCATTCAAATCGGACACAGTGTTTCCAACGGCTGGCCACCGCTGCAACATTTCTTTGAAAGGAACTGTGCTGCTCGCAAGCGCAATGACGCGGAGATGGGCCCCGCAAACTCGTTACATGCTTCGGCGTAATACAGTGAGTATGATGAAAGATTTGATTTGATTATTTAGGATTCCATTTCATTCTGAAACTAAATGGAAGCTAGCTGAGAAGCAATCTCAGTGAACGACCGACGCATGTTGAACAATGAGATTCTCCAAAACAACCTTCCGCTTTCCGTTATAACTTACTTGGAAACAACTTTTGGGACACCCAAAGAGGGTTTGGAATTTCAATCATTGTCAAGATTATAGTTTATCGACAACATAGTGATTGATAATAAAAAAAAATTCCTATCCAAGCTTAAGTCGTTGAAACTATGTCAAAATATTTATTCCTTAAACATCAGCTGATATAAAATACTAACGCCCTATCTTGAGCCGTTCAAAAAATTCTTTTTTAGGCTCATTTGGGGGCCCCCGGGAGGTGGTATCCCCAAACTATGTCAAAATATTTGTTTCTTAAATGTATACTGATATAAAAAACAAACTATCGCCCTAGCTTTAGTCGTTCAAAAAATTGATTTTTGGGGGTCCTTTCGGGGAGTCCCCGGGGGGGTGGTACCCCAAAACTATGTCAAAATATCTGTGTCTTAAACATCTGCTGATATCAAAAAAACTAACGTCCTTAGTTGAGCCATTCAAAAAATTGACTTTTGGGTGGCCCATTAGGAGGCCCGGGTCTCCTTGTTTAATGTTATTGCTAATTACTGCTGTTTGCGCGTACTGCTACGCGAAAAATGCTAAAAGAAATTGAAGAAACAATAGGCTTTTTTGCCACATTTTTATCATTGGTGCATTTCAATTGGGTGGTGCCCGTGCCCTCTGAACAAAGGCGTTGCTAGGGATAGTGGCACCCGGGGCAAGATTACGTGGTGTCACCCTTTTTTGGTCCAAAAATAAGTGAAGACCAAAATGGTCCAAAAATAAGTGAAGAAAAAAATAGGTCTTCGACGTGAAATAGAAGGTTTTTGGTCCAAATGGGGTTGGAAACTAAACAAAATGAAAAAACAAGGTCTTCACCACAAATCAGTGGAGTTATGGTTTCACATAATAATATAGCGTCACCCGGGGCAGGCCGCCCCCCGCCCCCACGTGACGCCACCGTTTCTGCCCTCCTGGCTACGCCTATGGCACTGGCTATGATTGTTGAAGTCTGTTTACCATTTCGTTACGATACGATACTATACAACAGAAGTTATTGTTGCTGCTCTTCTTTTTTTAATCTATCTCGTGCTTTGATTAAATGGTTGTTATAAAAAACAGTGCATAATAAAAAATCAGTTATGACATTAACTTTTTCGCGACGGCGAAATACAATGGCGATTTATTGTTCCATACGGCGCTTTGCACAAAGTTATCGCGTTGCAATTGCTACCATGTATTTTAAATGGGCAATAGCGTGCGGCTACGGCCATCACCAAGGGAATGTTTGCCATATCGCTGCAACAACAAATCTTGCGCTATCACCTTTAATGTTAGATTGCTAAAAAGCAGATTTTAAGAGAAAGAAAAAGCGACCTGAACTTTGAAATTTGGTCAATCATACCGAATTTCGTAAGGCCAAATGTGAGGGACACTTGTTTGTTCTGAAAAAACTCTTCAAAGTGCCTAAATCTAATCAGTTCTGAATAGAGTTCTACGAACACTTTTCAAACAAATTTTTTAGCAAAATGATGACCAAAGTCTAAGCTTAGAATTTCACTTTTTAGTTTAACAAAAAGTCTTGCTGGCATAAAATAACCTCAAATAGCAATGAATTTCTGATTTTTCAAGAACCGCAAAGTCGCTATATGTTGAACTTTTTTCTCTTTTGTGGTAATCAAAGCATGACCGTCGTTGGCTAGACAATCTACTACGCTATCCAACAAACTTTAAATTTTCAAAATTGGATAAAAATTGGTTATTCTGCGAAGTTTTGAGTAAAAATTAACAAAGTTTCCACTAAACTCTAAAAACTAAGAAATTAAACATTTATTTATAATTAAAAAATAAGATAAATATTTTTGTGATGGTTTACGGCTGATCAATTGGGAGGCAATAGTAATAATTGATACCGGCCAGTTGGACGAACGGTAACGCGTTCGTCTCTGGAGCGGAAAGTCCTGAGTTTCCAATTTCAGCCCGGTCAAATCGGACGCAGTGTCGCCAACAGTTCGCCACCGCTGCGACATTTTTTTGAAAAAAGCTGTGTTGCCCGGGCACAAAGACGCGGAGATGGGCCCCGCAAACTCGTTACACGCTGCGGCGTATTACAGCGACTATAATGAAAGATTTGATTTGGTATTTAATAATAATTGCGTAGTACTAACTGATAATCGTATTGATGCGTAAACCGTAAAGCTTAAATCAAATTGTCGTTCACCGTTCCAACGTTATTTTAATTACCTTTTGTAGCACCTAAAAGTCTAAAGCGCAAGACAAGTACGTATTATCAAACTCAAGTTAAGCGCGACATTTTGTCAATTTTAAGCCCGAACCCGACCCGAAAACCTTGCACAATGAATTGTAATTTAGAGAACAAAGCTAAGTGAAAGAGATGTGAGATTCTTATCAGCATGGCACTCTTAATTCCAACAACGAAAAATGAATAGCGTCATACCTCTACGGTCATACATTGAATTACTTTTTAGAGAAAAATGACAGCAAACGTCACAATGAGCTAATCGCCTTCTGAAGCTTTGCTTTCTGTTTTCATTTAAATCTAATGAAGTAGGAGGGACAAGACCAAAGATGGTTCGATTATATCTATTCCGCCGATTTCAATTACGCACCCTTGTAATCGAGTTTCGATTGGGATTATGATTACAGCTTTGTAATCGTCGCGATTACGATTACAAATACGATTACATCGCTTCGTCAAAATTTAAAAATGATTTTGTTACAGCACTTAAGAAGTCGTAAAAATAGGTTTTAAGCCTTGGTTTTAAGTAATGATAGCACATAAAAGCTCAAGTTTAGAAAAGGCGTAAATCAGGGCCGTACAAACACAGACGTACACACAGGAGTGGTTACCCAAGATTCTCTTAAAAAGACTTAAACCTAAACGCTGGTGTTGCCTTGCATAGTTTTGATAGAGCCGAAACTTTTCCTTAAACTTTTCCTCCGTATAGCTTAGTCAAAAGGTGTAATCTCATAAATTTTGGATGTCTGATTACGTCGAAATAGGAGCAATTTATTCATTTTTTGAGCCTAGTAGTAGCTAGCCATGATTTGATTACTTGCAATATTGGTACATTACGATTACGACCCGTTGTAATTGATTTCTGATTACAAGTACGATTATTTGAAAATCGCGTAATCGATTACAAATTGCAGATTACGATTACAATCGAGATCATTTCTGGGCAACACAGATGCTACAAAATAGAGGATTTATCTACTCGTTAGCTTTAAAGCCTGCTTGTAACTGCGTTTGCATGGTCAATGTAAGCAAAACAGCGATTAATGCAGAAAATTTTGTTTTCAAAATATACACTACTTCAGCTATAACAGTTACTGGTATAACAATAGAAAATCGTTTTGTTTGGGCAACGGACACGAATTAAAAATAGATACAAGGTTTTTTTTTAGTAATAGCGTTTTCGTCGTGTTACTATCCGGTCAAAAGTAAAAACTATAGAAAATAAAATAAAATAGGATATGTTGCTATATGATAGGTGGCAAGTGCCTATAGAGGGTAGTACTACTCAACCAGTTCGAACGAACGGGTTGCTAGATTCAGAGAAGTGTTTGTTAAAAATTGCTTGCCTAGACTTCCTGCCCTTGAAAAGAAAATTGCTTGCCTGCCTTGAAAAGAAAGGAAAGTAATGCAACATTACACTTTGTCAAATCATAGCGCAAAGCTTGTACGAAAGGTCCATTCATGGCATGGTCCATTTTTATGTTTATGTTTTAGTCATCAGCGTAATTTTTGCCCGAAAACATGTTTCCAAATTGACTGAAGACCGTTTCTTTTCTTCTTCCTTTTCTTTTGAGTTCAACTAATTGCGAAGGTAAAACACTCAGTTCAATTGTTTGAGCAATTTGTAGAACTGGTGTTATTTTTTATTAAATTTTCTATGGATCCGGTTTCTGCAAATTTGAATAACGCCACAGCAAAGCAAGACAAATTTTATTTCAGTCACGCAGTAGCTAAAATATAATGGCAGCCATTTAGATTTATTGGAATTGCGACAAGGAAGTTGTGAAAGGACCTCGCTGCTATTAAATTTATATATGCAGTACCAGTATGCCCCTTTTTTTTCTTCATAAGAACAATTTTAAAAGAACACGAGACTTTTTTGCTCAAAAGTTAAGAACAAATTAAGAACAATGCCAGCTAACCGGTCCATTTCAATGCATTCGAAGGCAATCAGCAGCGCTTTCTAGGCTTTTTTTACACTGCTATTGATGATTTACAGTATCTAGAGCATGGTTCTTAACCTTTTTTAGTTCCAGAGCCAAATTTCAAGCCTCATAATTGTTAGAAGCTGCAATCAATAGTCGCAAATAAAACAGCAACAAACAAAACTCAAACATGGATGAAGACTACAAACTTTGGAGCACAAAAATTGATCTTGAGAAACAGTTTCACTAAGAAAAAAAGAGCCAAAACTGTCTTAAACATTTTATTCAAGAAGAGACGTTTCGACTAATTACTTAAGTCATTGCCAATCTGTAAATAATGCTCAAGAAAAAATTAGAACAATAGGTAACCTGCAAAGGTAAGTATAATAAAACGGGCCAAACATTCTAAAATTAATGAAAGTTCTACAGTGTGAAGACATTATTGCTTTCAAGAACGTGCTTAAATCACGGTAGAAGTTATTGATTTCGTAATGCCGAATTAAATGCAACCAAGCGACACTCATCCATATCAACTGCCAATGCACATCCAACGAACGTCTCACAACCCCAGTTTTATAAAAGACATACGAAAGTCACACTAAAATTACAGAAACTCATTTGTCAACTATTATCAATAATTATCAACGCATTGTTAGTCCGTGGATATTGCTTTGAAGAAACAACAGATTCAGGTTAAATTTTTTCTTTGTTTGTTGAGCCTTTTAGTTGGGGTTCGATATTTCTATCATTTTTGGAACTTTTGGTAATTTTCTGTTATTTAGAATGAGGTTTCAAGTTTACTTTTACAGTTTCAGTCATTGGTATGGTTGTCTGGTTGATAATGTAAATGTTAGATATGCTTGGGTTCAGTAGCGTATGCAGGATTTTGAAAAGGAGGTGGGTCCAGGAACTTTAGAAAATTTGAGAAGAACAAAGATCAGAATGAAAATTGTTTCACCCAATATCAGTCCAATTTTTTGACCGAAATTAGGTGAAGACCAAAAAAAAAAACAGAAAAAAAGAGATCCTCACTCAAGTTTAGTCCGATTTTTTGCCCGAAATTAGGTGAAGACCAAAAAAAAAAAGGTCTTCACTCAAGTTTAGTCCCATTTTTTGCTCAAAGTTTGGTTCAGGCCAAAAAAAAGGTCTTCGCCTACCATTTGTATGCTCAAAGCTTCTGCCCAACTTACCAAGGGGGGGGGGAGGGGGCAATGCCGCAATTTTGCAAAATATTCTATGCTAATTATACTATCCTGGCGACCTAAAAAGGTGGGCCATGGCCCAATGGCTCCCCTGCTTGGGTTTCTGTAGTTTTAGTGTGACTTGCGTGTGTCTTTAATAAAATTTAGGTTGTAAGACGGTCTCTGGAGGTGCTTGGCAGTTGATTGGATGAGTGTCGCTTGGTTAGATTTAATACGGCATTATGAAATCAGTAACTTACCACCTTTATTTGAGCACGTTCTTGAAAGCAATAACATGTCTTGCCCGTTTTGTAAAACTTACCTTTGCAGGTTACCTGTTGTTCTAATTTTTTCTTGAGTAGTATTATTTACAGATTGACAATAACTTAAGTAATTAGTCGGAACGTCTTTTTTTAAAAAAATGTTTACGACAGTTTTGGCTCTTTTATTCTTAGTAAGACTAGAAACATTTTGCGCAACTGGCGCAAGTTTTTAATGTGTCGCAAAATTTTACCAGCCCATAATAGTTGACTTAATTAGGGCATTGTATTTAGGTAAAATTAAAAACAAAAAATAAAATATAGCAAAATTGTAAAGAAACAAAATTGGACATTACAGCATTAGCCCAGACGCGTAACGGGATTTTGCTAAGAGGAGGAAGAGGACTTGACGATGCTTTACGACGTTTTACGATGATTATCTTTGCTTGGTGGCTTCGAACAAGCAGCAAATTTACGTGGGAACAAGTCAAACTTCAATCGGAAAGCCTGGAATACGGACAACTTCTAAACGGGTGTGGACGACTCGTCCAAAGCAAAAGCACTACCGTCGCTTCCTCGTGGGTGGAGGAAAACTATGGATCAATCAATCCATCGGCCTAATATGAATAGCCCGTAAAACGTAATTAAAATAGTGGTATATCCATGTTTTTTGCTGTTTCGCTCATTTTTAAAATTGCAGCTTATAGAACTAACTTTACGATGGATCAGTCAGAGCAACAGTGTTGCAGAAGCAAAGCAATTCGCCTTGTTTCAGTGATCCATTCTTTAAATCTTTTTTGGAGTGGATAGCTGCTAGCTACGTGCGCGTAACAGTGGAGAAGACAATGGTTCCCGATAAGCACGCTTTAACAACTTGTTTGTCTGGGCATCTTCATTCTCAAGAAGCGAGTTGTCGTTGACATGCAAATATTTTCTCAGTACTTTGTACGTGTTTTTCGTCATTACACTTGCAATTGGTTCATAACGAGTGTCCTTTGCCTAATACATGTCATATGCAGGCAATCTAACTACCAAGATTTGCATTCCCAAAAATTGTTTTATTTCGTCTTGGGATGTTGCAACATCATAGCAGTCTTTTTGCATTCCATACAAATTCGTTTGCTGAGCAATATGCTCAGTCAAATCAGGTTTCCAAAACTTTTGAAAATACATTTTCAGTAGCGGTAGGAGAAATTGAAGGTCTGGCCATTGATTGCCAGCGAAAGGTGTGCTTGGAAAAATCTTGCTGAAGCTCTCTTGAGATTTCTAAATCTGCAGTTGTGGCTGGACCTTCACCAACCTGTTCGGACTCGTTTTCTAAATTAGTTTGGCCAATCTCATCTATAACAATTCTCTGCGGAACAAACATACACTCATCGCCTTCCTCTGCATCACTTCCACCTAAACTTTCAATCTCAGAGTCAATCCTAGGCTCCAGCACTTGAACTAAAACTTCTTCGGTTTGAAACATACCTACAACTTTGCTGCTATATCGGCTCAATACATTTACATTAGCGACAAATGCTATTATCTGTAACTCGTTCTGTAACGATAAATACGTCAAAAGTAACTTACTTTTCACAGTACTGCACACTTACCCTGTAGACCTGTACTACAATAGCGTTATATCAACCTAGAAAGCTGAACTTTCCCCGCCCAGTGTTCTGTGACCTTCTTCATACAGCAGCCTGTAGCAACTAGGGAAACAAACGTTATGCTATCTCAAATTCAAATTGCCGCCGTAGGATCCATATGGATTCCACGTTTTTGACTGCAATCAATCAAGCAAAACAAAAAATATTTGAATATATTTTGTCTTTTGTAGGGTAAAGTTATGCCTCTTTTATCGTTTTGCAAACTGCTAGCTTGCGAGAATGGCTGAAAACATATAGTAATCAGCCGTCAAAATAGATGAATTTTGAGGTGATTAGAGGGAGGTACTTTGGCTTCATGACAAGGACAAGCTGGAGAGTAAAGTGATAAAATCTTTACCTTGAAAAATAGATTTAGCTTTGTTCTATCATTATGTGAAAGAAAGTGGTGCACTACTTCAATGGAATTAAAAATACAGTAGGTTGTACTTGTAATATCCATATGGATCCTTTGGCCGAAAAAGAGTTAACCCTTTAACGGCCACAAGTAGAAATAATTATCGAAAAAATTTAAAATTTAGTAAGAGCCTTTCGTGCACCATGCAAAACTCATTTTTCAAAAAAAGTTATTGGTGACGTCAGTTAGTAAGAAAATATGGGAGGGATCCATATGGATCCTTCGGCGACTACATCATATTTGTCAAGTTTTATTTCTTTAATATATACACTTTTTGAAGCTTATATTTATTTTTTCAGTTCCTATACTTTACTACTTCAAATATCAATATACCGCAGAGCTTGCTTAACCTTATTTCACAAGGGGTGGGGAGGGTTTGAGCAATTTTGCTTCATTCTAACTTGACTTTGAGTCAAATTTAAATTTATCACAAATTAGCCCTCAGAACTTGAAGTTTTATTCACAAATTAACTCTCAAAATTGGGTAAAAAGTAGTTTTCTATTTTCAAATTTGTTGTAGCCAATGCAAGAAAATTTGGGCATTTTTGGCCCATATTTCACATACGAGTAAATGACACAAGCTTTTGTCACGTATCACCTTGACTTTGTCATCACCACAAAATTAATTGTTTTAGAGAATAGATGAACAATCAAAGCACTCAACTTGGAGCTGCCATGACCTTCAAAACATTGAAAGGTTGGTTTATTACAACTCTTATATCACCGTACCGAAATTTATTTAGAGGGCAGTTTTTGTGACAATTAGGCCAAATTATTTTTTGTGGAGTAATTTGGTTTTACGCACTTTTTTTTCATTACAACTTTTTCAGGCACAAATTAGCAACAGTTTTCCAAAAATGTTTAGAAAGCTCAAGCATTTTATTTGTCCATATTGTGCATCATTACAAGAGAGTTAAAGCAAAGTCATATGACAACAGCAACAAAACACTCAATCATTACTCAAAGTTTCAAACAACACAACCAATGGACTCAAATGGATACGTAGGGGTAGGAAACACATTCCAAACAACAACTGTTAGTTTTTGTTGTGATAGGCTACAAAGCAATTTCTGCCAATGCTGAGGCACAAGCACGCTTGGCACTTGATACAATAAACTCGGCTTTGACCGGTTTTACAGAGCCTGCACTTGAGTTTGCTAGGTTTGCATTGTGGCCATTGGCTGATTTGATCAAATCTAACGTCAGCCACTGGAGATGGATCTGCAGGTGCTTTTCGTGCGTTGCTGCCAGAGCTTGATTTGCGTTTCGGTGGCCGACCAACTCCAGTGATGATGGCTCTGGAATGAATCAGTGCAGAAGCGATAGCCATGGTAAATCTTAGCAAATTCAGCTTCCTTGGTTTGAAGATACCCAACTGATCTCAGTGTCGGCGATACAACAACCATCCATTGACCTTCGCAATATCCACACAGTGAAAAAGTACTTTCAAATACCATCGCTTAGTTTTGATGTGGGTACGGTACAGAGAAATTAGCATGTCTGCAAGGTCTACACCACCCATGTTCTTATCGTATTCAAGGACAACTGCTGGGTAAGTGATTTGAACGTACTTTTGGGCAGATCTGTCCCAACGCTTCACGGAATCACTAGTATCTGGATCAGAGTACGTCTATACTATCTGGACGCTCTTATTGTCATACCATTTAGGGACTGTGAGACCAGAATTAGCATCTGTTGTGTAAGCGATTGATTCTCTTCCAAATTTCTTCAACTCTTTTTCTGGTGGCAGGGGGCATTTTTCACGCGATCTGCTCTCAATGCTGCAGTAACTAAAAATCCCATTGATTTCAGCTGCAAGCATAACTGTAATGAGCAAAGCCAATACGACCCGGTGCACTTTTTCCCATCAGCTGACGTGGAAGCCCCTTGATACAGAAAAAAATCATACATCATTCCTGATGCACCAGCCCTCACAAAATTTTTAAAACCCCATTTTTCGGCTTTTTTGGCTGAATTGCTTAATTCCACTCTAAACTGTTTTCGCTGGGATAATTTGTTCATCAACTGAGTTTTTCTTTTCAGGTTCCAACTCGGTGAAATTTTTTTGAACGTGATCTAATACAGGCTGAATTTTAAGGCAAGCTATTTTGAGACTGTAATCTAACACGTCCGTGCGTAATGAATAATAAAACCACTTGTAATACTGTTTTAAGAGCCCAAAAGTTAAACAGTTTCTAACCACGCTCGACGTTTTTTATAATGTTGAAGTAATTTAATTACAGTACTGGACAAATTATTAGCCCTTTTTGTTTTTTTAAGCAAATTTGATTAACAAGATTGTTAAAACAGTTTTCAAATGGTTTATGACTAACCTGTGCAATATTATTACGTAATGATCATCTATATGAGTTGTTTAAACGCATTGTGCTGTAATATACAAAAAAGCGTGCAAGAAACTAACCATCTCCAGCCTTTTTCGTTTCGCTCTGAATGTCTGTGGTGGTTAAAAATGGGCAGAGCTAGTGACTTAAGTCCTCTCAAAAAAGGGCAAGTAAAGGTGTTATTGGAGCATTGTGCTTTAAAAATAGTCGAAATAGCAAAGACATTAAACGTTTCGACACGTACGGTTGGTCGAATAAAGAAAAAACTGAGAAATGATGAAGATTTGGTCGCAAAAATAGCAGGAAAATGCGGAAGAAAACGCAAAACCACCCCAAGACTTGACAGAAAGATAGTAAAGATGTGTCTTAGTAACAGAAGGAGTTCATGCAGAAAAATTTCATCTGGTCTAGCTGCTCAAGGTTTCGTGGTGCATATAGAAGAACGGTTAATAGGAGATTGCGTGAAGTTGGTCTGAAAGCCTACAGACCTAGAAAGAAACCTCGTTTGACAAAGAAAATGAAAGCCAGTCGTCATGCGTGGGCTGTGGAGCGCAGTGACTGGACTTCAACGGATTGGGAGCAGGTAAAAAAATTTAGTTTAGTGCACTCTGGCTTTGATTTCAACTATATACTTACAAAACTGTTTGCTAGGTTATTTTCTCGGTTGAATCAACCATAGCTGTGCTGGATGACAGAATTCAAACAGTAAGAAGTAGGAGTGGAGAAGAGTCTCGGTCAGACTGTATTCGTAAGACGGTCAAGTTTCCAACTAAAATTATGGTGTGGGGGACTAATTCTATACATGGTACCAGAAGGCTGTTCATTGTTGAAGGCACTATGAATGCAAAAAAGTACATCGAGGTGCTAAGCTCACGTTTGAAGCCACAGATCCATGAATGGTTTGGAGGTAATCCATGCGTATTCCAGCAAGACTCAGCTCCATGCCATACCGCTAAGAAAGCCCATGAATGGATGAAAAAGAACCACTCAACGTTACTGCCGTGGCCGGGTAATTCTCCTGATAATGAATCCTATAGAAAGTTTATGGGATGTTTCGAAAGATGAAATCCACGAAGTTCCTATAACCAACAAAACTCAGCTAATAGAACGTCTGATTCGTGTCTGGTTTCATTCCGAAAAAATCAGGCCTCATGCGTTTCGTTAATTAATGGCATGCCCAGGAGAGTTGCTGCATTAAAACAGGCTAAAGGAGGCCAAACAAAGTATTAAGGAATTTGTTTTCATGAACACATGTCAACAAAATGTGTATTTAAATGCTATTACAAAACAACAAAGCAAAAATGACTGATTTTTTTGCAAAAAGGGCTAATGATTTGTCCAGTACTGTGAATTGAGTTATGGTTGTTTGGCTAACAGTAAAAATAGACGTTAGGTTGAACAATATGGATTCATGGCTGATAACAAAAAAATGAAATACCAGTAACAAAGAAATTTGTTTGCAGATTTGAACAAGCCATACAGTACACGTATTTTATTTTACTGCAGTTACATTAGTTTTTGAGCATAGAATGAAGTCGACTGCGATGCCAGTAGCGAACTCTGTACTCCAACAACAGTCTACGGTGGTGGTGACAGTGCCTCAACAAGCAAATCTCCGTCGCAAGAGCATAAAAAAAACAATACGAGGATTAGCTGTAAGTTGTTTTGTTAGCTTGTTAAGTAAACAAAGTGCTCAGCTTTATAGGGATCAATTTTATAAAGGGGCGTTTTCGGAGGTATGGTAGCGAGGCCTCAGCACTCGGAGATTTTGTAATTTTTTACAAAAATAACTTACTTTTGGCTATTTTGGTAAAAATTAATGCGTTTAAAACGTGGCACAGATATTAGCCCTGAAAAAACATGATTAAATTGGTTGCGTAAATGGGCTATGTCTCGGGGGGAGCCGCATAAAACTCGGCAAAAAGCCACATGCGGCTCGCTAGCCGTGGGTTGGCAATTCCTGCACTATGGGATTCGAAGACCAAAAGATCACATTCGTGGTCTCCTGGCAAACGCAACTTGGGTGTCCTGCAATGACATTTTTTAGCAGCAGCGGCGTAACTCAACTAGTACGAGTGATCGAAAAGTTGGTACCTGCTGGTTCGATTCGTAAACTGACCAGCTAGCATCGATCATTGTTTTTGAGAAAACTATATGACGCTTGTTTTGCTTAGGGCCAAGCAGTCTATAATCGTCGCGTTGCGGAATAGTTTTAATTACATTTTAATTACCAAGTTGCCTTGGTGAGGAAACAGCGAAGGGACCATAGACGTAGCCAGAGGGGGGGCCCAGGAGGCCCGCCCCCCTCCCCAATTGAGGTGCTACCAATGATAAAAATGTCACAAAAAATACCTTTGTTTCTTCAGTTTCAGTATTTTTTAGCATCTTCGCGTACAACAGTACACGCGTACAACAGTAATTAACAATAATATTGATCCAGGGGGCCCGGGGTCCCTCAATTTAATTTTTACCAGCCAATTTAAATGGGCCTTTTACGATAATATTTAAATGGGCCCCAACAACAATATTGATCCAGGGGGCCCGGGACCCCTCAATTTCATTTTTACCAAGCAATTTAAATGAGCCCCCTACAATAATATTAAAATGGACCCCAATTTTAATGGGCTCCCATCAATAATATTGTTCCAGGGGACCCAGACCCCTTTACATAGGCGTAACGAGGGGGTACCCAGGGGGCCCGGCCCCCTCCCGATCGAAATACTACCAAAGATAAAAAGACAGCTTAATTGAACCCAGAGGGCCCGGCCCCCTCACGATTTTACGCCCCGTGTATTCCGGGCCGTAAGAGTGCGCGCTTAACTTTTGTTTGTTTTGACAAACTTAACGTTTGTAAGATGGTATACGCTGGAAAGCCGGCATATCGGGGGTTACTAAGTTTTTGGTTAATATTAACGAGAGGTTCTTTTGTACGCTTATAGCGCCACCATCGCTTAATTTTTTGTGTCAGGAAGATAAAAATACATCAATCAATTAATCAATCATAAAGTTATCTTGTTTAGCAATTGAAATAGAATTGACAACTTGTGATTAAAGCTGTGTAAATTTTCACTTTTCTTCTAGCCTCTATTTACTGTATTTAATGTTTGCAGATTGCAGAATTGGCAATTGGAGTGGTTTGTGTTATTCTTGGTGCAGTGGTGTCGGATCTGGTTGGCGAAGCACTTCGCGCTTATCGTCTTTTCACTACAGGAGAAGGGATTTGGTGCGGTGTTTGGGTAAGTTTTTGACTGTTTGGCATATACATTCCTGTTGATAATAATGGTTTAACGTTTGCAGGCTAGAGTTTTAATGTTTAATCGTTTTACGTGCTGTTTGACCTGAAGGCTACCAGAGCGGAAGCCTAGGGAAGAGCCACCAGAACGCCTCCCACATAAAACAAGCAATGCGAAAAAGTTATCGTCCGACAGGACACCGTTGAGAGGATAACTTTTTCGCATTGCTTGTTTTAAAAATGATCGCTCTTCTGGTGGCTCTTTCTTTGACTTCCGCTCTGGTAGCCTTTAAGCACGCAAAACAATAAAATATACATTTCTGCCCAACAAAGTATCAGAAAAAGACTGTATGTTTGATAAAATGAAGTTGCAATTAACTTTTTTTTTCCGAAAAAGTTTTCTAGAACTTTTGTCCAGCAGAGTTCTTCGACATACGTTTGAAAATTAATGTTGTTACGGATAACACCCCGACTGTAAATAATGTAATGCTGTTGTGCTTTTGAAGCTTAAGGTGCGTTTACACTGGACACAAAAGTAACACGAAGCGAAGGTTGACAAGAATTATGGGGCGCCGTTTGGAAAAATATTATTTATTTTGAAACACCGCATTTTTGAGCTTATTTACAATAAATCGGTGATTTATTTACAAAAAGCCAACAAAATAAGTCGGAGATTTCCGACTTATTTTGTAAGTTTTTTGTTCCAACTTAGATTGTACTTTGTCGTATATGTAAATATATCAAAAACTTCCGATATATATCGGAAATTTACGATAAATTTAGTAGGCTTTTTTGTTCCACTTTAGAGTGTATTTTGTCGTATATAATTAGTTGGAAATTTCCAATATATATATCGGACAAGTTTTATTGTAAATTAGCTCAAAAACAAGGCGTTACGATATAAATCATTTTTTTCCAAACGGCGCCCCAAAAACTTTCACGTGTGGTTGCTACGTCACTTGCTCACAATAGGCCAACCATTCAAAAGCAATTTTATCTAAGTGAAGTTAAGCAACCGCTCGCGAAGTTTGTGACCGGTTGAAATCTTTCGCAAGTTGTCGACGACGTCAAAGTTTGGTTGCTTCGCGTCCAGTGAAAACACACGTTTAGACAAACTTTTGATTTGAGAGCCAAAACTGTTCAATATACATACAACAGAACAACTTGGTGTCTTAAGAAATGATCTAATCATTTCTAGATTGTAGCACAAATTTTGAGCGTAAATATGCAGTGTTTGACTTTAAAAAGCGATTGATAAAGCTACTGTTATAGATCATCATTGCTGGTGCAGCCCTCGGGATTGCAGCTGGAAAAGAGGACGCTTCAAGACGCATTGTGAGTTGGTTTTACTTTTTACTGTATACTTTTGGTCCAGCTTAACGCGTTCGTATCTGAAATAGAAGGCCTGAGATTCAAATCTAGGACCAGTCAAATCGGACACGGAGTTTTCAACGGCTCGCCACCGCTGCAAAATTTCTTCGAAAAGAGCTGTTTTGCCAGGACGCAATGTCGCGAGATGGGCCCCGCAAACTCGCTACACGCTTTGGCGTAGTACAGCGAGTGTAAGGAAAGGTTTAATTTGATTTACGTTGTGGCTGGTGTCAATTTTTTGCCAATGATTGTTATCTTTGTAGCTGAATTAGTTGATAAAAAGTAGTAGTTCCCAAATTTTTTTTTTAATTCACAATGGATCACTTGCAATTTTTTTAATGTTTGGCGGCCTTCTCTGCAAGGCTAAAAACACAGATACAAAAAGACTGAGCTTCAGCTAGACCACAGCAGTAGCTAACTAAAGTAGTAGCGGCCAATAAACTGAACTTTTCTTTCCGTGACGCCATTGGGAAGTCGGATAGTGTGATCACAACGAACGCATAGGAAGCAAAAAAGGAATCTCGCAAGCACAGATGGCGTACCTCGTGAACGCACAGAAGTCGGAAGCGAAACTATTGAGCTATGAACCAATTAAGGCCTATACCAAATTTCTTTCGCGAACCTTCTCAAAGCGCTTCACGGACCCCATTTTGGGAGCCACAGGTATAAAGTATAGAACCTCAAGCTATGATCTAAAGCTTCTTGACTGCGGTTTTGTTTTCATCTGGCATTTTGTCGTTGCATCGTTAAGCGCTTGTAGCGCTTAGTTCTATCTGCGCCTTTTTTGGAGAAAAACTTGCAAACAGAACCTAAAAATGGGTTTTCTGAATTGGTGCGATTAAACAGAAGCATAGTACTGCTAATTGTGCTTAGTGGCGCAACCAAGAAGGCTATAAGTTCCCAGCCAAGTCACTTAAAAAATTTAATCCAAATACACGTCTTATTTAAACGTGTTTCGAACTTAAAACGGAGGTAGGCTGGGCTGGGCAAAGTAATTCTTCTCAATGAATTCCAAATTGTAGCATTTAGTTTTTTTTCAAAAGTCTGTAAAACGTGTGAAATGTGATCCAAGGCGTTGAAATGTTTTTTTTCTGCGCAAAATCATAAAAATCGCCTTGCGGCTCTGCCCCTAGACCACCGTCTGTGATATGCTAGAGTTGCACCTATTTGCTCAGCAGGCCGCCTAGATGAGGCATGTTTTGAACAAAAATATTTCAACTTTTGAGTTCAAGCCCCTCGTCTGCTGTTTAGCAAAATCCTGGTTGCGCGCTAAGTGCAATTGCTCAGGCCCGGCACCATGAGGGGCATTTCGGGGCCGTGCCCCCCAAATCACTGCTTGCGCCCCCCAAACGAGAAATGTGCCCCCAAGCGAGGATTGTGCCTCAAAGAAAGTAACAGATTCGGTACCACTGGAGTGCAGTTCGGGGCCTGAGACCCCCAAAATACTGTTCATCAACCCAGTATTCGTGAGCAAGAACCGTTTTCTTGCAGATTTCGCGATGAAGACCTGTATTTTATTTTTTGGTCTTCATCCCAAAATTCGTGGAATTTCGCGCATATTTTACGATGAAGACCTTTTTTTATGGTCTTCACTCTCGAATTCGAGGGAAAAAGTTTTTGTGCCCTCAAAAAATTGCATATGCCCCCCAGTCACGCTACTCTGGCGCCGGGCCTGCAACTGCTCATCTCGTATGCATGAAGAAGACAAATCAATCAATTCGTTGGTCGGGACTCGACAAGTATAGCATAAAAAAAAACTTATTGGTTTGGCCCAACTAGGAATCAACTATCAAGCCCCTTCCAACTCGTTAAATAGCATACGCATTGTCCACGTTGTCAACCGTTTTGGTAATTTTAGTTTTGCTTTCTCGACAGATTGGCACTCATCTTGGATTTAGCGTCGTCGCATCTGTCGCTAGTGGAACAATGGTCATTGTCGCCTCGTTTGGAGCAGTTTTTGCTTTTAGATTGGTGAGTGCTTTTTTGAATTACAATGCTTTATAAATTCTGTCATTATTGCTTCAGTCTATAGCATATGCAGAATTCTGAACGATGCTTTGATATTGTGTTCGATATAGTGCCTTGGGTTCGCGTTATATCACACTAACAGGCGGAAAAAATAATAATGAAAATCAATTCGCTCTAAACTGTCATTTACGAGTATTCTACTGTATTCTGTTGCTTTCTTGTGTTGCGTGTGGGTGTGAGTTTAGTAGCGGATGAGCTATTTACTGTGATTGTCGATTTTGATAATAAAAGGATTTGACGCTATTGCTGGCCATAATGTTTGGTAGTTTCAGAACTAAATGAAAAAGCAATGCAATTTGGTTCCTTCCCGGAATTCGAAAGAAAGGTGAATTTGCGGAGTGAACTCTTTTTACTCGTGATCCAATTCGTTCCACAATCCACATGGTGTAATGCTGATTCGCAAGTTGCAATCTTTATTCCGATTTTAAACCACAATTTACATATTTTTCATCAAACTGTTTATGAAGTGTTTTTGCCTGTTTGGAAAGAAATGTACGAGTGCGTTTATGGGTATAGAGATCAGAAAATTAAACAGGCTTTTTTATGGCTTAGTTTGGCCAGTGAAACAGGGCTAAGTATGGAATTATATTCACATAATTATTCTTCAAGTTGCCTTGGCGTAGGAGTCAGCAAAGGGACCTTTCGATCTTTGCATCAAGCACCCACCTACCCACCTGTCTACCACACGGCCGAGGCTTCACACATTCCCTTTTAATGTTGAACGTCAAGCAGGGAAGCTGTTAACCCTAATTTTTATAGTCTTTGCTTTGATCCGACCGGGAATCGAACTCAAGTTTACCGTTTGTCTGTTTCAGTAGCAGACGCTCTATCCACTCGCCCACTAATCGATTGAAGATTTAATATCGATAAATATCCAGTCGGATGTAATTTTTGTCTTCAAAATTCTCCAATCCAAATCCGTCGATTCCGATTCTTTACCGCACCAAATCCGAAAAATCGCCCGATCCGGATTCATTGCACTCGGGAGATTTGGTCGATGACAATTGACAACATCATGTAACTAGCGTGTTTTCTTTTTTTAGACCAGCGCGTTAGCCATATACTATGTGCTTGCTGTTATCGGCTTTGCTTCCATGATTTTGCATATACTCAGTGCCAGCTACTGCTGTGCATCTTTGGGCTGCTGCTGCAGCACTGGAATGGTAAGATTTTGATCAAAGCTAGTTTTTGTTTAATATTCTCTCCATCGTATACTTCATCAGCAATAAAGGCAAAAAAAAATTGTTGGTGGCCAATGTTGTCCAGTTAAATTTTCAAAAACTTTATATCACAGTTCAAGCAATCCTGAATTGGCGTCAATTTGTCGTAGATGAAAATTTTAAACGCTAAAATAACCCCAAGATTGGATAAAAATTCCTAGACTGGCAATAGTGGCGTCGTAGTCGAATAACTAGTATGATGTACTGTACTTTGGGCTTGTAAGGCATTTTACTGGTGGTTAATACATTGACTGAATCAGTGCTATTTTTTTTGCTTAGATACAATTTTTTAATTTCTGTTTTAAACGGCAGAAAAATGAATAGGTTGTACTAATGGTTGGACTTCATAAACCAATTAGCTGAAAAACTAACTACGCAAACTATAAGGAAGAAGGCGAGAATATGGAACGGGGTTGGAGGTCGTAATATCGGACAAATAAATGTCTTTTTTGTGCATGCACAATAATCGAAACTGTGACGCAGCAAAATCTATCACGTGTAGCGTCTTCCGCTACAATCAATCAAGAAACCACAAATAAGAAAATGTTTGGAATCTATCGGGTGGCCGCTATAATCCATCAAGAAACCATCTACATTCAATCACAAAACCACAAATAAAAAACAGTTCTGAGGCTGGAAGTCCTGCCGGTTGACCTCAATCGCGACGCGTCCTTTTGACATTGCTTGGCGCTGCACAGTGCACACCCCAAATCGGTTTATAAAATTTTGTGTGATTGATGAAAGAGAAAAGGTAAGTTAGTTATTACTTTTCGGGTGTTCAAAAGTTTTTGAAGGGTTAGTTTTTATTTGTACGTTGTTCCATGCAAAAATAGTAAAATGTGAACATACGTGGAAACTTGTATTACATCACCGTGATACCGCGTAACAAAATTCGAAAACTTTTACAAAATTGCTGAAATCAAAGTTTTTAACTATGGCGTTCTGGTGGTAATATGAGACTGTGACGTATGGTTGTAATTGTAAATAATGTAGTTAACTCCGTAAATTACAGAAAAAAAAACACACGCCACAATAAACTGTAAATAAAAATATATGTTATTGCACTAATCTCTAACTAACCGAAATAAAATAAATGTAAGCGATTAAACTATAAATAAAAATCAACAAAATACTTGATTTGAAATTGAACTGAAAACGTCGACGTTGATGAAAAATAAGTTGCTGTTGTTGCTTGTTCCAAAACCAAAAGAGAGCTCAAAATAGTTTCCTGCGTCTGAGTTCGGACAGTGAGAAAAAGGCAAATGTCACGCCACCAATCAGCGCATGCTTTAAGCAACCTTCTTGCAAACACCAACAGCGACGCGAAGTCACATGATTAGCATCACAAGCCGGTTGAACAGAACAAGGCTTCGATTCTAGGCGAGGTGACAGCCGTCACACTAGCCCGCCCCCAGACGAGAGACGAGGCAAATGATGCATACGAAGAACTTGAGCCTAACACGAACTGCCTAGGAGTGTTCAGAAGAGTGTGACCCTTTCCACAACCGGTGATCTTGAGGGGTAAAGTTCGATTTTATGTTGCTGCAACCATAAAGAACAAGCATATAATCGGTGTTGAAAACGGTATGGTTGTTTCGTGCGTGTATTCGAGTTGATTGGGGTTTGCGTTGAATAAAATGCTTAAGCCCGCAAGTTAACGAGTTGTTGTATGAACTGTTGTCGTACCAATTGTAACGATCAAGTCATAATAAAATAGTAGCATTTTATGAACAATGACGTAACTTGTGCACCGAGCATGTGCTCTCAGAATGCACTAGGATGTACTCTTGAGAGTGAAAACGCACGATTTGATTTAAATAATTTCTTCTTTGATAGATTTCTTGTTCATACTTCGATGTAGCTTGCAGCAACAATAACTTTGCGTTTATTGGACGAAAGTTCATTCGCTGGATCTTGCTTTGTTGTTCTTCTCGGCACACTCTCCTGTCAACCAGCAGCAATCCGTGAGTGTTGCGACTAAAAAGAAAAATGAATGATTAGAAATATGTCAGGACCAGTGAGCGAGTTACTACAAAAATATGATAAATAAATAAATTATGATAATAATACATTAAGAATTAAATAGCGAGGGACTACAAGCAACGGATGAAAACAAAATAGCATAAGGTATATTCACATCGAGTGTAGACAAAACAAGTCGTATATGATCTATGAAGCGATCGTGAGTAACGAGATTCTGAAAAAAAATTAAAAATGTTTAGCAGTTTACGTTTACAATACGCAAAAGTATTTACACATGTTAGCATCTTCAAGACGGTTCCCTAGGGTAATTTGGAAAAAAAATGTTTTAGTAAAAATGCTTACCTGCTGTGAGGTATACTATACCCGTCCAAACCAGAACAAAACACGAAGAAAGTTGCTGAACCAGAACAAGTACCGATGAGTGATGACGTACTACCAACGATGATGACAACTTTGAAACTGATCGCTAAAGTGATGTAGCTGGAACGACAAGCGAAAACAAGAGAACAGGAGTTAAACTAACCAATCCTGAAAGCAACACACGACATCCATTCACACGACTGCCTGGCCAGGGCTTCATACACTCCCAAACACCCACAACAACAAACATACACAAACTAGAATGGTCACCGTAGAACTCCGGAACCTGTCAACTCAATGTCGTACCATCGTAGTGCTGAAATGTAAAGAACAGGTTGATTCAGCGCTGCAGAAACACTACTTACATCGTAAAGCGTTGAGGGGTCTTGACTACCCTGCCATACTTGGTTCGAACTTGATCGGAAGATTTTGCAGCTTGTTCAGGTATTGAATCATCATCATGGGTTGGAGCAATCTTTTCTTCAGTGGAAGATTCGACGGGGATTGCTTCATCGAATGGTGATTCAGGGGCTGTATGGAAGACTTTAAGTCTATCGACAGATACTGACTTTTCTGAACCATTGTTTGGATCCTTTAACACAAAATATTTGTCACACCGCTTGATAACCTCAAAAGGACCAGAAAATCGAGGTGACAAGGGTGGTTGCACAGCATCATTTCGAACGAGCACCATTTTGCAGTGCTAGAGCTGTTTGTCAAGATAAGTAGACACTTCAGAATGAACTCGAGGTGGAACAGGTTTTAGGTCACTAATAAAATCCTTGAAATGTTGAACGAGGTTTTGTCTCTGTAAAACACTTGGCATATTCTGAGTTTTAAACTCACCCAGTAAACGAAGATCTTGGCCATACACCAATTCAGCTGGGGAAAGAGGAAAATCCTCCTTCATGGTAGTGCGTAGAACCAATAAAACAATAGGAAGATTGAAGTACCACATGTCTGGAAACTTTTGCATTCTCAGAGCATCTTTCAGACGCCGGTGCAAATTTTCAACCAGCCCATTGGCTTGAGGGTGATAACTGGTGGTAGTAGCATGCTTAATTCCTAAAACGCTCGTAAGGTTTTTCCAAAGATAGCCTGTGAATTGACCACCTTGATCCGTTACGACCGATAACGGACAGCCAAAATATTGAATCCAACCGCTAACAAACGCCTCAATTGTAGCCTCTGCTGTAATTTCTTTCACGGGGGTGGCTGTAAACCAACGGGAAAAACGATCAACAACTGTCAAAAGATATCTACAGCCATTGCTAGAGGGTAGAGGTCCAACAAGGTCAACATGCAAATTTTCGAAACGACCCGAAGGAATGTTGAACTGGCCTAACGGAGATTTGTTGTGGCGAATGATTTTACCTTTATGGCATGAAACACAGCACTTAACCCAATCTCGAATATTTTTTTTCATATTTTTCCAAACAAATCTACGTTGTAGTAAGTTCCGAGTGGCTTTAATGCCGGAGTGTGCCAAGTTATGAATTTTGTCGAAGACAACTTTTTGAAACTGTTCAGGTATGATAGGTCTTACTTTGTCAGTAGAAACATCACATAAAATGACTTGATCTGAATCTTCAATTTTCACTTCGGAAATCTTCAAGCTTGATTTGGAAGGGTTTTCAATCAAAGATTTAATGAACGCGTCATCTTGTTGAGCTTTGGCAATTTCATTGTAATTTAAACCTTCCTGAAAAAACTTCACGTTATTTATTTCAACTCGTGATAAAGCATCGGCCACTACGTTTTGATCACCATGCAAATGCCTTACGTCATTAGTAAACTCTGAAATGTAGCTCATTTGTCGGCTTCGTCTAGGAATGATTGGCTCGCCACGAGAATAAAATGCATGCACAAAGGGTTTGTGATCTGAAAACAAGGTGAAACTGCGTCCATCAACAAAATGCCTGAAATGTCGAATTGCGGCATAAGCAGCAAATAGTTCACGATCAAATGCACTGTAATGCTGTTGCGTTTTATCGAGTTTTCGTGAAAAGAAAGCAATAGGTTGCCACGTACCTTTAAATTCTTGTTGTAAAGCACCACCAACAGAAAGGTCACTGGCATCTGCTACAATGCTCAATTTGCAATTTTCACTAGGATAAACCAATAATGCTGACTCAGCTAATAAATCCTTGCTTTTTTGAAAAGCGGCTTTGACTTCTTCGGTCCACGCAATTTCACGAGAATTTTTGTTGCCTTCCTTTTTCAAATATTCGTTAAGGGGAGCAAGATATAAAGCCAAATTTTGTACAAAGCGGTGATAAAAATTTATCATTCCCAAATAAGTGCGCAACTGCTTAACATCCTTAGGTAAGGGGTACTTTTGAATAACTTCAACTTTGGAAGGTAGTGGTTTGATACCATTGTCAGTCACAACATGACCAAGAAACTGCAGTTTCGAAAGTCCAAACTGTGATTTAGTGGGATTAACAATCACACCAAAATTTTTAAGTCTACTAAAAAGTTCATTCAAATGCTTAACATGTTCATCAGGAGAGTTAGAAAACACAATGATGTCATCCACATAGGCTATTGCATTAGACATACCTTGCAAAACATGATCAATAAACCGCTGAAACGTTGCACTTGCATTCCTTAAACCAAACGGCATGTACAAGTATTCAAAAAGTCCAAAAGGTGTCGTAATTGCAGTTAAGGCAATGGAATCCTCATCCATTGGAATCTGATGATAGGCTTTTACCAAGTCTACTTTTGAGAAAATGCTGGATCCGCCTAATCTGTGGAATAAAGTTTGTAAGTTAGGCACAGGATATTTGTCAACAACTGTGCCTCGATTAATCTGGCGATAATCTCCACATAACCTGAAAGTGTTACCACTAGCAGAAGATTTTGGCACCATGTGAAGTGCTGATGCAAAAGGTGAGTTAGAACGACGAATTATGCCAGCTTCTAATAATTCGTCAATTTCTTTCTTAGCACATTTTAGTTTTTCAGGAGATAGCCGTCGTACTCCCGCAGAGCACGGATAACCTTCAAAAACAATTTTGTGAGTCACTTTGTGTTTCACTTTGTTCAGCTTATCCCGAGGACAAGTCACTTCCGGGTAATTTAACAACACATCCGAAAACTTATTTTCAGACACAAATGAAATAGGATAATCAACTTTGGAAGCCATCTGGAAAATTAACGGAATGCTTTTGGTATTCTCAAAAACTAAGCATTTCTTATTGAAGTTAACAGTCATGCCAAAATGAGTTAAAAAATCGGAACCAATTATGATGTACTTGACATCAGCGACAATAAAAATCCAACTAAACTTTTGCTGAGAACCTAATTGCAGTGTGAGAGGTTTGTTACCGTACGTTGCAATCGGCGAGTGATTTGCTGCAAACAATGATCTGTCATACGATTTAAATGATTGGTCAATTCGTGTAGGTCGAACAATCGAGACCTCAGCCCCGGTATCAACTAAAAATTTCGTTCCAGTTTTAATGTCCAAAACATGAGGCAGCGGACTTTGATCCTCATCCACCTTGACCGCTACTGAGGTGGACTTCACTCGTTTCCCGCAATGAAATTGCAGGGTTTGGTGCATTTCTTTGCACGAGATCCAAATGTTTTATGAAACCAGCAAACGTCTGGTTGTTCACGAGTTTTCCACTTATTACCTTTGTTAAATTGATTAAAGGGCTGCTGCTTATTGAATTTATTTGATTTACCAGACTTAGTAAAATTTAAGACATCATTTAACTTTTTTCTAAAGAGTCCATTCTCAAAAGGATTTTGCTGTTGTCAGACGCAGCTGATTGTTCAGATTTCTTGTGGTCGATAGCAAAAAAAGTATTTTGGACGGCCGACTCTTTGCCACTACTAGTAATCATCTGGTCCGCCGTTATAGCCAATTCATCTAGAGATAAGTTTTTAACTGCTATCAAACAATTTCGAATGTTTTCAGGCATTTTGGCAATAAACAACTCACGAATCATTTCTTGAGACATGTCACTTTTAGCTAATTTGGTCCTCAACATCAACAAAAATTGAGAAGGTTTCTCGGCTGTAACGGAAGAATAATTGAGAAGTTCGGTCACTCTGCTGCTTAGGTTGGGTTCGAACCATTGTAACAAACGCTGTTTAATACATTGATACGAAGCCTGATTAATCAAAAGATCGTGTATAATTAGCAAAACGTCATTCGGGAGACAAGAAGTTAAAGCGTTTTTTCGCTGTTCATCTGCCAAAAGTCCACACTGTTGCAACTTCAGTTCAAATAAACTAAACCAAATAGTGGGCATAGATTTATCGAAATCACGAAATACTTTACGAGTGGCATTATACAAGCGATGCTGCCAGCATTGGTCGCAATTAGTATCACGTTGATGAGAATGAGAAGTAGATGAACCAGATTCATCTGCAGATAAAGCTCATCTTTAGGATTTACTTTTACAAGTTTTACCTGGTCATGAGTTGTTGCTGCTGAAGTTTCTTCAGAATTAGACATATCGGTCTGTTTGCGAGTCTTTCTTCTTGGAGTGTGCTGTTGAAGCCGAAAGTTGACAAAATTTACTCGAATCGAAATTATTTGATTTAGCCTGTGATCTAGTGAAAGGTTTAGTCCCGGTAGCCAGTTTAAACAAAAACTAATCTTTTTATGAACCGTCTTAAAAATACCAAGAAATTTGCACAAAAAAAAATACAAAAAACGGGGTCACCAATTTGTGACGTATGGTTGTAATTGTAAATAATGTAGTTAACTCCGTAAATTATAGAAAAAAAAACACACGCCACAATAAACTGTAAATAAAAATATATTTTATTGCACTAATCTCTAACTAACCGAAATAAAATAAATGTAAGCGATTAAACTATAAATAAAAATCAACAAAATACTTGATTTGAAATTGAACTGAAAACGTCGACGTTGATGAAAAATAAGTTGCTGTTGTTGCTTGTTGTTGTTGCTTGTTCCAAAACCAAAAGAGAGCTCAAAATAGTTTCCTGCGTCTGAGTTCGGACAGTGAGAAAAAGGCAAATGTCACGCCACCAATCAGCGCATGCTCTAAGCAACCTTCTTGCAAACACCAACAGCGACGCGAAGTCACATGATTAGCATCACAAGCCGGTTGAACAGAACAAGGCTTCGATTCTAGGCGAGGTGACAGCCGTCACAAGACATCGTGTCCCGTATTATCAGTACTCCAGTTGTTTGCAAATGTTAAGGTAAAGTTATGACAAAAACTGAACATAGAAAATAAAGATAAAACTTTCTCAATTATCTACGTACAAGAAAACAAAAGTTTGAATCTGATTTTTTAATTGTAGAGACGATAAAAATGACTCCAAACGTAATATAGGGTGTGTAAGATTATTAGACTAAGGTTTGAGTATAATTTTTTGTGGTCGAACAAGATCTCTCAAGCAAGATGTTAATTTTTAGTCAGATATTCTTTATCAACTGCAAACTTGTTTCGGGATATGAACAAGCAAACGCTTACTCGTTCAGAAAGCGAAACAATCAGGTGTCCCATATTGGAACCCCATCTTTTTACCCTCAATTTTGAAGTGCTCAGTAAACTAATCAGAAATTAAAAACTAACATTGCAATTTTTACATAATTTGTTCGAATTATAACGTTAAATCAATCATTTCTTCTTGTTGGCCAGTTTTCATGCAACTATCTTAAAATAAAAAAATTACACAGAAAAAACAAAAGTGGCTCCATATTACGACCTTCTTTCCTATGTCAGGGATTTCAATACAATTACTATTACAATAATATGAAATGTTTTTGATAAAATTATGCCAACAATCCGTTTTTTTCAGTCTTATCCTGTTGTTTGCCAGCCTGGCGCATGTGGACAAATCACGTACGCGGCTCAACCTCAGTCAGCACAGACAGTCGTTGGAATGAATGGGATAGTTTACACTCAACAAGTGCAACCTACTGCTACTACAATCCAATACCAAGGTATTGAAATTGCTCGTTCATAGAACTATTAACTGCAATATGCACAATATAACTGTTTAGGAATCGATGATTGTTAGAACAGTGAAAACAGTAGCAAATTTTTTTCTGAAAAAATTTTTTTCGAAATTCTCTTAAAAAATAAAAAGTTAAAGGCCGTTTTTTCAATTAAACGCTTTTAGTTGGACTAGCTGTTACATTAAGTGATTTATTGAACAAAACCTTCTCCATCAATTTAGTAAGTAAATAATAATATAACTTTTAGAACTCAGGATATTTTTGAAAGCGAGAGCTGAAAATTGATGTTTCGCAATTAGGCATTGATAAAGTTTAAAAGAGAATTCTTTGTTAAAAGCAGCCATTTTCTACTACTATAACTACTGTAACTGTTATACTATAAATATCCTAAGATCTAAAGTGGTGAAGAGTTGACAAAAGTGCTAGTGCAGACGCAGTAAGTCGGTAATTATATTCAAGTTACAACGATAATACACCACTGAGTTTGCACAGAAAAGCCAATATACAAAAATATAACCAAGAAGATTACTGAAAATCCAAACGAAAGACCATAATTAGTACAACTTTTTAAGAAAAACCATAACAGCTTAACGCTGAATTTGCTATAATTCCGTTTCTTTTTTGTACAGGTGCTCCGGCACCCAATTTTCAACAAGGGTACGCCATTCATGGAGGACAGCCATTAGTGCAAACCACTTTTCCTGGAACCGTTGGCTCCTCAACAATTCAACAACCTAACCGACCGCTGATTTCGGTTACTGAGCAAGCAGCTGAAGCCAAGTCAGCAGAAGCTTTTGCTGGAGCTAGTGGAGGAGATTTGCCTCCAAGCTACAACGCAAATGCCGCTCCTTTTTGATTGATTAATGACTGCCGTTAACTGAATGCCTGTGTACAAAATGCTATCAATTTTCAATTGTAACTGATTTGATCGTGTTTTTTTGTTTTTTGTTTGAAAAGCGCTTCTGTTTGTATCGCAAACACTTTTGCAATTTTTGTTGAAAACGGCAATTTATCCTGGATTATATAATAATCAAAGACATTTTTAAGGTTTTGAACTGCTGTTATATTGATTTAATTCTTCATTCACTTATTATGCAGCTCCAGTTGTTTAAGATCTCTATAAAAGGCCTTTAATTCCGATTGATTTACTTTGTTCTTATTTTAGTTTCTGCGTTGACACAACTGAGGTCTTTACTTTAATCTCTTTGAATATTTTTTATTTGTAATTGTAGCCCATTATTTTGGTTTGTTTTGCTTGGGACATTATCACGTTCAAAAAAAGTTCAAACAAAATTTATTGTTGTATTATCGTAACATGGTATAACCCTACGCACTAACTATAAAAGTAGTGACTTCTTGTTGAAATTCACTGATCACAGGATTAGACTTTTTAAATGCCAATAGTTGAACAAAAGGAAACAAGATTTTATTTTTAGAAAGAATAATGCTTTGCAAAAACGCTAAAAATTTAGTTAGGTCTGTTGCACATCAGTTTTTCACTGACATCCGCCAATTAAACCATGCAAGAGCCTTATTCTCATTTCGAATCCATACGAAATCGAAAATGTTCGCAAATGAGCTCTGGGTTAAAAGAGAAATACTATTTTTAAAGTTGGCTGTTTGGCTAAATTGATGTTGTTTATTGACAGATATGGTTAAGCCTATTTGCTTGACAAGCTGTTAATACTTATTTTTAGCTCCTCAGAAAAGTTTTGCAGCGCTTGAGTTTTGCCTTACTGCTGTATATTTGTAAAATATAGATCCCAACAAAGCTCTCTTATAGTGGTCATCTAATTGTGTCGTAGCCAGACATGTTGCTCAGACGGAGCTCAGCATATCCGCATAACCGATCAGTGGTCAAGGGGATAGAGCGTCTGCTACTGAAAGGATAAACTCGAGTTTGATTTCCGGTCGGGTCAAACCAAAGACTATAAAAATTGATATTCTAAGCAGGGATGTGGAAGCAGTCAAATTTTTAATGCTTCCGATTCCAGCTCCTCTTGAAGTTTTATGCTTTCGAGTTCGCTTCCGCTTCCTCACCTTTAGAATTTTTTGCTTCCGGCTCCGGATAGAATTAGTCGCTTCCGAGTTCGCTTCCGCTTCCAGTCTCTCTCATCAAAGTGCTTCTGCTTCCGCTTCCACAAAAAATTAACCGCTTCCACATCCCTGCTCCGTACGAAGCAGCTAATTGGGACTTTGCGAGAGCGCGTAGTTCCTTTGTTTTTGTTCGCGAGTTTGGCAGATGAGGGTTGGCTTGCTCATAACTAGCAAATACCTAGAAAGTTGAAATTTGGACGACTCAACATAAAAATTAATGAATGCGTTATGTGTGCCAGTTTTGGGTATCCTAAGTCACGTGATCGTGAATTGACACAGAAAAGAACATAAAAAAATGCAGTTTTTGGCTTGAAAGTTTATTAATTCGCCTTTAACTCAAAAACCACTTTGCGTGCAAAGCTGAAACTCGTAAACAATCTGGTGCTTACTAGTGGTTTATGTAAACCGAATTTGAAAGCGCCCTGTCGCGTGGCCAAAATGTTACCGGCCGAACATGGGCAGAAAGTGGACGATTTTGCACCGATATATTTGGGTAAATACCGATTTTGATGGAAAATGATTTTATGCGTTTTGAGCACAATATCAACTGCCTTTCTTTTTGGTATGTTCGTTTACCCAAACCTGACTACTATTTTTCTTCTTTTTTTCTTTTTTTTTTTTTTTTTCTTCTCCAGCTATCTACTTTTAAACCGCTAAACGCACTATATTTAAAATTTGAGCGAATAGAAATATCAAGGAGGACTAGTGCGGGAGTGAAATTGGGGGCTCCAGGTTGGGGGGATCCCCCTTAATCGAGCCCTCCAAAACTTTGAACTTTTAAATCGTTGAAGCTAGATACGTCAAAATTTCGGAATTGGTAGACGTTGAAAATAAACTAAACCTAACCAAAATTGGGGGTGCCACAATAAGGATTTCCCCCAACAGGCCCCCCAAAATTCAAACTTTTTAACCTTTTAACCATATTTGTACCGGGGGGCAAATTTGCCGCCCCTCTTATTTTATTATAGCTCCTAAACTAAAAAAAAGTTTTGCTTCGATGCACCCTGACTTTGAATCAAATTTAATAACATTATATTCAGAAAGTTTGGGGTCAACCGCACAACCGGAAATGACGTCATTCTTGCCTCTGTCAGAGACACCTAAGGAGTTTCATAGTTTTGAGCACAAGTCATGCTTATCAGTGCGCTTATTTTATTCATTGTACTGTGTATTCATTATTGACGCTAATTTTTAGCTGGAATAAAATATTTTATTAACTGATTAATGCATTGCATCATCATTACGTCATTGATGACGTCATAATTCAAAAACATTGCTTTTTCTGCTGTTTCTCAAAATAAACTGCGTTTGCATAAAAAAATATTCGTTTTCATCAGCTGTTGAATGATATGATGAAAATAATACTTCAGTATTCTGAAATTTTGTGAATTATAGTATATCTCTGTTACTAAAAATTACAAATAACATAATATATCAAAGATGTTTAAAATTACAAAAAATTTAAAGATGTTTAAAATTATAAATAACATTTAAAATTACAAAATCATTACAAAATTACTAACAACAAAAAATTACAAATAACACAATATATTGAACACAATATATTAAACATGACGTCATCGTTTAAGTGACGTCATCATGCATGTGACGTCATCATCTGCGGTGATTTATTAGAGATGACTTTGAAGTATCAAAAGTCCAAGCTGAAAATAATATTTTGCACCATTTAGACAAATTTGCATGCTGTTATAAGGATTTACTGGTTTTGATGACGTCATCTTCGTTTTCGTGACGTCACAACCTCAAAATCATTATTTTTCAAATTTTGACAAAAAATAGCGTCAATACCCAAAAAACCTTGCTTCTATCACTTACCAGACAGTTTTTAGATAGGGGGCAAATTTGCCCCCCCCCCCCGGTACAAATAGGGGTAAAATAGCCCGGTAGAAATAGGGTTAAGCTAGGCCAACGAAATTTTTAAGGTAAGTAAACATAAAGAAAAGATAAAATTTGACCAAATTTGGGGGTACAAAAATGGGAGTGCCCCCCAAACGAGACCGCCAAAATTCAAAACTTTTTAACCATACACGTTAGAGAAATGAAATTTTCAAAAATAAATAAATGTAAGTTAAACATAAAATATAACAAAATTTGGGGAAACCAAATAAAAGGGTGTTTCTCTCAGAAGGGGCCACCAAAATTCAAACTTTTTAACCACTCACGCTAGACGCATGAAATTTTCAGGATAGGCAAGTACGAAGAAAAGTTAAAATTTGACAAAATTTGGAGGTACCAAAATGATGAGATCCTTCTCAAACAAGAACATTAAAATTTAACTTTAATTACTTACACTAAACTGATGAAATTTTCGGAATAGGTAAATATGAAGAAAAAATAAATTGACAAAATTTGGGGGTACCACGATGGGGGTTTCCCTAGAACGAGTATGCCAAAATTTAAACTTTTTAATTGTTTAAGCTAGACACATCAAAATTTCAGGATAAAGCAAATATCAAGGAAAGATAAAATTTGAGGTACCAAAATCGGGGGTACCTCAGTTGGGTCCTTCAAAATTCAAACTTTTCAACCATTCAAGCTAGACACATGAAACTTTCAGAATAGGTAAACATCAAAGAAAAATAAAATCAGAATTAGTTAAATAAAATATGACTAAATGCTACAATTGAAGAGTCCTCTTCCAATGGATTCTTCAAAATTTTTATCCACTCAAGCTAGACAAATAAAATTTTCAAGATAGGTAAAAAGTTAATATAACAAAATATTGAGGATCTCAAACTATAAGGGTCCTCCAATTATGTTGGCACCTCCCCCCATTAGCAACAAAATTTTAACGAATTAAATCTATTGGATAGGTTAGTATAAATGAAATATAGATAACAAAATTTGGTGGGCCACATTGAGGTGACCATGCCAAATGGGCCCCTTAAAATTTAAAATCTTAAATACGAAGTACTCCAGCTTTACATATCAAATTTTAAGAGTACGGGTAGGCTAATATCGGTAAAAGATAAAACATGCCAAACTTGGTGATGCCATGTTGAACAATAATTAGCCCAAAAATCGTGTTAATTAAAGGGTGTATAGAAAACTGGGATAGTTTACCAAATTATTCTTATCGACCTGTGACAAGTTGTGAGTGAAGCATTAACTAGGGATAATAAATTTTGATTCTCCTCCTTTTTTTACAATATGTCAAATTATACCATTCGAGAATGGAGTCTATGTGGCAAAAACATAAACGATTTCAGGCGCGTCGCCAGCGGGGGGCAGGGGGCATTGCCCCCCCCGATTTTTATTTTTGCCCCCCCGATTTATTTCTTGCCCCCCCACTGTAATTTTTCTTAAAAGTGAGCATCGCCCTCACCAGTTTGAGATTTAGGCGTCCCCACATCGAGATTTGAGTGCTGGTTTTTGAGAGGAAAAAGTTGTTGTTTTTGGCCGGAAAAACCGTTTAAATTTCTGATTTCGGCCAGAAAAAGCCATCGGATTTCGGCGAAGAACTTTTTTTTTTTTTGAGATATCTTGGATTGCGATACGAAAGAGCGTTTTCAGAATCATACATGGTTGTAAGTTTGGTTGATCTAACGCAATTTGCTTGTGAGTCGCTGGAATTTTAAAGACCGCTTTATGTTGTTTCAAATAGAGTGAAAAACTGTAAGAACTCGTAAAAAGAGCTAAGATTTGACGCTATATTGTAAACTGTTATGCAAGCTTTTTGAATGACGTTACTCGATTATTTTTGATAGCTTCGAGAGATTTAAATTTTGAATTCGAAAAACCATAAAGCGATTTAAGTAACGAAACAAAATTTGAAAGGGGCGCTTTTAAATTATTGATCTGACTATAAACGATTACATTTTATACAAATTCATTCAAAGCAATCAGATCGTTATTTTAAAGCTTAATGAAGTTCAGTAAAGGTTGGATAAGGTCACGAAGTCCCCAGATATCGTTTGCGATGTCACGTTCTAGTTGCATTTAGTGTAAAAAAAACGGGCAAGTTTACTTTGTAAGCTATTTTATTTGACTTGTGTTGTCGATTCTACATTATTATTGTTATATTTTACCCAAACAGTTGTAGCCAGTTTGAAAATCCGGACGCGTCTGATTTTCAAAAAAATGCTCCCGCTTCCGGCTCCTTTTCAACACTTACGCTTCCGAGTTCGCTTCCTCTTCCAACCTCTTTCATCAAAGTGCTTCCGCTTCCACAACAATTTAACCGCTTCCACTGCTTCCGCTTCCACATCCCTGATTCTAAGTTTCCCTGCTTGAGTGCTTGACGTTCAGCAATAAAAAGGGCCATTCTGATGCCTTAACCGTGTGTGGTAGACAGGTGAGCAGGTGGAAGCTTCCTTGAATTTAAAATTTAAATGCCCTTCGCTCTCTTCAGGCCAATGCAAGTTGGTGAACAAAATGTAACTTCAACTACAATATCCATTTAAAATTGCTTTTTACAGCCACAAGAATAACACCGATCGAAAAACTTTCACAGGGGCTCAAATATTAAACGGGGTGAAGCATCCAGCTATATCTGGTAGTTTGCAACAAATAAAATTATCGAAATAAAGTTTTGAATTTTTTTTTTTAATTTGTGGTTGCAAAGATGTTCAACAAATACAAAGAGATATCTCCGTATAAAAGTTTTTGGAAACCCTGAATCGGTTCTTTCAGCTGTACTTTTAGAGAAAAGGAGACACTGAATGATATTAATCTTTCCCGTTACATCACGTGACCAATCTAAATTTGGCAAAACCTCCTCTTTTCTGAGAAATTTGAACTGGGAGAACAAACTCAGGATTTCCGAAAACTTTATTAGGGGAAAATCTCTTTGTATTTGTTCAACCGGATTGTTCAAGCAAGGAAACATTGTTGCAACCGTAGCGTCAAAATGATGACAAAACATATATTTGGAACGACCGACGCTCGCGTCGCGAGTTTTTTTGTTTTTACTCGGCCATTTTTAAACTAATGAGTGCGAAGTTTCAGACTTTTGCTTATAAATCGAGAACAGTTTGGTCTAGCTAAATGAAATTGTGACAGCAGTTTGAGATTATTAATTTGCATTGTTTGTACCAAATTTCGAGGTAATTGATTATGTGACTTTGGTTTTAGGACACGAAAACTGCACCGTAAAAAGCGGTCTCATTCAAAAACGGCTTATAAGCACGGAAAAAAATATTTCACGCGGGTATATGTCTTAAGATACCCTTTCATCACAACCAAATCCACTTTTGGCCGCGATGAGGTTTTCTTTTTTTTCCTTTTTTTTTTTCTTTTCCTTATTTTTCTTTCTAAATTTTGTGCGCTTTTCTTCTCCTAAACCACAAAATATCGAAATCTAATTTTTGTGTAAAGTTGTTGAGCTGCAAACGCAATTTTGTCTCCCGAAAGTTTTTTGCGGAGACTCCCCTAGGAACTCCCCCCAAAATGGAACCAAAAAAATCAAATTTTTGAACAGCCCAAGCTAAGATGCTAGTTTTCTTGATATCAGCAGATAATTAATGAACAAATATTTTGAGGTAATTTGGAGGTGCCAACGCCAGGGCCACAACTACAGGGGTCCAAGAGGACAGCACCCCCCAAACACAAATTTCACTCCCCCAAACTCAAAGCGACAATAGGAAAAAATTTTGGTAAGTATTGTAAGCGCGCCCACTCAAAAAAATTTTGTCTCACTTGGAACAATACTGGAAACCCCCAAATGGACCCCAAAAATCAAGTTTTTGAATGGCCCATGCTAGGATGCCAATTTCTGCACATACTTAACTGACAAATATTTTGGCATAGTTTGGGGGTGCCACTTCCTTGAGGACTTACCAAAATGGACTTCCCAAACATCAATTTTTTGAGCTATTTAGCTTATGGTGACAGCGTTTTTTGGTATCAGTAGATATTAAAGAGACAAATATTTGATATAGCTTGGGGCTGCCACCCCCTGAAAACTCCCCAGAATAGACCTTCAAAAAATCAATTTTTTGAATGGTTCAAGCTAAGGTGCCAGTTTTTTTTTATCAGTAGATATTTAGGATACAAATACTTCGACATAGTTTGGGGTTGCCAACCCCCTGGGGACTCCCGAAATAGACCCCTCAAAATCAAGTTTTTGAATGGCTTAAGCGTAGGTGCCATTTTTTAAAATATGTAGATGTTTAACAGACAAATTTTTTGACATAGTTTGGGGCTGCCAACCCCCTGGAAACCCCCCCAATGGAGCCCCTCAAAATGAATTTTTTTAACGGCTTAATCAAGGGTGCCAGTTTTTTTTTTGTTTTTTTTGATATAAGTAGATATTTAAAAGACAAATATTTGACATAGTTTGGGGATGCCGTTACCCGGGGATCCCCTTAATGTCAGTTTTTTGAATGGCTTAAGATAAGGCCACAGTATAAATATCATACAGTAATATCACTCCATGCAAAAACCATTGTGACGTGTGTGCGTATTTTTTGAGAGGTAAAAGCAGAGCTGGTTTTTTTTACGTCATAGTAGTGACATGGTGAGCAGACGAGGATAACGCCAAAAAATAGGAATTGTTTTGAAATTTTACGTGTGTTTTCTTGGCTTGACGACGTTACCGTCTACATCTTTTTTTGCGCCCCTAAACGTTAGAGGGCAGCATTTTTCCCTTCTGCATTACTCCAGATATATCGCGGTCTAGCTCCTTTTGTAGAGTTCGCACGAGATCAGAATTAGTCTCGATGGAACCGTCAAAGGTCGGGCTTCGACTGGCTATAATTTTGACGTCACTTTGTTATGACGTCACAAAGTAGTACGTTTAAGAAGAAAAAAAATCGGAAATTTTCTTACATAAACAACCTTTAGTTACTTGGGGTTTTGCTCAGAGCAGGAGCCCAACATTAAAAGTTTGTCCACACTTGGTTCGTATCGTTAACTAACTATCCTGCAAATTTCGTTTCAATAGCTCAACGTTTAATGAAAATATCCTTAATTGTTTGCTTTGTCGTTGTAAAATTCGTCTTGAATTGCAGTTATATGCAGTGATTGTGTTATTGCTTAGGCCTATCACAAATACACTGTGACATCATTACGAAGTAGTAATCGTGAACCTCTAGAACTTTTGATCGAAAAAAAGCTTTCATAGAATGTTTGAGTTATCGTTTATTGATGCAGACGTTCAGTGTAATTCATGATAAAACGTTACTTTAGCTGCAATATTTTTCCCAATGCTAGTTATTTTCTTCTATTTGTAGAGGTATTGAACAAAATCAGTTATTGCATGTTTAAATGGGTTTGGTATTAGTTACTTTTTTAAAGTCTTGTCCCGCTTGAATAGTAATTGGTCTTCATCTCAAATCCGCGAAAAATTGTGGTTTACATTTTACTTATGATGAAGATGTAGACCTTTTGTTTAATTTTTTTATTTAACTTCACCTCATATCCGAAAGAAATTGCAATTTTTCTGAAATGAAAAAACATCGCTTTTTCTGATTTTTTTTTTTTACTCAAACTCAGGAGAAAATGCGGTACTCTAATTATTCTGTTTTGCGTTTCTACTTCAAAAACATGACAACCGTTCATTTGAGCAAAAATAGAGCAGCGCAGCGAGAATCTTGCTAAGGAAAACGGGGGATTGAACCCAAGTTTTAAATAAATTTGATCAAAAACATGTCATTTAGGCGACGCCCTGAGTAAACTGGTGCAACTAAGCATGTCACATACAAGGGTCTGCGGGTAGGCAGCCACCGCCCGAGGCCATGGGGTCATTTTGTGCGATGTTTGTAATTTTTCCCAAAAAAATAGCTATTTTAACGCCATTAGAATACAATTTTGGATGTTTTGGAATCATTTGAAATAAAAATAAAAAAAGGTATTCACCAAATTTTTAGGTAGTTTTTGGCCGATTTGTAGTTGAGGATCCTAACAAAAAAAAAGGTTTCGTGAAATGTTGGGGTAGTTTCAGAGCAGGATTTGGTTGCGTGGTCAACGACTTCCGGAAGTCACATAAGGGATCTCGGATGGATGTTTGAGATCGCAGTCCGGATACGGCCCAAAGGATAGGTTGCCGACCCCTGTTCTAGTGGCGTACGCAGGATTTTCGAAAGGAGGGGCCAGGCGCGTAGCCAGAAATTTGAAAAGGTAGATAAAAACCAGATGAGAAAGATGAAGACCAAAAAGATGAAGATAAAGAAAAAGGTTTTCACTCAGATTCAGTCCGTTCTTCTGTCCAGGTTTAGGTGAAGACCAAAAAAGAAAGAAAAAGGTCTTCACTCAGATTCAGTCCGTTTTTCTGCCCAGATTTTTTGCCCAAATTTCAAAGGGGGGTGGGGGAGGCATGGCTCAATTTTGCGTACTATTCTGAGGTATTCAAACATTACTGGCGATCCAAAGGGGTAACTTTGGCACAATGCCCCCCTCCTAAATAAGCCCCTGCTCTGTTCAACGCAATAGTTAGCAACAGGTGCAGGCTTAGTCAAGAATTTACAATGGAGTGTTGAACCGATATCAGAGATAACAATGATTACCGCACGATCAGAGAGCCTATAGCTCATTATAACCGTTGGAAGTCAATGGGGAAAATTAAAACCCACGTTAAGGGAGATATAATTAACTACCAAGCAGAGTTGTAAACGGGCCGACTAGTTCAGGCCCAAATCTGGCCCAAATCCGAAAATATAAGCCCGAACCCGAAAACCAATTTGAAGCCCAAATCATGCCCGAAAAAACCCGAAAGTTAAGGTTGATCTGAAAAATTTAGCAATGTTGTCAAAGTTATTTTGATTATCAGAGGTGGAGTCCTCGAGGACGTCCTTGGCCTCGAGGACGTCCTCGAGGACACATTTTGAAGTCCTTGGCCTTGGCCTTGGCCTCGAAGCCTCAAGTCCTTGGCCTTGGCCTTGGCCTCGAAGCCTTAGGTCCTCGAAAATTGCCCTGTCCTCGGCTCGAGGACAGCACTATTTTTGAACAGTTGAAATTTTGTTGAAAACGCCAGAAACCTCGCAGAAAATTTGTAAATACCTTTTTTATTTTGCGCAACTGGAGCGTAGGCTTAGCCAAGCGGGCCTCCCCCCCCAATTGAAATTTCATCAATGACAAAAATGTGACAAAAAAGCCTATTTTTTCTTCAGTTTTAGTTTCTTTTTAGCGTTTTTCGTTTACACCAGTAGCAAACAACAATACTGAAGACCAAGGGCCCCGAGACCCCCTAAAATCAATTTTTGCCAGCCATTTTAAACGTAAATCTGGAAGAAATGGATAGTTTTCATCCTAAAAGTTGCTATCTCAGGATCACATCTAGCCTTTTTATGAACGTAATGCATTAACCAAGGCCGGATCTACCACATTATGGCGTAGTACCAGCTAAGGCTCTGCGCTCAAATCTTAAGACTTTTTATGGTCTTCACCTACATTTGGCAGAAAGATGTTGCGAAAATCTCCAAAGTGCCAGGGGCCCAGCGCGATGGAAATCCGGATCGGCAATAACATGGCCAGTAGCGTAGCCGGGGGCGGGGGGGGCTATATCCCCCCCATTGGCCTGTTAACCAAAATGCAGAATAAGAAACACACCACGTTTTTAGCTCTTCTGAGACTGTCTTTTGCGCTGGAATTGACTAAAAAGTGACTTAAGGCATTTTTTGAAACATACATTTAGAGGGGGGGCTAATTTGTCAAAAATTAAAGTCACCAATCAATGAAAACTTTAGAAAAAACCTAAAAATAAGCAATCAAATTTGATCGCTAGTGTAAAAACGCCAAACATAGGTTTTATCAACAAATATATTATAAACTCTTATATATTGTATATATTATAACAGGAATAAAGATGGGGGGTGGCTACTCAGTGTTAGTTAATTGCCAATCACTTCTCTCAAATATCTTTCCATTAGCCCCCCTCCCCCCCGATTATTTTTCTTTATAAAATACAGACGAAATAGATTACTTCGTGTGAGTTTTGTTTAATAATAGGATTTTATGATTTACCTGCATGTAAACAAGAGAACTGCAATGTTATCATTAGCCACTTCCCTCATAGCCCGATAATGCAACCAGTTGAATCATGTTACGCTGGCAATTTCTATGCTACGGTACGTTTTAAAAGCATTATTTTTTATTAAAATACCTCTAAAATTAAGTTATATTTGCAAAAAAATGCAAAATTTGCGAGCGCTGGGGGCTCCGCCCCCAAACCCCCGTGCCTCCGGCGGCTGGGGGCTTTGCTCCCAGACCCCAAAACAGCCCCCCCCCCATTGCGAATTTCTGGCTGCGCGCCTGACCCATGGTTAGTAAGCGAAACTACCCATCTATGGCACTATTTTTCAATAAAAATTCATAAATTCACTTCCACCTCGCCAGTTTTTACGCACAAAATACTTTTTAAAAAAATTAGCCATAGAAAATGCTGATTGAACAAATCGTTGAACTTCAGTAAAGGGAGCCTGGGCCGCCTGGCCTAACATGCACTTCTATAACTGGCTATTTTCATGACAAAACAAAAATCTCTAAGGAAAATCTTCGAGTGGGTTTTCATTTACTGCTAAAATGTTGCACGAGACAATGCACCTTACTTCCCCCTACCTGGAGCAAATCACGTACAATTAAACTTTAACTCCAAAATGCAAGATGTTAAACGTGTTTTGAACTTAAATTGCAACTAGAAGGAGGATTAAACAATTTAATTTTTCTAATTGGCTTTCAAATGTCAAAAATCTAGTGCTTTAAAATGATTCTAAACATGTGCAAAGTGTGATTCAATGGCATTAAAATAGTTTTTTTTACCAAAAAATTACAAAAAATCGCCCAACAGCTGGGGGCTTCGCCCCCAGACCCCCGTCTGTGATACGTTTGAGTTACACTGGCTTTCTCAAAACGTCTCCAAAGTTACGTGTTTGCACTTTTCAACTATATTAGTTGAGGCTCTCTCCCTTTGCAAAATCCTGGTTAAGTGAAAAGCAGGTGTAGCGTCAGCTCCAACGTACCCACAAGTGAAAGATAAATCGGAGATATGGATTAATAAGTCAACCCGGAGAGTAGCTCGATAGGTTGTTTAACCGAGCCGGTCGACCGCATTGGGATGCGTCCTTTTGACACGTACGTTACAATGGCGAGCACGCCAGGACGTTGGAGTGGTGGACGCTCTCCCTTTCGCTGGTTGGAGACGATGGAGTGCCGTCGCCAGCGTAAAGGGAGGGGGATGATGTAGCGTCAGCTCCAACGTACCCACAAGTGAAAGATTAATTGGACATATGGATCAATAAGTCAACCCGGAGAATAGCTCAATAGGTTGTTCAACCGAGCTGGTCGACCGCATTGGGACGCGTCCTTTTCACACGTACGTTACACAGGCAAATTTTTGATGACGTCATTGCATGTGATTTGTGGTTTAGGCCTCCCCAATCAAAAATTCTGGCTACGCCTTTAAATTGGAGATTGCCTGGAAAACTTTTTTGAAGACCTTTTTTTTTGGAGAACACTTTCGGCTGTGTCCTTGGTCCTTGGCCTTGGCCTCGAGCATTCCTGTCCTTGGCCTCGAGAGGTTCTGTCCTCGGAAAGGCTGTCCTTGGCCTTGGCCTTGGCCTCGGATTTTTTTTGTGTCCTTGGCCTTGGCCTTGGCCTCGAGCCTTGTGTCCTCGACTTCACCTCTGTTGATTATATTTTTGTGCTCCTAAGACAGGGGTCGGCAACCTTTTGATGCTGCCGGGCCAAAATCAAGCTCAATAATTGGCCGCGGGCCATAAATAAAGCTTCCACTGAATCTGAATGAAAAAATACACAAAAATGTTTGCGTTGTCACGTCATAGATTTGTTGCAAATCAAACAAGTAGGTCTTTTTAGATGATTTACAAATACAAATTGGTTTCCCACTTTTCTTTAAAAGCTCTACCTGAATTTCTAATCAACTTTTCTAGGTTTTGATAAATTTTCAAGATTGCTAAAATAAATTACAAAGGCTTATATGTTTTTTAGCTAGAACCTAACTAAAAACAAAACAGAAATTTAGTTATTATTAAAGCAAACTGCACAGTAGCAAACAAATACGACATAAAAAAGCACAGGCGCGTAGCCAAAAATTCGCAATGGAGGAGCTGTTTTGGGGGCCTGGAGGGGGAGCTCCCAGCCGCCAGAAACCATTGGAGGGTCTGGCTAATTTTAAAGCTAATTTGATAAAAATAATGGTTTTAAAAAGTGGTGTAGAAATTGACAGTGCAAACATGATTAAACTGGTTGCATAAATGGGCGATGTGAAAGGTGGCTAATGGTAAAATTTTAGTTCTCTTGTTTACATGATGGTAAATCATAAAATCCTATAGTTCAATAAACTCACTCGGAGTAATATCTTTCGTCTGACTTATATTTTGTAGAGAAAGATGAATGGGAAGGTGGGGCTAATGGAAAGATATATGAGAAAAGTGGTTAATAAAGAACTAATACTGAATAGCCCTCTCCCCCCCTATGTTTGAGTTTATAATATATATGTTGATAAAAATGTCGACGCGCAGCATTTTTACACTAGCGATCAAATTTAATTGGTTATTTTTGGTAATTTTTCAAAGATTTATTGATTTGTGAGTTTTATGTTTGACAAATTAGTCTCCCACCTCTGAATATGTTTCCAAAGATGCTTAGAATCACTTTTTAGTCCATTTCAGTGTAAAAAAAAAAACAGTACTAGAAAAGCTAAAAACGTGGAATTTTTTTATTTCTCATTTTGGTCAACAGGCCAATGGGGGGGGGGCTGTAGCCCCCGCCCCCCCCTCCTCCCTGGCTACGTTACTGAGAAAGTATGTAACTGCCATATTTTCAGCAAAAACACTCCCTCTCCGTGTTTTCATACGTCAAGGTGCGGACTGCGAAGTGCTTGATGTTTGACTAATTTTTTTTTCTTTTTCCGCCGTTCTTTAACAGAATTAAACACAAAAATATTTCCTGTCAAATCTATTGCGTCGTGCAAATGGTTTAGAAGCGTGGTTTTAGCTCAATTAAATAGTGATCGCCAAAGGCCTGTTTGCGAAGCTAACTGTTATAATTACGTAAAGAGGTCGCGGGCCGGTTAAATACACAATTTCGAAAAGAGGCCGCGGGCCGGATAAAATGTGTCGGCGGGCCGGATTTGGCCCGCGGGCCGCAGGTTGCCGACCCCTGATCTAAAGCATGGTTCTTAACCATAGGTGGGCAAGTTAATGCAAAACGTTAGCTTCGTTAACCGTTAATCCGTTAACAAACTTCTCACCTCCGTTAACGTTAATCCGTTATTTTCAGCTTTAATTAACGGAAGTTAATAAAGTCCGTTAATCTGTTAACATTTTGCGTGTAATTAACATTTTTTCTTATTCACTCGCTTCTAGAACACGTATTGACGCTGTTGAGCTGATTGTAAGGAAATATTTATCGCTATGGTGGTCTTTTTGTGTTTTGGAAGTTACATTTTAAAGTCTAATGTAATTTCAAGATAAAAATAAGTTTAAATGCACAACGAAGCTGCGATCGGAAAATCTTTGGAAATTGTGAACAACGATAATTAACAAACCTATGAGGCTGCAGGTTATTATTTGCCACAAAAAAAGAGCTCCTTTCTTCGCTTTGTTCTATAAAACTCGTGCCTATACGCAACAAGTGTTACCATTGCAAACTGGTTTGTACCTGTCTGATGAATGAATGGTGTGAGATATTAACGATAAAAACCTTAACGGAAGTTAAAAGAACTTAACGGAAGTTAATTTAGTCCGTTAACAGGACTTAACGGAAGTTAATTTGGTCCGTTAACATGAAGAAACTTTTTAACGGATTAACGAGTTACTGAAAAAGTTAGCTTCGTTATTAACGGATTAACGATTAACGGACTTGTGCCCAAATATGTTCTTAACCTTTTCTAGTTCCAGAGCCAAATTTCAAGTCTCATAATTGTTAGGAGCCGCAATCAAATAACCGCAAATAAAATAGCAACATACAAAACTCAAACATTAATATAGACTAAAAACAATTTGCACAACTTGCGCAGGTTTTGCAAATTGTTTTTGGGGGAAAGACCCTTTTTATGTCGCTGGAAAGACCCTCTTTATGTTCATGTTTATGTCGCGAGGAAGACCCTTTTTATGTTTTGGTCATTGACGTAATTTTAGCCCGAAAACATGTTTCCAAATTGACTGAAGACCGTTTCTTTTCTTCCTGTTCTTTTACGTTCAACTAATTGCGATGGTAAAACATTCAGTTCAATTGTTTGTGCAATTTGTAAAACTGGCATTATTTTTTATTAAATTTTCTATGGATCCGGTTTCTGCAAATTTGAATAACGCCACAGCAAAGCAAGACAAATTTTATTTCAGTCACGCAGTAGTTAAAATATAATGGCAGCCATTTAGATTTATTGGAATTGCGACAAGGAAGTTGTGAAAGGACTTCGCTGCTATTAAATTTATATATGCAGTACCAGTATTAGGCTGGCTCATTTTTCTTGATGTTCTTAAAAATGTTTGTAAGTTTGCAAAATTATTCCATTTCGGTTACTGACAGCTGCAATCCAAAACTTTTTGCCGAGTCTGGACGTTTGACCGTGGTTCACCCCAGTTGAAATTCTGAAATTTTTTGAAAAAATATCAATTTGGCTTAGTGATTTAGCTTCTTGCCAATATTTTTTTCGGATGTTTCAAGCAGCGTTTCATTGTTGTAGTAAGCAATGTTTGTTTGCTGATGCCTAGAAACCAAAATATTTGTTTTGTTTTTGGTGTTTGGCCTTGGTTCAGACATGTTAATATTATGAATTTTCTTTAAAAAATGTTGTTTTCGAGTCTTCGCCAAAACTTGAAAAAATCGCCACACTGATGTTAAAATAGGTTACAAATGCGGGAATCAGCTCAAAACAAGTCAGTTCGATGTTGATGAAGGGTGTTAACATTTAGGTGCTAGGCTCATGTGTTTCGCGTAAAGGTAGCTTGGTCTTAGTTAAGCAAGCGCAAGTTAATTGTAGGCTAGCTGACATTAGTAAGAATGTAAGTTTAAGGAATTTGCTAAAAGGAGTTTTTGGGCTGTACGACCTATTAAGACTGAACTGGCAGCACCGGGCCTTCGAATTAGCTCTAAGCAGTGTTGCCAAGCCATAAGCCAGCGACAGTACTCACCGGAAATTCGGAATCTTTAGTAAATCAGCTTAATTATTCAAGTTCACTTTTTTCTCTCAGCCTGATTTTAGTTCATGTTTTGACAACTGTGTTCACAGTACAGCCTAAAGATGGTAACATATGATTAATGTGCAAAGCAACTGCAGTGCTTAATTAGCGTAGTGGCTAGTACTACAGACATAACAATTTTCTAGTGAATATTACTTTGCAGAAAAATAGCTGTAAAATAATTTGTAGAATTTTTGGTAGTGAATTTTTCTGAAATGACAACGAGATCCAAATAAAAACTAAAAATTTGGCTGTTGGAAGAATGCGTTGTGGATGAAATTAGGGGTTCGAAACCTCTAATAAATAAAACTGTGTATTTGCACTTTCGATCTTTGCATGGTGAACTGCAGGAAAACCAACCGGGAACAGCTACTGTCCGCAACTTTACCAAGGCTGCAGTTGAACATGTGATGAAATGGTGGTTATGTAGAGCCGGCATACCAACGAACAACCCAAATCAATTGATTACCATGGTTCTAAAAAAGCACAACTATTGGACAGTTTTATTTAAACAAGGGTTAAAAACAACGCAGCTGCAATTGGACAAAAGAAAAGCCTTTTTTGGAAGAAATGAAGAGAACGTTTTGGGCGCCCCAACCAAACTGTGAGGAAAGATTAAACGAAGAAGATAGGAAGTTTTTGGAGATTATGAAAACTAATAGAGAAGGTGGAGTGTAGTCACTGAATAGAAAAACCTTCGCTAAAAACAAAGAAAAACTAAAAAGAAGTTTGCAGAAACAAGAAAGGATTTACAAAGAAGAACAAAGAAAGATAAATTTGGCCACAAAATCATCCAATTTTGCCACACATTCCGACAAAAGCAGTGAAAACAGCAGTTTAAGTAAATCTGAAAAGGACAATGATATGTATTTGCCGACATCGTTTAAACGACTAAAGCAACAAAATGAAAAACGAGGTACCGTTAGTTTAAAAGTTGATGCCAAGCACTGAAGTGAAGCTGTTGGTCTAGTGGCAGACAAACACCACGTAAGCCACAGAGGGCTTATTGAAGCAATGTCTGCTGTTATTAGCACTGGAGGTGGCAACATTGCTGACATATCATTGTCAAAGGATATAACTCGTCGACCCCGCAATAAAATACGAATAAAATAGCTTCTGAACAAACAAAAATCATTTTGGACATCCTTGATTAATGGAAGATTGAAAGAGATTTAATCATTGGTTTAGTGTTGGACACAACCAGGGCCGTGTCAAGGGGGTTCGGGGCCCCCCCCGAAAACTCAAGATGGGGCCCCCTCCGAAACGCTTAAATTTGAACAATTTTGCAATCGGCTTAAATAGTCAATTAACTTTCACGTATCTAAGACGCACTACTTTTCTAAAACCAGGATTGTAGAACAACACGAAAATTTACTTTAAAGGTATCCAAAATATAAAATAAACCAGTACAGCTGCAGCATATACAAGTCAGGTTATTAACTGCCACTCCGTGCTTACTACAAAAATCGTTAGAATTACCGTTTGAGGGTGAGTTTTATTTAATTCTTTAGACCATTAATACTATATTGTTACAATGTTACGTGAAAAAATAATTTGGGTACTGGAGCTGTAATTATGAGTTAAAGATGCGATCCTTGTAAGCTGCTGTAGTGACATCAATGATATTCTTGTAAATCTTAAAAATTCTTTTTTCGAGCTTTTGCAGTGGCAAAAGTATCAATGATCCTGTGTGGTTGTTTCATCATTTGATAACTTGGTAGTTAGTGTAGTGGTTACCATTCTTGATCTTTCAATGGGTGACCAGAGCTTAATCCGTATCTTAGAGGGCTTATTTTTACAGACTACAAATCGGGATCCTGTACACGGTCTGCAAAGGAGATTGCCTATCCCAAAAATTGTTTGCCGATAATTATTTCATCATTACTGCCCTAGCCCTTAGCCCTATTGTTTGTCCATTGTACGTACTTTTTCATTTTCGGGTTAACATCCATTCCAGATTGTAGACTATCCGGATAAGGTACAAATATCTTAGATCTGCCTAAATGCTGAGCCAGCTCATAGCTTACTACAACGACATAATTAATAATCAGAAATATAAAACTTGAGCAATCAAACAATATTTCGTCACAAAATTGTCAAGTAAGACAAGACTTCCAAACCCCTGCAGAACATTTTTCTCAACTATACATAAGCCTAAAGATTAACCACTTTTTGTAGTAGCAGAACCGAACCTCCTAAAATAAATTTTAACTTGATGCTGACATCTGAAGGCAATCTGATTGTAACTATTACTAGACTGACTCGTAGGCGTAGCCAGGAATTTTGATTGGGGGGTCCAAACCACAAATCACACGCAACGACGTCATCAGAAACTTCGAAAGAGGAATTTTTTGTGGGGGCAAAGATATCGTAGAATGGAAGAGCAGAAGCCGTGGCCTAGCACGTAACCAGGAACTCGTTTAAGGGAGAGGGCTTAAATCTATAGTTAAATTGCGAAAATGTCTAAATTGGGAGACGTGTTTGAGTAAAGAAGTGTATTGTAATTCAAACTTATCACAGCCGTGGGGCGATTTTTCGTAATTTTTTGGAAAAAAAAACTGTTTTAACACCATTGGATCACATTTCACACGTATTCAGAGCCATTTGAAAGTACTAGATTTTTAGTATTTGAAAGCCAATTGAAAAAATTAAGCTGTTCAGTCTTTTTTTTTGTTTGCAATGTAAGTCCAAAAGACGTTTATAATGTTGTATTTTGGGGTTAAATTTTCTAAGTGATTTGACCTAGGTAGGGGTAAGTAAAGTACATTGCCTCCAGCAACATTGTAGCAGCAAATAACAATCCATTGGAATCTTTTCCTCAGAGATTATTGTTTTGTCATGAAAACAACCAGTTATAGGGGTACATATACGCCCAAAGGGCCCAGGCCCTCTTAATTCAAAAATTTGTTCAATAGGCATTCCTCTTCCTGAAGCTAATTTTTTCAAGAGTGTTTTGTTGCATAGAAACTGGCAAGGTGGAGGTAAATTGTTATTGAAAAACGGATGGTTACGCCTACAAACCATGTTATTGCCTTGGCCGGATTTACTTTAAGTTGAACCCATGGCACTTTGGGTTTTTCGCGATATTTTCCTGCCAAATACGAGTGAAGACCAAAAAAAGTTTTATCTGAGTGCGGAGCCCCTGGCACTGAGCCAGATGTTATATGTTAAATCCGTCCCTGGTTATTGCATTACGTTCATAAAAAGGTTAGACGAGGGCCTCAGTTACCAACTTTTAGGATAAAAACTCTTAATTTCACTCGGGTTATACGTTTAAATTGGTTGGCCATAATTAAATTGAAGGGGCCCGGGCCCCCTGGATCAATATTACTGTTGGAGGCCCATTCAAATTGGGGACCATTTAAATATTATTGTAGGGGGCATTTTTAAATTGGTTGGCAAACATTAAATTCAAGGGGCCCGGGGCCCCTGAATCAACATTATTTGTTGGGGACCAATTTATATGTTTTTGTAGGGGGCCCATTTAATTTGGCTGGCAAAAATTAAATTGAGGGGGCCCGGGCCCCCTGGATCAATATCACTGTTGGGGGCCCATTTAAATTGGGGGTCATTTTAATTGGTTGGTAAAAATTAATTGAGGGGGCCCGGGCCCCCTGGATCAATAATATTAGTAATTACTCTTGTACGCGAAGACACTAAAAGAAACTGAAACTGAAGAAACAATAGTCTTTTTTGTGACATTTCTATCATTGGTAGCATTCAATTGGGGGGCCCGGGTCCCCTGCCCTCCCCCCTGGCTACGCCTATGGACTGACTCTGACTGGCTGTTGTGCAATCGACTGGTAAGCTGAACATCTGAATCGATTAACTAGTTGTTTTTCTGCTAAGACAAAGCGATTGTGATTCTATCACATCATAGATAAAATTGTAACGCAGCAGCAGAGACATACAGGTACAGCGAGCGTATTTTCAGTATCTTAAATTGACAATACGCGTTAATTTTGTTCTAAATATTGCAAAAAAATACTAGCACTGATTGACAGTACCAACTTTTAAATTAGTAGAAGTAAAGTAAAATGTGGGGCCCCCATTTTGGCTGGGGCCCCCCCCCCCGACCGGGGTGTTCGGGGATGCCTTGGCACGGCCCTGGACACAACTTCTACCAACACGGGAAATTGCAGTGGTGTTGCTGTATCCTTGGAACAAATATTTGGCACTAAACTTTTATTATTGGCTTGTCGACACCATGTATTGGAATTGTGTGGAGCAGCTGCTTCTATAATTTATAGCATAACGAAATCACCCAATGAAGCAGTGTTTCAAGTACTTGTTAATCGCTGGTCTGTCCTTGATAAATTAAACTTTCAAGCGTACAAAGCAAAGCGCAGAAAAGAAACAATTAAAATTTAAAATATTGTTGAGTTTTGCCAAACTGCACTTCGGGATGATTTCTTAAGAAAAGATTATCAAGAAATGTTGGAGTTGACTACTATTTTTCTAGGTTATACGTAATATTGCAACCAGATTTTACCAAAGCAGTTAGCCTACCGGTAGTTTACTTTAGCATATTGTCTTCAATTATGCATGTCTAACTTTCAATCTTTAATTTTAACTGTTGTAGGAGTGCTATTCAACCTTTGGTTAAGTGAATTCACGCCAAAGCGAATGAAATAGTTTATGAGTGCATACAATTTGCATATTTATATGATATTTCAGGCGGAAAATTGCTTGAAGAAAAGGAATTTAAAATAAAGGCACCAGGTGTAAGACATCACGCACAGTGGCGGATATAGGGGGGGGGGATGCATCCCCCTCACCAGCCTAAACATAACGTGCATATGAATAATACTTAATTTATTTAAAAAAAAGCAATCATTGAATAGTCGTTAGCCCGTGTGACTGTGATATAATTTCAAAAGCCAAGGGTAGGGGGGTGCAAGAAAATAGTATTTGTGCAGCGAAGTTTTTACAAAATAGAATTTAGTCTTTTACAGGTCCGATTGATTTGAAGGCGGCAATTCAGCAAAACTCACAACTTGCACTTTTCAGCGATAAAGGCATAGAAGCATAACCAGTGGCGGAGTTACCGGTATGGGGGCGGATGGGAGGATACATCCTCCACCACCGTAAACATAACGTGCATATGAATATTAAACTTATTTGAAAAAAAGCAATCAGTGAATTTTCGATAGGCCGAGTGACTGTGATATAATTTCTAAAGCCCTATGAGGGGAGGGACAGAAAAATATAATTTTTACAGCGAAGTTTGTACAAAACAGAAAATAGTTTTTTGCGGGTCCGATTGATTTGAAAGCGCTAAATTAGCAAAATTTACAACTTGCACTTTTCAGCGATAAAGCCAACACAATGCAAATCATTTCTTAAGTGACATATTAGGCTTAAAAAAAGTGAGCATTAAGCGAGGTCAAGAACACTAATCCTAAGCAGTAGTGTAGGCAGGGGGAGGCTATAGCCCCTTCATTAGCCTGTGAACCAAAATGCAAAGTAAAAAATATCACGTTTTTAGCATTTCTGAGACTGTTTTTCGCCCTGAAATAGACCAAAAAGTGATTTAAAGCATTTTTTGAAATATATGCTTAAGGGAGCTAATTTGTCAAAAATAAAACTCACAAATAAAAAAAAAAATTCAAAAATGACCAAAAATAAGCAATAAAATTTGATCTCTAGTGCAAAAAACTTGAACACGGGTTTCATCAACAAATATATTATAGGCCTGAACTCAGAAACGGGGTGGAAAGGCAATTCAGTATTGGTTAATTACCAATCACATGTCTCAATTCTCTTTTCATTAACCCCTCTCCAATTATTTTTCTCTATAAAATATTGGTGAAACAAATTAATCCGTGTAAGTTTTATTGAACTACAAGATTTTATGCTTATGATTTACCAGCATCCAACCAAGAAAACCAAAATTTTACCATAAACCACCTCTCACATAGGCCATTTATGCAACCAGTTAAATCATGTTTGCACTGCCAATTTCTATGCCGCATTTTAAAAGCATTATTTTATCAAACTAGCTCCAAAATTAAATTATTTTTGCAAAAAAATGCAAAATTTTTGAGCGCCCCTAAAACAGCTGCTCCATTGCGAATTTCTGGCTACGCTCCTGGTTACAACATATCCGAATTTTTGAGGTTTTGTGCTTGAAATTTTTATCATCCCCCCCCACCAAAATTTTCTGGATCCGCCACTGATCACGCACGCTGGATGTCAAAAGTTATCTACTGCATCAAAATAGCGATGTTTCTGGATCAGTTGAAATGTGACATTTCAGAGAGTCTGTTAACGAAAATCATGGATCTTGCAGGATTTCTGTGCTTGTACAGTATTATGTCAAGCCGTGGTCAAGAGCATCACTGCCGTTTCATGCTCCTATTGAAGACTTGATCCTGTATAAAACCTTGGTTACCAATGCCAAAGAGCACAAGTTGGAGAGTCTACGGCAGCTTAGTCAAGCCGTAGCTAGCAAGTTCGAAAATCACTTCTGGTATTTGACAGAGCGATTGGTGGTTCTTGCACTTTTCAGCACAGCGAGTGTTCACGAAAAACAAGGCATGGCTAAAGCCTTGAAGAAATACCGAAATGACACTTCTTTCGACCACTCGGTGCATAAGATGCCGACAGTACCTGCTTTTACCCAACTAAAAGATTTAATTGGACGTGAGTCGTGGGTGCTTTTAAAGCTTATCAATAAGCAGTCACTATTTTTGTCAAAACCGGCTTCGCTGTGGGAGAGGAACGAATGCTACATCAGGATCAAATCTCGACTTCAACATTTGAAAGTAGTGAACGATTTTTCAGAAAGAGCTCTTGGACTTGTCACAGATTATCACTCATCTACGATTACAAAATCACCATACCGAAAGCATTTTCTGTACCAAGTGTTAAAAAATCTTTGAGAGAAGCAAAATGAACTGTTGACGAAGCCAAATGCAGAACGTTGTACGAAAAAAATCATGTCTAAAATACGGTCAACTCAATTGTTGGAGTATTTTTGTATTGTTGCTAAAAAGGTCATAATTTGTGTTCTATTAGTGTGAGATAATGGTTTGAATAACATTAAATTGTATGTTTACTATGTACGCACAACCAATGACCCCACAACAAATAAATTCGAAAAAATTTTAAAACGATGTAATTTTGAATTTTTTGCAGTGGGTGAACCAGGGTGAAACGTTGGTATTTTTCCTTGATTTTTTGTTTTTGGGCTTTGGTTACCAAAAAAGAACATTATTGCAAACTTACAAAACAAACAAAGAAAAAAATTTTTTTTTTGCCTGTTTTTGCGCCAGCCTAACCAGTATGCCCCTTTTTTTTCTTCAGAAGAACGATTTTAAAAGAACACGAGACTTTTTTGCTCAAAATTTAAGAACAAATTAAGAACAATGCCAGCTAACAGGTCCATTTCAATGCATTAGCAGGCAATAAACAGCGATTTCTTGGCTTTTTTTACGCTTTAGTCGGCAGTGTGGCCGAATGGGTAAAGGCAACTAAAAATGGGTAAAGGCAGCGTCGCCGAAGTCGGCAGCGTGGCCGAATGGGTAAAGGCGTCGCTTTTACGACGACCCTGATTGGATGATTCAACCGGCACTCTAGTCACGCTGTTGCGTCCTTGGATAAGACGCTTTACGATGATTATCTTTGCTTGGTGGCTTCGAACAAGCAGCAAATTTAGTGGACAAGAATTCGAAGAAATCCACAGGAACATTGGATCATCGGAAACTCCTAAGCAGGTGCGGATTCCTCCAATCACGAAGTAGTCCTGGTAATGAAAAGTGTGCGGATCGTCCAACAAGTTAGCGTCTGACGCTGTCCGGTGACAGGAGGATAAATATGCGCTACAACAACAACACTGCCATTGAGGATTTACAGTATCTAGAGCATGGTTCTTAACCTTTTTTATTTCAGAGCCAAATTTCAAGCCTCATAATTGTTAGGAGCCGCAATCAATAGTCGCAAATAAAACAGCAACAAACAAAACTCAAACATGGATGAAGACTACAAACTTTGGAGCACAAAAATTGATCTTGAGAAACAGTTCCACTAAGAAAAAAAAGAGCCAAAACTGTCGTAAACATTTTATTCAAAAAGAGACGTTTCGACTAATTACTTAAGACATTGCCACTCTGTAAATAATGCACAAGAAAAAATTAGAACAATAGGTAACCTGCAAAGGTAAGTATAACAAAACGGGCCAAACATTCTAAAATTAATGAAAGTTCTACAGTGTGAAGACATTATTGCTTTCAAGAACGTGCTTAAATCACGGTAGAAGTTATTGATTTCGTAATGCCAAATTAAATGCAACCAAGATTGAATTGATCTTGAAAAAACAAGAATCCATATCAACTGCCAATGCACATCCAACGAACGTCTCAAACCCCAGTTTTATAAAAGACATACGAAAGTCACACTAAAATTACAGAAACTCATTTGTCAACTATTATCAATAATTATCAACCCATTGTTAGTCCGTGGATATTGCTTTGAAGAAACAACAGATTCAGGTTGAATTTTTTCTTTCTTTGTTGAGCCTTTTAGTTGTGGTTCGATATTTCTATCATTTTTGGAACTTTTGGTAATTTTCTGTTATTTAGAATGAGGTTTCAAGTTTACTTTTACAGTTTCAGTCATTGGTATGGTTGTCTGGTTGATAATGTAAATGTTAGATATGCTTGGGTTCAGTAGCGTACGCAGGATTTTGAAAAACGGGGGGGGGGGGGGGGGGCAGGAACTTTAGAAAATTTGAGAAGAACGAAGATCAGAATGAAAATTGTTTCACCCAAAATCAGTCCAATTTTTTGACCGAAATTAGGTGAAGATCAAAAGAAAAAAAAAAGAAAAAAAGAGGTCTTCACTAAGTTTAGTTCGAGTTTTTGCTCAAAGTTTGGTGCAGGCTAAATGGTAGGTCTTCGCCTACCATTTGTATGCTCAAAGCTTCAGCCCAACTTACAAAGGGGGGGGAGGGGGCAATGCCGCAATTTTGCAAAATATTCTATGCTAATTATACTATCCTTTCAACCTAAAGACGGGGGCCATTGCCCAATGGCCCCCCTGCTTGGGTTTCTGTAGTTTTAGTGTGACTTGCGTGTGTCTTTAATAAAATTTAGGTTTTAAGACGGTCTCTGGATGTGCATTGGCAGTTGATTGGATGAGTGTCGCTTGGTTAGATTTAATACGGCATTATGAAATCAGTAACTTACCACCTTTATTTGAGCACGTTCTTGGAAGCAATAACATGTCTTGCCCGTTTTGTAAAACTTACCTTTGCAGGTTACCTATTGTTCTAATTTTTTCTTGGGTATTATCATTTACAGATTGACAATAACTTAAGTAATTAGACGGAACGTCTCTTTTTAAAAAAATGTTTACGACAGTTTTGGCTCTTTTATTCTTAGTAAGACTAGAAACATTTTGCGCAACTGGCGCAAGTTTTTAATGTGTTGCAAAATTTTACCAGCCCATAATAGCTGACTGAATTAGGGCATTGTATTTAGGTAAAATTAAAAACAAAAAATAAAATAAAGCAAAATTGTAAAGAAACAAAATTGGACATTACAGCATCAGCCCAGACGCGTAACAGGATTTAGCTAATAGGAGAAAGAGGACTTGACGATGCTTTACGACGTTTTACGATGATTATCTTTGCTTGGTGGCTTCGAACAAGCAGCAAATTTACGTGGGAACAAGTCAAATGTCAATTGGAAAGCCTGGAATACGGACAACTCCTAAGCGGGTGAGGACGACTCGTCCAAAGCAAAAGCACTACCGTCGCTTCCTCGTGGGTGGAGGAAAAATATGGATCAATCAATCCATCGGCCTAATACGAATAGCCTGTCAAACGTAATTGAAATAGTGGTATATCTATGTTTTTTGCTGTTTCGCTCATTTTTAAAATCGCAGCTTATAGAACTAACTTTACGATGGATCAGTCAGAGCAACAGTGTTGCAGAAGCAAAGCAATTCGCCTTGTTTCAGTGATCCATCCTTTAAATCTTTTTTAGAGTGGATAGCTGCTAGCTACGGGCGCGTAATAGTGGAGAAGACGGTGGTTCCCGATAAGCACCCTTTAAGGCAAGCTATTTTGAGACTGTAACCTAACACGTCCGCGCCTAATGAATAATAAAACCACTTGTAATACTGTTTTAACTGCCCAAAAGTTAAACAGCTTCTAACCACCCTCGATGTTTTTTATAATGTTGAAGTAATTTAATTAAATTGAGTTATGGTTGTTTGGCTAACAGTAAAAATAGGCGTTAGGTTGAACAATATGGATCCATGGCTGATAAAAAAAATGAAATACCAGTAACAAAGAAATTTGTTTGCAGATTTGAACAAGCCATACAGTACAAGTACATTATTTTACTGCAGTTACATTAGTTTTTGAGCATAGAATGATGTCGACTACGATGCCAGTAGCGAACTCTGTACCCCAACAGCAGTCTACGGTGGTGGTGACAGTGCCTCAACAAGCAACAAGCAAACCTCCGTCGCAAGAACATAAAAAAACAATACGAAGATTAGCTGTAAGTTGTTTTTGTTAGCTTGTTAAGTAAATAAAGTGCTCAACTTTATAGGGATCAATTTTATAAACGGGCGTTTTCGGAGGTATGGTAGCGAGGCCTCAGCACTCGGAGATTTTGTAATTTTTTGCAAAAATAACTTACTTTTGGCTATTTTGGTAAAACTTAATGCGTTTAAAACGTGGCATAGATATTAGCCCTGAAAAAACATGATTACATTGGTTGCGTAAATGGGCTATGTCTCGGGGGGAGCCGCATAAAACTCGGCAAAAAGCCACATGCGGCTCGCTAGCCGTGGGTTGGCATCTCCTGCACTACGGGATTCGAAGACCAAAAGATCACATTCGTATTCTCCTGGTAAACGCAACTTGGGTGTCCTGCTATGACATTTTTTAGCAGCAGCGGCGTATCTCAACTAGTACGAGTGATCGAAAAGTTGGTACCAACTGGTTCGATTCGCAAACTGACCAGCTAGCATCGATCATTGTTTTTGGGAAAACTATATGACACTCATTTTGCTTACGGCCAAGCAGTCGATAATCGTCGCGTTGCCGAGTAAATTTAATTACATTTTAATTACCAAGTTACCAAGGAAACAGCGAAGGGACCATAGGCGTAGCCAGAAGGGGGCCCAGGGGGCCTGCCCCCCCCGACCAAAATGCTACCAAAGATAAAAATGTCACAAAAAATACCTTTGTTTCTTCAGTTTCAGTATTTTTTAGCATCTTCGCGTACAACAGTAATTAACAATAGTATTGATATAGGAGGCCCAGCCCCCCTCAATTTAATTTTTACCAACCAATTCAAATGGGCCCCCTACAATAATATTTATCCAGGGGGCCCCGGCCCCCTCAATTTAATTTTTTCGAACCTTATTTAAATGGGCCCCTACAGTAATATTTAAATCGCCCCCAATTTAAACGGACCCCCAACAATAACATTGATCCAGGGGGCCCGGGCCCCTTCAATTTAATTTTTGCCAGCCAATTTAAATGGGCCCCCTACATAATATTTAAATGGGCCCCCCAACAATAACATTGATCCGGGGAGCTCGGGACCCCTGAATTTAATTTTGCCAACTAATTTAAATGGGCCCCCTACAATATTATTTAAATGGACCCCAATTTAAATGGCCCCCCACAATAATATTGATCCAGGGGCCCGGGACTCTCAATTTAATGTGTGCCAAACAATTTAAACGTATAACCCGAGTGAAATTAAGGGTTTTTATCCTAAAAGTTGCTAACTCAGGCCCTCATCTAACGTTTTTATGAACGTAATGCAATAACCAGGGACGGATTTAACATATATCGCAGTGCCAGTGGCCGCGCGCTCATATAAGACTTTTTTTTGGTCTTCACCTGTAGTTGGCAAGAAAATATCGCGAAAATCCCAAAGTGCCAGTGGCCCAACTCAATGTAAATCCGGCCCGGGCAATAACATGGTTTGTAGGCGTAAATATCTGCTTAGCGTTCAATAGCAATTCACCTCCAACTCGCCAGTTTTCATGCAACAAAATGCTTGTGCAAAAAATTAGCTGCAGTAAGGGGAATGCTCATTAAACAAATTTTTGAATTGAGAGGGCCAGGGCCTTCTGATCGTATATGTACTCCTATAACTGGTTGTTTTTATGACAAAACAATAATGTCTAAGGAAAGTTTTCAAGTGGATTGTTTTTTACTGCTAAAATATTGCAGGAGGCAATGTACTTTACTTCCCCATACCAGTGCCAAATTATTAGGTTGTCGCATAAGTTCGTTCGTATTTATGGAACATGTTACTTTAATACATGGAATTGCACTCAAAAATTAACATAATATATCTTTGCAAATTTGTATCTGATAAAAAGATAACATTCACGTAAAAAAAATGTATCCAAATAATCATTGTTTATTGAGCGAAATGTTCCATAATAAATCAATCAATGAAATAGTCTCCACTTTGTTCAACAATTTTGCTCCATCGTTCCGGTAATTTTCGAATTCCAAAATGCCTTCGCGAAACTTCTGAAACCATTTCTGTGCAGTTCCCTCTGTTATCGCTTCTTCTCCATACACTTTGCAAATATTCCTGGCTGCCTCAGATGCATTTTCCTGTCCATTGAAATGAAAAAGAAGTAAATGTCGGAAATGAAGTTTTTTTTCAACTTGGCACTCCATCTGAAAGGGAATGGAATAATGCTATCGAATAGACAAAATCGATTGACAACAAATTTGAAAATGCATAAATGATTAGTATAATGTGAATATTTGCGTAAGAAGTGTCACAAAAAATGATAAGCACACATAAACATCTCAATAACAAAAAGCGAACGAACTTATGCGACTACTTACAAAATTTAACCCCAAAATGCAAGATTTAAACGTGTTTTGAACTAAAATAGCAAGCAAAAGCAAACTGAACAACTTAATTTTTTCAATTGGCCTTCAAATTGCTCTGAATACGTGCGAAATGTGATCCAATGGTATTAAAATAGCTTTTTTGTTCAAAAAATTACGAAAAATTGCCCAGCGGCTGGGGCTTTGCCCCCATACCCCCATAGCCACCGGCGTCAATGATACGTTTGAATTTACAGTATACTTCTTTGCTCAACACATCTCCCACTTTAGACATTTTCACATTTCAACTATTGGTTTAAGCCCTCCCCCCTAGAACGAGTTCCTAGTTACGTGTTATTACCAGGCCACGGCTTCTGATCTTCCATTCTACCATATCTTTACCACAAAAACTTCCTTTTTCGAAGTTTCTGATGACGTCATTGCATGTAATTTGGGCCCCCCCAACAAAAATCCTGGCTACGCCTATTGAAGGGACCTTTTAGTCTTCGATTTTTTGTAAGTTTTTTTGTAACCTCTGGGCAAATTTTTGTAAGTTTTTGGAAAAAAAAGCTATTTTAATCCCATTGGATCACATTTCGCACGTGTTTAAAGCCATTTGAAAGAACTAGATTTTTAACATTTGAAAGCCAATCGAAAAAACTTAATTGTTTAATTCTCCTTTTACTTGCAATTAAAGTCCAAAACACGTTTAAAATCTTGCATTATGGTGTAAAATTTTAGTTGTACGTGATTTGGTCCAGGTAGGGGTAAGTAAGGCACATTGCCTTCTGCAATATTTTAGCAGTAAATAGTAATTCACTCGATGATTTTCCTTAGAGATTTTTGCTTTGTCATGAAGTTAACCAGTTATAGGATTACATGTACGGCTAGGGGGCCTAGGCCCCCTCAGTTCAAATTCAATAATTTGCTTAATGGGCATTTTCCCTAGCTATTTTTTTAAGGTGTTTTGTGCGTAAAAATTGGCGAGGCGGAGATGAATCGTTATTGAAAAATGGTACAATAGACGGTTACGCTTACTAAACATGTTATTCCCGGGCCAGGTTTACATAGCGCGGGGCCACTGGCACTTAGGGGATCTTTGCAACATTTTCCTGCCAAATATTAGTGAAGACCAAAAAAAGTTCTACTATCTGAGCGCTAGGCCCTGACACTGTGCCATATGGCAAATCCGTCGCTGGTTATTGCATTACGTTCATCAAAAGTTTAGATGAGGGCATGAGATAGCAACTTTTAGGACAAAAAACCTCAATTTCACCTTGGTTATACGTTTAAATTGGTTGTAAAAAATTGAACGCCGGACCCCCTGGTTGGCTGTATTATTTATTGTTAATCACTGTTGTTCGCGTGTACTATTGTAGACAAAGATGCTAAAAGAAACTGAAAATGAAGAAACAAGGTTTTTTTGTTAAATTTTTGTGATTGGTGGCATTTCACCCTGGCCCCTTAGGCTACCTTCTTGGCTACGCCTATGATTTTGAGATAAGATCATGCCCTTAAAGTTCTTTCATAAAAAAAATTATTGGAAGCAAAATTAAAACAACTTTTTTTCTAAAACGTAGAGGACTCGAGTCAAGTCACTTGACAGATTTTTGAAACCTCCAGGAATTGCATGACATTATTATGACGAGAACAGGTAATCGTCATTTTTAATACTTATTTTTGTACACGTAAATCCTAAATAAAAGAAACTGCAATTCCGGACAAGGACAACATACTGGCTATGCTCTCATTATATTTATCATTGGTAGTATTTCAATTGGGGGTTTGCATTACCGCTTGTTCTATCGCATTAAGTTCATAATAACGTTAAACGAGGGCCTGGAATTGCAACTTTTAGCACAAAACTCTAGATTTCTCACAGATTTTGTATATAAATTGTTAAAAATTTGAATTACGGGGCCCCTGGCCTGGGACCCTTGGTCATCAGCTAGGAGTCCCAGGGCCTCCCGGTTGTCAGTTATGGGCCCCAGGAAACCCCGGTCGTCAGTTAGGAGCCCCGGGGCCCTCTGGCTGCTAGTTAGGGGCCCTGGTCGTAAATTAGGGCCCCAGAGCCCCCTGTTCGTCAGTTAGAGGCCCCGGAGCCCCCGTTTGTCAGTTATGGGCCCCAGAGACCCCCGGTTATTGGTTAGAGGCCCCGGGGCCCCCTGATCGTTAGTTACGTATCCTGTGGCACCCTGGTTGTTAGTTAGGGGCCCGGGGGCCCTGGTTTTCAGTTAGGGTCCCCGGGGCCCCCTGGTTGTCAGTTAGAGACCCCAGGGCCCCCTGGTTGTCAGTTAGGAACCCAGGGCCCCCTGGTTGTTAGTTGGGGCCCTAAGGGCCCTGGTCGTTAATTAGAATCCCCAGGACCCCCTGCTCGTCAGTTAGGGGCCCTGGAGACCCTGGTTGTTGGTTAGGGGCCCTGCGGCCCCCTGGTTGTTTGTTAGGGGCATCGGAGCCCCCTGGTTGTTAGTTAGGGCCCCCAGGGCTCCCTTTTCGTCCGTAACAGCAACTAAACATCGCTAGGTTATGTTGTCATAATTTTTTTGTCATTGGTGGTATTTTAATTGGGGGGGGGCCGGGCCCCCTGGCTCCCCCCCCCTTGGCTACGCCTATGTCTGGGATGCATTACGCAGAAACACGCAACGAGTCGGCAGGTCCAATCTACGCTATGAAAACTTAATATCACGGTGTTGTCAAACGTTTAGCTTCATTGTGAATAATTTACTCTGCTCTGGATTTAAACCCTTGACCTTCTATTTCAAAAAAAAGTACGGCCACACTCAGCTTATTTAATTAAGCTCGGATTACATTGGGCAGAAAATCATAATCGTCATAAACGTATCCCTGGTTTTTAACCAATACTGACAGCTTAATTGAACCCTGGTAAAGCGGTACGCCAGCGTATCTAATTTCTGTTCAAAATACATTAAAAATGCTTTTGTGCGCTCACGATTTTACGCCCCGTGTATTCGGGGCCGTAAGAGTGTGCGCTTAACTGTTGTTTGTTTTGATAAACTTAACGTTTGTAAGATGGTATACGCTGGAAAGCCGGCATATCGGGGGTAGTAAGCTTTTGGTTAATATTAACGAGAGATTCTTTTGTACGCTTATAGCGCCACCATCGCTTAATTTTTTGTGTCAGAAAGAGATAAAAATACACCAATCAATTAATCAATCATAAAGTTATCTAGCTTAGCAATTGAACTAGAATTGACAACTTGTGATTAAAGCTGTGTAAATTTTCACTTTTCTTCTAGCCTCTATTTACTGTATTTAATGATTGCAGATTGCAGAATTGGCAATTGGAGTGGTTTGTGTTATTCTTGGTGCGGTGGTGTCGGGTCTGGTTGGTGAAGCACTTCGCGCTTTTTACGAGTACCAGCAGCAGCGTTACAACTCTTATTACAACTCTTACGACTCTTACAACTCTTACAACTCTTACGACTCTTACAACTACGGATACTCAAGTCTTTTCACTACAGGAGAAGGGATTTGGTGCGGTGTTTGGGTAAGTTTTTGACTGCTTGGCATATACATTCCTGTTGATAATAATGGTTTAACGTTTGCAGGCTAGAGTTTTAATGTTTAATCGTTTTACGTGCTGTTTGACCTGAAGGCTACCAGCGCGCAAGCCTAGGGAAGAGCCACCAGAACGCCGACTAGGCCTACATAAACCAAGCAATGCGAAAAAGTTATCGTCCGACAGGACACCGTTGGGAGGATAACTTTTTCGCATTGCTTGTTTTAAAAATAATCGCTCTTCTGGTGGCTCTTTCTTTGACTTCCGCGCTGGTAGCCTTTAAGCACGCAAAACAATAAAATATGCATTCCTGCCCAACAAAGTATTAGAAAAAGACTGCATGTTCGAGAAAATGAAGTTGCAATTGACTTTTTTTTTCCGAAAAAGTTTTCTAGAACTTTTGTCCAGCAGAGTTCTTCTGAAATACGTTTGAAAATTAATGTTGTTACGGATAACACACCGACTGTAAATAATGTAATGCTGTTGTGCTTTTGAAGCTTAAGGTGCGTTTACACTGGACACAAAAGTAACACGAAGCGAAGGTTGACAAGAATTATGGGGCGCCGTTCGGAAAAATATTATTTATTTTGTAACACTGCATTTTTGAGCTTATTTACAATAAGTCGGTGATTTATTTACAAAAAGCCAACAAAATAAGTCGGAGATTTCCGACTTATTTTGTAAGTTTTTTGTTCCAACTTACTGTAGAGTGTACTTTGTCGTATACATATATGGTGACCGAGTGAATTAATATATTTTGTCTTTGTGTAATTTTGTCTGCGGTATCCGGTTATTGGCACATATCGCTCATTGCTGTTGGTGGTATTGCGTAATGAACGGATATTGTGAGACAAAAGGAATTTAATTAACGTGTCTTTGTTTTCGCTTTTCTTTGTTTGCTTGCTGTATATATACCGCTGCTTCGCTGTGTTAAAACTAATTGAACTTATTACGTGTAAGGAGCGCATTACGTGTGAGGAGCACCCGAAGGGGCGCCCGTCAAATTGATTTCCCCGTGTGAGATTGCCACCAAATTGGTGCCCCGTGTTTCTGCAACATCCCCCTATCGAGCCCTATGCACCGACCACTTCTACATGCAACGAACCCATCATTTCGTTAAATCAACCAACCCGCTCCCCGCCCATTCCAATCACCACCAAATTGGTGCCCCGAGTGAGTCTGCGCTGAACCAAAGCTTCAGCAAGAAGCTTTCAGAACATTCAAAAAAAAAAAAGTGAGAAGTGAAACAGTAATATTAAGCTGATAATTGCTCAACCTCTCGAAAAGAGTTCGCTAAAGAATTCGAGTGAAGAGTTCCAGAAGAGTTCCAAAACAGGACAAGAACTTTTCAAAACTATTCGTACGTTGTTCAAAACTGCCCAGCTATTCGAAGAAGCGTTGTTCGAGTAGCCAGAAACGGAAACCGGAAACCTGAAGAAACCTGAAGAAGAAACTTCTGACAAAAAAATAGCGGTACAGACTTTTAATTCATTTTTCTCGCATATTTACTAGTAAAAGTTTTGCTTATTCACCTGTAAAAATTTTTTTTCGTATATTTACCTGTAAATTGTTTTGCTTATTTATGTGTAAACTTTTCAAAACCCGCTCACCCGGTAATGCACAAATTACCAATAATACCGTATAATTTGAGAAAACGTTCCACGAAACAAAAACCTTCAAAACTAAAACGTATGACCACTCCAACCCCAAGTACCTCCAAACTACAAGACGCAATAATCCCCACAACTAACTAACTAATCCCCACAACTGCCGTGCCTCACCAGTTTTTGAATAGTGAAGCCGCCATGTTAAGGCGAATCGTAAAAGGCGATTAAAAATAACGTTAATTTGTTGAATTTTGTTATTGTGCAAGTAAAAACCAAAAGGAAGACCAAACCCAATCGTGTATGTACAAGGTACGTGGGAACCATTATCAAACCACGTATACCGATACAAACCACACAGAGGCTTACAAACTTGCATTTCGCTCCAACGTCATTTTTTCCTTTAGCCTAAACAATCGTCTTACCGTCTCAGATTTGAGACGGAGCAATTTGGAATTTTTATTATTATTATTATTGAAAACACTTAAGTAAATGGGGTGGTAAAAGGATAAACCCTCGGGCCCTATTGACAAAAAATTGATATTTTTGCGATTATTACTGGACTGTTTTGGGATTATCAACCGCGTGTAAAGCTTATATAATTTTTGAATTTGTAATGCATCACGTCTGTTTTCATTCCTGACTCCTTATCTACCGCAGTTAAGCTGTGCTAGAAATGTAAACGTAGTTGTACTGATAATGGGTGTCCAATAATTGACCTTTCCAATGTATGACTTGCATTTGCGTATTTTCCTCTTACCTCTGTATCAGCTGAATTTTTTTCGCGTTATAATCAATGTTGCGGCTATTCTAATTCTGTGTCGAGTAGAAGAAGTTTAAAGGATGCCATGACTCAACGAAATATATCTCGTGCGACCAGCAGAGTTACTGAATGTTTATTTTATATTGTTGTTTTCGCATTTATGAAACTATTTAATTCCGAGCAAAGACTCGATGACTATATATTATGTTAAAGGGCCAGAGAAAAGCCCTCTATATTGTGTTGTTTGCATTTTTCGCGCTAAAATGCGCTATGTCATCCTGCGAGGAATGACCAAGTCACTTATTTCTGGTCGCATGGACGTAAAAAGTAGCATTTCTACTGTCATATTTCAGATTTTTTAACGCGTTAAACATTTTATCCCCAGTTTTGGTGTTTCTGCTTACTCCTTTTTTAACCCATTATCGGTTTTCTATGTTGCAGTTGTGGAAGAATTCCATGTCTTTTTTGTCATGTTTTTACTCGAGTCCGCATTTCTTTTTGTCGACTGATGTGTATGCTGGACAGCCTTTGGAAGCTTTGTCGTCTATCATACCCATCATTCTGAGGAGAAGGTCTGTGGTGACCGAGTGAATTAATATATTTTGTCTTCGTGTAATTTTGTCTGCGGTATCCGGTTATTGGCACATATCGCTCATTGCTGTTGGTGGTATTGCGTAATGAACGGATATTGTGAGACAAAAGGAATTTAATTAATGTTGTTTTTGTTTTCGCTTTTCTTTGTTTGCTTGCTGTATATATACCGCTGCTTCGCTGTGTTACAAATTAATTGAATTATTACGTGTGAGGATAATAAACAATTACGTTGGTGTTGAGACTCGTTTGCGCACGAACTCACCAAACATATATCAAAAACTTCCGATAAATATCGGAAATTTACGATATATTTAGTAGGCTTTTTTGTTCCACTTTAGAGTATATTTTGTCGCGTAAAATTAGTAGGAAATTTCCAATATATATATCGGACAAGTTTTATTGTAAATTAGCTCAAAAACAAGGCGTTACGATATAAATCATTTTTTTCCAAACGGCGCCCCAAAAACTTTCACGAGTGGTTGCTACGTCACTTGCTCACAATAGGCCAACCATTCAAAAGCAATTTTATCTAAGTGAAGTTAAGCAACCGCTCGCGAAGTTTGTGATCAGTTGAAATCTTTCGCAAGTAGTCGACGACGTCAAAGTTTGGTTGCTTCGCGCCCAGTGAAAACACACGTTTAGACAAGCTGTTGATTTGAGAGCCAAAACTGTTCAATATATATACATACAACAGAAACAACTTGGTGTCTTAAGAAATGATCTAATCATTTCTAGATTGCAGCACAACTTTTGATCGTAAATATGCAGTGTTTGACTTTAAAAAGCGATTGATAAAACTACTGTTATAGATCATCATTGCCGGTGCTCTCGGGATTGCAGCTGGAAAAAAGGACGCTTCAAGATGCATTGTGAGTTGGTTTTACTTTTTACTGTATACTTTTGGTCCAGCGTAACACGTTCGTATCTGAAATAGAAGGCCGGAGATTCAAATCTAGGACCAATCAAATCGGACACGGAGTTTTCAACGGCTCCCCACCGCTGCAAAATTTTTTCGAAAAGAGCTGTTTTGCCAAGACGCATTGTCGCGAGATGGGCCCCGCAAACTCGCTCCAAGCTTTGGCGTAGTACAGCGAGTGTAAGGAAAGGTTTAATTTGATTTACGTTGTTGCTGGTGTCAATTTTTTGCCAATGTTTGTTATCTTTGTAGCTGAATTAGTTGATAAAAAGTAGTAGTTCCCAAACTTTTTTTAATTCACAACGGACCCCTTGCAATTTTTTTAATGTTTGGCGGCCTTCTCTGCAAGGCTAAAAACACAGATACAAAAAGACTGAGCTTCAGCTAGACCACAGCACTAGCTAGCTAACTAAAGTAGTAGCGGCCAATACACTGAACTTTTCTTTCCGTGACGCCATAGGGAAGTCGGATAGTGTGATCACAACGAACGCATAGGAAGCAAAAAAGAAATCTCGCAAGCGTGGATTGCCTACCTCCTGAACGCACTGTAATCGGAAGCGAAATTATTGAGCTATGAGCCAATTAAGGCCTATACCAAATTTCTTTAGCGAACCTTCTGAAAGCGCTTTACAGACCCTAAAAGGTCTGCTGACCCCATTTTGGGAGCCACTGGTATAAAATATAGAACGTCAAGCTATGATCTAAACGTTGCTGACTGCGGTTTTGTCTTCATCTGGCATTTTGTCATTGTATCGTTAAGCGCTTTAGCGCTTAGTTCCATCCGCACCTTTTTTGGAGAAAAACTTGCAAACAGAACCTAAAAATGGGTTTTCTGAATTGGTGCGATTAAACAGAAGCAGAGTACTGCTAACTGTGCTCAGTGGCGCAACCTAGAGGGCTATAAGTTCTCAGCCAAGTTACTTAAAAAATTTAATCCAAATACACGTCTTATTTAAACGTGTTTTGGACTTAAAACGGGGGTAGGCTGGGCTGGGCAAAGTAATTCTTCTCAATGAATTCCAAATTGTAGCATTTAGTTTTTTTTTTCAAAAGGCTGTAAAACGTGTGAAATGTGATCCAAGTGGCGTTGAAATGGCTTTTTTTGCGCAAAATCATAAAAATCGCCTTGCGGCTCTGCCCCTAGACCACTGTCTGTGATATGCTAGAGTTGCACCTGTTTGCTCAGCAGGCCGCCTAGATGAGGCATGTTTTGAACAAAAAATATTTCAACTTTTGGGTTCAAGTCCTTTGTCTGCTGTTTAGCAAAATCCTGGTTGCGCGCTAAGTGCAAATGCTTAGGCCCGGCACCATGGGGGGCATTTCGGGGCCGTGCCCCCAAATCACTGCTTGTGCCCCCCAAACGAGAAATGTGTTCCCCAAACGAGGATTGTGCCTCAAAGAAAGTAACAGGTTCGGTACCACTGGAGTGCAGTTCGGGGCCTGAGACTCCCAAAATATTGTTCATCAACTCAGTATTCGTGAGCAAGAACCGTTTTTTCGCAGATTTTGCGATGAAGACCTTTATTTTATTTTTTGGTCTTCATCCCAAAATTCATGAATTTCGCGCATATTTTTCAATGAAGACCTTTTTTTATGGTCTTCACTCTTGAATTCGAGGGAAAAGTTTTTGTGCCCCCAAAAAATTACATATGCCCCCCCCCCCCCAGTCACGCTACTCTGGCGCCAGGCCTGCAACTGCTCATCTCGTATGCATGAAGAACAACAAATCAATCAATTCGTTGGTCGGGACTCGACAAGTATAGCATAAAAAACAACTTATTGGCTTGGCCCAAATAGGAATCAACTATCAAGCCCCTTTCAACTCGTTAAATAGCACACGCATTGTCCACGTTGTCAACCGTTTTGGTAATTTTAGTTTTGCTTGCTCGACAGATTGGCACTCATCTTGGATTTAGCGTCGTCTCATCTGTCGCTTGTGGAGCAATGGTCATTGTCGCCTCGATTGGAGCTGTTTTTGCTTATGGATTGGTGAGTACTTTTTTGAATTACAGTACTTCGTAAATTTTGTCATTATTGCTTCAGTCTATAGCACATGCAGAATTCTGAACGATGCTTCGATATTGTTCAAGTGCCATGGGTTCGCGTTACATCACACTAACAGGAAGAAATAATAACAATGAAAATCGATTCGCTCTAAACTGTCATTTACAAGTATTCGACTGTATTTTGTTGCTTTATTTTGTTGCGTTTGGGTGTGAGTTTAGTAGCGAATAAGCTATTTGCTGTAATTGTCGATTTTGATAATAATAGGATTTGACGCTCTTGTAGGCTATAATGTTCAGTAGTTTTAGAACTAAATGAAAAAGCAATGCAATTTGGTTCTTTCCCGGAATTCGAAAGAAAGGTGAATTTGCGGAGTGAATTCTTTTTACTCGTGATCCAATTCGTTCCACAATCCACATAGTGTAATCCTGATTCGCAAGTTACAATCTTTATACCGATTTTAAACCACAATTTACATATTTTTTATCAAACTATTTATGAAGTGTTTTTGTTTGTTTGGAAAGAAATGTACCACTGCGTTTATCGGTATAGAGATCACAAAATTAAACAGGCTTTTTTATGGCTTAGTTTGGCCAGTGAAACAGGGCAAAGTATGGAATTACAATCACATAATTATTCTTCAAGTTTCTTTGGCCGAGGAGTCAGCAAAAGGACCTTTCGATCTTCGCATCAAGCACCCACCTGCACCCCTGTCCACCACTTACGGCCGAGGCTTCACACATTTCCTTTTAATGTTGAACGTCAAGCAGGGAAGCTGTGAACACTAATTTTTATAGTCTTTGGTTTGACCCGACTGGAAATCGAACTCAAGTTTACCGTTTATCTGTTTCAGTAGCAGACGCTCTATCCACTCGTCCACTAATCGATTGAAGATTTAATATCGATCAATATCCAGTCGGATGTAATATTTTGTCTTCAAAATTCTCCAATCCAAATCCGTCGATTCCGATTCTTTACCGCACCAAATCCGAAAAATCGCCCGATCCGGATTCATTGCACTCGGGAGATTTGGTCGATGACAAGTGGCAACCTCATGTAACTAGCGTGTTTTCTTTTTTTAGACCAGCGCCTTAGCCATATACTCTGTGCTTGCTGTTATCGGTTTTGCTTCCATGATTTTGCATATACTCAGTGCCAGCTACTGCTGTGCATCTTTGGGCTGCTGCTGCAGCACTGGAATGGTAAGATTTTGATCGAAGCTAGTTTTTGTGTGTAATATTCTCTCCATCGTATGCTTCATCAGCAATAAAAGCAAAAAAAAATTGTTGGTGGCCAATGTTGTCCAGTTAAATTTTCAAAAACTTTATATCACAGTTCAAACAATCCTAGAATTGGCTTCAAATTGTCGTAGATGAAAATTTAAACGCCAAAATAACCCCAAGATTGGATCAAAATCCTTAGAGTGGCAATAGTGGCGTCGTGCTCGAATAACTAGTATGGTGTACTGTACTTTGGGCTTGTAAGGCATTTTTCTAATGATTAATACATTGGCTGAATCCGTGCTATTTTTTTAATTTCTGTTTTACACGGCAGAAAAATGAATAGAATGTACTAATGGTTGGACTTCATAAACCAATTAGCTGAAAAACTAACTACGCGAACTATAAGAAAGAAGGTGGGAATATGGAACGGGGTAGGAGGTCGTAATATCGAACAAAGAAATATTGTTTTGTGCATGCACAATAATCGAAACTGTGACGCAGCAAAATCTATCACGTGTAGCATCTTCCGCTACAATCAGTCAAGAAACCATAAATAAAAAAATCTTTGGAATCTATCGGGTGGCCGCTATAATCCATCAAGAAATCACCTACAATCAATCACAAAACCACAAATAAAAAACAGTTCTGAGGCAGGAAGGCCGGTTGACCTCAATCGCGACGCGTCCTTTTGACTTTACGTGACGCAGCAACAGTGCACACGCCAAATCGGTTTATAAGAAAATTTTGTGTGATTGATAAAAGAGAAAAGGTACTTATCACTTTTCGGGTGTTCAAAAGTTTTTGAAGGGTTAGTTTTTATTTGTTAGTTGTTTCATGCAAAAATAGTAAAATGTGAACATACGGTGGAAGCTTGCATTATCATCACCGCGACACCGCGTTAGAAAATTAGAAAACTTTTTCAAAATTAGCTGAAATCAAAGTTCTTTAACAATGGCGTTCTGGTGGTAACATGAGACAACGTGTCCCGTATGATCAATACTCAGGACCTCAGAGAGAAAATTTTCCAGGAGGTACGAAGGTCGAAACCGGACTCCCAAATCTTATTGGGCCCCCCCCCCAAGCCTTATCGGGGCCCATGCCGTTAAATCATTTTATGTCCGATGGGGTGTAAATCTTCATTTAAAAGTGAAGGGATAACGATATTCGCATACAGTTAGGACCTATAAAAAACAAAATTAGAAATAAAATTGATTTAAATCCAGCTAGAGGGTCTGGGGGAGCGCTGTGAGCTCCCCCAACGGGGTCCGGGGCTCCGCCCTGGAAGCTTTAGCACTTTTTATGTTTCTCGAGGGTAAAATACAGCATTTGATCAACATCCCAGCACCAAACTTGCTTAAATTGACCAGCAGACAACGTGATATACATGAAAAAATGTATGTGAAGTGGGGGATGATGACATTGACACAATATTACACAATATAATGACTTTCATACTGTTTTAAGAAGTCATCTGCAATCGTAGTCTTCACAAACCCAAATACCTAGTAAACTAATACAGATAGAGTGAGTTACTTAATGAGAGTACTACAGTATGTTAACTTTGACTTCGCTCTCTGAGGTTGAAATGCTTTTGGATCTCTGAAAATGTTGACCCTATTACATTGTTATACCGTAGAATTAGGGCTCTCAAGTCAGAGAATTGTAACAAAACGTTAATTTCGGTGCAAGTGTACGGTTTTTGATACATTTTCCTCTTTTTTTAATTAAATCGGCCACTATTGGATGCCCTAAAGGCTGTGTAGAAAAAATAGCAACCAATTACCAGTACTGAATAGGCTGAGTGATATTTTTGCTGTAGGCAAGTTTGATTACGGTGTTAAGGTGCGATACTAAAACTTAACGCGGAAACTCTTCCGGGCCCCTTGAGCCCGGGCCCGGGTACGATGTACCCCCTGAACCCCCCTCTCGCAGGGCCTGTCAATACTGCAATTGTTTGCAAATGCCAAGGTAAAATTATGACAAAAATTGAGCATAAAAAATTAAGAAAAAACCTTCTCATTTATCTTTGTACAAGAAAACAAAAGTTAGAATCTGATTTTTTAATTGTGGAGACGATAAACATGACCCCAAACGTAATATAGGGTGTGTAAGATTATTAGACCTAGGTTTGAGTATGATTTTTTTGGGGTCGGACTAGATCTCTCAAGCAAGATGTTAATTTTTAGTCAGATATTCTTTATCAACTGCAAATTTGTTTCGGGAAATGAAAAAGCAACGCTTACTCTTTCAAAAAGCGGAAACAATGAGGCGTCCCATATTGGAACCCCATCTTTTTACCCTCCATATCGAAGTGCTCAGTTAACTGATCAGAAATTAAAAACTAAAATTGCAATTTTCGAGTGATTTGTTCGAATTATAACGTTCAATCAATCATTTCTACTTATTGGCCAATTTGCATGCAATTATCTTGAAAAAGAAAAAATCCACAACGAAAAAACAAAAGTGGCTCCATATTACGACCTTATTTCCTTTGTCAGGGATTTCAATACAATTATAGTTTCAATATTGTAAAATGTTTTTGATAAAATTGCGCCAACAATCCGTTTTTTTCAGTCTTATCCTGTTGTTTGCCAGCCTGGCGAATGTGGACAAGTCACGTACGCGGCTCAACCTCAGTCAGCACAGACAGTCGTTGGAATGAATGGTTACACTCAACAACTGCAACCTACTGCTACTACAATTCAATACCAAGGTATTGAAATTGCTCGCTCATAGAAGTATTAACTGCAATAAGCACAATATAACTGTTTAGGAATCGATGATTGTTAGAACGGTGAAAACAGTAGCAGTTTTTTTTTCTGAAAGATTTTGGTTTTCGAAATTCTCTAAAAAAAAAATTGAAAGTTAAAGGCCGTTTTTTCAATTAAACGCTTTTTGTTGGAGCAACAGTTACATTACGTGATTTATTGAATAAAAATCTTCTCCATCAATTTAGTAAGTAAATAAATAACTTTTAGAACTAAGGATATTTTTGAAAGCCAAAGCTGAAAATTGATATTTCGCAATTAGGCATTGATAAAGTTTAAAAAAGACAACTTTTTGTTAAAAGCAGAAATTTTTTCCTACTATACTGTAACTGTTATACTGCTTGTATAAATATCCTAAGATCTCAAGTGGTTAAGAGTTGACAAAAGCGCTAGTACAGACACAGTAAGTCAATAATTGTATTCAAGTTACAACGATAATACAGTTTGCGCAGAAAAACCGATAAACAAAAAATATAGCCATGAAGATTATTGAAAATCCAAACGAAAGACCATAATTAGTGCAACTTTTTAGGAAAAACCATGACAGCTTAACGCTGACTTTGCTATAATTCCATTTCTTTTTTGTACAGGTGCTCCGACATCCAATCTTCAACAAGAGTACGTCATTCACGGAGGACAGCCATTAGTGCAAACCACTTTTCCTGGAACTGTTGACTCGACAACAATCCAACAACCTAACCGACCGCTGAGTCCTATTGCAGGGCAAACAGCTGAAGCCAAGCCAGCAGAAGCTTTTGCTGGAGCTAGTGGAGGAGATATGCCTCCAAGCTACAACGCAAATGCCGCTCCTTTTTAACTGATTTATCACTGCCGTAAAAGGTTAACTGTAAGCCTGTGTACAAAATGCTATGGATTTTTAATTGTAACTGATTTGATCGTGTTTTTTTGTTTTTTGTTGAAAAGCGCTTCTGTTTGTATCGCAAATACTTTTGCAATTTTTGCTGAAAACAGCAATTTATCCTGGTTTACGTAATAATCAAAGACATTTTAACGTTTTGAACTGCTGGTGTATTAATTTAATTCTTCATTCGCTTACTATGCAGCTGCAGTTGTTTAAGATCTCTATAAAAGGCCTTTTTTTCCAATTAATTTGAACTGTCCTGATTTTAGTTTCTGCGTTTATAAAACTGATTTGTTTGTTGAATCTCTTTGAATATTTTTATTTGTAAGTGTAGCCCATTATTTTGGTTTGTTTTGCTTGGGATATATCACGTTAAAAAAAGTTCAAAAATAATTTATTGTTGTATTACCGTAACCAGGGGCGTATTTAGGGAGGGGGGGCATTGGGCCATGCCCCCCCTCCTTTGAGTCGCCAGGATAGTATAATTAGCATAGAATAGTATGCAAAATTGCGGCATGGCCCCCTCCTTTAACTTGGGCAGAGGGTTTGAGCACAGAAACGGTGGGCGAAGACCTTTTTTTTGGTCTTCACCTAATTTTGAGCCAAAAACCGGACTTAATTTGAGTGAAGACCTTTTTTTTTGTCTTCACCCAATTTTGGGCCGGAAAACGGACTTGGTTTGGGCTGGAAAATTTTTATTTTGGTCTTTATTATTCTCAAATTTTCTGAATTTCCTGGCCCTCACCTTTCGAAAATCCTGCGTAATACGCTACTGACCGTAACATGGTATAACCCTACGCACTAACTATAAAAAGTAGTGACGTCTTGTTTAAATTCAATGAGCACATGATTAAAATTTTTAAATGCCAATAGTTGAACAAAAGGAAACAAGATTTTATTTTTAGAAAGAATAATGCTTTGCAAAAACGCTAAAAATTTAGTGAGGTCTGTTGCACATCAGAGGTTTTCACTGACATGTCGCCAATTAAACCATGCAAGAGCATTATTCTCATTTCGAATCCATACAAAATCGAAAATCTTCGCAAATGAGCTCTGTGTTGAAAGAGAATAACTATTTTTAAAGTTGGCTGTTTGGCTAAATTGATGTTGTTTATTGACAGATATGGTTGAGCCTATTTGCTTGACAAGCTGTTAATACCTATTTTTTAGCTCCTCAGAAAAGTTTTGCAGCGTTTGAGTTTTGACTTACTGCTGTATATTTGTAAAATATAAAATCCTGACAAAGCTCTCTTATGGTGGTCATCTAATTGTGCTGTAACCAGACGTGTTGCTTAGACGGAGCTCAACGTATCCGCATAACCGATCAGTGGTCGAGGGGATAGAGTGTTTGCTACTGAAAGGATAAACTCGAGTTTGATTCCCGGTCGGGTCAAACGAAAGACTATAAAAATTGATATTCGCAGTTTCCCTGCTTGAGTGCTTGACGTTCAGCTATAAAAAGGGCCATTGTGATGCCTTCACCGTGTGTGGTAGACAGGTGAGCAGGTGGAAGCTTCCTTGACTTTAAAACTAAAATGCCCTTCGCTCTCTTCAGGCCAATGCAAGTTGGTGAACAAAACGTAACTTCAACTACAATATCCATTTAAAATTGCTTTTTACAGCCACAAGAATAACACCGATCGAAAAACTTTCAGAGAGGCTCAAACATTAAAGGGGGTGAAGCATCCAGCCATATCTGGTAATTTACAACAAATAAAATTATCGAAATAAAATTTTTTGAATTTTTTTTTTTAATTTGTGGTTGAAACGATGTTCAACAAATACAAACAGATATCTCCGTATAAAAGTTTTTGGAAACCCTGAATCGGTTCTTTCAGCTTGCACTTTTAGAGAAAAGGAGACACTGAATGATATTAATCTTTCCCGTTACATCACGTGACCAATCTAAATTTGGCAAAACCTCCTCTTTTCTGAGAAATTTGAACTGGGAGAACAAACTCAGAATTTCCGAAAACTTTGTTAGGGGAAAATCTCTTTGTATTTGTTCAACCGAATTGTTCAACCAAGGAAACATTGTTGCAACCGTAGCCTCAAAATGACGACAAAAAATATATTTGGAACGACCGACGCTCGCGTCGCGAGTTTTTTTGTTTTTACTCGGCCATTTTTAAACTAATGAGTGCAAAGTTTCAGACTTTTACTTATAACTCGAGAACAGTTTGGTCTAGCTCAATGAAATTGTGACAGCAGTTTGAGATTATTAATTTGCATGTTAGTACCAAATTTCGAGGTAATTAATTATGTGACTTTGGTTTTAGGACACGAAAACTGCACCGTAAAAAGCGGTCTCATTCAAAAACGGCTTATAAGCACGGAAAAAATATTTCACGCGGGTATATGTCTTAAGATACCTTTTCATCCCAACCAAATCTACTTTTGGCCGCGATGAGGTTTTCTTTTTTTTTTCCATTTTCTTTTTTTTCCTTATTTTTCTTCCAAAATTTTGGGCGCTCTTCTAAACCACAAAATATCGAAATCTAATTTTTGTGTGAAGTTGTTGAGCTGCAAACGCAATTTTGTCTCCCGAAATTTTTTGCGGAGACTCCCCTAGGAACTCCCCCCAAAATGGGGCCAAAAAAATCAAATTTTTGAACAGCTTAAGCTAAGGTGCTAGTTTTCTTGATATCAGCAGATAATTAATGAACAAATATTTTGACGTAATTTGGAGGTGCCAACCCCAGGGCCACTACTACAGGGGTCCAAGAGGACAGCACCCCCCAAACACAAATTTCACTCCCACAAACCCAAAGCGACAATACGAAAAAATTTTGGTAAGTATTGTAAGCGCGCCCACTCAAAAAAATTTTGTCTCACTTGGAACAATACTGTTGTTGCAGCACTGGCCACCCCCTGGAAACCCCCAAATGGACCCCAAAAATCAATTTTTTGAATGGCCCAAGCTAGGGTGCCAATTTTTGCACATACTTAACTGACAAATATTTTGACATAGTTTGGGGGTGCCACTCCCTTGAGGACTTTCCCAAAATCGACTTCCCAAAAATCAATTTTTTGAGCAATTTAGCATAAGGTGACAGCGTTTTTTGGTATCAGTAGATATTAAAAAGACAAATATTTGATATAGCTTGGGGCTGCCACCCCCCTGGAAACTCCCCAGAATAGACCTTCAAAAAATCAATTTTTTGAATGGCTCAAGCTAAGGTGCCAGTTTTTTTTTTTATCAGTAGATATATAGGAGACAAATACTTCGACATAGTTTGGGGTTGCCAACCCCCTGGGGACTCCCGAAATAGACCCCCCAAAATCAAATTTTTGAATGGCTTAAGCTTAGATGCTATTTTTTTAATATGTAGATGTTTAACAGACAAATATTTTGACATAGTTTGGGGCTGTCAACCCCCTGGAAACCCCCCCAATGGAGCCCCTCAAAATCAATTTTTTTAACGACTTAATCAAGGGTGCTAGTTTTTTTTGTTTTTTTTTTGATATCAGTAGATATTTAAAAGACAAATATTTGATATAATTTTGGGATGCCATTCCCCGGGGATCCCCCTAAAGTCAGTTTTTTGAATGGCTTAAGCTAAGGCGCTGGTTTTTTTTGAAAACTGTAGATATTTGCGTTGGTCGTTCAAAGGGGTTTCAACTCAGCAAGCTACCATCTAGTTTAATTATAGCTCTTTGAACTTGTAAAGAAACTACCGGAATTGGCTAGATGCTTCGCCATCTTTAAGTTTTTGTTGTTGCAATCTTGTATATAAGCATATTGCTATACAGCTTTAGCAAAGCGGATACCGATAATCATAATATTATGATGAAATTATAAACTTACGAACCATACACTTTTTAAAAAAAGGAGAAGATTTTGTTGTTGTAGCGCATATTTATACTCCTGCCACCGGACAGCGTCAGACGCTAAATATTGGACGATCCGCGCACTTTTCATTGCTGTGACTTCTTCGTGGTTGAAGGAATCCGCACCTGCTTAGGAGTTTCCAGTGATCCAATGTTCCTGTGAATTTCTTCGAATTCTTGTCCACTGAATTTGCTACTTGTTCGAAGCCACCAAGCAGAGATAATCATCGTTAAGCGTCTTATCCAAGAACGCAACAACGCAACTAGAATGCAAGTTGAACCCAGATCATGCAATCAGAGTCGTCGTAAAAACGACGCCTTTACCCAATCAGCCACGCTGCCGAATAAGAAGATCTCTCTAATTACTACTGCGCTAGTATCATTCGTTTTCTTTATCTTCATATTGCAAAAACGATTTTTGGTGAATTTTTTTTGTTTTATTTTGAAGAATAAACTATACAAAAGACAAGCAGCAGTGTTGCCATCTCGTCAAGTCAGTCTCAAACCTTAGACTACTAAGGCACACTAGTCAAGTGTAATGTGTAAGGAGAGCGTTATACCGTAAGGCTTACCGTCTTCAGTAGTGCGACTAACGAATAATGGACAATACTAAAACTCGAAAAAAGTAGGAAAAGGCGGAAATCGTGCCAAAAGCCGGGAAAGTAAAAAACAAGGCCGTTAGGGTTTTCCTTACCTAACCCTACTCTTAACCCTAACCCGCCTTTTAGGACGATTTCCGCCTTTTTCTAAGGCGGAAAGTAATTAGCAAAAGATAAAAATCGTGCTAAGAGTTAACCCTAACTTTAACAGCCTTTTCCTTCTTTCCCGCCTTTACCTACTTTTCCGCCTATTAGTATTGTCCGAATGACTCCAAGTCGTAAATCAGCTTTTGAAAGGATACTATGCTTTATTCTAATTTCAACGCAATTACCAGTTATTGCAAAAAACTCGGTAGAAATCGATCAGGGTCAATTATAAGCAGCAGTTGGGTAAACTACTAATAACTGTAACCTTGCTGTAACAATTAGACCACATTGATAACCACAAAATAAATAAATTTAGTAAAGCAAGTTAACCCAATTTTCAAGTTTAACGAGATACTGCTCGAGATCGGTTTTATTGAAAGAATGAGAACTACAGTACTTGAGGTAATAAAGAAGCGGTGCAAGCCTTGTAGCACTATTCCCAAACTTTGTTTTGATGTTACCCAGGCCGACACTTGCGTTTCTAAAAAAGTACAAAGGCAATACTTTGGAACGTTTCTTGGTCGCCAGAGGTGATAAAAATTTTTTCTAGGCGTAGGTGCAAGCCCAGTGTTAACGATAAATTTTTGTGAATTATCTTCAAAAAATTTGAACACTTGTAAAATAAGTAAAAATGATTTCGTTTTATCTGACCTGCTGACTTTTGTAATGCCTGCTAAATCTTGGCCCTGATGGGGCAAACTATCTTTAACAAGATAAGGTTTAGCAAAGGCTCTTTTCATTAATACTTTGAAACGGCATTGCTACTGCTTCTAAACGGCTTACGGTATTTGCCTTTAAACAGATGTGAAATTTTAAACGGAAGGTTCTATTGTTAATTTAGACCAGAATAACAAGATTCAATTTAGACCGGCCAGTTGGTCGATCTATAATGCCTTCGTCTCTGGAGCGGAAAGTCTGAGGTCCAAATCTCGGTTCAGTCAAATCGGACACAGTGTTTCCAACGGCTGGCCACCGCCGCAACATTTCTTTGAAAGAAACTGTGCTGTTCGCAAGCGCAATGACGCGGTGATAGGCCCCGCAAACTCATTACATGCTTCAGCGTAATACAGCGAGTATAATGAAAGATTTGATTTGATTATTTAGGATTCCATTTGATTCTGAAACTAAATGGAAGCTTGCTGAGAAGCAATCTCAGTGAACGACCGACGCATGTTGAACAATGAGATTCTCCAAAACAACCTTTCGCTTTCCCGTTGTAAATTAAGTTGGAAATATCTTTTGGGACACCCAAAGAGGGTTTGGAATTTCAATCATTGTCAAGATTATAGTTTATCGACAACATGGTGATAGATAATAAAAAAAAATTCTATCCAAGCTTAAGTCGTTGAAACTATGTCAAAATATATTTCTTCCTTAAACATCAGCTGATATAAAATACTAACGCCCTATCTTGAGCCGTTCAAAAAATTCATTTTTTAGGCTCATTTGGGGGCCCCCGGAAGGTGGTATCTCCAAACTATGTCAAAATATTTGTTTCTTAAATGTCTACTGATATAAAAAACAAACTATCGTCCTAACTTTAGTCGTTCAAAAAATTGATTTTTGGGGGTCCTTTCGGGGAGTCCCCGGGGGGGGGGGGGGATAACCCAAAACTATGTCAAAATATCTGTGTCTTAAACATCTCCTGATATCAAAAAACTAACGTCCTTAGTTGAGCCGTTCAAAAAGTTGACTTTTTGGGGGCCCATTAGGACGCCCGGGTCTCCTTGTTTAATGTTATTGGCTAATTACTGCTGTTCGCGCGTACTGCTACGCGAAAAATGCTAAAAGAAATTGAAGAAACAATAGGCTTTTTTTGCCACATTTTTATCATGGTGGATTTCAATTGGGTGGTGCCCGTGCCCTCTGAACAAAGGCGTTGCTAGGGATAGTGGCACCCGGGGCAAGATTACGTGGTGTCGCCTTTTTTTGGTCCAAAAATAAGTGAAGACCAAAATGGTTCAAAATAAGTGAAGAAAAAAAAAGGTCTTCGCCGTGAAATAGAGGGTTTTTGGTCCAAATGAGGTTGGAAACTAAACAAAATGAAAAAAACAAGGTCTTCACCACAAATCACTGCTGGAGTTATGGTTTCACATGATAACATAGTGTCACCCGGGGCGGGCCGCCCCCCGCCATCACGTGACGCCACCGTTTCTGCCCTCCTGGCTACGCCTATGGCACTGGCTATGATTGTTGAAATCTGTTTACCATTTTGTTACGATACGATACTATACAACAAGTTATTGTTGCTGCTCTTCTTTTTTTAATCTATCTCGTGCTTTGATTAAATTGTTGTTATAAAAAACAGTGCATAATAACAATCAGTTATGACATTAACTTTTTCGCGACGGCGAAATAAAATGGCGATTTATCGTTCCATACGGCGCTTTGCACAAAGTTATCGCGTAGCAATTGCTACCATGTATTTTAAATCGGCAATAGCGTGCAGCTACGACCATCACCAAGGGAATGTTTGCCATATCGCTGCAACCACAAATCTTGCGCTATCACCATTTAATGTTATATTACTAAAAAGCAGATTTTAAGAGAAAGAAAAAGCGACCTGAACTTTGAAATTTGGTCAATCATACCGAATTTCATGAGGCCAAATGTGAGGGACACTTGTTTGTTCTGAAAAAACTCTTCAAAGTGCCTAAATCTAATCAGTTCTGAATAGAGTTCTACGAACACTTTTCAAACAAATTTTTGAACAAAATTATGACCAAAGTGTAAGCTTAGAATTTCACTTTTTAGTTTAACAAAAAGTCTTGCTGGCATAAAATGGCCTCAAATAGCAATGAATTTCTGATTTTTCAAGAACCGCAAAGTCGCTATGTGTTGAACTTTTTTCTCTTTTGTGGTAATCAAAGCATGACCGTCGTTGGCTAGACAATTTACTACGCTATCCAACAAACTTTAAATTTTCAAAATTGGATAAAAATTGGTCATTTTACGAAGTTTTGAGTAAAAATTAACAAAGTTTTCACTAAACTCTAAAAACTAGGAAATTAAACATTTATTTATAATTAAAAAACAAGACAAATATTTTTGTGATGGTTTACGGCTGATCAATTGGGAGGCAATAGTAATAATTGATACCGGCCAGTTGGACGAACGGTAACGCGTTCGTCTCTGGAGCGGAAAGTCCTGAGTTTCCAATCTCAGCCCGGTCAAATCGGACACAGTGTCGCCAACAGTTCGCCACCGCTGCGACACAAAAAAGCTGTGTTGCCCGGGCGCAAAGACGCGGAGATGGGCCCTGCAAACTCGTTACACGCTGCGGCGTATTACAGCGAGAATAATAAAAGATTTGATTTGGTATTTAATAATAATTGTGTAGTACTAACTGATAATCGTATTGATGCGCAAACCGTAAAGCTTAAATCAAATTGTCGTTCAACGTTCCGACGTCATTTTAATTACCATTTATAGCACCTAAAAGTCTAAAACGTAAGACAAGTACGTATTATCAAGCTCAAATTAAACGCGACATTTTGTCAATTTTAAGCCCGAACCCGACCCGAAAACCTCGAACAATGAATTGTAATTTAGAGAACAAAGCTAAGCGAAAAAGATGTGAGATTCTTATCAGCATGGCTCTCTTAATTTCAACAATGAAAAATAAGTAGCGTCATACCTCTATGGTCATACATTGAATTACTTTTCACAGAAAAATGACAGCAAACGTCACAATGAGCTGAATCCCCTTTTGACGCTTTGCTTTCTGTTTTCATATGAATTTAATGAAGTAGGAGGGACAAGACCAAAGATGGTTTGATTATATCGATTCCGCCGATTTCAATTACGCACCCTTGTAATCGAGTTTCGATTGGGATTATGATTACAGCTTTGCAATCGTCGCGATTACGATTACAAATACGATTACATCGCTTCGTCAAAATTTAAAAATGATTTTGTTACAGCACTTAAGAAGTCGGAATCTATCTAGAAATGTAGAAATAGGTTTTAAGCCTTTTAAGTAATGATAGCACATAAAAGCTCAAGTTTAGAAAAGGCGTAAATCAGGGCCGTAGAAACACAGACGTACACACAGGAGTGGTTGCCCAAGATTCTCTTAAAAAGACTTAAACCTAAACGCTGGTGCTGCCTTGCATAGTTTTAATTGAGCCGAAACTTTTCCTTAAACTTTTCTTTCGTATAGCTTAGTCAAAAGGTGTAACCTCATAAATTTTGGATGTCTGATCACGTCGAAATAGGAGCAATTTATTCATTTTTTGAGCCTTGTAGTAGCTAGCCATGATTTGATTACTTGCAATATTGGTACATTACGATTACGACCCGTTGTAATTGATTTCTGATGATTACAAGTACGATTATTTGAAAATGGCGTCATCGATTACAAATTACAGATTACGATTACAATCGAGACCATTTCTGGGCAACACAGATGCTACAAAATAGAGGATTTATCTACTTGTTAGCTTTAAAGCCTGCTTGTAACTGCGTTTGCATGGTCAATGTAAGCAAAACAGCGATTAATGCAGAAAATTTTGTTTTCAAAATATACACTACTTCAGCTAAAACAGCTACTGGTATAACAATAGAAAATCGTTTTGTTTGGGCAACGGACACGAATTAAAAATAGATACAAGGTTTTTTTTTTAGTAATAGCGTTTTCGTCGTGTTACTATCCGGTCAAAAGTAAAAACTATAGAAAATAAAATAAAATAGGATATGTGGCTATATGATAGGTGGCAAGTGCCTATAGAGGGTAGTACTACTCAACCAGTTCGAACGAACGGGTTGCTAGATTCAGAGAAGTATTTGATAAAAATTGCTTGCCTAGACTTCCTGCCCTTGAAAAGAAAGGAAAGTAATGCAGCTTTACACTTTGTCAAATCAAAGCGTAAAGCTTGTACGAAAGGCCCATTTTTATGTTTTAGTCATCAGCGTAATTTTAGCCGGAAAACATGTTGCGAAATTGACTGAAGACCTTTACTTTTCTTCTTCCTTTTCTACTGAGTTCCACTACTTGCGATGGTAAAACACTCAGTTCAATTGTTTGAGCAATTTGTAGAACTGATATTATTTTCAATTAAATCTTCTATAGATCCGGTTTCTGCAAATTTGAATAGTACCACAGCAAAGAAGACAAATTTTATCTTAGTCACGTAGTGGCTAAAATAGAATGGCAGCCATTTAAGATTTATTGGAATTGCGACAAGGAAGTTGTGAAAGGACCTCGCTGCTATTAAATTTCTTTATACAGTATCAGTTTGTCCCTTTTTTTTATAAGAACAATTATAAAAGAACACGAGACTTTTTTGCTCAAAATTTAAGAACAAATTAAGAACAATGCCAGCCAAAAGGTCCATTTCAATGCATTAGCAGAGCTTACTTGGCCTTTTTACACTGCCATTGATGATTTACAGTATCTAGAGCATAGTTCTTAACCTTTTTTAGTTCCAGAGCCAAATTTCAAGTCTCATAATTGGTAGGAGCCGCAATCAAATAATCGCAAATAAAATAGCAACATACAAAACTCAAACATGAATATAGACTAAAAACAATTTGCACAACTTGCCCAGGTTTTGCAAATTGTTTTAGGGGGAAAGACCCTTTTTATGTCGCTGGAAAGACCCTCTTTATGTTCATGTTTATGTCGCGAGAAAGACCCTTTTTTTTTTTTGTCATTAACGTAATTTTAGCCCGAAAACATGTTTCCAAATTGACTGAAGACCGTTTCTTTTCTTCTTCCTTTTCTTTTGAGTTCAACTAATTGCGATGGTAAAACATTCAGCTCAATTACTTGAGCAATTTGTAAAACTGGCATTATTTTTTGTTAAATTTTCTATGGATCCGGCTACTGCAAATTTGAATAACGCCACAGCAAAGCAAGACAAATTTTATTTTAGTCATGCAGTTGCTAAAATATATTGGCAGCCATTTAGACTTATTGGAATTGCGACAAGGAAGTTGTGAAAGGACCTCGCTACTATTAAATGTATATATGCAGTACCAGTATGCCTCTTTTTTTCTTTAGAAGAACGATTTTAAAAGAACACGAGACTTTTTTGCTCAAAATTTTAGAACAAATTAAGAATAATGCCAGCTAACAGGTCCATTTCAATGCATTCGCAGGCAATCAGCAGCGCTTTCTTGACTTTTTTTACACTGCCGTTGATGATTTACAGTATCTAGAGCATGGTTCTTAACCTTTTTTAGTTCCAGAGCCAAATTTCAAGCCCATAATTGTTAGGAGCCGCAATCAATAGTCGCAAATAAAATAGCAACAAACAAAACTCAAACATGGATGAAGACTACAAACTTTGGAGCACAAAAATTGATCTTGAGAAAAGAGCCAAAACTGTCGTAAACATTTTATTCAAAAAGAGACGTTTCGACTAATTACTTAAGTCATTGCCAATCTGTAAATAATGCACAAGAAAAAATTAGAACAATAGGTAACCTGCAAAGGTAAGTATAACAAAACGGGCCAAACATTCTAAAATTGATGAAAGTTCTACAGTGTGAAGACATTATTGCTTTTAAGAACGTGCTTAAATCACGGTAGAAGTTATTGATTTCGTAATGCCGAATTAAATGCAACCAAGCGACACTCATCCATATCAACAGCCAATGCACATCCAACGAACGTCTCACAACCCCAGTTTTATAAAAGACATACGAAAGTCACACTAAAATTACAGAAACTCATTTGTCAACTATTATCAATAATTATTCGTCCGTGGATATTGCTTTGAAGAAACAACAGATTCAGGTTGAATTTTTTCTTTCTTTGTTGAGCCTTTTAGTTGTGGTTCGATATTTCTATCATTTTTGGAACTTTTGGTAATTTTCCGTTATTTAGAATGAGGTTTCAAGTTTACTTTTACAGTTTCAGTCATTGGTATGGTTGTCTGGTTGATAACGTAACTGTTAGATATGCTTGGGTTCAGTAGCGTACGCAGGATTTTGAAAAGGGGGGCAGGAACTTTAGAAAATTTGAGAAGAACGAAGATCAGAATGAAAATTGTTTCACCCAATATCAGTCCAATTTTTTGACCGAAATTAGGTGAAGATCAAAAGAAAAAAAAAAAGAAAGAAGAAAAAAAGAAGTCTTCACTCAAGTTTATTCCGATTTTTCGCCCAAAATTAGGTGAAGACCAAAAAAAAAGTCTTCACTCAAGTTTAGTCCGAGTTTTTGCTCAAAGTTTGGTGCAGGCCAAAAAAAAGTCTTCGCCTACCATTTGTATGCTCAAAGCCTCTGCCAAACTTACAAAAGGGGGGAGGGGGCAATGCCGCAATTTTGCAAAATATTCTATGCTAATTATACTATCCTGGTGACCAAAAGGGGAAGGCCATGGCCCAATGGCCCCTCCCTAAATACCCCCCGCTTGGGTTTCCGTAGTTTTAGTGTGACTTGCGTGTGTCTTTAATAAAATTTAGGTTGTAACACGGTCTCTGGATGTGCATTGGCAGTTGATTGGATGAGTGTCGCTTGGTTAGATTTAATACGGCATTATGAAATCAGTAACTTACTACCTTTATTTGAGCACGTTCTTGAAAGCAATAACATGTCTTGCCCGTTTTGTAAAACTTACTTTTGCAGGTTACCTATTGTTCTAATTTTTTCTTGAGTAGTATTATTTACAGATTGACAATAACTTAAGTAATTAGTCGGAACGTCTCTTTTCAAAAAAATGTTTACGACAGTTTTGGCTCTTTTATTCTTAGTAAGACTAGAAACATTTTGCGCAACTGGCACAAGTTTTTAATGTGCCGCAAAATTTTACCAGCCCATAATAGCTGACCTAATTAGGGCATTGTATTTAGGTAAAATTTAAAACAAAAAAATAAAATAAAGCAAAATTGTAAAGAAACAAAATTGGACATTACAGCATCAGCCCAGACGCGTAACGGGATTTTGCTAAGAGGAGGAAGAGGACTTGACGATGCTTTACGACGTTTTACGATGATTATCTTTGGTGACTTCGAACAAGCAGCAAATTTACGTGGGAACAAGTCAAATGTCAATCGGAAAGCCTGGAATACGGACAACTTCTAAGCGGGTGTGGACGACTCGTCCAAAATAAAAGCGCTACCGTCGCTTCCTCGTGGGTGGAGGAAAAATATGGATCGATCAATCCATCGGCCTAATATGAATAGCCCGTCAAACGTAATTAAAGTGTGGTATATCCATGTTTTTTGCTGTTTCGCTCATTTCTACAATCACAGCTTATAGAACTAACTTTACGATGGATCAGTCAGAGCACCAGTGTTGCAAAAGCAAAGCAATTCGCCTTGTTTCAGTGATCCATTTTTTTAAACCTTTCTTAGAGTGCATAGCTGCCAGCTACGGGCGCGTAACAGTGGAGAAGACGGTGGTTGACGCAAGCACGCTTTAAGGCAAGCTATTTTGAGACTGTAATCTAACACTTCCGTGCGTCACGAATAATAAAACCACTTGTAATACTGTTTTAACTGCCCAAAATTAAACAGCTTCTAACCACGCTCGACGTTTTTATAATGTTGAAGTAATTTAATTAAATTGAGTTATGGTTGTTTGGCTAACAGTAAAAATTGGCGTTAGGTTGAATAGTATGGATTCATGACTGATGAAAAAAATGAAATACCGGTAACAAAGAAATTTGTTTACAGATTTGAACAAGCCATACAGTACACGTATTATATTTTACTACAGTTCTATTAGTTTTTGAGAACAGAATCATGTCGACAACGATGCCAGTAACGAACTCTGTACCCCAACAACAGTCTACGGTGGTGGTGACAGTGCCTCAACAAGCAACAAGCAAACCTCCGTCCCAAGAACATAAAAAAACAATACGAGGATTAGCTGTAAGTTGTTTTTGTTAGCTTTTAAGTAGGTAGAGTTCTCAACTTTATAAGACTCAATTTTATGGGGGCTGTTACCGAGGTATGGAAGCGAGGCCTCAGTGCTCGGAGATTCTGAAATTTTTCGCAAAAATAACTTAATTTTGGCATATTTTGGTAAAAATTAATGCTTTTAGAACGTGGCATAGATATTTGCCCAGAAAAAACATGATTAAACTGGTTGTGTAAATGGGGTATGTATCGGTGGGAGCCGCATAAAACTGGGTAAAGAGCCACTTGCGGCTCGCGAGTTGACCACTCCTGCGCTACGTGTTCGAAGACCGAATGATCACATTCGCTGTCTCCTGGCAAAGGCAACTTGGATATCCTGCAATTACATTTTTTTGCAGCAGTGGCGTAACTCAACTAGCACGAGCTATCAAAAGGTTGGTTCCTACTGGCAGGCGCATAGCCAGGATTTGGAAAAGGGGGGGGGGGGGGCTTTTTTGAAATAGTGAGAAAAGTGCAAACGACCTTGACCCGAATTTTTATTGTTCTTGAATCAGTTTCACACGGTTTGCCCGAAAATTGAGATGGAATTTCTCGGAAAGCTCTGAAGTTCAAACGTTTTTTCCGCTCAAAAACAGGTGGTCTTCAAAAAAAAAAAGGTCTTCGCCAAAATTGACGTCTTTTCGGCCAAAATCGGAAACTCAAACGATTTTTCAGCCCAAAAGCAGGTGATCTCCAAAGAAAAAAAAAAAAGGTCATCACCGAAATTGAGTCTGATATTTCGGCCAAAATCGGGTATTCCAACACTTTTCCACCCCGAATCCCGACATCTACTTCACCACTTCGGCACCCAATTTCCTTTGGGGGGTGCTGTTTTCAATTTTTCACCAAATTTCGGCCTAAAAAGCAGCAAAAACGTGCGATTTTGCATACTTCACAAGCCAATGGGGCGATTTTGCATACTTTACAAGCCCCCCCTGGCTACGCTACTGCCTACTGGTTCGATTCGCAAACTGGGCAGCTTACGTCGATTTTTGTTTTTGAGAAAACGATATGACGCTTATTTTGCTTGGGGCCAAGCAGTCTATAATCGTCGCGTTGCCCATTAATTGCAATTACATTTTAATTACCAAGTTGCCTTGGTGAGGAGACAGCGAAGGGACATTTTAGTCTTCGAGTCAAGCTGCCCACCTGTCTTCCACATACGGTGGAGGCTTCACACTTTCCCTTTTATTGCTGAACGTCAAGCAGGGAAGCTGTGAATAACGGTTTTTATAGTCCTTGGATTGCCCAATCGGTAATCGAACCGTGTGTACCATTTCAGTAGCAGACGCTCTATCCATTGACCACGGATCGGTTGACGTTGTAAAATTTCCATCATTTTGCCCACTCTAATTCCATTTCTTGAAAAGGCACTGCTGAGGTTATAAGTCTACTACGTTTCAAATACACCCACCACGTTTATATGATGGATGTGCGTTTCTCGCACTTTGATTTTTTACACAAAGTCGGATCCCATAGGCCCAATCTGCGCTGAGCGTACTGACGCAGTTTTAGTTTATTTCAACTAAATGGTATCTTGTACGCTGGCATGGAGGTACACCGGACCCCTGGTGCACCGAATAAATTTCTAATGAAAATATTCCCGTACGTTTACGATTTTAAGAAACAGCATAGACCGGGCCTTATAGTCGTTGTTATTAATTTGTAGCTTGTTTGAAGCATATGCATGCGTCAGAAAGTCTAAGAAAAATTTCACACACAATATAAAACCAATAACTTACATCAGTAGAATATGCGTTGGCTCTTTGAAACTGCGGTTGAAATTAGATTTCAAAACAATGGTTGTCATTTCCCATATGATTAATCATAACTTTCAAAGAACTACGTCAGTAATTACGTTGTACTACCTGTGTGGTTGCAGAGAGTTTAAATCTTTTTTTGTCTAATGACTATTTTACTTTTTGTCACTGGTATTATACCAGCGTCATAATATGACGTGAAGAAACGTCACAAGAAGCTGTGCCCCCACTTGAACAGAAACTGTTAGTTAGTAATAGTCCATTGCTCTGTGTTAATGTAACCATTAACCTTTTGCCTTTTAGTTATTAAACCACAGAAATAAAATCTTTAGAGCTGCAAGTACTAGCTGGCTGCATCAGAGTTGTAAGTCTGGTCGGGTTCGGGTCGGGTCCGGGCCAGGCTCTGGCCTCAAGTTGACAAAAATTTCGGGCTTAATTCGGGCCAGAGATGTACTTTTTTTCTTTGGTGCACAAAAATATAATCAAAATATATTGGCAACGTTACTAAATTTTTCAGACCTAGCTTTACTTTCGTTTTTTTTTTCGGGCATGATTTGGGCTTTAAATCAGTAGTCGGATTTGGGCCGGGTTCGGGCTTATATTTTCGGGTTTGGGCCTGAACTAGTCGGCCCGTTTAGAGCTCTGGGCTGCATTACGCAGAAGCATGTAACGAGTCGGCAGGTCCAATCTACACTACGAAAACAATATCACGGTGTTGTCAAATGTTTAGCTTCATTGTGAATAATTTGCTCTGCTCTGGATTTATTAAACCCTTGACCTTCCTTTTCAAAAAAAGTGCGGCCACACTCAGCTTATTCAATTAAGCTCGGTTTACATTGGGCGGAAAATCAAAAACGTCATAAAAGTATCCCTAGTTTGTAACCAATACTGACAGCTTAATTGAACCCTGGTAAAGCGGTACGCCAGCGTACCTAATTTCTGTTCAAAATAAACTAAAAATGCTTTCGTATGCTTACGATTTTACGCCCCGTGTATTCCGGGCCGTAAGAGTGCGCGTTTAACTTTTGTTTGTTTTGACAAATTTAACGTTTGTAAGATGGTATACGCTGGAAAGCCGGCATATCCGGCGTACTAAGTTCTTGGTTAATATTACCAAAAGATTCTTTTGTACGCTTATATCGCCACCATCGCTTAATTTTTTTTTGTCAGGAAGATAAAAATACACCAATCAATTAATCAATCATAAAATTATCTTGTTTAGCAATTGAAATAAAATTGACAACTTGTGATTAAAGCTGTATAAATTTTCACTTTTCTTCTAGCCTCTATTTACCGTATTTAATGTTTGCAGATTGCAGAATTGGCTATTGGAGTGGTTTGTGTTATTCTTGGTGCAGTGGTGTCGGGTCTGGTTGGCGAAGCACTTCGCGCTTACTATGAGTACCAGCAGCAGCGTTACAACTCTTATTACAACTCCTACGACTCTTACAACTCTTACAACTCTTACAGCTACCGATACTCGAGTCTTTTCACTTCGGGAGAAGGGATTTGGTGCGGTGTTTGGGTAAGTTTTTGACTGTTTGGCATATACATTCCTGTTGATAATAGTTTGATTATGCATTCCTGTTGATAATAATGGTTTAACGTTTGCAGGCTAGAGTTTTAATGTTTAATCGTTTTGCGTGCTGTTTAACCTAAAGGCTACCAGCGCGCAAGCCTAGGGAAGAGCCACCAGAATGCCGACTACATAAAACAAGCAATGCGAAAAAGTTATCGTCCGACAGGATACCGTTGGGAGGATAACTTTTTCGCATTGCTTGTTTTAAAAATAATCGCTGTTCTGGTTGCTCTTTCTTTGACTTCCGCGCTGGTAGCCTTTAAACACGCAAAACAATAACATATACATTCTTGCCCAACAAAGTATCAGAAAAAGACTGCATGTTTGAGAAAATGAAGTTGCAATTGACTTTTTTTTTCTGAAAAAGTTTTCTTGAGCTTTTAACCAGCAGAGTTCTTCTGAAATACGTTTGAAAATTAATGTTGTTACGGATAACACACCGACTGTAAATAATGTAATGCCGTAGTGCTTTTGAAGCTTATGGTGCGTTTACACTGGACACAAAGTAACACGAAGCGAAGGTTGACAAGTATTATGAGGCGCCGTTCAGAAAAATATTATTTATTTTGTAACACCGCATTTTCGAGCTTATTTACAATAAGTCGGTGATTTATTTACAAAAAGCCAACAAAATAAGTTGGAGATTTCCGACTTATTTTGTAAGTTTTTTGTTCCAACTTAGAGTGTACTTTGTCGTATATGTATATATCAAAAACTTCCGATATATATCGGAAATTTACGATATATTTAGTAGGCTTTTTTGTTCCACTTTAGAGTGTATTTTGTCGTATATAATTAATTGAAAATTTCCAATATATATATATTGGAAAAGTCATTGACGTAGCCAGGATTTTTGATTGGGGGGCCCAAACCACAAATCATATGTAATGACGTCATCAGAAACTTCGAAATAGGAATTTTTTGTGGGAGCAAAGATATCGCAGAATGGAAGAGTAGAAGTCATGGCCTGGTGTTGGCACGCAACTAAGAACTCGTTCAAGGAGAGGGCTTAAACCAATACTTAAGATGCAAAAATGTCTAAATTGGGAGACGTGTTTGAGTAAAGAAGTGTACTGTAATTCAAAGGTATCACAGACGGGGGTCTGGGGGCGGAGCACCCAGCCGCTGGAGGTTATGGGGGTCTGGGGGTGAAGTTCCCAGCCGCAGGACGATTTTTCGTAATTTTTTGGAAAAAAAGCTATTTTAATACCATTGGTTCACATTTCGCGCGTATTCAGAGCCATTTAAAAGTACTACATTTTTAACATTTGAAAACCAATTGAACGAATTAAATTGTTCAGTTCTCTTTTTGCTAGCAATTTAAGTCCAAAACACGTTTAAAATCTTGCATTTTGTGGTTAAATTTTGTAAGTGATTTGGCCCAGGTAAGAGGAGGTAAAGTACATTGCCTCCTGCAATATTTTAGCAGTAAACACCAATCCAGTCGAATATTTTCCTTAGAGATTACTGTTTTGTCATGAAAACAACCAGTTGTAGAAGTACATATACGGCCAAGGGGTCCAGGCCCTCTCAATTCAAAAATTTGTTCAATGAGCATTCCCCTTACTGCAGCTAATTTTTTTTTAAGTATTTTGTTGCTTAAAAACTGGCGAGTAGGAGGTGAATAGTTATTGAAAAATGTACAATATAGATCGTTACGCATACAAACCATGTTATTGCCAGGGCCGGATCTACATCGAGTTTTGCCCCTGGCACTTTGGGATTTTTGCAATATTTTTCTGTCAAATACAGGTTCGAGACCAAAAAAAAGTCTAACCATTTGAGCGCGGGCCCCAGGCACTGTTCCATTATGTTAAATTCGTCCCTGATTATTGCATTACGTTCATAAATAGGTTAAATGAAGGCCTCAGTTAGCAACTTTTAGGATAAAAACCCTTAATTTCAGTCGGGTTATAAGTTTAAATTGGTTGGCAAACATTTAATTGAGGGATCCAGCGCGCGCGCCCCAGGAACAATATTATTGTTCAGGGCCCATTTAAATTGGGGACCATTTAAATATTATTGTAGGCGACTCGTTTAAATTGGTTGGCAAACATTAAATTGAGGGGGTCCTGGCCCCCCTGGATCAATATTATTGTTGGGGGCCCACTTAAATTGTAGGCTTTAAAATATTATTGTAGGCGGCCTGTTTAAGTTGGTTGGCAAAAATTAAATTGAGGGAGCCCTGGTACCCTGGATCAATATTATTGTTGGGGGCCCAGTAAATTGGGGGCCATTTAAATGTAATTGTAGGGGGCCCATTTAAATGGGTTGGTAAAAATTAAGCTGAGGGGGCCCGAGCCCCCTAGATCAATGTTATTGTTAATTACGGTGGCACGCGAATATGCCAAAAAAACTGAAACTGAAGAAACAATAGTCTTTTTTGTGACATTTTTATCATTGGTAGCATTTCAATTGGGGGAGGGCCGGGCCCCCCTTCTTCCTTAGCTACGCCTATGGGACAAGTTTTATTGTAAATTAGCTCAAAAACGAGGCGTTACAATCAGGGGTACCGATCTTTGTTGAGCTTTGGGTGATAATTTGCAATTTTTTCCCAATTTTGCCCTATTTTCAACATTGGGGGGGATGAACTTCGACCACAATTTTGTTCAGGTGAGCAAATTAAGTGAAGACCCCAAAAAGAAGGTCTTCACCAAAAATGAAACATTTTTTTCCCCAAATTCAGGTAAAGACCAAAAAAAAAGGTCTTCACCAAAAATGGAATACTTTTTCCCCAAATTCAAGAGGACGCCTACGCTCAGTTGCACACCATAGTCAAATTATTGGGGGGGATGCAAATGTAGACCATACTCAAACTATTGGGGGGATACAGTTAAACTATTGGGAGGATATATCCCCCCATCCCCCCCGGGTTTTGGTACCCCTGGTTACAATATAAATGATTTTTTCCAAACGGCGCCTCATAAACTTTCGCGTGTGGTTGCTACGTCACTTGCTCACAATAGGCCAACCATTCAAAAGCAATTTTATCTAAGTGAAGTTAAGCAACCGCTCGCGAAGTTTGTGACCGGTTGAAATTTTTTGCAAGTTGTCGACGACGTCAAAGTTTGGTTGCTTCACACCCAGTGAAAACACTCCTTTAGACAAACTGTTGATTTGAGAGCAAAAACTGTTCAATATACATACAACAGAAACAACTTGGTGTCTTAAAAAATAATCTAATCATTTCTAGATTGCAGCACAAATTTTGAGCGTAAATATGCAGTGTTTGACTTCAAAAAGCGATTGATAAAGCTACTGTTCTAGATCATCATTGCCGGTGCTCTCGGGATTGCAGCTGGAAAAAAGGACGCTTCAAGATGCATTGTGAGTTGCTTTTTACTGTATACTTTTGGTCCAGCGTAACGCGTTCTCATCTGAAATAGAAGGCCTGAGGTTCAAATCTAGTACCAGTCAAATTGGACACGGAGTTTTCAACGGCTCCCCACCGCTGCAAAATTTCTTCGAAAGGAGCTGTTTTGCCTGGAAGCAATGTCGCGAGATGGGCCCCGCAAACTCGCTACACGCTTTGGCGTAGTACAGCGAGTGTAAGCAAAGGTTTAATTTGATTTACGTTGTTGCTGGTGTCAATTTTTTGTCAATGATTGTTATTTTTGTAGCTGAATTAGTTGGAGAAAAGCAGTGGTTCCCAAACTTTTTTTTTAAATTCGCAACGGACCCCTTGCAATCTTTTTAATGTTTGGCGGCCTTCTCTGCCAAGCTAAAAACGCAGATACCAAAAGACTGAGCTTCAGCTAGGCCGCAGCAGTAGCTAACTAAAGTAATAGCGGCCAATAAACTGAACTTTTCTTTCCGTGACGCCATTGGGAAGTCGGATAGTGTGATCACAACGAACGCATAGGAAGCAAAAAAGGAATCTCGCAAGCGTGGATTGCCTACCTCCTGAACGCACAGAAGTCGGAAGCAAAATTATTAAGCTATGAGCCAAGTAAGGTCTATTCCAAATTTCTTTCTCGAACCTTCTGAAAGCGCTTCACGGACCCAAAAAGGTCCGCAGACCCCACTTTTGGGAGCCACTGGTATAAAATATAGAACGTCAAGCTAGTGATCTAAAGCTTTGTGACTGCGGTTTTGTCTTCATCTGGCATTTTGTCATTGCATCGTTAAGCGCTTGTAGCGCTTAGTTCCATCCGCGCCTTTTTTCGCGAAAAACTTGCAAACAGAATCTAAAAATAAGCTCTCTGAATCGATGCGATTAAACAGAAGCAGAGTACTGCTCATTGTGCTCAGTGGCGCAACCAAGAGGGTTATAAGTTCTCTGTCTAGTCTTATTTAAACGTGTTTTGGACTTAAAAAGGGGGTAGGCTGGGCTGAGCAAAGTAATTCTTCTCAATGAATTCCAAATTGTAGCATTTAGTTTTTTTTTTCAAAAGACTGTAAAACGTGTGAAATGTGATCCAAGTGGCGTTGACATGGCTTTTTTTGCGCAAAATCATAAAAATCGCCTTGCGGCTCTGCCCCTAGACCACTGTCTGTGTTATGCTAGAGTTGCACCTGTTTGCTCAGCACACCGCCTAGATGAGGCATGTTTTAAACAAAAAATATTTCAACTTTTGGGTTCAAGTCCCTCGTCTGCTGTTTAGCAAAATTCTGGTTGCGCGCTAAGTACAGTTGCTCAGGCCCGGCACCATGAAGGGCATTTCGGGGCCGTGCCCCCCAAATTACTGCTTGTGCCCCCCAAATGAGAATTGTGCCCCCCCCCCAAGTGAGGACTGTGCCTCAAAGAAAGTAACAGGCTCGGTGCCACTGGATTGCAGTTTGGGGCCTGAGACCCCCAAACTACTTTTCATCAATCCAGTATTCTTGAGCAATAACCGTTTTTTTGCAGATTTTGCGATGAAAACCTGTATTTTATTTTTTGGTCTTCACACAAAATTCGTGGAATTTCGCGCATATTCTGCGATGAAGACCTTTTTTTATGGTCTTCACTCTCAAACTCGAGGGAAAAAATTTTTTGTGCCCCCAAAAAATTGCATGTGGCCTTCCAGTCACGCTGCTCTGGCGCCGGGCCTGCAACTGCTCATCTCATATGCATGAAGAAGACAAATCAATCAATTCGTTGGTCGGGACTCGACAGGTATAGCATAAAAAACAACTTATTGGCTTGGCCCAAATAAGAATCAATTATCAAGCCCATTTCAACTCGTTAAATAGCACACGCATTGTCCACGTTGTCAAACGTTTAGGTAATTTTATTTTTGCTTGCTCGACAGATCGGCACTCATCTTGGATTTAGCGTCGTCGCATCTGTCGCTTGTGGAGCAATGGTCATTGTCGCCTCGTTTGGAGCAGTTTTTGCTTATGGATTGGTGAGTCCTTTTTTGAATTACAGTACTTCGTAAATTTTGTCATTATTGCTTCAGTCTAAAGCACATGCAGAATTCTGAACGATGCTTCGATATTGTTCTGTCACAAAACAATCATTGGTAGTTAGGAACGCGCAGTTACTTAAAGTGCCGAGGGTTTGCGTTACATCACATTAACAGGCGGAAATAATAATAATGAAGATTAAAATCAATTCGCTCTAAACTGTCATTTACGAGTATTCTACTGTATTTTGTTACTTTATTTTGTTGCGTGTGAGTTTAGTAGCGGATAAGCCATTTACTGTGATTGTCGATTTTGATAATAAAAGGATTTGACGCTATTGTAGGCTATAATGTTCAGCAGTTTTAGAACTAAATGAAAAAGCAATGCAATTTGGTTCCTTTCCGGAATTCGAAAAAAGGGTGAATTTGCGGAGTGAACTCTTTTTACTCGTGATCCAATTCGTTCCACAATCCACATAGAGTAATCCTGATTCGCAAGTTACAATCTTTATTCTGATTTTAAACCACAATTTACATATTTTTTATCAAACTATTTACGAAGTGTTTTTGTCTGTTTGGAAAGAAATGTACCACTGCGTTTATCGGTATAGAGATCACAAAATTAAACAGGCTTTTTTATGGCTTAGTTTGGCCAGTGAAACAGGGCGAAGTATGGAATTATAATCACGTAATTATTTTTCAAGTTGCCTTGGCCTAGGAGTCAGCAAAAGGACCTTTCGATCTTTGAATCAAGCTCCCACCTGCCCCCCTGTCTACCACTTACAACCGAGGCTTCACACATTTCCTTTTAATGTTGAACGTCAAGCAGGGAAGCTGTGAACACTAATTTTTATAGTCTTTGGTTTGACCCGACCGGGAATCGAACTCAAGTTTACCGTTTGTCTGTTTCAGTAGCAGTCGCTCTATCCACTCGCCCACTAATCGGTTAAAGATTTAATATTGATCAATATCCAGTCGGATGTAATTTTTGTTTTCAAAATTCTCCATTCCAAATCCGTCGATTCCGATTCTTTACCGCACCAAATCCGAAAATCGCCCGATCCGGATTCATTGCACTCGGGAGATTTGGTCGATGACAATTGACAACATCATGTAACTAGCGTGTTTTCTTTTTTTAGACAAGCGCGTTAGCCATATACTCTGTGCTTGCTGTTATCGGTTTTGCTTCCATGATTTTGCATATACTTAGTGCCAGCTACTGCTGTGCATCTTTGGGCTGCTGCTGCAGCACTGGAATGGTAAGATTTTGATCGAAGCTAGTTTTTGTTTAATATTCTCTCCATCGTATGCTTCATCAACAACAAAAGCAAAAAAAAATTGTTGGTGGCCAACGTTGCCAGTTAAATCTTCAAAAACTTTATATCACAGTTCAAACAATCTTGAAATTGGCGTCAAATTGTCGTAGATGAAAATTTAAACGCGAAAATAACCCCAAGATTGGATCAAAATTCTTAGACTGGCAATAGTGGTGGTTGTACTCAAATAACTACTATGGTGTAGTGTACTTTGGGCTTGTAAGGAATTTTTTGGTGGTTAACACATTGGCTGAATCTGTGCTTTTTTTTTAATTTCTGTTTTACACGGCAGAAAAATGAATAGGATGTACTAATGGCTGGACTTCATAAACCAATAAGCTGAAAAACTAACTACGCAAACTATAAGGAAGAAGGTGGGAATATGGAACGGGGTAGGAGGTCGTAATATCGAACAAATATTTTTGTGCATGCACAATAATCGAAACTGTGACGCAGCAAAATCTATCACGTGTAGCGTCTTCCGCTACAATCAGTCAAGAAACCACAAATAAGAAAATCTTTAGAATCTATCTGATGGCCGCTATAATCCATCAAGAGACCACGTACAATCCATCACAAAACCACAAATAAAAAACAGTTCTGAGGCTGGAAGTCCTGGCGGTTGACCTCAATCGCTAAATGTTGTTATCACTTTTCGGGTGTTCAAAAGTTTTTGAAGGGTTAGTTTTAATTGTACGTTGTTTCGTGCCAAAATAGTAAAATGTGAACATACGTGGAAGCTTGTATCACATCACCGCGACACCGCGTAAGAAAATTAGAAAACTTTTTCAAAATTAGCTGAAATCAAAGTTTTTTAACAATGGCGTTCTGGTGCTGATATAAGACACCGTGTCCCGTATTATTAGTACTCCAATTGTTTGCCAATGCCAAGGTAAAGTTATGACAAAAACTGAGCATAAAAAATAAAGATAATAACCTTCTCAATTATCTACGTACAGGAAAACAAGAGTTAGACTCTGATTTTTTAATTGTGGAGACGATAAAAATGACTCCAAACGTAAAATAGGGTGTGTAAGATTATTGGACTAAGATTTGAGTATAATTTTTTTGTGGTCTGACAAAGTCTTTCAAGCAAGCTGCTAATTTTTAGATATTTTTTATCAACTGCAAACTTGTTTCAAGAAATGAACAAGCAACGCTTACTAATTCAGAAAGCGAAACAATGAGGTGTCCCATATTGGAACCCCATCTTTTTACCCTCAATTTCGAAGTGCTCAGTAAACTGATCAGAAATTAAAAACTAAAATTGCAATTTTTAAGTGATTTGTTCGAATTATAACGTTCAATCAATCATTTCTACTTATTGGCCAATTTGCATGCAATTATCTTGAAAAATAAAAAATCCACAACGAAAAAACAAAAGTGACTTCATATTACGACCTTCTTTCCTATGTCAGGGATTTCAATACAATTATAGTTACAATCATGGGTGGGCAAGTTAATGCAAAACGTTAGCTTCGATAACCACTAGTCCGTTAACAAACTTCACACCTCCGTTAACGTTAATCCGTTATTTTCAGCTTTAATTAACGGAAGTTAATAAAGTCCGTTAATTCGTTAACATTTTGCGCGTAATTTACATTTCGTTTTATTCACTCGCTTCTAGAACACATATTGACACTGTTGAGCAGATTGTAAAGAAATATTTATTGATGCTATGGTGGTCTTTTTGTGTTTTGGAAGGTTCATTTTAGAGCTAATCTAATTTCAAGATAGAAATAAGTTCAAATGCTCTAAAGAAGCTGCGATCGCAAAATCTTTGGAAATTGCGAACAGCGATAATAATTAATAGACCTCTAAAGCTGCAGCTTATTATTTGTCACCAAAAAGAGCTCCTTTCTTCGCTTTCTTCTATCAAACTCGTGCTAATATGCAACAAGTGCTACCAGTGCAACCTGATTTGTACCAGTACGATGAATGAATGGTGCAAGATATTAACGATAAAAACCTAACGGAAGTTACTTCAGTCCGTTAACAGAACTTAACGGAAGTTAATTTAGTCCGACAAGTTTGACGTCCTTTGTGGTCGACTCCTGGGAAATCATAACGACTTCCACTGGCAGTTAGGTGGCCAGATCAACCACCAACCCTGCAGCTACAAAGCAGCTCGAGTCATAAGATGCACAGAGCTGGACAGCGCTGTTTCGAGCTTTTAGCTCTCATCGGCAGCCCTGAGCTTCTCTAACAAAGTTATTCCCCAGCTAGACAAGACTCTTGGCCGAACTGGACAAACCTTAAGGGCTTGCACAGCGGCAGAGGCTTTGTAGGGAATAAACGATTTTTCACTTGTGGTACTTAAAACTTTGTTAGAGAAGCTGAGGGCTGCCGATGAGAGCTAAAAGCTCGAAACAGCGCTGTCCAGCTCTGTGCATCTTATGACTCGAGCTGCTTTGTAGCTGCAGGGTTGGTGGTTGATCTGGCCACCTAACTGCCAGTGGAAGTCGCTATGATTTCCCAGGAGTCGACCACAAAGGACGTCAAACTTGTCGGTTATGATTTCCGTGGTCACACAAGGGGAACCCTTGTAGTAGGCTATCCTTACTGCAAGGGTTCAGCGATTTTTTCACTTGTTATGTTAAGTACCACAAGGGAAAAATCGTTTATTCCCTACAAACCCTCTGCCGCTGTGCAAGCCCTTAAGGTTTGTCCAGTTCGGCCAAGAGTCTTGTCCAGCTGGGGAATAACTTTGTTAGAGAAGCTGAGGGCTGCCGATGAGAGCTAAAAGCTTGAAACAGCGCTGTCCAGTTCTGTGCATCTTATGTTAATTTAGTCGGTTAATATGAAAAAAAATTTTAACGGATTAACGAGTTCAAGGAAAAGTTAGCTTCGTTATTAACGGACTTGTGCCCACCTATGGTTACAATATTATAAAATGTTTTTAATAAAATTGCGCCAACAATCCTTTTTTTTTCAGTCTTATCCTGTTGTTTGCCAGCCTGGTGCATGTGGACAAGTCACGTACGCGGCTCAACCTCAATCAGCACAGACAGTCGTTGGAATGAATGGGATAGTTTACACTCAACAAGTGCAACCTACTGCTACTACAATCCAATACCAAGGTATTGAAATTGCTCGCTCATAGAACTATTAACTGCAATAAGCACAACATAACTGTTTAGGAATCGATGATTGTTAGAACGGTGAAAAAAGTAGCAGTTTTTTTTTTCTGAAAGATTTTGTTTTTCGAAATTCTCTAAAAAAAATTGAAAGTTAAAGGCCGTTTTTTCAATTAAACGCTTTTAGTTGGACCAGCTCTTACATTAAAGTGATTTATTGAATAAAAATCTTCTCCATCAATTTAGTAAGTAAATAATAATGTAACTCTTAGAACTAAGGATATTTTTGAAAGCGAAAGCTGAAAATTGATACTTCGCAATTAGGCATTGATAAAGTTTAAAAAAGAGAATTTTTTGTTAAAAGCAGCCATTTTTTGCTACTATAACTATATTGTAACTGTTATACTACTCGTAGAAATATCCTAAGATCTAAAGTGGTGAAGAGTTGACAAAAGCGCTAGTTACAGAGACAGTAAGTCAATAATTGTATTCAAGTTACAACGATAATACAGTTTAGAAGTAGTATAGTTTATTTTTGCTTAGAAAGGAAGCAACAAACAAACAGATAAGTACTGTTACCAAAGAACATCAAACGATATATTCCCTTTCTGGTGAGAGGCTGCGAATGACCATGATGTCCAGGTACCAAAGTATTAGGCGCGGTCGCCGAGTCTGCAACCTCTCACCAACTACAAACAGAAAAATTAAAATTGTACATTACAGAATCACAAAAATAAAAAAAATTTTGCGGTTACAGATAATAATCCTTTTGTTCATTGACAGGATTCAATTTGGAAGAGCTGCAATATCTGCAAGTTTTGTAAAGCCAATTAAGAATAATGAGAAAAGACTACAATTGATTACATTGTAAAAACTGCTTCAGTCAATTAACAGTTTGCGCAGAAAAACCAATAAACAAAAAATATAGCCATGAAGATTAAAATCCAAACGAAAGACCATAATTAGTACAACATTTAAGAAAAACCATGACGGCTTAACGCTGAATTTGCTATAATTCCATTTCTTTTTTGTACAGGTGCTCCGGCACCCAATTTTCAACAAGGGTACGTCATTCACGGAGGACAGCCATTAGCGCAAACCACTATTCCTGGAACTGTTGAGTCGTCAACAACTCAACAACCTAACCGACCGCTGAGTCCTATTGCAGGGCAAACAGCTGAAGCCAAGTCAGCAGAAGCTTTTGCTGGAGCTAGTGGAGGAGATATGCCTCCAAGCTACAACGCCAATGCCGCTCCTTTTTAATTGATTGATGACTGCCGTGAAAGGTTAACTGTAAGCCTGTGTACAAAATGCTATCAATTTTTAATTGTAACTGATTTGATCGTGTTTTTTTTTTTGTTTGAAAAAGGCTTTTGTTTGTATCGCAAACACTTTTGCACTTTTTTGTTGAAAACGGCAATTTATCCTGGATTACGTAATAATCAAAGACATTTTAACGTTTTGAACTGCTGGTATATTAATTTTATTCTTCATTCACTTATTATGCAGGTGCAGTTGCTTAAGATCTCTAAAAAAGGCTTTTTATTCCGATTAATTTAAACTGTCCTGATTTTAGTTTCTGCGTTTACTTTACAAAACTGAGGTGTTTGCTGAATCTCTTTTAATATTTTATATTTGTAAGTGTAGCCCGTTATTATGTTTAGTTTTGCTTGGGAAATGTCATAATAATAATAATAATAATTGCAATTTATATCCCCCTTGAGATAACACCAACAAGTGTCATTGCATCTGACTAAGGGGCCAAAGTAACATTCAAATTGCTTTACAGAAATAAAATTAATACTCAACAGAGGTACTAATTCTACAGCAATAAGCAGCAAAATACTGGCATCAAACAGTGGTAATATCCTCAAAGGCTAAATTAAAATAAAATGCTTTTAGACGTTTCTTATAAAGGGACAAAGTTTCAATTTCACGCAGAGATAGTGGTAACGAATTCCATACCTTGGGTGATGCACACGAAAACATAGATTGGGATCTAGCAAAGTTTAAGCTAGTTACCGTTTGAAGCAGCCAATTATCATCATTAACACGCAAGCTATATCTTTCCGAAACAGAACGAGAGTTGATTAAATTTTTCAAATATGTAGGAGCATAACCATGCAGGCACTTGTGTGTGAGCAAAGCAATTTTGAATTCAATCCGAAATTTAACTGGTAAAAAATGAAGGCTTTTCAAATATGGTAGCATATGCTTACGCAAAGCAGAACCACGAAGTCCAAAAATAAATCTCACTGCAGAATACAAAGCTTTTGTCAACTTGTGCAATAAATATTCTGGTAAGTTATAAAACAAGGCATTGCAGTAATCAATATGGGACAATATCAAAGAATGAACTAGCTGAATTTTTAGAGGTTTAGTAAGCTTAGATGCAATTCTGCCTAAATTACGTAAATTGCCATAACGAGTACTAACTACTCTATTGATATGCTTCTCAAGGTTCAGTCTGTCATCAAATATTACACCAAGAATTTTGACAAAAGCATTAGGCAAAGGCAAAGAACAGCTATCATCAGTTTGTATGTTAGAAATTATTCTGGATTCAATGTTACGGTTGGATAAAATTTCGATGACTTTGGTCTTACTTTCATTCAATTTTAGAAAATTACAAGTCATCTAATGCTTTAAATCTTGCAAAAAGGCTCGAATTTTGTTTTTAATCATGTCTACAGAAAAGTCTTTATCAAAAGAAAGATAACACTGCATATCATCAGCATATGAATGCACAAAAAGACCATGTGAATTAGCAATTAATTCAGCACTTTTAAAATACAAGTTAAATAGCACTGGCCCTAAAATTGAACCCTGGGGTACACCAGACTTAACATCAACTGTATGAGAAGTACAGCCAGCACCTTTAACAAAGTAGCTCCTATTATTTAAATAGGTTGAAAATCATTCTAAAGCTACATCAGAAAAACCAAATTCAGCGGACAATTTACTAAGCAGGAGATCATGCTTAACCGTATCAGAAGCAGCTGACAAATCAAACAAAAGAACTACTGCATTTGACTTGGCATCTAAAATTGACAAAATATCGTTGTGTATTTTTACAAGGGCAGTCTCACAGCTATAGCTAGATCTGTAAGCTGATTGCGAATAACCATACAATGAATTTTCACACAGATATGTATTAATTTGGAGAAAAACACATTTTTCTATTAATTTGCCTAGAAAAGGCAAATTGCTTACAGGTCTAAAATTTTTAATATTATCATTATCTAAGTTCTCATTTTTAATCAAAGGAGTAACACATGCCTTTTTGAGAACATCTGGAAAATAACCCTGACTCAATGAAAGATTAACAATATGATGAATTGCAGGGAGTAATAAATCAATGCACTTCTTGAGAATACTGGTTGGTAGTGGATCAAGATCACATGTTTTAGATGGCATAGACTCAATTATAGCTTTTAAACCAGCTAAAGATAGCGGTTCAAACTTTCTAAATTTGGAAGCACATGAAGATTTAACTACATTTATATCAACATCAAGTGTATTGCAATTATATCAACTGTATTATATCAACAATTATATCAAGTATATTGCAATTATATCAAGTGTATTGCATTTATATCAACATCAAGTGTATTGCAATCATGTTCCAAAAAAGTTCAAAAAAAATTGTTGTATTACCGTAACATGGTATAACCCTACGGGCTACGCACTAACTATAAAAAGTAGTGATTTCTTGTTTAAATTCAATGAGCACACAATTAAAATTAAAAAATGCCAATGGTTTAACAAAAGGAAACAAGATTTTATTTTTAGAAAGAATAATGCTTTGCAAAAACGCGAAAAATTAAGTTTGGTCTGTTGCAGGTCAGTTTTTCACTGATATGTCGCCAATTAAACCATGCAAGAGCTTTATTCTCATTTCGAATCCATACGAAATGGAAAATGTTCGCAAATGAGCCCTGGGTTGAAAGAGAATAACTATTTTTAAAGTTGGCTGTTTGGCTAAATTGATGTTGTTTATTGACAGATATGGTTGAGCCTATTTGCTTGACGAGCTGTTAATACTCATTTTTTAGCTCCTCACAAAAGTTTTGCAGCGCTTGCGTTTTGACTTACTGCTGTATATTTGTAAAATATAAAATCCTGATAAAGCTCTCTTATAGTGGTCATCTAATTGTGCTGTAACCAGACGTGTAGCTCAGACGGAGCTCAGCATATCCGCATAACCGATCAGTGGTCGAGGGGATAGAGTGTTTGCTACTGAAAGGATAAACTCGAGTTTGATTCCCGGTCGGGTCAAACCAAAGACTATAAAAATTGATATTCACAGTTTCCCTGCGTGAGTGCTTGACGTTCAGCAATAAAAAATGACATTGTGATGCCTTCAACGTGTGTGGTAGACAGGTGAGCAGGTGGAAGCTTCCTTGACTTTAAGACTAAAATGCTCTTCGCTGTCTCCAGGCCAATGCAAGTTGGTGAACAAAACGTAACTTCACCTACAATATCCGCTTAAAATTGCTTTTTACAGCCACAAGAATAACACCGATTGAAAATTTTTCAAAGGGGCTCAAACATTAAAGGGGGTGAAGCATCCAGTTAACTTTGGTAGTTTGGTAGTTTTTGGAAAATCAAACTAAAATTATTGAAATAAAATTTTTGAATTTTTTTTCTCAATCTTGGGCTGCGATTTCAAAGACATTCAACAAATGCAAAGAGATATCCCCGTAAAAAAGTTTTTGGAAACCCTGAATCGGTTTTTTTAGCCTGCACTTCTAAAGAAAACGAGACACTGAATGAGATTAATCTTTTCTGTTACATCACGAGACCAATCCAAATTTGACAAAACCTCCCCTTTTCTGAGAAATTTGAACTGGGAGAACAAATTCAGGACTTCCAAAAATTTTGTTAGGGGAAAATCTCTTTGTATTTGTTCAACCGAATTGTTCAACCAAGGAAAATTGTTGCAACCGTAGCCTCAAAATGATGACAAAAATTACATTTGGAACGACCGACGCTCGCGTCGCGAGTTCCTATGTTTTTACTCGACCATTTTTGAACTAGTGAGAGCAAAGTTTCAGACTTTTGCTTATAACTCGAGAACGATTTGGTCTAGCTACATGAAATTGTGACAGCAGTTTGAAATTATTGATTTGCATGTTAGTACCAAATTTCGAGGCAATTAATCACGTGACTTTGTTTTTAGGACACGAAAACTGCTCTGAAAATTTGGCGTAAATAGCGGTCTCATTCAAGAACGGTTTATAAGTACGACAAAAAATTCTTCACTCGGGTATATGTCTTTAGATACCCTTTCATCCCAACAAATCCACTTTTGGCAGCGATGAGGTTTTTTTCCATTTATTTTTCGTTTTTTCTTCCTAAATCTTGTGCTCTCTTCTCCTAAACCACAAAACATCGAAATCTAGTTTTGTGTAAAGTTGTTGAGCTGCAAACGCAATTTTGTCTCCTAAAATTTTTTGCGGCGACTCCCCTACGAACTTCCCCCAAAATGGGGCAAAAAAATCAAATTCTTGAACGGCCCAAGCTAAGATGCCAGTTTTTTGATATCAGGAGATATTTAACAGACAAATATTTTAACGTAATTTGGAGGTGCCGACCCCAGGGCCACAACTAGGGGGGTCCAAGGGGGAAGCGCCCCCCCAAACACAAATTTCATTCCTCCAAACCCAAATCGACCATTGGAGAAAATAGTGGTAAGTATTGTAAGCGCCCTCCCTCAAAGAAATTTTGTCCCACTTGGAACAACGCTGTAGTTGCAGCACCGGCCAAACCCCTGGAAAACCCCCAAATGGACCCAAAAACCAATTTTTTGAATGGCCCAAGCTAGGGTGCCAATTTTTGCAGATCTTAACAGACAAATATTTTGACAAAGTTTGGGGGTGCCACCCCCTTGTGGACTCCTCCAAAACGTACTTCCCAAAAATTAATTTTTTGAGCGATTTAACTTAGAGTGACAGCGTTTTTTGATATCAGTAGATATTTAAGAGACAAATATTTTGACGTAGTTTGGGAGTGCCAACCCCGGTAAACTACCCAAATAGACCTTCAAAAAATCAATTTTTCAAACGACTCAAGCTAAAGCGCCAGTTTTTTTTATATCAGCAGACAGAGGTGGAGTCGAGGACACAAGGCTCGAGGCCAAGGACACAAAAAAAAAACCGAGGCCAAGGACAGATTTCCGAGGACAGACCCACTCAAGTCCAAGGACAGGAATGCTCGAGGCCAAGGATCAAGGACACAGCCACAAGTGTTTTCCAAAAAAAAGGTCTTCAAAAAAGTTTTTCAGGCGATCTCCAAGTCATAGGCGTACCCAGGATTTTTGATTGGGGAGGCCTAAACCACTAATTACATGCTATGACGTCATCAAATTTTTTCCAAATAGGAATTTTTTGTAGGACAAAGATATTGTAGGATGGAAGATCTAAAATCGTTGCCTGTTGGCACTCAACCCGGACTTTGCAAAGGGAGAGGGCTTAAACTAATGGTTGAAAAGTACTGTACTAGTATCCAACTTTAGAAACGTGTTGAGAAGGCTAGAGTAACTCAAACCTATCACAGACGGGAGTCTGGGGGCGGGGCCCCAAGCTTCCGAAGACTTAGAGAGTCTGAGAGCAAAGTTTTTTTAAATATATAGATGTTTAACAAACTAATATTTTGACATAGTTTTGGGCAGGCAACTCCCCGGAAACCCCCCAAATGGAACCCCAAAAATTAATTTTTTTAACGGCATGATCTTGGGTGCAAGTTTGTTTTTTTGATAAATATTTAAGAGACAAATATTTTGACATGGTTTGGGGGTGCCACCCCCCGGAGACCCCCCTAAAGTTAGTTTTTTGAATGGCTTAAGCTAAGGCGCTAGTTTTTTTGAAATCTGTAGATATTTGCCTCGGTCGTTAAAAAAGGCTGCTACTCAGCAAGCTCCCATCTAGTTCAACTAGATGGGAGTTTGCCAGCAAACCCAGTGAACGACCGACGCATAGCTAATGCTGTGACGCTCAAAAGTACTTTTTGTCAACCGTAAAATCAGCAATTATTCAAAAATATCTGATTATGGAACCTCCAAAAAAGTAGAGTCAAAATAATTGTCAGCTAAATATCTGCTGATATCATAAAACACTGGCACCCTAAGTTGAGCAGTTCAAAAAATTGATTTTTGGGGGCCATTTGGGGGGTCCCCGGGGGGGCAACCCCAAACTATGTCAAAATATTTGTCTGTTAAATCTCTGCTGATATCATAACAAACTGGCATTCAAAAAATTGATTTTTGGGGGTCCGTTTGAGGGGGTCCCGGGGGGGGGTAGCACCCCCAAACTATGTCAAAATATTTGTCTGTTAAATATCTGCTGATATCAAAACAAACTGCCACCCTAGCTTGAGCCGTAAAAAAAATTGATTTTTGGTGGGTCCATTTGGGGGGTCCTCGGGGGGGTGGCACCCCCAAACTGCGTCAAAATATTTGTCTGTTAAATATCTACTGATATCAAAAAAAAAGTAGCTCTCTAGCTTGAGCCGTTCAAAAAATTGATTTTTGGGGGCCCCATTTTGGGGGGATTCCCGGTGGAGTTGCCCAAAAAAATTTCGAGAGAGAAAAAATTGCATTTGCAGCTCAACAACTTTACACAAAAATTAGATTTCGATGTGTTGTGGTTTAGGAGAAGAAAAGCGTACAAAAATTAGGAAGAAAAAAAAGGAAAAAAAAAGAAATAAACCTCATCGCGGCCAAAAGTAGGTTGGTTGGGATGAAAGGATATCTTGAGACATACAACCCTATGAAATATTTTTTGCCGTACTTAAGCCGTTTTTGACTGAGACCGCTTTTTACGCCAAACTTGCGGGGCGGTTTTCGGGTTCTAAAACCGCAGTCACGTGACCTATTGCCTCGAAATTGTGTACAAACATATAACTCATTAATCTCAAACTGCTGTCAAAATTTCATGTAGCTAAATCCAACCGTTCTTGAGTTATAAGCAAAAGTGTGAAATTTCGCACTCGTTAGTTGGAAAATGGCCGAGTAAAAACAAAGAAACACGCAACGCGAGCGTCGGTCGTTCCAATTATAGCTATTTTTACTTGTAACAAACTAAAGTTTGTAAACAAACTAAAGACATTTTGTTTGAAGAAAAAAACAAACATGTATCGTCTGCAAATAAACGTGGGGTATATGAAATAGCATTAATGAAGTCATTGATGGATAATATGAATAACAATGGTCCCAAAATTGAGCCCAGAGGTACACCAAATGTTATAAGTAAGTTAGTGGATTTGATCCCAGAAGAAGACACAAATTGTGTTCTGTCAGTAACAAATGAAGTCGGTCAGTACGCAACCGCAGACTCAAAAAGAAAACAAGCAAATTAAACTTTTTTTTATACATGTATTTTAGCTATTGCAAAGAAACTGCCTGAATTGACTGGGTGCTGCACTCCCTTTAATGTCCTCTGGCTGCGGCTCTGTGTATAAGCCTATCGCTATACAGTTTTTGCAAAACGGATATCGCTTTTTAAATTAAGATAAAAATAATAAAGTAGTTGTAGTAAAAATAATCTTTTATAGCCGAGCAAGAACAAATACATCGCAAACTCAGCAAACATTTAAAGACACGATTTAGCACCACGAGAAGGAGCGAAAGATCAAAATAAAAGCCAGGGATATATAGAAACATCAAGACCGGGATTGCTTGCTGAATTTTAGGGCGGACAACAGAAGGGTTACTTGGAAAATTTTGTTTATTGCATTGCTATACCAACTATTGTGCAAAATATAATGCTTTCAACCAAAGTTAACATAATGACAAAAATAACGTAATACTGACGTCATTACTGACATCATTACTGACGTCATCACTGACGTCATTATGATACCCATAGACAGGAAAATACATAAAAAATGTGCAATATTTTCCAAATGAAAGTCGTGTGCCATTACTAATTGTAAGCTATTGATTGATTTTCTTTGCATTTATATACAATAGTGTGCAAATTAATTGGGACAAAACGAAGAGTGTCAAAAAATTAGGAAAATTCTCAAAAACGCGTCTTTAATCCAAATTATATCAACTCTAGCACGTTCAATAGTTAATATATCCTTCTTTTGCCTTTATGAGCATTGAAATTCGTATTGGCATGAAATCAACTAAGGTTGAGCAAATATCTTTAATTTCTTCATCATGGTACCAAATTCGTATTTTGGCTTCTATGAGTTTGGTTTTAGTTGTGCAGTCACATACTTAAAGACACCTTTTTATGATAGCCCACAAGTTTTCGATGGGGTTTAGGTATGGGCAGTTGCCAGGCCAGTCTAGCAAAGTTAATTTCGATTTTTAAAAAAATGTTTGTATTTTTTTGAAGTATGGCATGGTGCATTGTCCTGCTGAAAAACACCACTGCCACCTGAAAATGATTTTTGCATTGTTGAAACCAAGTCTTTTTCCAAAATTTAGTTAATTTCATCATTCCTTCGCTTGTACATAATCTACCAGTATCATTAAGAGTGAAGCAACCCCAAAACATTTTCTTTAGGGGGTGTTTCGAGGCCTGTAGAATATAAAAGGTATTGAGGGGTTCTCCAACACTTCGTCTTACATATTGAGATTTGAGTCCATGCACTTCAAAATGGCTGTCATCTGAAAACAACTTTTATTCATTCCTGCTTTCCCTTTTATTGTATTTGTTACCCCATTTTAGGCGTTTCTTTTCCATAGCAACTGTTGGCAATTGCTTCTTGCAGGGACTTCTGGCTTTTCTTCTAACTTCAAGAAGTCGCTTACTTATGGTTGACGAATCCACGTTGACTCCTGCAGTTGCTAAATCTCTTTGAAGATACTCACTAGTTTTTCTAAGGTCTTTAAAAGTATTTTGCAATATCATTTAGTCATCACGAGTGGTCGTTTTAAGCTTTCATTCATGCTAATCCCGCCTTTTAGTTGGGGTGACGTCACCATTGGTATCCATCATTTAAAAAATTCGCCCCACATTTGATTTTGACACATTCAGCTTCTCTCCTATTTTTCTTATTGTCATATTAGAGTGTTGTCGTAGAGTAACAATTTGTGCCCTCTTTCTTGGAGCGATATTCATTTTATTGCAAGCAGGCAAATAGTAATATGCAAAAATCAAAATAAAATTTTTGGCCACGAATAAGTTTACTTTATAATTTAAAATAAAAAAATCTTTTAATCTGAAAAAATAGAGCATAAAAGCAGTTAATAGTGGTTCATATTCTTTACTTAGCTTATTAATTATCATTACAATACTATCTATCATACATTCCCTAAACTAACCTAAACAAAATTCTAAAAATGCAAAAATATAGTTTTGTCCAAATTAATTCGAACACTACTGTACCTGTCAGGGTCCACGACAACTGACCGCGAACCAACTGATGCCGATTGGCTGAGAAGGCCGATCATAAAAATATTCTACCACCTCAGAGCCATCTTGCCCAAACCCTCACTTAGAGACAAAATCACTACTAACCGTTGGTTCGCGGTCAGATGACTTGGCTTGACGAAGCTCAGCTAAAAGTTAAGCAAAAACCTTCCAATTATGGTTGTGGAAAGTAACAACGCTCTAATGCGTTGTGCCAAACTGGCGATGTAAAAGGGACGAAGGGTTTGATAAGAGACACAATATATATATATACATACACATCAAGAAAAAATGTGTCTAAGAACGTACACAAATAATATCCACTGCGGTTATTCACCAATGTGATATAATATACACATTTAGCCAAATAAAAACACTTCTTTCTAGAAGTTGAAAAGATTTGTTTTCAAACGTTTAGGCAAAAACTGAACAAAATTATAAAATCCTGACGATCAGTTGCTATGAAGAGAAAAAGTAGAAAAAGTTGGCGTAATAAATAACGAAAACTGCTACATGGAAATACAGTAGACCTATGTCACCGTTTCTGTTGATGAAAAACAAAAAAAACAAAAACTTATGACACTTGTGAGGGTAAAAAAAAAAAAAACACTGAAATATAAATTATATGCCAATCAGATTATGTTACAGTACTTCCTCGATTATCCGTACCTCGTGTATCCGGCATTCGATTATCCGTTCATTGGGTCAGATAATAATTTTATGATATAACTAACACTTTTCCAGTTACTGTGGGGCAATAGATAGCCCTACTGTAATTTTAACGATCATGCAAATTTACATTGCTTTCAATAAAAAAGTACTGAGATCCCTCAATGCGGTACATTATTTGATGTTGAACCTCGTTTAAGTTTTGGTGCATTCGAATCTGCTTCTTGCTGCGTTGTTTTGGTTTAAATAAAGAAATTCAATTATGCGGTTTTTTTACTTATCCGTTCAGGTTTTGAAGAAATGCTGTCCCGACTAGACCGGATAATCGAGGAAGTACTGTACTTGTAATACGCTTGACAATGAAGAAAAATAATATTACTAAACTGCTACAACACTACAGTTCACAGTGGTTAGTCGCAGGTCAGTATTAGAAAAAAAAAAAACACATTGAAGCTCAACATAAAAGGTGCAATGATATGTAAAAAAAAAACAAAAAAAAACAGAGCTATGGCGTTAATTTTACAGAGGATTTTAAATAACCAGCACATTCCTGAATGCGTTTCAACAGCAAAGTCATAAAACCTTAATCACGACTGTGATTCAGAAGTATAGTGCAGAAATTCTGAACATGCATATTATTATTAGGGAAACAGTTAGTTTCTGCTTCACATATCCTTTCCCTGAGCTGATGGGCAGCATCACTAGGTATGCTCAAAGAGCCTTTGCATTCAAATAAAATCTGGCACATGGTTTGGCCACTTTCACCACAACCGCATAAAGGTGTATAAACTGTAAACATCAGGAAATTTATCAAATAAAAAGGAATTCAGCAAATTATTTGGATAAAAAAAGCTTAAAAGTCTTAGTTTTTCGGTTAACAAAAGAATCAAAAGAGAGACACAATAATAGCTGCTCGTTGAAGTTTCACCATTCAGTGAATTAATATCCAAAAAGTATATATATTTCGTTACATTTTAAACTGATAAGTCTTACTCTACATTCTGAAACACCTGCTAGCATTGTAATTAGGGTTGTACAAAGTAGAATTTCGAATCCTTGAGATTCGAATCTCCGGAGAAACGAATCTCAAAAAGCATTTTTTATCGGGTAATTGGATTCGAAAAAAAATTTTTAAAGGGCTGCCAAACTGCAAAGAGTGGTGCGTATTACACAATTTTAAGCAACCTAATTGTCTAGTCGCATTTCATTGATAGTGCATTGCACTCAAACAAGCTGGCACGCACTCAAGTGGCAATTGTTTAACTTTGTCAGGATTGTGTTTTTTTAATTTTTGCAATAAAACTGTATTGTCACAGTTTGCCATGAGTTATTCTAGAATAGGATTCGAAATTCTAGATTCGAAATGTCTATTCTAGAATTATTCTAGAATACTGCATTATTCTACTTTGTACAACCCTAATTGTAATGTATAGTCACTATAAGGCACAATAACACCTGCACACAGAAGTTTCATCTTTACATCCTTTGGCTACGAATCTAATGTTCAATTTAAAATATTAGAAAGAAAAGTAAAAATTACTTGAGTCTTTACTAGGAAAGAAACAGCGCAAAAACTACAATTTTAAGCAAATTGAAAAACACTCTTAACTAAATGATAATTATTTGCCAAAGAGGTCACAACTGAATACCAAACAACAGTTACCTTTTGGCAAACAAACATGCTGTAGGCCTACTGTTTTGAATTTACAAATATCAGTTAACCATGATACTTAAACTTGAAGCACTTAAAAACACAAAAGCTTCTAGCTGCATAAAATAAAAAAAAAGTTGACTATATCTGTTTCCTGATTTGATTCACATTACAGTATAGCCCACATAGTACACGCGCCACAGTAGATGGATACTATTGCGCAGATGTTTGTGAATTTAACTTTCTAATGGTGCATGCCATTTTCTCGGGAGGTGCAAGAGTGCATTGGTTGATTCTTTTCAACTCATTCTTAGTAAAGCAGTTGAATATTGCTTGCAGTATCAACACAAATTATTGTGCCCTTGAGTACCGGTTTGTTCAGCCAAAACTACATATGTGTCGGATTCCGCAAATTTTGTTGCAGCAAAAATAATTGCCGCCCTCTGATTTTTTGCGGACAACAGCTTACTTCATGCAGATTGCAAAAGAAACAGTTGCAATTTTACTCAGAATCGTGCGAAATTTTAAATTATTACTTTATTAGTATTGCTACTGGGTAGGAGATATCACCGATTGCTTTGCTTTATGTTTGTTCCGTGTTGTAAACAAAAAGATGAGAATGCTATTTGTATTCTTATTTATGACTTGACCAAAAGTTGTACCCCAGTATTCCACATGCAAAGAGCGCATTATAACCAATTAATCAAATCGCTTGTTCAGATTACCAAAAAATTATGAATGATAAGTTTTTTTAGCTAATTGTGCAGAGACTTTTCAATCCTTTCCGATAAATACGGCAATATTTTCTGGTTATTACGAGAAAGATTTTAGTGTATACTACAAAAGTTTATGTTTTAATTTTCATTACAGGCGTTTTCAATGAATCGACTGTTAGAGGTTTGTAATTTTACAGTGATAGTCATCCTTCTTTCAAAGACACTGCTAGATATATCAAATTTATTTTAAATATCTGGAAAATCATGTCGTTAAAATCTCCTTCAAAAGGTACGAGATGTATCTTGGTACTCTGCAATTTTTTACTAATCTACGACTATAGCAATGATTCAAAGATACGTCGTTGCCACAGGCTGATCAATATTGTTTATTTTACCAGACATAAAAAAGCCGGAGGTGATTGAGTAAAAGCAGTACTTAACTATAGCATGCCGTTTTCAAATTACGTTAAGACGTCGAATCCAACTTATAAACTCTTCCATTGGCTTAGAACACCACCGTAAATTCAAGTATTCTTGACATGCTATTTAATGAACTTTACATTGTGTTAAAGACTAAAAATTTTTTATCGCTACATGTTTATGTGTAGGAATACGGAAGCATGATGCTGTTTCTGTGCTGCTTTGCAGTGCAATTGCACAACTGTATCCTTGCTAACGAATCTGCACAAAGTAAGCTGTTGTCGGCAAAAAATCAGAGGGCAGCTTTATTTTTGCTGCGACAAAATTTGCGGAATCTGACACGTGTATAGGCTAGTTTAGGCTGAACAAACCTGTGCGCAAGAGCACAATAAGTGAATAACTTTGTGTTGATGCTGCAAACAATATTCAACTGCTTTGCTAAGAATGAGTTGAAAAGAATCAACCAATGCACTCTTGCACCTCCTGAGAAAATGGCACACACCATTAGAAAGTTAAATTCACAAACATCTGCACAATCAGCAATAGTCCCCATCTACTGTGGCATGTGTACTGCGGTATGTGGGCTATACTGTAATGTGAATTAATCCTAAAGAAACAGATATAGTCAACATTTTTTTTTTAATTTTACGCTGCCGGAAGCTTTTGTGTTTTTAAGTGCTTTAAACTTAAGTAGCCTACCATGGTTAACTGATATTTGTAAATTCAAACCAGTAGGCCTACAGCATGTTTGTTTGCCAAAAGGTAACTGTTGTTTGGTATTCAGTTGTGACCTCTTTGGCAAATAAATGTCATTAGGTGAAGTGTTTTTCAATTTGCCTAAATTGTGTGGTAGTTTTTGCACTGTTTCTTTTCTAGTTAAGACTCAAGTAATTTTTACTTTTCTTTCAAATATTTTAAATTGAACTTTAGATTCATAGCCAAAGGATGTAAAGATGAAACTTTAGTGTGCAAGTGTTACCGTATTGTGCCTTACAGTAACTATACAATGCTAGCAGGTGTTTCGGATTGTAGACTAAGACATTTCTGTTTCTATATACCTATCCCTGACCTGCTACTAATAGCTTACAGCTCACCTCTCAAGAAAACTGACTAGACTAGGTTATTCTTGCACTCACTAATGCTTGTAATACTAATAGCCTAAGCTTATGATATGCAGCATAGCCCAGGTAACCAATAATTTCATATAGATAGGCTTATGCCAACACTTTTTATGTTTATGCATATCGATATTAGGCTACTAGTAATATGGCCTAAAGTTGTCAGCAAAAACTGCAAATTCAAAATAGGCTAATCCCAGAGCTTAATTCCATTAAAAGGATCTTTCCAGAAAGTCTACATCATAACAATTATCAGAGAAAACTCTGGGCCTCTATCACTTTTCGAAGCCTAGATCCTTTCTGTTCTAATGTGAAAGAAATAAAAATTGGGACTACCATTGAATCAGTAGCCTTGTTCAACAGACCAAGTATATATAGTCCAATGCCTTAGCGGATTGCTTTTATTACCTGAGCAACTCTTCTAAACTTTATGTTTTCCTTGAAAAATTAAACTCACGATAAAAAAGGCAATTTCGCCGGGCCGTCTTAACTTACGCTAACCTGCTCCACTGCACACCAAGTACCTCTACGAAGACACTTTAGCTGACTAAAATAGCCCTTCTGTTGTCCACCAAAAAAACTGAAATCGCTGAAGCGAGCAATCCCGGTGTTCTATATATCCCTGATAAAAGCGTTGCTTAGTCAAGCGACATGGTCGCCGAGTCTGTTCCTCTTAGAAATAGCCCAAAATTCAGCTGTAGGATTTCGACCCTTAACGGGAAATTTTGTTTTGATTTTGGTAATTAAACAAAATTTAAAAAATTTTTACAAAAATGGGTAAAAAAAGAAAAGGAAAAAAAAAGAGAGAAAAAAACTTACTTTCGAGCCGTTAGGCACGTAGCCAGGAATTCACAATGGGGGGTTGATTTGGGGGTCTGGGGGCAAAGCCCCAGCCGCCGGAGGCACGGGGCCTGGGGGTGGAGCCCTGAGCGCTCGAAAATTTTGCATTTTTTGCAACAATAACTTAATTTTAGAGCTATTTTAATAAAAAATAATGCTTTTAAAACGTGGCTTAGAAATTGGCAGCACAACATGATTCAACTGGTTGCAATAATGGGCTATATGGGGCATGGCTAATGATAACATTGCAGTCCTCTTGTTTACATGCTGATAAATCATAAAATCCTATTATTCAATAAAACTCACACGGAGTAATCTACTTTGTCTATATTTTACAAAGAAAAATAATTAGAGGGGGGGCTAATGGAAAGATATTTGAGAGAAGTGATTGGTAATTAACTAACGCTGAATAGCCCCCCCCCTCCCCTTATTCCTAAGTTTATTGTATATTTCTTGATAAAACCTACTTTTGGCGTTTTTACTCTAGCGATCAAATTTGATTGTTTAGGTTTGGGAATTTTTTAAAGTTTTCATTTATTTGTAACTTTAATTTTTGACAATCAGCCCCCCCCCCCCCCCCCTGATTGTATGTTTCAAAAGATGCTTTAAATCACTTTTTAGTCAATTCCAGCGCAAAAAACAGTCTCAAAAGAGCTAAAAACGTAGTATTTTTCTTACTCTGCAGTTTGGTTGACAGGCTATAGCCCCCCCCCCCCCTGGCTACGCTACTGTGAGCCGTACCTTTTAAAAACAAAAAGATCTTTCTAGTTACTACAGCAGGACAGGTACCATTTGTTATCTTTATCCTCATACAGCAAAAACAATTTTTGGCAAATTTATTGCTGTATTTTGAAAAAAATGAACGCCAAATCATAGACCTCTTATTAGTAGACATGAAACTCGCGCCGAAAGAAAAAAGTAAAGATAAAGAAAGAAACAAACACGCGCTTGTCGCTCGCTTGCTAAGAGAACTTTTAGCGTAACGGTTTATTGTTTCGAAATGCGATGACAAAAAATCTATTCTGCGCATGCAATTTCGTGCAAAAAGCGGAGCTAGATAAGCAGATAATATTTATTGCACGGTAATTTGTGTTGGCAGCAAGTTGGCAAATGATGAAGCATAAATCTTTTGAATGATGAAGCTGGTCTAATATTAACAAGAAAGCCCCATATTAAAGATTAATATCGAATTAGACAAGCATAAGTAAATAAGATTTTGTGAGATCCTAATTCAACTTTTGCACGGTAATTTTTGTTGCAACAACGTAGCAAATGATGAAATATTAATCTTTTGAATTATATAGCACTTCTAATGTAAATAAAGCTTCAGATTAAACATTATTAGCGACATTATTAGCGACTTTATTGCTCTAGCACTTTAGATTGTTGGCTGCCAGTTGAGGTAACAACTTAGACCTTTCAAAATGGAAGTCGAGTCTTTAATGAAGTACTTTCACAACGGAGACTGGGAAATTGAAATAGAGGTGAGGAAACAGTACCGAACAAGACTAAATCTTATTTATTGTTTGTAGAGCTTTATTTTACCGGTCTGTACATTCGATTCATAGATAGTTCTTTAGTCGTAATTCTATGCAAACGCTCCTAAGTTTTGAGGGCCCATGTTTAAATAATGCTTTGTTCACTTGACGAGACCATGCCAAATCAATTATGATTCATTTTATATGGAATTGATTCGGAATCTAGAACCAATTGTAAATCGTCAGCTATTAGTTGGTTAAAAGCAAGTTTGCAGCCAGACATATTCCGTAGATCGAAATTACGTAGGCTTGGGATTCTATCGGATCATTCTATTTGAATGGGATCATTCTACTTGATTCTATTTGAATAAGGTTATGGTCTATTCTATGGGATATGGTCTATTCTATGGGATAAGGTCTATTCTATGGAAAGGTCTACTCTATGGGATAAGGTCTATTCTATGGGATCATTCTATTTGAATAAGGTTATGGAATAGGAATAGAATATAATAATAAAAAGAGGCCTACTATTTAGCTTTCTTTTATTGAATGTGAAATTAGTGATGGAAGTGCTCGCAGACCAGATGCAGGAAATCCTTGGTGCTCTCCAGGATATAAAAGTGAAGCAAATTGAATATGAAAAAAACTTTGAAGGTTTTGACTGCCCCTCAAAACAGGCCATAGATTTACAGTGTAATGAAAGTTTCAATGATGACAACAATAAGCTTGAAACCAGCAGACCTAATCAACTTTCCCAATTAAATGCGTTACGGAATAGCATAACTTTTATTGAAAAGAAAGTTGCTAGTCTGAAACGAAGCATGCAATATCTTGAAACAAAATTGGACGACCTTGAACAGTATAGCAGATCAAACAGCCTTGTGGTTCATGGTACTGGCATTTTATCTTCAAATAACTACTCAGTTTTTGTGAATAATGTTGTCGAAAAACTCAATACAGCCTTACAAATGACTGAAAAGCTCTCTCCAAATGAGGTTGACATTGCCCATTTTTTACCCTCTGCCGGCAAAAAAAATAACAAGGAGAGCCCACCAAAAAAACCGATAATTATTAAATTTGGTAGAAGAAGCATCAGAAACGATGTCTTCTTTTCTAGGAGGAAACTGGCTGGCACTGGAATGATGATCACAGAATCCTTAACAAAACGAAGAATGCAGCTTTTAAAAGAATCACAACAAAAATTTGGTGTGGAAAACACTTGGACTGTAAAAGGTAATGTGTATGTGTCTACAAAAAAGAAAAAGCATTTGATTAAATGCTCTGAAGATATTGAAAATCTTGCAGTTTAAGAGTTGGACTATTCCTGACTATGCAAAAGTACTTTATGCTTGAAAATTTTTGTTGACTAATACTGTTGTAGTTAATAATATACAATCTGAAATTAACACTGCTAGACTGATTTGTTACAAAAATATTGGAAAAAAGTTTTTGCTGTAACCATTTACTTTGGTGCACCAAACTAATTTTTTTAACTTTTAAAATACCGATGTTTTACAAAAATTCTTGCAAGACCCTAGTTCAATTAATTAAAATAGATAAGAAGCAAACTCAACTGTAGACTTTATTATTTGACTGATGTAGTAATATTGTAAACTTTGAGTGTCCATTATACTTCCCCAAGTAGCGCCAATATATGAGTAAACATGTTTGTTTAACATTAGTACATTTTTTGTTTGATTTAATGTTTATTTAATTTAAAATATATTTGCTCCAAAGTACTGCAACAGAATCTTTTTTTTCCTGAATGCCAAATACTATGTTGTTATATCATCCATGCTGCTGAATAACATCAAATTGCATATTTTCTTGTTGCTGATGTAATCATGGAAGGCTTTACTTCACCGGAAATTTTTATCTTGTTTTGTATTAATTCTGAATCCAATATAACCCAAACTCAAATGCCTACTCTAAAACTATTCCCAAATCAAACCCTAACCTAAACCCTAAAAAAACGCAGATGAATATTTCTCATTTACGTTTTTTTCTCTTTATCTTGAAAATTTTCGGTGAAATAGTCTCTACCTATTATTATTGCTGTTGTTGATATTGTTGACCTAGAATCAAACTCTGGTGATGTTTTTTTTTTTCCTTTATATCTAAAATTGGTCAAGAAAATTTTTGAATTTGGTCAAGATATTTAATTATGATCAAGAAAAAAATGATAAATCTGAACCAATAATAAAAACATACTTGTAACTTTTAATCACATCTAACTACTTCAATTGCTAAGTAAAAATATATATATATTTTTTTCAGTACAATAGTAATCTTAGCAACCTTGTTGTATCAGCATAACTCCAAGGTCCAGGCTCTGGTTAGTTTAGTAATTCTGGTACAGTATTATATAATTTGTAAATGGTAAAATAACTGTATGGTCATGTATTGCAATACCAATAGTCAGCAATTTTCTTTTTCCGTTAGTATCAGATATAGTGCAGATAAATACCATCTGTTTCACGAATGAACATATCTTATCAAAAGTTGCATTCTCCCCTTTGGTGTCGATATTATCACTGTTTTTGCTGACGAACTCTAGTGATTTTTTTTTCCTCTTTGTATTTAAATTTTGTCAAGAGATCAACTTAAAAAAAATTTAAAGAAAAATTTGGTATTTAGCGATGTTTAGTTCTCCTAGCAAACTATTTTTTTTATCAGCATAACTTTGGTTGATCTTGATCTGTTGGTGTCTGTTACTTAACGTGAATAAGTTTTTTTTTTTTTTTAAATAGCATTTCTAAAAACACTATGCTAAAAGCCAGTTGTATTTTACTATAAGCATTTCCTTTTTATGTGCATTAATCGTAGAGGTAAATTGATACGCGAGTCACAGTATAAACTATTGTATTTTAAATCTTGAATTTATTGTCTGATATTTACTGCCTCTTTTTAATTGATGACAATTTCAGATTTTGACAAACTATTTCTGTTCTCCAACCGTCTTCTGTTTTAAACTTATTTCTTAATCGAACTTTAACTTTTGTCACATTTTAATTTCTTTACAGATGCCTATCAGGTATCCTTGTGTTTTGTGTAAAAAATCATGTACATCAAACCAGAGGGCCCTCTGCTGTGACCACAGTCAAGACTGGGTGCATTTCAAATGCACTGACTTAACATTGAAAGATTTCATGTCACTGGGAAATTCCACTGAACTCTATTTTTGCCAGTTATGCTATGAGAATATTTTTCCTTTTTAAAAAGTGGATAATGATACATTTCATGAACTTTTTGCTGATATCAATACTAAAGCTTTTTTCAGACCATAGATTCTCAGGTAAACATCAGAGATATTTCATCAAGTTTTTATCTGACTCCCACTAATATGAATGAGCAATATCAAGCTGCAAAACATTTTTTTTACTGCATATTAATACTAGAAGTCTAGCAAAAAATTTAAACCAAGTAAAAAATACTCATTTCTATTGGCAAAATCCCTGACATTATTGCTATTTCAGAAACAAAATTGATGGATGAAGGTTTCCATAATGTCAGCCTAGAGGGTTTTGAATTTGTGCATCACAACTCACCTACAAATGCAGGAGGTGTTGGATTGTATATAAAGCAGGGTATTAATTTTAATCTGATTACTAAACCTAATCTTAATATAGAAGATTGTGAAAACATATGGATTGATGTGAAAATGGATAACAACAAAAAAGTAGTTATTGGAGCAATTTACAGACACCCCAAATCAAATTTTATTGATTTTCAAACCTCTTTTGTTAACACTATTGAGCTGCTCAGTGCCCTCTCAGCTACCTATTATATAACTGGTGATATTAATATTGACCTCTCAAAAAGTGATAATAATGCCAATATTGCTGATTACATTAACACTCTACATAGTATGGGATGCTCTCAAGTCAGAGCGAGTCCAACACGAATCACTGCTAACTCCTCATCACTACTAGATCATATTTATACTAACAACCACAATCAACACATTCTTAGCCATGCATTATATTCTGACATATCTGATCATCTTCCAGTTTTGATAATGTCAAAAAACTTTAAACTGCCTAAATTACAATACAGATGTTACAAAAGAGACTGTAGTGGTTTTATTGAGGATGAGTTTCTTTTAGAGATGTCAGAGTTTTGCAATGGTTTTTTAAATGTAAGTGATAGTATTTCAGCTGATGAACTATTTAATCAATTTATTTCACAGATAAAAAGCATAATAAACAAACACGCCCCCTTGAAACAAATGTCTCGCAAAGAACTAAAACTGAGACGCAAACCTTGGATAACTACAGACATAATAAGAGCTAGTAAGAACAAAAATATAGTATTCAAAGAGATGCTCAGAAATAAGACCTCCGACAATATTAACAAGTACAAAAAAAGCAAAAACGTTCTAACCCACATGAAAGAGCTTGCCAAAAAAGCTTACTATAAAGATCAACTTGAAAAAAACTGTCCTGATACTGGATTATTATGGAAATCTATTAACGACATTGTTAAGTACGAACGAAAATCCTCATCTCTGCCATCTAAAATCATAACTTCGGATGAGCGTGATATATCCAATCCATGTGAAATTAGCAATGCTTTCAATGATTATTTCTCGACAGTAGCCAAATCACTTTCTGATAATATTCCAAATCCATCAGAAGCATATGACTGTTCTCCTTCACCTCTGATAAAGAATACTTGCTATTCTTTCTTCTTGAAACCTGTAACAGAGGAACAAATATTATATCACTTGAAAAACCTCAACCCTTCCAAAAGCTCTGGAATGCAAGGCATTCCGATCAAATTGATCAAACCTGCCAGTGTTTTATTAGCACCTGTGTTAACAAAACTCTTTAATATTGCAATTGAACAAGCCACTTTTCCTACAATTTTTCAAACAGCTGAGGTTGTTCCAGTTTACAAAAATGGTTCCAAATTAAACTGTAGCAATTACAGGCCCATATCCTTATTATGCCCCTTCTCCAAACTTCTTGAAAAATGTATCTATGATCAGCTGTATCATTATCTGAAAAGCAATCAACTACTTTATGAATACCAGTTTGGATTTAGAGAAAATCTATCTACTGAATTGGCTATAAATCAGATATATGAAGATTTTGTAAGAAGTGTAGAAAGTAAAGAAATAACATGCTCAGTTTTTTTAGACCTCAAAAAAGCTTTTGATACAGTTGATCATAATATTTTAATAAAAAAATTAAATTGTTATGGGGTTAGAGGTTTGCCTCTAAAATTCTTGAGCAGTTACTTAACAAACAGACAGCAATATACTGTTGTTCATCAGGCAGAATCTTCCGTAAAGTCAGTGAGTTGTGGTGTTTCTCAGGGCTCGACATTGGGGCCACTACTATTTCTCATTTATATCAATGATTCGCCCAATGCTTGTAATCTCCGCATTTGACTATTTGCTGACGATGCAAGTTTAACTATGTCCAAGAATCAAAAACATTGTTAGAAAATCATATGAATAATGAGTTAATCAAAGTAGACGAATGGTTAAAAACTAACAAACTTTCTCTAAACTATGACAAAACTGAATTTCTAGTAGTAAACAAATCAAAGTCTAAAGGTGGATCCTTAAATATAAGAATAGGAAAGAATGATATTGCTCAAGTCAAGCATGTAAAGTATTCGGGAGTAATAATTGATGAAGATCTCTCATGGAAACCACATATACATAATCAATGCTCAAAAATTGCCCATGGCAACTGGGCATTAACAAATTTAAGAAAATATGTTAATTTATCCACTCTAAAGTGTGCTTATTATGGACTGATCTATCCTCACCTTCAGTACTGTTCTTCCTTATGGGGACAGGCAAGCAAAACCTCTCTAAAACCTGTTCGAACCCTTCAAAACAAAGCTCTAAAAATTATGGCCAATACCCGTTGGCATCATTCTGCTTCCCCTCTATACGAAACATTGCAGTTGTTAAAATTTGATGATATTGTGAAGTTGCAATTAGCTAAAATTATGCATTCTGTTCACAATAATAACATTTCAAATTTGTATTTTGGTTTCTTCAAGGTCGAAAAGTTTCATCATTATTACACTAGAACTTCTACAAATTCAAACTTTGTCCAAACTTCTGCAAGAACTGAAAAAGGCAAATCAACCATTTCTTACTCAGGCCCAAAAATATGGCGTGAGATACTCAGTGATATGAAAAATCTTTCTAATAACTCCTTTAAATATCAATATAAGAGACGATTGCTTAACTGCTATACTGAATAATTAGTGATGGAAATTGATTTGGCACGTTATTAGCATCTGGTCTTCAGTTTTGCTTTTCTATTTGTTATCATTATTGTTTGTTTTTGTTTTTTTGTTATTTGTTTGTTTTTTGTTTAGTTTGTTTATGATTTTTTTTGTTTTTGTTCTCTTTTTTTCTTGTGATTTTTTTTGCTAACTATTCTGTGTGCTGTGTTTGTTTTTTATTATGCTCATTGTTTAATATTGCTAAAACATGACATTTTTATTTGAAAAATCTCCAAATTTACAAATGTAATTGGCATAAAAAGTATTTATTAAAATATTAACCTTTAGTAGGGTGGCAGCTGACACTGATGACCGTATGGTCTTTTCGTTGTCTCCCATTTTTTTTTTGTATTTATCTGTGAAGTGCTTTAATTTAGTATGAATAAATAAATCTGAAAAATCTGAATCTGGGAGTACCGGTATTGCAGTTTCATGTTGATGGGTGCATCTGTAATTACCATAAGAGCAACTGCTATACGAGTCTATCTAAAACGTCCGAGTGCGTCAATTTACGCATACAACCCATTAACTGCAAGTTCTTCATTTAGTTTGCTCAATAACGTTTCCGAGTAAACATTGGTAATGAAATTGTACTTCAATAAAAACACTGCAGAAACAATTAGGAATTTTGTAAGAAAAATGGCAGATAAAAAAACTACGGTACTTTTTGTATACAGACTTCACAAGCTCTTTTGTGCACAGCATTGACTTCGTTTTCCTACTGTACTGTAAATGTGCTTCCTTTCTTACTTCTAAAGGCGGGTTCACACAGAAGCCGTCAACGTTTACGTCACCGTTCAGCGTTCTACTGTTATTTGGCGGTGACGGTAACCTGAACGTGAGAGGTTCACACTGATCCGTCACCGTAATAAACCAATAGGCCTATCAAGTTTGGGTTTTGTAATCAGTAATCACTATACCATCAAACTATACTTAAATTGAGAGCTACTGATAATATGTGCAGGCTATTTAATGCACTTTATCCTGTGGGGTTAACTTGCTGGTTTTGAAGTGCTTGCTAAAATCATCAACAAGCATTTATCAAGTATCAGTGATAATTGTGGAAACAAGTGATGAGTTTTAACTTGTTTTACTTAGTTGTACAGTGGTACTGCTCAAGTAATTTTTTTCATGGTACTGCTGCTGGGTTAAAAAACTGCTGAGATTTTTTGTTAAGTTACAGCTTACATATTTGTTGAATTTCTATTAATTAATTAAATTTCTTTAACAGTCAAATACTGATATGATCACAGATTTTAAGTCTATTTTGCAAAAGTAGAAAAGTGATTAGTAAGTAATTGCATTTAGAGTACAGGGTGGGTCAAAAGTAGGTATACAGCAATCACAATATAAACACTTTAAATTTCTTTTCACTTCTAATAAGCAGCACATTCCAAAAGACTTCGCATTACTTGCTCAGCACTAGGAACTGTAATATGACTTAAAATCAAGCAAAAACTGTAATGGAAAAAAAAATTTGAAGCACTTTTGAGCGATGGCTGTATACCTACTTATGGCCCACCCTGTATATCATTTAAATTAGATTTGCATGAACAATTTTAAGGTGGTGTAGAACTTAAATTTAAATTTACTGTAAGCAATATGATATGAATTCAAATAGCCTGATCACTAGATTTTGTTTTTCAGAAATAATCTGTAGATAAGATCAGGCGCGTAGCCAGGATTTGGAAAAGGGGGGGCTATTTTGAAAGAGTGAGAAGTGTGCAAACGACCTTGACTCGAATTTTCATTGATCTTGAATCAGTTGCAGACGGACGGTTTGTCCGAAAATTGAGACGAAATGTTTCGAAAAGCTCGAAAATTCAAAGCTTTTTTCCTCCCAAAATTAGGTGATCTCCAGCCAAAATTCAGAGTGATTTTTCGGCCGAAATCCGAAATTCAAAGGTTTTTTCCTCCCAAAATTAGGTGATCTTCAAAAAATAAAAATTAAAAAAAAAAAGGTCTTCACCACAACTGAGACTGATATTTCATCCAATTTCGCAAATTCAGACGTTTGAGTGGGGGCTGTTTTCGAATGGGGGGGGCTATTTTCCATTTATCACAGAAAATCGGCCTCAAAAGCACAAAAAACATGCGATTTTGCATACTTCACAAGCCAATGGGGAGGCTCGAACCCCCCCCCCCCCCTGGCTACGCTACTGGTTATCTGTCATATGGCATACTACTAGTACTAGAACAAACAGAATCATAAGTGCAGCAGCACAAAAACCTAACCCAAACCCATGCGGTCCAGGCTCAGTACCACTATGTACCGTAGGTATGTGTGCACTGTCAGAAATCGATCTCGCGTATTCGGCATCTGTTATATTGTGAAGTGATGGTCTACTGTACTGGTAGGCTATCACAAACTGGTACAGTACTAGTATATGCGTGAAGTGCAGCAACAATTGAATTGTACAGAAACTATCACTACTCAACTCTTGATTTGTGCAGTACTGTACCAGTTTACAGTATGTTTTCTCCACTCCAATTTGATTGTATGGTGCTGGTTCGTTGATTTTCTAAAGTAGCTATAACCCCAAACCACATTAAGCTTAAAACAAATAAAGCTCAATGCAATTCAAAACCACAGCCAACTTTGAATGTGCATTGTACCAACACTGTGTAAGTAAACCAGCTATTTTTTTGGCATCTAGTGATCCACTGCTAAGAATACAAGATGATTCTAACATCATACAATTTCATTTCAGTGACTGTTCAGCGTTCACACAAAACAAACTGCAGAGTATACAGATACAACAACTACCAGTAGCCTCTACCTGACTATTATTAAATCAACAAATAGATAGGCTTATGAGTTCCTAAAAATAAACAAAAGTTAAGAGTCTATGGTATTGGTAGCTAAGCAATCACTGCTCAGTATTTATATGCATCATGGCAATAATCATGACCACAGACCAGTATTGGTACTGGCGTATACAAAGTACCGGTGCACTACGGTATATGATCATGACTAGGCCTATTGATGATACAGTGTCCAAAATGGTCAAAAGTGGCCACTTTATTTAAAGGCAGTGGCAATTTTGCTTCTAGAGGCAAAATAGCCCCATGTTATTTTGCAATTTGGAGGCAAAATAGTCCTAACGGCTACTTTGCCGCAAATGCCAAATTAGCCCTAAGCCTCATGCTAACCCAAACTCTAACTCTAATCCTAACCCTAATCCCAACCCTAGCACTAACCCTAACTCAAACCCTAACCCAAACAAAGTAAAACGAAGTGACTTGGCGAATGGAACATTCGCGGTATTTTTTTTTCCTCGCGAATGGAGACATTGCCTTTTTCATACATTTGGTTTAAATACGACATTTTATGGAATGGGTGGTGCAAGCTACGTAGTGTAATGGTAAGAGCGGCTAACCACTAATCATCGCACCCGGGTTAGACTCCCGTCGGAGGTGCAAATGCGTATAATGGAAGAATGTGCAAAATAGACTGATAAGGGAAGAATGTACGTGAATCATTCTTTTTTTTTGCTTCAAAACCTTGCATTACAGTTAGGGTTAGGGCAGCGATGCCAGTCTGAGGGGATAGCAATTCCCTGCAGCAGCTATTCATAGCGCCTGATCCATTCGCGAGGAAAAAAAAGTACCGCGAGTGTTCCATTCGCCAAGTCATTTCCAAAGTAAAAACACTATTTTGCCTCTAGAGGCAAAATAGCCACTTTCAGACATGAGAAAGGTCTCTACTGTAGAAATTGATTGCTTTCAGTAGTTTATAATTTCAGCTTTCAAGAGTCAAGTCAATTGAAGTTCAAAATTGAACTTTAGCCAATTGTACCAAAACAAGAGCAAGGAAAGCCAAATTGAATTGGCTTTCTCAACTGGCTGCTAGCAACCAACTCAGATTTAACATGCCTACCCAGTACCAATTACCGGTAGTTTCAATATCTCATTCTCTGTTCTTTTCCCAAGCAGAAAAAAAAGCAATCCAGTCTGAATAAGTACCGCTAGGCTAGATACCAGTATCACTGCTACTGTACACTACCTATACTACAAAGTAGCGGTACATGACTAGACCTAGCCTACTACATACAGCTCTAAGCACTTAACATTGCTTGCTGAAAGCTACTTTTCAACAAAAACCAATTATTTTTTCAAGATTTTCAGTTTTTGTGGCTCAAAGTTTGCCCCAACCACCGAATAAATGCTCGAAATCGCTTACGTTACTTACGTAAAGTTAAAAGTATTTTAACTCAACGTAAGACGGATGAAATCAAGAAAATCACTTCCGTCACCGCTAAAATTTTCTGTGTGAACACCTTGACGTTAGACGTAACTGCGACGGAACGGTAACGTTGACGGCTTCTGTGTGAACCCGCCTTAATTGTTGTCACGCTTGCCAATTACAGCCCAGACAAAGTTGTTTATTATGATGAATTACTATTTCACATTTTAGTGATTTGTAAAAAGACTCTATAGGAAGTTTCCAGCTGTGTGAGTCAATTGACGCACTTGGTCGTTCTAGGTATATATGTGGCTAAATACGTTTTATAAGCTAAAAACTCCCCAAATTTCACACCAAGTGTTCGTTGTAGCAATAAAATAATCGTCAAGGAGTCTCGTTGATAACGCTCAGTCTTCATATTACGATTTAAACGTCGAGTTGATGCGTTTTTTTTAAATAACTTCAGCTTTCAACTGCTTTTCTAATTGGAAATCTTGTGACTCAGCGGGGCATCGAAATGGCGGCCAAATGCGGAATTTCTACAGAAAGTCCTTCCGTGACTGGAAGCTATTAAGACAATGGCGACTCTGTACGAAGGTGAATAATTGATAGACCTAAACTTTAATTATCGTTGATTTTGCCCTTTATCCATTCTTCGGACAGTTGGCAGCGCTGGACGCTTCATCTTAATATGTCTAAGCTGAAAATTTGAAAAAAATTCGAGTAATCTAAACGATGTTTTGCAGAATTTTGTGAGCGCAAAGATGAGGCACTCTTAATGCGCAAATTTTCTAAATCAGCCATAGAAATATCTGCGAGCACTAACCTATCTGCGCTGGAAGTGCTGAAATGTTTTGATGCTATCTCGCTGATCCGCAACGAACGCATTGCAGTTGCAAAAGAACTGAATAATCAAGCCGCTGAATCTTCATCATCACAGTAAGATGAGTCTATCATAAAATACATTGGGGGATATATCGTTAAAAAGTTGCTTCAAAAGCGAGGACTTGGACCTGGAGAAAAACAGTTCTTGAACAAATGTGTTGTTAATATGGATCCTTTGTGCGTAATTTCAGAGTATTTTTTTACAAATATTAATGCGTCTCGAAGAGATGTTTAGGCTAAGCAGAACTCAAAAGCACATCAATGTCTACAGCGCGGTTGAATGTGTGTCATCGTCTATTATTCAAGATCAAATGAAACAGATCGCTGGCGAGGAATATAATGGCCATGCGTGCACTTCTTGAATGTTACGAGTAGCAATGCTTTATTATAGGTAATAGTAGTATGCACAGAGCTGGACAGCGCTGTTTCGAGCTTTGAGCTCTCATCGGCAGCCCTCAGCTTCTCTAACAAAGTTATTCCCCAGCTGGACAAGACTCTTGGCCGAACTGGACAAACCTTAAGGGCCTGCACAGCGGCAGAGGCTTTGTAGGGAATAAACGATTTTTCACTTGTGGTACTTAAAATAAACAAGTGAAAAAATCGCTGAACCCTTGCAGTTGTAGTAGTAGTTTATTTCAAAGCAAGCGAAGTTTAAAATCACAATTAAATTGCAAGCAAAGCATGTTAACGATAATATCTACTGGCAATAGGGAAGAAGCGAAGTGACCAAAGTGGTCTTCAAGTCTACTTCTACCCTCATGGATAAAGTTACTAGACGGAATTTGGAAAATCTTGGCCAAACAAATATTTACAACTTTTGCTGAACCAGATCGAGGTTTCATACATATATTTACACCAGAACGAGGTTGTATAACACCAGAAAAATTAGGACACCTACAAAAAACAATGCAATTTTTATTTACAAACAAGCAAAAAAAAAAGTTTTATTTACGTTAGAAAGTGGTGCAATTGCAAGGCACCATTCCCAGTAGCGTACGCAGGATTTTCGAAAGGGGGGAGACAGAAAGTTTGAGATTAATGAAGACCAGAATGAAAATTTTCCAGCCCAAAACTAAGTCCATTTTTCTGCCCAAAATTAGGTGAAGACCAAAAAAAAGGTCTTCACTCAAATTTAGTCCGGTTTTTGACCAAAAAATGGTCTTCGCCCACCGTTTTTGTGCTCAAACCTTGTGCCCAAGTTACAAAGGGGGGCCATGCCTCAATTTTGCATACTTTTCTATGCTAATTATTCTACCCTGGCGACCCAAAGGGGGGGCCATGTCCCAATGACCCCCCCCCCCCAAATACGCCCCTGATCATAACACACACAGTTTAATTCAATTAAAATGAATCACAAACATAAACATCTTGTTGTATAAAAAATCAAGTAATTAAATATTAATACGACAAATTTTATGGACAGACAGAACACAAATTTTATAGTCATTCCAATTCAATTGTGGTAACTTTCTAGCAATAAATTTTTCAGTCTAGATTTAAATGTTTTTAGAGATTTATATTTTTTAATTTCAAGGTCTAGTGAGTTCCATGTTTTTGGACCTTGATATTTAATAGATTTTTGAAGTTTCAGAGTTTTAAAAAAAGGTAGAAAAAAATGATGTGGGGCGGTAGCTCTGGTAGGTTTAACATGAATATTATTAAGCGCTGTAAAATAATTTCGAAAAGTAGATGGAAGTTGTCCCGATTTGTTGTAAATAAACACTGCAGTTTCTAGTTTAATCAAGTCTTGTAATTTAAGAATTTTAAGTTTTGCATTATATGGAGTTGCTCTATCATTCCATGTTACCTACAATTTTTACTGCTTTGTTTTTGAAGAGTAACTAATTTTTGAGGTACGTTTTATAAGTTGAGCTCCAAGTGATTATCCCGTATTGAATATGACAGTGAAATAAGGCATAGTATAAACTACATAAGACAGATGTGTTTAAATACACTTTAACTTTCGAAAGGATTCCTACTGCTTTAGATAGCTTGCGGGCCAAGTTGTTAATGTGAGGTTTAAAAGACAAGGAATTATCAAAGATAAGACCCAAGTATTTTGACATGCTGGCAGAAGGAAGATTAGAATCAAATGGGGACGAAATTAAAGATAAGTTAGCTCTATGACCTCGACTTTTTGGTGGTATTAATATCAAATTTTATTTTGATAAATTAAGAGTAAGTTTGTTAGCTATCATCCACTTATCTACTGAAGTAATTTCAGTCGTAATTTTTTTATTGGGGAAAATATTGGTAAAAGTATTAATTCTCATGAATCTACCCACTCTCTATTACCTAATTTCCCCAATTCGTTCTTTTTTTCTCCTGCTATTGCTGAAGAGATTTACTCACTTATTGGTAACATAAAAATTAAAAAAGCAATCAGAGAAAATGACATAACCAATAAACTCCTAAAATTGAGCAATGCTGTAATCTCTCCATTTTTATGTAACATATTTAACTCCTGCATTCATCAAGGAGAATTTCCCAATTTCTTGAAGATTGCAGAAGTAGTTCCAGTTTTCAAAAAGGGGGATTCAAACTTGCTTACAAACTATCGTCCAATTTCAATTCTTTCCCAACTCAGCAAAATTTTTGAAAAATTAATATTCACCAGAATCAACAACTATCTTGAAAAATATCATTTAATTTCTGATAAACAATTCGGTTTTAGACAAAATTCTTCTACCTCTCAAGCTATCAGCAATATTTATGAAAAACTCATAAAAAACTCTGATGCAGGAATGTACAATTGTTGTATATTCCTCGACCTCACCAAAGCTTTTGATACTGTTAATCACGATGTTTTGCTGCACAAAATGGAAAATTTCTATGGATTTCGAGGACTGGCCTTAAAACTAATACAAAGTTATTTGAGCAACAGAAAACAATATACAAAGATGGAAAATTACAAGTCCGATTTGACAAAAATTGAATATGGTGTGCCACAGGGTTCTTCCCTTGGGCCACTACTTTTTCTTTTGTATATCAATGATCTTCCTTTGGCTAGTCAATTTGACACTATCCTGTTTGCTGATGACACTTTCTTGGCCATGTCAGACAACAACCTTTTTAAATTACAAAACAGAGTGAATACTGAACTTCGAAAAATCGATCTCTGGATGAAAAAAAAACAAGCTTCGGCTGAATTATTCCAAAACTCATTATTTACTACTTGACAAACAATTCAATCGCTCATGTTTGACAAACTTTAATATATCCTTGAATTCAATCGATGTAAAATGTATCAAATCCATAAAATACTTAGGAATTTATATTGACGAAAACCTAAATTGGTCTTGTCATATTCAACATCTTTCGTTACAATTAGCACGCTATTCTGGATTGTTATATAGAATTCGAAATTTCTTAGACCGAAACACTCTGTGTATGTTATATTACTCGCTCATTTACAGCCGTATTCAATATGGTATAGTTACATGGGGTACGGCAAACTAAACACTTATGCAAGAACTCAATGTGAAGCTAAATAATATAGTTCGTACAATAACGTATAGTAGCAAATATTGTCCGGTGACTTCTTTATACAAAGCCTTAAATTTTTTAAAATTGGATGACATTTACCTACTTGAACTAGCCAAATTCATGTATCAGCTTCATCACAAGAAATTTAAAACTGCTCTCAACGACTGTTCCGTTGATATCAGAAAAATTCACAGTCACACTACTAGAACAAAAGATAACTTAGTATACTTCAAACCTCGCGTTCAAATTTCAGCTGGGAAAAAGTCTCTGACTTATAGAGGAATTGAATTGTGGGGAAAAATTGAACCTGATGTAAAAGAACTATCTTGGTTATCATTCAAAAAAAAGATAAAACAAAAAGCTATCCAAAACTATATATCATTTTGACCTTCTTTGCTCCATATTTGGAAATTTATCATTTAACTGTGTAACACTGTTCATTAATTTTCTCTTGTTATAATACCAGTTGAACAAAATAATTGTCTGTTTCTTTTCAATTTGATGCTTTTTTTCTTTAAGTTTTCACACTGCCAAGTAACAAGTCAGGAAGCACCTTGGATTGAAAAACCTTCAGGTTCGTTGGTGCTTCCTGGCCTGAACAAACTTATCGTAACTTTGTTTTATGTGTGTTTGTCTCAGGGATGTGGAAGCGCCTATTTTCCAACCGCTTCCGCTTCCACCTCCATCGCTTCCACCGCTTCCGCTTCCACCACTTTTACCAAAATTTATCATAATAATATTTTTAGCTAATAATATGAATAAAATGCATTAACGTGTTACTGGTATGTAAATGAAAAGTGAAAACGATTTATTTCATTACTAACACACAGAAAAAGTAAACATGAAGAAAAACAATACTCCGTGCAATAAAAAAAAGTAATATTAAAACAAGTAATTTAAAACAGTGAGTGCAATAAAAAAGCACAAGAAAACAGAGGCTATAATAAAAGAAAAATCCAACGAAAATGGTGAGTGTAAAATAAGTTGAAAGCAAAAGCGATACAAACGTGTATTGAAAGGATAGAATTTAGTGTAACTTAACATATCAGAAATTAAACAAATAAAGCACACAAGTTTTTCAAAATGCAATAAAAGCACAAAGCGTAACAATATTTTGCAGTTCACACAGATTTATTGGTTCTCATAAACACAATCGCATCTGTCAATTCTGTACCCATGCGAACTCTATTTTCTCGAAGAACCAACTTCAAGTGAGAAAACATGCGCTCAACTGACATCTTAGTGCTGGGCAAACAGCTAATCACTTGCGAGACTGGTTGAACAATGAGGGGATATTTGGAAATAATATCCCATACACTTGGCTGCCTCAATCGTCCCAGTCGTTCTACTTTAGTCAATGCGTCTGAAAATGCATCAATATCTGCTGTTGCGGCTGGTGAAGTTGATGACTCTGCAGCGGCCGAATGCAGAGAATTCAAATATTCGTCGAAATCAGATGTTGGTGCCGGATCGGTAGAGGATACATTCACAACTTCATGTGAATCCTCATCAGCATTTTCTCCTCCCTCAGCTTGCGCCAGACTTTGCATGCGCAAAAAAAGGGCTTGAAGAGTGCTCTTTGCACGAGTTTGCTCTTCATTGCTTAAAAATATTCTTGATCGCGCATCAACCTATAAAAAACAAAAACATATTTAGGAAATTGATTTGTCGCTTTTTTGCTGGACTCGTTATACACAATTATTTTTATATTAAACACTCAAGATTCAAAGCACAGTCCATGTTATGTGCATATGCAAATAAATTGCAAAGACTATCACACGGCAAGCATTTTACGTATTTAAAAATTTTCAAGATTATACAAAACTGTGGCTCAATTAATACTGAACTAAACTGTTTTTACTTTGCACTTACCCAAATCGCAGCCAAGAAAGCATCATTATCCAAGAGAAGCTGTTGGCGAGATATAGCAAGGAGTTATGCAAAGAACGAGACAAACTGTTGTCTTGCTTATTCAATTTAAACATGACTTCTCTCCATTGAAGCAAGCATTCGCCTGGAGTGAGATCTTGCTTTTGAAGAGAAATTTTCGCTGCATGCGGGACCTGCAATACATCGACCATCATCTTTACCTCAGACCATTCGCTTTCAGTAAGATAAGAATCCTGTGATCCAAGGTCTTGAATAAAAGATTTCAAATCCAATAAACGCTGAAGCATGAGGAAAGTACTTCCCCAACGTGTTGGCATGTCAATCAGCATGCCTTTTCCAGCTCGTCATTTTAGAATTCCATCGGTGTGTGGTGCACGTAGATGCTGAGCAATTTTCCGTAGTTTTGTTAAAAACTTATCAGATCGGCCTTTTTTTAAAACATCGCGAATTCCCAATTGTAAAGTATGTTCAGCGCATCTCATGTGGTAAATTGTGCAATCAAATCCAGTACCCATTTGGCCAATCTCTTGAATAGCCTCTTCATCATCTTCATTTTGTTCATCTTCTTCATCTTCATTTAATAGCTGCACAGTTCGTGTCATATTAGATGCATTGTCAACAACACACGCTAAAACTTGTTGCTTTGTGATGCTGAACTCCTTCATAGTTTTCAATAAAATTTCTTTTAAATGAGCGCTGGTATGATTTGCTTCAGTGTCCACTAAAGCTAAAGTTTTTACAGACAGACCGCGTTTTTCGCTAAAAAACTGGGCAGAGATTCCTAAAAAATGAAAACGGAGTCTAGTTACTCCGTCAAACTTGAGCGAGACAAAAGTTTTAGAAAGAGACCCTTTCAACTTTGATCTCTCCTCTTCCGATCTTTTCAAAACCATGTTTCGAATGGCTTGCCGCCCTAAAGAAATTCCCAAGATTTTGGCAAAGTCCCCATTTAAAAGTTGAAAGCCATCGTCCTGAAAAAACGTGAGAGGAACTCCATTGTAAACGACCATTTTTAAAATGCCGTTTTTGAAGTCTTCTGCATTGATGGAAGCTGTTGCTTTTGGATTTGGATTAACCTTTTGAAAATAATTTGTTACGGCATTTTGGCCTTCTACTTTCTCTTACTTGGCTTTTTTTGTAGTGGCAGAATCTTGTTGCTCAACTTTTTGAAACGTTTGCTGGTGATGGCGTTTTAGATGCCTTTTTAAATTTGCTGAAGCGCTTCCCTGCTTTAGTTTTGGAACCAGTGAATTGCATTCCAAAATTCCATCACTTTTAAGTACAATGCAACGAAAACTGTTGCCCTCTTCAACAAAATGGTCGTAAACGGCACTCCATCTTGTTTGGGACATTGTGTGATAGTGCGGCGTGTCAGAATTAAAAATATCAGCTTTGTAAACTTCTTTAAATGACAAAAAAAGTACATATAAAATTACGTTGCTCTATCAAATAAATGTTTATTAGAAAGCGCAGCTAAATAAGCTGCTCCGTTTACATTAGCAAATATACGTAGGCCTACTTTGCCGCCCGTAGTTACAGAAATTATTCGCCTGTTAGAAACAATTTAGTGCTTTACTGAAATCTATGTAAACTTACCTAATCACTTATAAAACCTTATTCTTCTTCTTTATGCATCTAAGAGTGCGCAGCAGCAAAAATCTTTCAGGATCGTAATTAAGTTTAGTTCGAAACGAATTAAGTATTCGGCGGATCGAGGGCAGGTGAAAATAAAATATCCGGCTAGTGGCTAAGATCTGCTTGAAAATGCCGATTTCTAAACAAGCTATCCTTGTCTGTAATCAAAAGTAGGCGTATATATAGTTCTTAAATGAAACAAAAAATATATTCGCACGTATGTTAAACGGCTTAATAAACACGAAGATCAAGTAACAAACTGTCCACCTGATTTAATTTTATTTTGCTTAACTTGGGAAAAAATAATTTATAGCGAATGTGATTAATTTACGACATTTTATTCAAAGTAATGAACATTTAACTAACTGAATGAAGCAAAAACGCACTGAATTTTACTTAATTCTCAACTGCTCAATACGTATTAGGCTATGAGTACGAGCTACTTAAATTTACTTGGTCAAATATCAAGTTTGAATCGTCGTATCTCTATTTATACGCCGAATATGCATGTCATTTATTACATACTTACGTCATCTACTACGAACTCTCACCGCCTTGTAAACACGAGAAAAACAATGAATTGAGTTGCATATCGTTAATCGTAAACAAGTTTAAAGTTTGGACGTAGGAAAATACTTTGAGACGTCACCGAACTCCATAGGTGGTTGCAAGAAAGGCACTTTATTAAATCGACCGAAGTACCGTCAGCTTGGTAGGTTAGTATTTTACAATAAAATTAAATTCAATAATGAAAACAGCGGTTTTGAGAAAGTGAGCGCACTGCGACTATTGTTTTTGTATTTTTTTCGTGATTCACGAACCCAAACATTACAAACGTACGCTATTGTCCCCAGAGAATTTTCCTATCACCAAATTTAACGCTACACACTCACAATTAAATTACTTACCGCAAAGAATCGTCAAATGGAATACGCGAAAGCAACATCAAAATACTCAGTTTTCTTTCATAATACTTTAATGACAATGAAATTAAATTATTTTAAAAACTATATTAACTAACATTACTTCAAAAAGCTTGATTTTATTTGAGTAATAAAACTTCCCGTTGTGAATCGATAGTAACTTGCGAGATTTGCCAACAGTCGAAAGATTGCAAAATAGTGCGTTGGTAACTTGGTATTCGCTAACTGCCTTTTATAATTTGTAAATGAGAAACCACGAAGCTTTGTTTTCCAAGTGTGAACTGGGATTGTTGCTGAAATTTCGGCAAAATATGGCTTTGCCAGTATTTATAAAGTTTTAAACCAAAGATTTAAAAAGTTATTGCCCCGATTCGCATTTGAGGGCAATGAGTTTAGCAAACAGCGGTGGATTCAAATTTTTGCGAGTTTAAGAGTGGATACTTTCTGCAACAGCTGGCTTCACAAACTCTTGTAATGGTATGTTTCAATTGTTTGTTTTGTGTTAAAAAAACATTTAGTGCGAGTATTGTCGAACAACGTAAGTGGAAGCGGAAGAGGTACCCATTTACCGCTTCCAGCTTCCGCTTCCGCTTCCACAAAAATTTACCACTTTCACCGCTTCCGCTTCCAGCTTCCGCTTCCAGCTTCCGCTTCCGCTTCCACATCCCTGGTTTGTCTGTCTTGTATGTGATTGTATTGCTCAGGCGAATAAACTGTTTTCTATCTATCTATCTATCTATCTATTTATATTTTTATCTTCTACGATTAAACAGGTATCACCAGCAAACAGTCTTGGTGTGTAAGAAACACTGGTACTAATATCATTAATATAAATGTTAAAAAGAAGAGGTCCCAATACAGAACCTTGAGGAACACCATAATTTTTTTTTTTTTAGATTTGACTGGTGACTTTCTACAAATGCATATTGATATCTATTTGTCAAAAAAGAAGCAAACAAATTAAGTGTTGGTCCACGGATTTCATAATGTTCTAGTTTGGTTAACAAATGATTAACTGTGTCAAAAGCCTTTTTGAGATCAAGTAACAATAGAGCAGTGTAATTTTCATCGTTGATACCCAGTGAACATGCCCATATGGGGACCACATGGGTTTTTGGTGGGCAACTGGGCTACTGGGCTTTGTGTGGGCCATTTTACTGGGGCCCAAGTGGGCTTAGCTTGGGCCTAAATGAACTCCTTTAAAATCATTTTATATGTTTAGTATAAACACCATTGATTGTTAAAAGCCCAAAAATAATTTTCTCATTTTTGTTGAAGCAAAACAAAGCAAAAAAATTGAATCTTTATGATTGTGGGGTGCCCACGCTATTTCCATTCTCAGCCCAATCTTGGGCCTTTTTACTGGGGCCCAAGTGGGCTTAGCTTGGGCCTAAGTGGGCTTTTTCAAAATCATTTTAAGCTTTTAGTATGTACTCCGTGGGTTGTTAAAAGCCCCAAAATAATTTTCTCATTTTTGTTGAAGCAAAATAAAACAAAAAAATTGAATCTTCATGATTGTGGGGTGCCCACGCTATATCCATTCTTAGCCCAATCTTGGGCCATTTTACTGGGGCCCAAGTGGGCTTAGCTTGGGCCTAAGTGGGCTTTTTCAAAATCATTTTAAGCCTTTAGTATGTACTCCGTTGGTTGTTAAAAGCCCAAAAATAATTTTCTCATTTTTGTTGAAGCAAAATAAAACAAAAAAATTGAATCTTCATGATTATGGGGTGCCTACGCTATATCCATTCTTAGCCCAATCTTGGGCCATTTTACTGGGGCCCAAGTGGGCTTAGCTTGGGCCTAATTGGACTCCATTAAAATTTGTTTTAGCCGTAGTATAAACACTGTTGGTTGATAAAAGCCCAAAATTAACTATTTAGTTTTTTGTCGCAACAAAATAAAACGATGAAAATTGAATCTTTTAGGATTTGGGGTGCCCACGGTATTCCCACTCTTTGCCCAGTTGTGGGCCATTTTGATGGGGCCCAAGTGAGCTTAACTTGGGCCTAAATGGGCTCCGTTAAAATTTTTTTTAGCGTTTAGTATAAACATCTTCGGTTGTTAAAAGTCTAAAAATAACTTTATTTAGAGTTATTGTTGCAACGAAACAAACGATGAAAAACAAACTTTTTGAATTTGGGGTGCCCACGCCATACCCACTCTTTGCCCAGTCGTGCGCTATTTTACTGGGGCCCAAGCGGGCTTAGCTTGGGCCTAAATGGGCTCCTTCAAAATCTTTTTTAGCGTTTAGTATATGCTCCGTAGGTAGTTTAAAGCCTAAAAATAACTAATTAATTTTTGTCCCAACAAAATAAACAAAAAAAATTGAAGCTTTTTTGAATTTGGGGTGCCCACGCTTTTCCCACTCTTTGCCCAGTAGTGGGCCATTTTGATGGGACCCAAATGGGCTTAGCATGGGCCTAATTGGGCTCCATCAAAATCTTTTTTAGCGTTTAGTATATGCTCCGTAGGTAGTTTAAAGCCTAAAAATACCGTAACTATTCAGTTAACGTCGCAACAAAATAAAACGATGAAAATTGAATCTTTTAGGATTTGGGGTGCCCACGTTATTCCCACTCTTTGCCCAGTCGTGGGCCATTTTGATGGGGCCCGAATGGGCTTAGCTTGGGCCTAAATGGACTCTTTCAAAATCTTTTTTAGCGTTTAGTATATGCTCCGTTGGTTGTTACTAAACCTTAAAATAATTTTCTAATTTTTGTTGCAACAAAATAAAACAAAAAAAACTGAATGTTTATGATTTTGGGGTGCCCACGCTATTCCCACTCTTAGCCCAGTCGTGGGCCATTTTGATGGGGCCCCAATGGGCTTTGCATGGGCCTAAATGGGCTCCTTCAAAATCTTTTTTAGCGTTTAGTATAAAAACCATTAATTGTAGTAAGCCGAAAAATAATCATTTGGTTTATACGTAACAAAACAAAACGAAGAAAGTTGAAACGTTTTAAATAATGGGTGCCCGCGCTATTCACACTATCAGCCCAGTCAAAACTTTATGTTATCTGTCATCGTGGTAGTTGTATCATGTAAAATTTTGATTCTTAAACGTGTATTAATTTTTGTGAATTGAATTTTAGTTGTTACGGAACATAAAAAATGTCAATAACAGTTTAAATTTTGGGACTAAAAAATTGTTTTAAATATTTCAAATTTAATCTCTTATTTAACATTTTTATTGAAAAATAATGTCAATGTATTAGAAAATTTATTCATGTAAATTTGTTGAGTATAGAAAAACTATTTTGCGATGTTAAAAGGTTTCAGACGGCAAATACATGTTAGAAGTTTCTTTATATTTTCGTAACACTTTATTCTTTTTATTGAAACACTGCACGAGAAAAAAGCGTTGCGAGACAGGTTCTGCGCATGCGCAAAAGCGTGAATTTAGAACATTTCACGTGGCGAGTTTGCGTTAGAGCACAAAACTCTTTTATTGCTGTAAAGTAAGTTTGCTGTAAAGGCCTGGGGTTTTCTTCGTAACGGCGAGTGAAGCGAAACGACGATCGTGGAAAGCGATAGTGGTGACCCCGTTTTCAAGAACATGCCTAGACCGAAACAACAAGAATTAAGACAACCAAAGTTGAGACAAGGTGAACACGGAATTCCAATGGGAAACAAATTATGCCAAGAATTTTGGGAAGAGCAACCACAGGTATGGTTTAATTTATTGGAGCGTAAATTTGATGAATACCAAATTGAATCTAATTCACGAAAATCTAGTTTGCTTTTGTCAAGATTAACCCAAAAAGCGCTTTTAGCTGTTCAAGATTTAATTGATGATAGCGACACTACGTACGAGCAAATCAAAACACGGCTTTTAAATCACTTCGGTGATTCTGTTCAGCACAAAGTAACTAAGCTGTTTTCTTGTCCGCCCCAAATGACTAAAAAGCCGAGTGAAATTTTGGCAGAGTTACGAACAATTTTTCCAAGCAATTCCTTGACAGACGAAGCCCTTAAACCGTTGTTTATATCTCGACTACCGTATTTTGTACAGTTACAGCTATCTGCTCGTTTTACTGTACCCTTACCACAGCTAGTGCGAGAAGCAAACGGAGTTGCAGGTTTTGTTAATAACACTCAGGCATTGCATCCGTTTTTGTCTCAAAACCCTGCTGAGCCCATTGTTAACGCGGTAAGCAGTAAAAACTCGCTTCTAGAAGCGCAACGTGAAAATGCACTACTTAAAAAACAAATTTCTCAGCTTGAAGAAAAATTAGGTGAATTTTCTGGTACAAATCAACATACTGATGGTAGATCCCAACCTATCCAGTACAGCGTACCCAATAGACGATCAAACTACTTTAAAAACAAGACCTATGCCAGAAGAAACCCGAGTGGACGTAATTGGATTGACAGGAGCGTAGCCGGTAAAAATTATGAATCTTCATCTAAGAATTTATCAGAGCTGGGCGTTTAAAAAACACACCGTAAAGCGCAAGCGCAAATTCCGCAACCAAAATTTTTTTAGTGTAAAGCGCAAGCGCAAATTCCGCAACCAAAAATTTTTAAGCTCGAAGCGCAAGCGCAAATTCCGCAACCAAAATTTTTTAAGGTTAAAGCGCAAGCGCAAATTCCGCAACCAAAATTTTTTTAGCTTAAAACGCAAGCGCAAATTCCGCAACCAAAATTTTTAAGCTTAAAGCGCAAATGCGAATTTCGCAACCAAAATCTTAAAAGCTTAAAGCGCAATTGCAAATTCCGTAACGAAAATTCTAAACGTTTTAAAGCGAAAACACAAATTCCGCAACCAAAAATTGAAAATAGTACAGTGCAACTACGATTTGATTGCTTGATAAGCGCAAACAAATTTCGGTATTTAAAAAAGTTTTTGAGTGCAAATTTTTGCATAATCGAAATTTCAAAAGTGTGCTGCAGACGATGGTGTTAAGTATAAAAATATGAAAGTACAAACATAGTACCATCTTCAGCTAAGCTGCCCTGGAATAAACCACCTGCATTGCGTTTAGCTTTTATAACTAAAGAAGGCACATATCTAAGACCAAAAAAAGAATTATTTTTATTGTTGAAAAAAACAATTAAACTCTAAAACAAAAATAAAAAATAAAAATAAACAGCAATAAAAATAAATAAACACCAAAACAAAAAAAGCTCCACACACTCACATTCAGAAATAATGCGTTGACTTTTTTAAACACTTTACATTCTCATGCAGCAAAACAAACTTCTCAAAATTTTCTTTCGTCATAGACGATCGTTTCGATCGCAAAATATCAGAACCAATAGCAAATAATCTCTCGACGGTGGCCGAACTAGGAATAGCAGTGTTGAATCTTTTGAATTTTTGCAACCTCGCATCTTTCTTGTAGGCAGGAAAGCAATCTTTGGTGATTTTTTCGTTTGCTCTTCCGACCCTTTCATCTAATCTTTCTCCTACTGTAGAGGCCAAGTTTTCGGCTACTAATTACAGTACAAAAAACAAAAAGTATTTCGTACTTATTAAGTGAGGTAGCTTAAACCAAATACAGGGTTCAAAATTAACGCGTGCCCGCTTGCCCGAGGCAAGCTGAAATCGCTGCGGGCAAGTTAGTTTTCAGCTTAACTTCACCGGTGGCAACTTAACAAAATACAGCGTATTAGACAACTTCAAACAAGATTAGTTAAAAACGCAATTTACTCGGTTTTGTTGCAATAAAGTAAAATTTGTACGTAGAAAAAGCTGTTCCTTGCTTTATTTTAGTAATCACTTTGTAACTATCACAATTAAAGCATTGTCTAATAGTACGCACATTATTTATCGCAATTAACACGTCTTGATCGCACGCAGATTTTTCGATTCTTGGACGCGTTTAGCAGCTGTTTGGCACAAAATATTCCGTTTTTTTTCTAGAAAAGTTTTCCGGCGCTTGCCACGCTAACAGCTGTTTCAGACACCACAAGTATTACCCTGCGCTGCATGAAGATAACGTCAAGAATTTTGCAATTTTTTTTTTTTTTGTTATGATTATTTTGAAGATCTTTTAGCTTTCTAACTGGTGTAGTTTCCAAAATATTCGCTAATAAAAATACGTTTGCAACAAACCACAATGGTAATTAATAATTATGATCGTTAAATAGATCGTTAAATAAATAAATTGAATATTAATTTACAATCAAAAAATCAATGTTTGCTGATGCATAATTGGAAAAGTTACTGTGTGCATCACATTATCTTAACGATCGCACACAAAAACTTGATTCTCGAAACTACGCGTACTGTATTTTGCAAATTCAGTACTTTTTTTTTCAAGCTAACCTCATAACTTAGAGTACTTTTTTTTTCGGGCAAGTTGAAATTTTCTTTGGCAAATAGACATTTGATAACATTTGCCCGACGGCCAAGTTGTCAAAAAAGTTAATTTCGATCCCTGATATAATTTATTACTCTTTGTCTTTCAGTCGTATACAGCATATAGCAGGCCTGCCCAACCTTTTTACTGGTACGGGCCACAATTGCGGGAGAAAAGTTATTGCGGGCCTCATGCATTTTTACCAAGAGTTTTTACCAAAAAACTCAGGCCTTTTTTTAGCCACATTGATGGCTAAGACCAACGTTAGACCTTTTTATTTGCCAGAAAATGGTAAGCCTTTCCATGAGGAAATTAAGCGCGCAAAAAGACCTCGCGGGCCACACAAAATAGCTTCGCGGGTCAAATCTGGCCCGCGGGCTACGGGTTGGACAGCCTTGGAATATAGCTTATCTAAAGCACACGTACTACCACTAGGGATGGGCATTTCAGAATACTTGGCTATTTCAGAATTATTCCGAATAGCTAAAGCCGAATACTATTCTGGCTTAAATTAACTTAATTTGCTGAAAAAGTGAACAACCAGTCAACTACCACCGATATTCAGAAAAAATTTGTTAAACGACTGGTTAATTAAAGCAGCGCTTTATTGCAGTGCATAACATTGAGTGCTTCTAAATGTTCACCACTTAGTTGCATTTTTAATTCGCTCACAGTCAAGTCTGCACTGGAGAAGCACCTTTCGAAAGAAGCTGATGGTGCAGAAATGCAAAGGTTGCTTCAAATAGGAAAGTTGAAAATTTGTGGACCACCATTTCATGTATCCATTTTAAAAGGTTAAAAAGTTTGAGTTTTGGAGAGCCCCGTTTGGGAAAACGTTTTTTTATATTTGCCCACCCTGAAAATTTCATGAGTCCAGCGTGAGTGGTTAAAAAGTTTGAATTTTGGAGGGCCCGTTTGGGGTAAACCCCATTGTGGCACCCCCAATTTTTATCACGTGTAGTTTATTTTTGATTTTTACTCATTTAAAAAATCTAATTCATCTAGCTCTAACGGTTTAAAAGTTCGAAATTTTGGAGAACCCGGCTGAGGGGGATCTCTCAACTCAAAGTTGTAAACGGGCCGATTAGTTCAGGCCCGAACCCGAAAATATAAGCCTGAACCCGGCCCGAACCCGAAAGCTATTTTGAAGCCCAAATCGTGCCCGAAAAAGCCCGAAAGTTAGATTAGGTCTGAAAAATCTAGCAATTTTGCAAGGATACTTTAATTATATTTTTGTGCACTTAAGACAAAAAGTACGTTTCAGGCCCAAAATAAGCCCGAAAATTTTGTCAACTTTAGGCCCGAACCCGATTCGAAAAGCCCAGCTCGACTTACAACTCTGTGTCAACTGGCACCCTTGATTTCTGTCACACACAAGTCCTCCTTGATATATTAAATCGCTCAAACTTCAAAAACAGCACGTTTAGCAGTATAAAAGCAAATAGCGCGGAGTAAACAAATCATGAAAAAAAGTAGATAACGCAGAAGAAAATAAAACAAAAAAAAATCTTTCTATCAGCAATCAGCTTGTATCAACTATCTCGTGACCATGCTTTAAATCTGTAAAATCAAAATTTATTTATTTTTTGACAGGGACATGCAGATCAACATTTAAAAATTATTTTGTGATTGCACATTTTGGAAAAAAATTCACAATTAAAGCGCAACAAATATTAGATTTACCGATTCGCAAACGCAAATTGCGCAAGCGCTGAAAAAAAAGGCATAGAGCGCAACGCAAATTGCGCAAGCGCTGAAAAAACAGGCATAGAGCGCAACGCAAATTGCGCAAGAGCGGAAAAAAAAGGCATAGTGCGCAACGCAAATTGCGCAACTTGCGCAATTTGCGCAACTTGAGAAACTTGCGAACTATTTTGCGCAACGCCCACCTCTGGAATTTATGCTATTATCACCATACGTTTGGCACAAATGCACATAAGTGTCAACCCCCTTGCAACTGGCACAAAGTTGTTTCAAAAAACTTGAACGCGTCCCCAGACCACTAGTGGCCGCTCTGGGGAAAAGCTCGAGCCACATTTTGTGTTTAAAGGATCAAGCATCGAATGAATTTTTTATTATCGATACAGGTAGTGACTATAGCATTGTGAAAAGCGATTCTTTTGAAATCGCAAATTATTCGAGCGAGCAATTCCTGATTGCAGCAAACGCATCGAAGATTTCGACACACGATGAGAGAACTATGAATTTAAAGCTTAGTAAGAATTGCATAGTCAAGTGGACATTTCTTTCTGCTGAAATTAGTTTCAACTTAATTGGCGCTGATTTTTTGGAACAAAACAACCTTGTGGTCGATCTGCACAACCACATCTTAATAAACGCAAAGACTAAGGAAAAAATTCATTTAACTAACAAAAATTTAACAGTGGAAAAACCGCCTGTGCTTTTTGTTGCCGATTGCAAATTTACTCATATTTTGAAGGAGTATCCAGATTTAACTAGGCCACGCAACAGAAGCATCGCCGAGAGAGTACCGATTGAACATCAGATACAGGTTGACGGTTATCCATGTCACGCTCGTTGCAGACCAATGTCGGCCGAGAAACTTCGATGGCTTGAAAAAGAAATCGAGAAATTATTGGACGAAGACGTAATCGAGTTCAAAAGAACACGAACAACATTTGCACCAGGTGTTTTCACGTTTGCAAAAATATGGTCTAACAATCAATCCATCGAAAACACACTTAGGTCAACACAAATTGTCTTTTCTTGGACACGAAATTACATCAGAGGGCGTCGTTCCTCTACCCAAAAAGAAAAACGATTTGAATTACAGCGACATGGCGAAAGAGCAGAGGAAAGATGAAGAAATCATGCGACTTTTTCATCAGCAGGACGACAACTCAGTTGGTTTTTTTCCTTAGTTGTGGTTATAGGTGATCGATAAGAAGCACAGTTTTCAGTTCTAGTTTTAAGTTCTTTAAAGTAAACTAAGTCGATTAGCAATACCGCCTCAATTTGGTTCAAGACTGATGAAAATTTGGGTCAAGTTCGTTTACTGCTGTTTTCACCTCTCAAAAAAGCCCGCTCCCCCTTTGCGAAATCCTGGCTACGCGCCTGGCATGTTTAATGTACCGGTATTGATCTTTTGTCACCTTATAGCGTCAAAAGCTAACTGTTTGATGATGCACAAATCTTTCCTTGCCATAACTACTTCTTGCTTGGAGAAAACTGTAACCTACATGCTTAAGTTTGAGGATTTCTTCGAATTCTTGTCCACTGAATTTGCTGCTTGTTTAAAGCTGCCAAGCAGAGATAAATCATCGTAATCCGTCTTATCCGAAGACGCAACAACGTGACCAGGGTGCAAGTTGAACTCAGATTATGCAATCAAGGTTGTTGTAAAAACAACGCTTTTTCCTTCTCGGCTACGCTAACGACTTGTGTAGTTGCTTCTCATTGCCCATTGTTGTTTTTTCAGATGATGTAAAAAAGAATCTGGCAACCAGTAAATGCAGCGAAGTCGATTTGGAAACCGAAGTGGTCAAATGGTTGACCATTGCGCGAGATCGAGGCGGAAACCGGTCCAAAAGAAGGAGATTCGAAAGCGCTCCCGTGCCAGCTATAAGTTAAAATGATCTGTAATGTGTTTGCTTTACGTGTACTGTTGTTGTGCGTGAATTCGGTTATCACTGTAGGTTGGTAAAAATAAACCCTCAAGTTTTGATGAATGTATTGTGTTTTTGTGTTGTTGTGCTTCACGCTGCACCAGTTTTACACGACTTGGGATGTCGAGTACCACAGCATTGGATGCGGGTGGGTTTGCCCACTGAATTAATGGGCTGCCCAGTTAAATCCCAGTGGTAGAAGCATGGGATGTAGGTGGGTTTGCCCAGTAAATTAATAAGCTACCCAGTTGAATCCCAGTGGTAAGAGCATGGGATGCGGGTGGGTTTGCCCAGTAAATTAATGGGCTGCCCAGTTGAATCCCAGTGGTAGAAGCATGGGATGTAGGTGGGTTTGCCCATTAAATTAATGGGCTGCCTAGTGAAATCCCAGTGGTAGAAGCATGGGATGTGGGTGGGTTTGCCCATTAAATTAATGGGCTGCCCAGTTGAATCCCAGGAGTATGAGCATGGGATGTGGGTGGGTTTGCCCATTAAATTAATGGGCTGCCCAGTTGAATCTCTGTGGTAAGAGCATGGGATGTAGGTGGATTTGCCCATTAAATTAATGGGCTGCCCAGTTGAATCCCAGTGGTAAAAGCATGGGATGTAGGTGGGTTTGCCCATTAAATTAATGGGCTGCCCAGATGGGGCCCAGTTTTATCCCGCGGACAAAATCAAGTAGGCCCCATGTGGGTAGCCCACATGGGCCCCACATGTTGGCCCACTAAGGCCCCAATTGGGCCCCACATGCAATTGTTCATTGGGTATTATCATACAATGAAGTCAATACATCAGTTAAAGCATGAGATGTTGAATGATTAGCCCTAAACCCATACTGCGTGGGCAGCAAGACCGAGTGTTTATTGAAAAAATTGATTGATCTGACATGAATAAGTTTTTCAAGAATTTTAGAAATTGGGGAAAGTATAGAGATTGGTCGATAATTACTTACATCGGATTTATCACCAGATGTATATATAGGTACTATCTTGGCAATTTTTAACGAAGCAGGAAAAATTCCTAAAAGGAAAGTGTAATTGAATAATTGAGCAAGTGATGCTGCAATAACTTTGGCAGCCACCTTTAAGAAAATAAGCAGAAATATTATCCTTGCCATTTGATTTGGTATTCTTTAGACCTGATATGAGATTAAAAACTTCAAACGAAGTAGTTGGTGTGAGAAAGAGAGATTGATGAAGGCGTTTTGTTAGGAACTTGGTATGTTCACTTTCACTAAAAGGCTTCAATTGATCAGCTAATGTTTTTCCAATACCACTAAAGTAATCATTAAAACTGTTAGCAATAAGTGTTGGTTTGTAGTGAAAGTGTTATTGTGTTTTAATTTTTGTGGAAGACTAGTATTTGATCTGGAAGAAGAGAGCAAAGACTTGATAATACGCCAAACTTCAGATGTGTTGTTTATGGAAGTTTCTAATTTATGCCGATAATAGAGTTTTTTGGCAGCAAATTTGACTTTAGTTAATTTGTTAGCATATTTTTTGTAGAGTTGTTTTTGTTCCAAGATACCTTTGACAAAATGAGATAAGTACATTTTTTGTTTCGTTTTTATCGACTCCAATATGCCACGACAAATCCAAGGCTTATTTATTAATTTTTGTTGTTTACGAGTAAGTTTTCTCATTGGCGCATGCAGAGTTATTGCACTTTAGTTAATAACTGAAGAAAGTGATTAAATACGTCATCAAAATTATTTCCATCAATATAGCTTATTGTCAGAAAAAATGAACTTATCTCAGTGTGATTGCAAAAGTCATCCTCATTAAACATACTAAAATCATGCCGAAAAATCCGTTTGTGAGATCTTTTTAATGTTGCGTTTGAAATTGTACAAAAAATAGGAAAATGGTCAGTTAAATCGGTTTTGATTATCCCAGATGAAATATTATGGGTAGCCTATGATCAGAGGTGGAGTCGAGGACACAAGGCTCGAGGCCAAGGCCAAGGACACAAAAAAAATCCGAGGCCAAGGCCAAGGACAGCCTTTCCGAGGACAGACACTCTCGAGGCCAAGGACAGGAATGCTCGAGGCCAAGGCCAAGGACCAAGGACACAAAGCGCAAGTGCTCTCCAAAAAAAAAAAAAAAAGGTCTTCACAAAAATTTTTCAGGCGATCTCAAAAAAAAAAAAAAAAAAAAAAAGGTCTTCACAAAAATTTTTCAAGCGATCTCCACGAAAAAACGCTTTCCAAAAAATTTTTCAACCGCTCCACAAAATTTTAATATCCACAAAATTCTCATTAAACATACTAAAATCATGCCGAAAAATCCGTTTGTGAGATCTTTTTAATGTTGCGTTTGAAATTGTACAAAAAATAGGAAAATGGTCAGTTAAATCGGTTTTGATTATCCCAGATGAAATATTATGGGTAGCCTATGATCAGAGGTGGAGTCGAGGACACAAGGCTCGAGGCCAAGGCCAAGGACACAAAAAAAATCCGAGGCCAAGGCCAAGGACAGCCTTTCCGAGGACAGACACTCTCGAGGCCAAGGACAGGAATGCTCGAGGCCAAGGCCAAGGACCAAGGACACAAAGCGCAAGTGCTCTCCAAAAAAAAAAAAAAAAGGTCTTCACAAAAATTTTTCAAGCGATCTCCACGAAAAAACGCTTTCCAAAAAATTTTTCAACCGCTCCACAAAATTTTAACTTTCCAAAAAATACTGCTGTCCTCGAGCCGAGGACAGGCCAATTTTCGAGGACTTGAGGCCTCGAGGCCAAGGCCAAGGCCAAGGACTTCAAAATCTGTCCTCGAGGACGTCCTCGAGGCCAAGGACGTCCTCGAGGACTCCACCTCTGCCTATGATCATTCGTAATAATATGATCAATGATTGTCGAGGAGTTGTCAGTCACACGAGTTAGTAGCCTACATTGATTAGAGGATAGTAGCCATTACTGATCAGCTTGTCAAGATACTCGGATGCATGCCTATCCGGAAATCTTAAATCAGGTAGAAATTTGATATTTAAATTAAAGTCACCTACTAAAAATACCTCAATTGTTTCTTCTAACTTTTTTAAGATTTGTGTTTAATGCATCAATAAAAATTTGTTCGTCATTTTTTGGATGTCTATAAATAGTTCTAATGATTAAATTACTATCGTGCAATTTTATCCAAATATTTTCACATTCATTCACAGTCAATTGTAAATTATTAAGCACAGAAAATTGCAGTGCATTACTAATATACATGGCAACTTCGCCAGCAGTAGTGGGTGAATCAATATTAACAAAAGTATAACCAGAAATATCGATATTTAACAAAGGTTGAGTTTTTAATCTAGTCTCCGTCACACAAATAATATCAGGTGAGCAAAGTTGATTAGAAAGAAATTCATAAAAAGCATCAAAGTTTTTTTGAAGTGAGCGGACATTAAAGTGAATAATAGATAAAGAGTCTTTTGAATTAGAATTACTACTAATCACATCGAAATTATTGTGGTATGCTCATTTTTCTGAGTTGCTAGTTAGTAGATCAAAAGCACTGTTAGCTAAATCAATATTGCTAGATAAATTATGGTTTAAACATTCATTGTCTCCAACTAGAGGGAATGTTATGATATGAGACTGAAGAAAATAGCCATAATGCTAAACAGATGATATTTACTTAATCTTGGAAATGTCATCGATATTTTTAATCAGTAAGGAATCTGTGTCCGAAGATTTTCTTACATACACGTTTCCATTTACAGTCCAGTAAAATTTAAAGTTACTGGCCATGGTCTTTTGTCTAGCATGCCAGAAGAGCTTTTTCCGACTTTGAGTTAAATTTTCGTTGATATAAATGTTCTCATCACTTTGAAGCGAAAATTCGTGTAAGTTTGCAGTGCGTGCCAACTTACGAGTTGCGTAGAGCTGATTTCCCACGTCACGACTCAAAAAACGAACTATGATTGGAGGTGACGCCGCGGGTTCCGAGTTCTTAGGTTGGGCCATTGGGCCATGCCCCCCCTTTGGGTCGCCAGGATAGTATAATTAGCATAGACTAGTATGCAAAATTGCGGCATGTCCCCCCTCTCCCCCACCTTTGCAAGTTTGGCAGAAGCTTTGATCACACGATAGGTCAGCTTTGAACGTTTGTTTTAGGCATGCACCCAAGTTTGGGCAAAACATCGAACAAAATTTGAGTAAAGACCTTTTTTTTGCTCTTCACCAAATTTTGGGCAAAAAATTGGACCAAATTTGAGTGAAGACCTTTTTTTTTGCTCTTCACCAAATTTTGGGCAAAAAATCGGACTGATTTTGGGTGAATCAATTTACATTCTGATCTTTGTTCTTTTCAAATTTTCTGAAGTTCCTGGCCCCCCGCCCCTTTTTGAAATCCTGCGTACACTACTGTTGCCATCTAGTCATTCGTCAAGTCAATCCCAGTAGAGCTTAAGAATGACTCCAAGCCGTGAATTAACTTTATAAAGCGACACTACGATCGATTGAAATTTTAACTCAATTATCAGTTGTTGAAAGAAACTCGGTAGAAATTAGTCAGAGTCACTTATAAGCAGTTGGGTAAACATTAAACAACTAATAACTGTAACAGTTAGACCAAATTTATAAGCAAAAAACAAATTAAGTTTAAAGATATATTTTGGAAGATTTAAATCTATTTTGGAAAATTAGGGGAATAGTGAAACAAGGCTCGAGGCGTTTCTTTGTTGCATCAAGTACCAGTAGTTTAAATTTTTTCAATGAAACCGATCTGCAGCGGTAGGTATCTCTTTAGATGTCAAAAGTAGTATCTAGTCATGCAAAACTCCCGCACGTGCCATTACCTTTTTCTCATACATTTGGTTTGAATACGACATTTTGTCGTTACATTGCTGCAAGCAGCACAGTGTAGTGGTTACCGTGCTCAACTACCAACCATCGTACCCTGGTTCGATTCGCACTGGGGATGCAAATGCGTGGAATGAAAGAAGATGGAGCACAAGGAACAGGGAGTAATACGTACAAAGCAGTTTTTTTGCTTCAAAACCTTGCATTACAGTTAGGGTTGGGGCAGCAATGCTAGCCTGAGGGATAGCAATTACATGCCAGCAGCTTTTTCGCTTACGCAAGCGACGTGCCGTAAGGCTTTAGTGCGGCTCCCTGCGTAAGTTTTGAACGACTAGCTCCTGGTGTTGTCAAATCTGGGAATGGATTAAAAATCATTATTGCTTGAAAACAAATCCTTATCCTTATTTAATCTGCACGGTTTTCTGTTTGATGAAAAACGTGAGTTTTTGGTTAGTTGCAGAGTTGTGTCACGTAGGCTACATTGATGGTGCAGACGTTGGACTGGGGTGGGCCACGAAAGTTGTAAGCAATCTTTGTTTTTAAGGAGGCTAACACTTCTACTTCTAAACAGTAACAATATGAATCTACGAACGCTGCAGGCTCTAACTTTTGTTATAATAATAATAATACAAGTCTTATGCCTCTATGAGCATCTCACGTAATTTTGTTCTCACATAATATCACATTTGTTGTTTGACTCTGCTGTCCGTTTAAAAGCTTGTTAAGAGTTAAGGCCAAGTTACACAACACAGTGCTCAACAGTAGGCTAGTTTTTTCGAATTTAGATTGTTTTTCTCATTCTAAAAGTTTTTGTAATCACTAGGCTAATTAGTTTTAATTGTAGAAGCACAGGGGCAGATCCAGAAATTTTTGCCAGGAGGGGGTCTGCTCAACAGGCTATAAATAATATTTTTGCAAAATGTTTTTGTATGCTTTCCTCTTTCAGTTTCATACGGTTAGACAGTAGCCAGGACATGGTATTATAGAATCTGGAATGGACAATGGATTTTAAGAATAGAAGACAGTCTTCCATAGGCCTACTCTGATACTGTACTTCCATTTTACATTTTGTGCATACCGGTAGTATTTACAGAAAAATATACTGGTAGGCTAGTAATACATACAAGTGTTTTCACCGTCTGACTGAAGTGTGTGGCAGCTAATAATCTGTCGACAAATGGTGGAAATTCAGCCTTGTGTAGGGTAGTATGGGGTAATTTGGGACAGGAGTAATAAAGACATCTCTTTGCATTCATCTTTTAATTCAAGTCTTGAAGGATCCTACATGCTAAACTTTTTTCAACACTTCGCGGAGTAGGCTAGCATTGTTAAATCCATTCCAAAAATTATCTTTGTACGTCCATTTTGCCGCAATCCTAGCTTAATGCTTTAGTTTAAACCGCACAACAAAATTTTGACATAAAAAAAAACAACAAATAAAAACCTCATTTCGCATAAATCATTTTGTTACGGAATAGATTCTGAAACATTATCCAGATCTTTTTTAACATATTATTATCTTTTTTTATGCACTTTTACTACTGGTATGCTGTTATAAGTGTCTTGAATTACCCCGCAAGTGGGGAAAATCGGGTCAGCGTAGTATCTTATTTTAAAAATCCATTAATCCATATTCAACTACCGGTTTGTGTTGAAAACCAAGGTGTTGCCAATATAAGTCGGATATCCAAATGTAAAAAAACAGTTGATAAAGCAAGTTTAGAAGTGCTAGGTCGGTAAATAGAGATTGAAAACTGAAATTTTGTTCTGAATTGACCAGTGTTCCCTCTAAGTTTCACCTCCTGCGAAAATACTGGAAATAGTGCGAACGTTCTAAACTCAACGTAAAAATGCCGAAAATTTTTCTCATCTCTTTTGTCCAGTTTCAATGTGATCTCCAAAAAAAAAAAGGTCATTGTGCTGATGGAGGCATCTTTTTCTCTGATTTTATGTTGATCTCCAAAACAAAAAAAGGTCCTTCGTCTGAATACTGCAAGTTTTCTCCGTTCTTTGTGCGATGTACCAGATCGAGGCGCCCTGACTTGCAGCTGTCTACGGTTTTTGGCGGGAAACAAAAACGCCAGTTTTTGGCGGGAAAAAAAACGCTGATATTCGCAAAATTTCAGTGCGAAAATGCCAGAAAGAATTTTGCACTTTTTGCACTTTTTTGCGCTTATAGGAAGCACTGGACTTAACCCACCAAACCCTACTCAAATTGTGTAAACAGTGCATTGTACATTGGATGACATTGATAATGCCAGTGTTCCCTGATATAACTAAGCACCAAAAAGTGCTGAATAGCTTTCGACATTTTCACGCAAAATTTTTCACAAGTGTGAAACGGTATTTAACTCCATAGTTTTTCATTTTAAGTACTGAAGTAGCTTGAAATGGTGTTTAATTTCGGCATGTTTTTTTGTGGAGACGCAACGTCTGGCAAGGCGTGATGATCATTGTTTCTGGTAGTGACCCACAAACTGCAAAACTTTGCAGGTTCGTGACGTAATTATGTTTTTTTTTTGGTGATCATCTTGCAAGTTGCAGAAAATACCGTTCAGGGTCTGCGTCGGTCGTCGCTATAAGCTTTTTTTTTTTGAGATCACTTTTCTTTTTGAGATTGGCATTGCTAAAAGGCTACATCACCAAGCCCAAGCTGCGGCATTTTTGCAGAAACTTCAGGGTACTGTTGCACATTTTCCAGCGTTTATGCAGAAGGTGAAAAGTTAGCTGTTAAAGGGAGCAATGGGTATTGCATCATAGCATTATGTTCATAGAAATTTGCATCATTAGTGCAGACATCTGATTGAATTGCTATTCATTTTGAGATTGACAATTTACCTAGTAATAAAACGTTTTCTTCCATCAAAACACAGATTTGTTTTTGGGAAAAGGCTTGGCGCACGTACCGTGCTCGCAGACATCTCATAATAAAGCCTAAAAAAACTAACCTTAACCCTAATCCTAGCCCTAACCTTAAGCCAAACCTAAACCCTAATCCAAACCTGTAACTATAATAATCAAAATAAAAATTTCGGAAAACAAGTGACGTCACCGGAATCTTTGTTTAACCGTGCATGTTTTGTGCACCAAGTCACTTCGTTGTTTTTATGTTGTTATGTAAACTTTTTTTTCTACTGATTGAGCTTAATGTTTATTTTTCATGTTTAAAGATCAAGCGACAAAAAAATGTGACACAAATTTTCTGGTTAATATCGGCACTAAATCAGTACAAAGGTAAACTAAAAAGTTTTGAAAATTTTGGTTTAATTTATGCCAAATTGGCCGAGATAATAAGGTTTGAAAAGTGCTATGAGCAACAACTTGCCAACTGTGGAATGATGTCACCTGTGCACAAACATTCAGCTACACAGAAGCAGATCCTGTGTAACCAGCTGGTTGTCCAATTGTTTATGCTATAGAAAATTACAAATAAGATTAGAAGCTGTGATATAGATTTAATTTCTTGCCAAGTTTTGTTAGTCAAAGCTGTTAGTTGTGAGAGTTAATGCTGAATCAGTTTTTGCTAAGCATAAAATAAAGCTACTCATACACTAATCTCATCATCTAGGATTAGACCTAGACAGTGTGTTGGTTACCTATCAGCTATGCGATCGTGTTTTACAGAGGTGGGCACAAATAACATTATAACAAAAGCTCAGCGCAGCAAAGTGCAACGATCTTTTTAACCAGTTAAAGTAAAGCACAAAATACACAATTATTTTAATTTCTGAAGCGCAGGGCAACTTCTACAATAAACTTTTTGTTCAGTTGAAGTGCAACTCAATTGCGTAATGGCATTTTTGTACCAAGTCATAGCACAACCTAACTTCCGCAGTTAAAATTTCACAACACAATACAAATACCGCGTTTTTTGCAATTTTAGACATAAAAAGAGTAAATAATTTGCCAAAGAAGGCCGCCATTTATCAATATTATAATCGAAATGGGAATAAAATTAAGTTCAATGCATAGAATCAAAATTGCACTATCAACCCAAAAAAAATTGAAAGCAATGCGCAATTAAATCTCAACAAATTTTTGAGACTTTAATCTGCAACGCAAGTTCTGCAATGTTTCAAAATAAAAAAATTAAAGCGCTACGTAACTTCTGCAATTGCGGAGGTTGCAGAAGTTGCGTTTCTAGATGTGCTTTGCCCACTTTTGGTGGTTTATGATCACAGTCTATGATATGTATGGAGCAGCAAATTATTTTGGTAGAACAGTAATAACCAATATTCTAAGAACTTTTGGGCTAATAAACCAAAAAGCTAATGGCAGAGTGTATAATAATGCTGCTACAGTGTAATGTTATGACACAACACTGCTTGCTTCACTTTACCAGAAACTTTTAGTGGTTGAAATTGCTGGAGGTTCATATTGATATAATTTTAAAATAAATGTTGAAATTTTTTAAATTTCACTCATTTGTTCATATGAACCAAGCACTCTGCATCTGGGTAACCACACCGAAACAGATTTACTTTTTTGGGTTCTTTTTGCAAGCCTTTTGTTAGGTTGGGCAACCACAATGGGTAGATTGCTTGACCTCGTGAGAATTAGGCGTAAAATGTCTTTCTCGAGGACATGATGGTGCATTGCGGATACAGGAGTTGAACAAGGAGTTAGTAACGTTTACTGCTACCGCTGAGCTATTGGTTCCATTAAATTCCGCTTTCAATTTAAATTAAATTTATTAAGTCAAATTAAAAAAGAAGTTTAAATCTTTTAAGTTTAATTTCACTGCTATGATATTGCTCCTAGCCATGGCTAGCTAAGATGTACGTATTCTACAGCGTAATTTTTTTGTTTGTTTGGTATTTAACTGGTAAGTGCACGTAAGTCCATTAAAGTAACAAAAAAACTCTACCATCCAATATCTTAACTAGTCAGATAAGTCTAATTCCGGAGGCAATTTGCAATTAGTGTAGCAACACATGACCTATAGTAGTACTCAAGAAAATTGCTAAAACGTCTTGTCTAACTCATTGTTTGGAAAAAGTAATTGGCATTCTCTAGCTATTACTACTCTTCAGTACTCAGAACTATCATTAAAAATTATCGTTTTTATTGGCTTACTTCCAAGGATGCTCATTCCAGAATATCGAATCCATTGGAATTGGTTCCAAAATTGAACCAGTTTGAAATTATGGAATCGGAATAGTAAAGATTTGTGTAGATGCGTTGCTTCCGCGTTGTTTTTGTATGAACGTAATTGATCACGCATTGCTCTCTCAGCAACAAGCACAAACATTATGCAAGTATGAGTAATAGCAGATGTGTACGAAGTACGCGCACATGCAAACAATGCATGGCAATGCTAAATTGCTTATTTCTCTTAAAACTCTTGCGTTTCTCTTCTCTTTTGTTTGTAGGGGGAAAAAGAGAGATTGAAAATTCCTGGGTTCTTTCTCGTGGCAGCAATAGCAGGCTGTCAAGTGTGTCATTATTTCATTTTCTTCATTTTTTTTCATTTCCATTATTTTGGAACCGTTGTCATTATTTCATTATTTTCTACATAATCTACTGATAATTTTTTGAGATCACTTGATAAATTCCAATAAATCGTGAATCATTAAAATGCAGACCTTTTTTTTTTGAGATCACCTAAAAAATCTCGCAAAAACTACTCGAAAACCTTTTTTGACTGGTCTTCAGTTCAGTTTTTTGGATCTCTTTGACTGTCCCAGTTTTCTGTCGAAAAAACATGGTTAGTCTAATTATGATATAGGCTACTTGAAAATTGTCATTATTTATAGTTGAAAATTGTCATAACTACAGAGGGATATCTCTCCTTAGTTTGCCAGGGAAAGTATATGCCAAATGCCTTGAAAGGAAATGCCGAGAAATAGTGGAATCAAAACTGGAAGATGGTCAGTGCGGTTTTCGTCCGGGTCGCAGCACCACGGACCAAATCTTCACTCTGAAGCAAATCTTCGAGAAATCTTGGGAGTATGGCAAGATCTCTTTGCATGCTTTGTCGATCTTGAAAAAGCATATGACCGAGTTCCTCGGGATAAACTTTGGAAGGTTTTGCAGGAGTATTGGCGTTGATGGTCAATTGTTACGCGCTATTAAGTCATTCTACTGCAGACCGGAGGTTTGTGTTCGGGTAAATGGCAAGCAATCAAAGCCGTTACATGTGGGCGTTGGACTCCGGCAAGGGTGCGTTTTGTCACCTCTCCTTTTCATTGTTTACATGAATTGGATCGACAAATGCAGCCAAGCTGATGAGTGTGCCACAATTGGAAATTGCAAAATTAGTTGTCTGCTATTCGCAGATGATTTGGTTCTGCTTTCTTCCACAGAATCTGGCCTCCAGCGCGCATTAAATAGCTTTGCAGATGCATGCAACACCGCCGGAATGAAAATAAGCACGGCCAAAACTGAGGTTCTTCATCTTTCAAGAAACCCTGATCAGTGCGTATTACAAGGGAATGGAGCGACACTGAAGCAGGTAGAGAAGTTCAAGTATCTTGGGGTTGCATTTACGAGTGACGGAAGGCAAGATGAAGAACTGGATACCCGAATATGCAAGGCTAGTGCAGTAATGCGAGCTTTGCACTACTCGGTTGTCATGAAACGAGAATTGTCGAAAAAGGCAAAACTCTCAATTTTCAAAGCAGTTTTTGTCCCCATTCTCACTTATGGTCGTGAATCTTGGGTATTGACCTAAAGAATGCGATCACAAGTGCAAGCGTCCGAAATGAGGTTTTTACGAAGAATCGAAGGAGTTACACTGTTTAACAAGGTGCGTAGCTCTGAAATTCGAAAATCTCTTAACATCGAGCCGTTACTTCTCCGAATTGAAAGATCACAGCTTAGATGGTTTGGCCATGTAAGCAGAATGCCTCAGGAAAGACTCCCCAAACAAGCTTTACATGCCAAAGCAAATGGGAGAAGACCAGTCGGACGACCTAGAACTAGATGGACCGATTACATTGAGGATCTTGGATGGAATCGCTTGGGACTTCGCCTAAGCGAAATGATGGAGGTGATGGAAGACCGTGAGGTGTGGCGGCTCAATCTTGAGCTACTGCCCCCACAACCCTCACGGAAAAGCGGGCAATGAAGAAAGAAGAAAGAAAGAAAGAAGAAAATTGTCATTATTTAATATTCAGCAGTATTCTACATTCATTTTTTGTAATTCAACGACTTGACAGCCTGCAATAGGTAAGTATATCTTCTTTATCATAAAGAAAAAGCATAAAATGGTGACCATAACAATGCATTTATGCCGCTATTGATATAAACATCAATTATAACAATGCATCAATTGTTGAATCGATCAAAATCGTCTAAAAACGATATTTTGCAATAGGATTCGATATTCTGGAAAGATTCTAAAATTATTCTAGAATATGCAGATATTCTGAAATGAGCATCCCTTCGTACTTCGGTAATAGTAAGATCATCATGTAACTTCCTTCAAATAATAGTTTTTCTTTATTGCAGCATGTTACAAAATTATAGGAATCATAACAACTTCTTTGCTTTCAAAACAGAACCTAACAAGATTTGCCTCACATGACAGTTGAATATCACAAATTTGTAATATTTAGCAGCGGTAAGGCGAAAAGAGACAGTATTTCAAAATGTAAAACCTGACAGAAACCCCACGTGCAAATTGCAGTAAGGCCATGGTATGGTTGTATTGTTTATTGATGATGTCATTCTCACAGCAGATAAAAATTGCGATTTTGAGTTTTCGCTAGCCAAAACGACTTGTTAACCTCAATATACCTCTAAATTTTGCGGCTGATTAACTTTTTTTGACATAGTACTAAAAACTGAAATAGCAATTTTACCTTGGCTCTTGATCTTTGAACTCAGTTATTTTGGGTGCTAAAGCTTGTTATTTTTGTTGAATGTTTTTTGGTACTTTGGTTATGTCAAGTTTTATCACTAGCTGGCTAGTTGGAGTAGTTACCAATTTGCAATCATTTAATTCTGTGTGTATCGATTGGTTGATCGCCTATTGATTACCTGGTTGGTTGATACTTACATGCTGAATGCTTTTTTATGGTAGCTCATTGTGATAATGCTTTGAATATGGGATGAGATGTGTTGCTGTGCAAAACAACTGCGATAGCTATTGGGTTGCTGTTATGCTTTATTTAGAGCTGCATACAAAGAAGTGTGGTTTAGACATAACGTCCTATTATATACACAGAAAAAAAATGAATATTTTATTTTATTTTTAGCTCTCAGGTTTTTCAACCATGTTTCAGCCTTGTACAGTATATTAGACTGGTATATACGTAGTAGCGTAAATAGGTAGTTAAAATGACTGCTCAATTAAAAACTGCCTTAAAAAACGCAATTGTAGCTAATCAATTGCTTTTTAAACGGTCTTAAAGCACATTTAGACGGGAAACAGCCGAACGCATAATTTTCACCTTTGCGTTATTAAGCTCTTCTTAACAAGTGATTGCTTACCTACAATAGCAACCACTTGTTAAGGTGTGCTTGACGCTGCCAAAGTACAACAGATTACGTTCTGCTTCCAGTCTTGGAAAAATTGTCTTCCATTCCAAGCCCTGACGGTAGCTTTAGATGTAGCCAGCCTCCATGTGTTAGTCCGAAATAATTTTTTTTATCTTGGCTGTTAGTTTAGCGTGGTGCAAGGCTAAAAATCTGCATTGGATGGGGGCTGTTTTGGGATCTGGGGATGAAGCTTCCAGCTGCTGGAGGTTTGAAAGCAACACCCCCAACTGCTGGAGGCAAAGGAGTCTTGGGATGAAGCCCCCAGTGCGGAGAGATTTTGCAACTTTTTTGCAAAAATGACATAATTTTCGGCCTATTTTAATAAAAGCAGGAAGTGGCTGGTGTTATGTTATGTAATGCCCATAAAGAGAGCAAAGAGTGAGCATTTACTCTTTTTTATTTAAATTATCTCTTGCTCATTTACTCTTTTTTATTTAAATTATCTCTTGCTCATTTACTCTTTTTTATTTAATTTTATCAGTAGGGTTTGGGTTAGGATTAACATTTAATTTATGTGCATTAAAAAAAGAGAGATATTTTTGGAGATGTTTATTCCACTCCCCCCACCCCCACCAAGTATTTTACTGTTAAGTCTGGACAAGAAATGGATGTTGCTCCAGTTATTGCAATGAATTTTATGCATTATAAGTTTTTCTTTAATTTTTTTGATTTGAGTAGGGAGATGAGGCCCTCTGGACCCGCCACTAAAGCATAGTGGTTTTAGTTTAGTGCATGTGCATTACATGCAAAAATACGATAAGTTTGAAGTGTGATTACAGTAGCCTGCATTGTCGTCTGTAGTCATTGACTTAATTCAAATGCATTAGGCTGTTGGTTTGACCTAATTTGTTCTATTACAACAAAACTTCTTCAATTATGCAGAATTGCAGAGGTGGCAAAAGGTGGGCATTTTTATCTCTAACTTTATATGTCACTAGGCCTACCAGCAGCCCAAGCAATAGCAGTAGGCAGCCATACCCTATATGATGCTTGCTATATATGATAGTGGTATCAGTCTTGCCAGTGCAGATAAAATTAAAAATAATTCACTCTTTTTCTAGGATTTCTGCAAATTTGCAAGCAAAGGTTATTATGTGCATTGTGCCAGTAATCTAATTATACTCCACAGTATTGCACTGAAATAATCTAGTCATATTTTACGTTTGAATTTCTTGGTATTCTAAAAGCAGTTTTCGCCAAATTTTTCAGCATGCCTTCTAGCCAACCATTACCTCCAAAAGAAAAGACTTTATTTAATAGAATTTTGGTGAGTTTATTTCAGATAATTTTAGTTGTACTTAGTAGCTTGTTATGAAGACTTCCAAATAATACCAAAACATGCTGTAATCGTTATTTGTATTAATGGCTCGTAAACTTAACAATAGATTATTCTAGGGATTTTTACGTAACTCAGAAATTTAAAAAACCATAAACAACATAACTTGGTTTGTAAAAACAGCTTCTCAAGTTGTCAAATGCCTGAGAATCAATTTTTGACCATGCAGGTGGTGGTATGATTTTAGATTTTTATTAATTTTGTTGCATAATTTGCTCTGACTGTAATTGTTATTTAACACTAAGTTATGTTCCATTAAGACCAAATTTTTTCCATACTGGATATTAACATCTAAGTTTGTCAAACTAGATGAAACTGTCGTATGCACATTAAATATCTGTCCATGCAGCCATACTCCTGAGCTAAACAACGTTATTGCATGAACATAAGTTGTTACGTTTTTGTAATAAAATGTAATACTTCTTATGATTGAAAGTTAGCCATTTAATATAGATTTGACTTTTTCTTGGATTAAAATGAGATATTGACTTCATGCATTGGTATGATTGTTTATAGAGCATTTTATGTTTCAGAAATGCTATGAGCAAAAGCAGTACAGAAATGGACTTAAATTTGCAAAGCAGATATTGTCCAACCCGAAATTTGCAGAACACGGAGGTAACCTATGTTTTGGTTTTTAAGTTTTAGATGCGATACTTTTATGCTTTTTCAAAGCAAATTTGCTATGAATGTTGTTAGTATTACTGCGAAAAATCATTTAGCTACAACTGCTTTGCAATTTTCTGTAATTGCAACATCTGCAGAATATGTTTGCATAATGTTCAAATTTAGTGATAAAGTAGTATTCATATTTAGAATTGCCATTAAGTTTGCAGCATTTGGCTAAACAGAGCAAAAATAGTATTGCCTTGAATAAGTTTTTCTCACAAAGGATTTTTGTAACGTTTTAAGGATGGTGAAAATTGAATTGATATTTTGATTTGCATTGGAGTCACTTTTATAAATAATATCATACTTGTGCTTGAACGAGGACTGAAGGCAAAATCAATGGGGGTATCTAAAGTTAGGGCAATTGCATTAGATTACACTGGTGCTAACTCCATCCTTCTTGACCCAGCCATTTCAGGGATATTCTACTTTAAACAATGAACATGATGTAGGGGCCTCTTCAATCATAACTTTTATTGGCAACCCTGGCATTGATAACATCAGCGACACCATCTTAGTTTTGCATTTAGGCAACGCTGCAATTAGGCTAAGCCACAAAGGCCTTTTAACCTATATATAGGTTGATATAGGATTCTAAGTGATTTTGGGCTGGGCTACTGCATTAAAATGTCAGGTTTGCCAATAAAAATTATACTTAGAGCTGTTCCTATGTCATGTTTGAAGTAGAATATCTGTGGAACATCTGGGTCAAGAAAGATCGAGTCAATGCCAATCTTATCTTAAATGATTGGCCTAACGTAGGATACCCACATTGATTTTGCCTTCAGTGCTCATTTAAGTGGGTTTAGCTCAATGCTACTAGCGAAATTTTGGCATAAGGAAGTACCAGTACCAAAAATGTAATGATTGCAAATTAAGTAAGCATTCACTGATTGGAGTAGCATGATCTATGTTATTACTGGTGGATTTGTAAAACGTTGCTCGATTGCTAGCTAACTTTTGTTTGTTTTCAGACAAAATTAAGAAACATTTGTGCTTAAATGATCAATTTCTAATTTTTTCACGACTTCCTTAGAATTTGCTTTATGAATAAAATTGTACTTAGCTTAATCAAATGAAGATTTTGAGTCTTTGACATATATCATCCAAATACAAAGCCAATGAGTCTATTCCTACATAGCTAACAAACCAGCCTTGAAATATTAAAAACCTAATTTTTATTATTTTGGATGTTAAAATCAATTGAACCCAAGACCAAGGGGACATCCTCAGTTATGTTTAAAAACAAAACCATGGTCAGTACTGTACTGACACTGTAAAACAAAATAATATCTAAACTGACTACTAAAACTGGGCTAAAATGTCTCAACAATTCTAAAATACTGACAATTGCGGGGTTTGAAATAAACGTTTGCCCAAAGCAAGCTGAAATCGCCTCAGGCAAATTATTTTCTGGTTTCATTTGTACGATGAACAAGTTGATAAAATACATTGCATGAAGTAAACAACATTAAAAGTATTATTTGGAAACACAAAGTATCGCTTTTGTCACAGAAAAATAAAATCTTAGTAAAAAAAGTTTTTCCTTTATTTTAGCGCAATTTGCCATTTCTGCTTAGTTGCATGGTCTACAACGTTAGTTGCATGCACATCATTAATCACAACACTTCTTAACTACACTCTGATTTGTTTGATGCTAAGCTGCACTTTGCAACTTTTTGTGCTCAAAATCTTTTCCTGCAAAAATTTTTCCATGCTTGCTGCGTTAACCACTCTCTTGGAAAGCAACATGAAAAATTTTGCAGTGTTTTTAAGTTTATTTTATAACGATCTTTGGCTTTTCTATCTTTTGGTTTATTTTTATGCAAAAAGGTTAAAATATTCTTATGCAAAAAAAGTTCAGCCTTCTAACTGATGCAATTTCCAAGATATTCTCAATTGAAAATAGGAGCAATCCATGCTTAATTTAACGGGCTGTTAACCCATGTTGTAGAATCTTCTCCAAACTTGGCATGGGAGTAGAGCAGATGCCAAATCCAATAAAACTGGTATTTTCAAGTTGAAAAAATTGTTTTTTGAGTTATTTAATAATTTAGGTGTTTCTCTTTGGGCCTCGATTATTGGGTGCTCTGTATTTTTTTTCTCTTAAAAAATGTTTTAATCCCATATTAGATGGCTACTTTTCATGACTAATATAAAACCAAGCTTTGTCAAGCTGATTTAGCATGTTTTATCAGTTACCAAATGATAGCTAGGGCATTTTTAGTGCTTTTTTTCATTTACCACATTCAAAGCGTATCGGCTTCCTTACGCTTATTTAAATATTCTGGAACACGTTTCTATCATTCTTATCACCCAATATCAGCTTATCAAATCGGATGCTTGTACATTTGCTCAGACTTAAACTTTTCAGCAACATTTGATTTTTCACCAGCAGTATACCAAAAGGTTAAGAGCATGGATTTTGTGGTCATTGCTGGGTGGGTCGCATTTTAAGTGTACATGAACCACAACGAAGTCGATGTTAAATTTATGTGCCCACATGGCCCATCACCATCATTTTATTGGCTTGAGCAAGATGACATTTGTGCTATTCCATCCAACCAAATTATTTGCACAATTGACACTCCTTCTACTTCATTTAGTCGACAAATCTACATTTCTAGACAATTGAATAATTAAGTCTAATTAGCTTCAAACTTTATTGTTTACATTGGTGTAAATCCATTGTAGAATCAATTCAAAATTTTAAATTTATTTTATCATCATTTGAAATTTTCGAACTACATCCCAATGCATCTTCTTAAGTTCAAGTTCAATTTATTATTTGTTGCTTTAAGATGCAATAAATGACACACTACATAAAACATAGTTCACGTTAACAAAACAAAAAATAACATTTTTCAAGACCTGAAACTGGAAGGGACCTGTTACGGTCATGTAGTCAAACAGCCCCCGATTCTGCATCTTTTTGCTCATCAGAGCTTCAGGTCTATTTGAAGTTATTGCTTTTAGAGAGATAAAATAAGACAATTCTAGTTAGAATCAGATTTAAACTTACAGAAGGAAAAAATTTTGATGTTCTGGGGAATTGAGTTCCATGTTTTATCACCCTGGTATTAGAAAGATTGTTGCAGTTTGGTACTTTTCATAAATGGGATAGTAAGTATGAGAGAAGTGGAGCAGCGGGTAGGGCTGGAATGTCTGACATTGGAGTTTGTGAAGTATTAGTTTAGGTTACATATTTTACCAACTTCATATTGGTAAAGTTAGATCAGTTTCAAAACCTTTAGGTTGGTAAATGAAGGGTTTGCGCTGGAATTCCATTTTGTATGGGAAACGATTTTAACAGCTTTGTTTTGGAGAATTGAAATATTGTCGAGATAAGATTTCTAGGTAGAACCCCATATGTGAATCACATAGAGAAGATAAAGATAAATTAATATGTGATAGAGTTGCAAAAGAATTTTTTTTGGGAAATAACATTTCAATTTATTGAATATACCCACTGCGTAGGCAATTTTACGTTCCACAAATTTGAGATGAATGTCAAAGTTAAGGTTGTTGTCAATCCATAGTCCCAAGTACTTGAGGTTACTATTTACAGCTATTGGATGACCTTCACATAAGATGTTTAGTTTTTGTGTGGCAGTTTTATGCACTAGATTTTGCAGCATTAATTGTGACCTTATTAGCTTGCCTTCAAAGACTAGCTATTTCTTATGTCTAATTGAATTCTCAAATGGTGGGTTAAAAAGATATAAAATCTGGTTAATGACTTTAATGCTTTCAGTTACTGATACAATATTTCTGAGGTTGTGTTGAAGTTTTATATGGTGATCTTCAACCGGTATTGTGTCTAACAGAGGTCAACACATTTAGTATGACCACGTGCTGCTTGCAAAATATCAAGCTAATTTTGATAAATAGCAGACTTGTGTTTCATGCATTCTTTAAAAAAAAAAATTACTATTAAAAAGTAATAGAGTTATATTTAAGAAAAAAGCATTGAAAAAGTTGGTTATCAAATGCGACATGTTTCTAAAAGGAAAAAAACTGAAGAAATGCATGGTTTATTAATTTTGATGCTTTCTTTATAATACATGTTAAATCAGCTTGTGGTTTCATATTAGCCATGAAAAGTAGTCATCCAAGATGGGGTTAAAACATTTTTTAAGAGAAAAAAAAATTCAGAGCACCCCATAATCGAGGCCCAAAGTGAAACACCTAAATTAGTGATTAACTCAAAAAAATTTTTTTCAACTTGAAAATATCAGTTTTATTGGATTTGGCATGGTCAAAAATGGGGGAGTAGCAATTTGCTGCATCCTCTTACCTCAACTTTGAGTGTTAGAAGTCGAAATCACTCATGCATATCCTCAAAATTGACTTATATGTGCAATTTTGAAAAGGCCATATCTCAAGAACTGATTGTGCTTGAAAGATGAAATTTTTCGCAAACAGGTTCTTTTTACTCTGTTCTACTCCCATGCCAAGTTTGGAGAAGCTTCTAGAACATGGTTGACATTTCACAAAAAAAAATATAAATTAAGCATGGATTGACCCAATATGTTTGCAGCAAAATCGCAGTGTGGATCATTATTAACATTACAATTGAAATGATTACAATAAAAAAATTCAATTTTTTGCGTATTGCTATTGTCGAGAAAGATGCATATTATTACATTTAGTTAAGCTAACCATCGCGCACAAAACTTGATTTGCATGAAATAAGATGTTCAGGGTGGCCCACTTAAAAGTAGCCCGAAAAATGTTGTAGAGAAGAAGAACATTCTTTTATTGTTTAAATTAACTGTAGCATTGTTTAAATAATCTGTAGTGTTACAAAAGATTCTGGAAGTGCTCCCCAGTTGAAATCTATGCATCTGTGATGTTATAGAAGATGCTGAAAGTGCTCCCAGTTGACATCGATTTAATTTTCTGGGCTACTTTTAAGTGAGCCACCCTGTGTTACTGTACATATGCAAATTCAGTTCCTTTGTTATGAAGTATTTTTATGCATTTTGTTTTTCAAAATTAAACAACCTCAAAGTTCACTGAGCCTATTTGTTTTCTGCGAGTTTAAATTTCCCCGGGTAAGTAAACAGTTGATATCACTTGTTTTATTTGAAAGTTATTAAAAGAGTTATTTTAACCCCTGTAATTGGGTATAAAAAGCACGAACTGGGAACAGGTAAGTGCAAAAGCATCAAAATTATGTTACACGAAGAAAAACAATGTGCAATTCTTGACATGGAGCAAAACAGTTTTAGCAATATTGATCATAGCGCTCAAATCAATCCAACAAAGATGCTAGTTAAATCAAATCATTAGGTCAGCTTTGTCATCATAAAACAACTTTTTTTTTTGTCGTTGGACTGTGTTATCTTTTTCATAAATAAACAGCAAACCAAGCATTGTGTTTCATTTAGCCTTCAAAACAAAGTTGTATAAATGTCTGCAGCAGTAAAATGTTCTGTGCAGCTGCCTCAGATGGTTGCTGACTACTGTAGTACTGTGCTAGTTCTCTGTTCATTATTTGCTTTCTATGAATATGATATTCATGGTTTACAGAAACTCTTGCCATGAAAGGTCTTACCCTCAATTGCACTGGAAGAAAAGAAGAAGCTTATGAACTAGTTAAGCGAGGGTTGAAGAATGATTTGAAATCTCATGTATGCTGGCATGTGTATGGATTACTGCAACGGTCTGATAAGAAATATGAAGAAGCTATCAAATGCTATCGAAATGCCTTGCGTTGGGACAAGGTTTGTGGATTTATAAACTAGATCTATTTAATGATGTGATTGGTTTTGCACTAATCTTGTTTTCTGGTTCGATTGATATTCATATACTCCATAATATGAAAATAATTTTGATAAAAGTTGCTCTTTGATGCAATACTTTTAGCATGAGTTTCTTTTTGTATTGGTTGACAGGATATAAATTGCTTGTGAACTTTTAAACAATTTCAACCTATCAATGGCAACGATTATGGCTGATTTCAAAATGAGAAATATATTATTGATATGCATAAAATTTGTTTCATGGTCTTTATTTTAATTCCAGCGCTTCATAATTTTTGATGAGGTTTTCAAAGCTTATAGTATTGTGCAGATGATAAAGTGTTCTGCCCCCAGTATCAATTGTCTTACAAAGTTGAATGTGTGCTTAGAATTTTAAAACCTATTTTGCAATTCAAAATAAAATAATACTGATCAACATTCTGTATCATTTCTATTTAATGTAAGAAAAATTTTGTAGCTTTGTGCAATGCACATTTAATGCAGATGAAAGTATTTCTATCCATGGATCATTTAATATTTTAGGAAAATCTTCATATTCTGAGAGATCTTTCAATGCTCCAAGTTCATATGAGAGATTTGGAAGGATATCGGGTATGCTATTAAAATAATTGAATTAGTACACAAAAAAGGTTAAAAAGACATTAGTTTTCAAAGATACGGTAGGTTGTCTTTATTTTTTCTACTTAAGTGCACTAGCAATCCAAATTTGTGGTGCTTTTGATATTTTCTATGATTTAGTATCTAAATTGTTATATATAATTTAAGTAGTTCTGGATACAATTATGATTAAACGCTTTTTGCAAAGTAAGTTGCTGTATAGTATGCATATTCAGTACGTAGTTGTAGTTGTATGATGCTGCTGTTCCTCAACTTCTTGTTAGAGTTATCATACAAATGAACAAAAAAATGTTCAATTATTCACAAATATGAGGTACAAAATGTTGCTGTGTGATTTTATTTTAAAAGCTTCATGCGAATTTCAATTTTTCAGCAATTTGGTACTTTTTCCGATTTTCCCCACTCAGGCCTGTGATGAGATACCAGTCCAGTATTTTCTAATTTTATACTATTGATGGAAATTTTTGGTCGGAATTGAATCAATGGCTATATCAACTTGAGGCAAAAATGGTCATGGAACAGTCTTCTTGTTCATACCATTGTTTGTATCATTGTCAACATAGCCAAGCAAATAGCCTACTAAACCCTTGCAGTAGATTAATGCCAACTTTCGTTTTTAGGAAACTCGTTACAATTTGCTTCAACTGAAACCTGGCCAGCGAGCATCTTGGATTGGCTATGCTGTTGCAAATCATTTGCTCAAAGATTACATGGTGGCTTTCAAAGTACTAGAAGAATTCGCAAAAACACAACAGGTTATTATTGTATGGTATTAAAACTTCTATTACGTTTGAAAGAAAAAGTAAATTGTTGTGGTCAACTTTTCATGCTCGAAACATATTGCATTATATTCAAATATCTTAAAAGTGTAGTTGGTTATACTAATATGTTAAATTGTTTTTTATCAATCCGGCTTTTACCGGCTTGTTCCACGTTATTTTAGTAATATTTTTATTGCTGATTATTGAGGAAGACAGTTTTATTGTACGGTTAGTTTATAATGTCAGTTCAGAACTGTACATTGTGTAATTATCTCTAGTTCTATTTGCAATCATTCAATTGGACTTTATAGTTTATTGTCTCACCTATCATGGATTTAGTGGTCTCTGCTTTAATTTTAAGGCAAGGCACATTTAGCACAATGTGCTGATACTGCCAATGTCATGTTCGTAGTAGCTATGTACTGTAGCTTTGTCATCATAACTCAAAGATAGTGCCCTCCAACTCTTAGCATGCTTTGGTGTATGTAATACAGCTAGTATAGTGAAAGATGCGATTTAATGATCTATATTCTACATTATTAATTAATTAACAAGGAGCAATTTACAAAATTAACCAATCAAGACACTGTGGTTTGCAGGGCTATTTAATGCTAGTTGTTTCACACAGTAATGCGTTCGTCTCTGGAGTGAGATCTGAGGTTCAAATCTCGTGCCAGTCAAATCAAACACGGTGTTGCCAACGGCTTGTTGCCGCTGCTACCTTTCTGCAAAAAGAAGCTGTGTTGCCTGGGCACAATGACGCGGAGATGGGCTCCGCCAACTTGTTACACACTTAGGCGTAGTACAGTGTGAATAGTGAAAGATTTGATTTGTCCACAGGCTGATGATGTGCAGTATGAGCATAGTGAGTTGCTTCTCTATCAAGGCGTCATGCTAAGTGAAGCTGGCTTGTATCAACAAGCACTCAAGCATATCGAAGACAATAAAGGACAAATTGTGGACAAACTGAGCTACTTGGAAATGAAAGGTAGTTGATTAAATTGTTTTGTACTTGAGTGGATCAAGGCTTCTAGAGCGTCTGCCTTTAAAATAGTAAACTCTGGTGCAGTTTGCAGTGCGCTTAATGTTTGGCATAAAAAAGGACAGTTTGGAGCCTCCGCTCTGTGGGGTAGACAGGGGGTCAATTGAAGACCATAGGGTTTTTTTTGTTGTCTTGTCTTTCTTCCGCATCAATTTTGGTATCACTATGCTATATTGTTTTGTGTTAAATTGTTATTGTGGTAGAAAATAAACTTACTCCTACTTCTGGCGAAGGTAACTTGCTAAATATTTAAATCTAATTTAATGAATCAGATACAAGTACTCTTGGATTTTATTATTTTTCAAATAAAGTTTATAGGAATTCTGAAAACCGTAGTAAAACTTCACCATGTGCTTGATATTCGTGCTTGAGTAAAAAAATTCATTTCTATGCGTAGGTGATCTTTTGATTCTGCTGAAGAGATTTAATGAAGCTGAGGAAATCTATACGAACTTAATTTATAGAAATCCTGAAAACCACAGGTAAAATTTATCAATATCTTTTAAAAAATACTTTGTCATGCACTTTTCTAATCATTTCAACTATGCGTAATTAAATGAAAGTGTTTGATTAGTTTTTGATCCAATTTTGGTAGATGTCCCTGTAAAATCATTTTGACCATTGTTGGATTGTATTGCAGTGCTCAGCCCTAGAGAAACATAATTTCTGGTCTACTTTAGAATTTTTTTTTTTTCAATTTTAGAATGTTTTTTCATATACAAACGTTGTAAAGGGCGTTTTTTGCTGGGTAATGAATCTAGTAAAACGTCGTATGTCTTAATAGATGTACTTTATTCCAGTTTTCACTCTTCATATTTTATGTTAAATGCAGAACGCGTCACATATACATTCAGAAATTTAAAATTTAAAGCCCTACGTTCTTTTTTCACCCTCTATCAGCATCATCAGGCATGTCTGCTAAAAGTACAACCAAGATTGAAATCCGGAACTAAAAATTAGCAATAGAACTACGCGCTTTTGCAACTGCTCTCGGGCACTTTTTGAATCACTTTAATTTAAGCGCCACGCATTGTTAATTGCAGTAGAGTAGTTATGATTGTACTCTATTCTCGTAGCTTAATGTTCGTTAAAGCTCATATCATGTTCAAATTTATTGATTGACATTTCTTTTGCAGCTACTATAACAAATTGGAAGCCATTTTACAACCATCCAACGCTAACGAGAGGATGCAAATTTATGATGCTGTTTCACGTATTTACCCGAAAGCCGATTCTCCCAAAATCCTTCCTTTGTCGTTCACTTCCGGTAATTAGCGCGACAAAAGCATTAACCAAACTTGATAGTTTTTTTTCCTAACGCAATCTAACAGAAAGTGATTAATAAACGAAATAGAATGCCTTGTATAGGTCAATAAGCAACATTTGCTTTGCAATCGTAAAAGTTGTTCAACTCGTAGCGTCTGTGTATTTGGCGTTGCAGGGTTCACAAGCCAGTAATGTTTCAGTTTCATCGCTATGCTCATTTCTATTCTAAACATTATACCCTATGACGTAAGCATACCATTGTTTAGACTTCAGGCTTGAAATTTAAATAAGTACCGGTAAGTTATTGTTTTCCATAGTATTATTGCTATTTGTCTATTAGCTTGAGTGCTTCAAGCGGCTACAAAGTATTGAGCCATGTTAAGCTTATATCAGCTTATTGTACTTGCTTACATGTTATATGTATAGCAAGTTACATTGCATGGAAACTTGGTTGCCAATATTAACTGGCAGTGTCATAGTTCTGATCCTAAACCATCAGTCTCCAATCACTGCTACATACCTTCTACCATAGTAGTGGTAGGTGTCAGCCTGTTTCAGAAAGTAACAGTGAACATATACCACTTTAAATTTTAAAACTATGTAAAACCCGACTAATTTATGACTTTATCAGTGTTATTTCAATGTATGTTTTTGTTTTTTGACCCCTGATTATTCTTTCGTAGGTGAAACAGTCTGTCGGGTTTTTGGTAGTTTTTAAAATTTAAAGTTATATATGTTCACCGTTACTTTCTACCATATATAGCGTAAGATTTTTTTTAATCCTTGCATATCAGAACCGCTTTTTTTGCTGAGGGTTGGAGTGGTACGCATAGTAGCTGTACCTTCAATACTGATATTGTTGATAAAGCTTAGAGATATATTGTGGCTGCTGTTTTACGTTGGCACTGAAGACCATGTCAGGTCAGTCATCAAATAATTCTGCCTCAGCTCGAAAAAAAGCTGTCACTGAACATTGCGCGTTTTATTGCTTATCTGTTTAGTGGAACTTATGATGTTTAATCGAAGGAAATAATTGTATTTGCATCATCATTCACCAAGTTGTCGTGGCTGGGAAACAGCGAAAGGACCACTGCGGTCTTCGAATCAAGTGCCATATGTTTACCACACACAATGGCGGCTTTACATTGTCCCTTTTTGTTGCTGAACGTCAAGTAGGGAAGCTGCAAATACATATTTTTTATAGTCATTGGTTTGACTCGACTGGGAATCGAACCCGAGTCTTAGTTGCAGGCAAGTGCTCTAACCACTCGACCACTGATCGGTGTTACTTCATAGGTCAAACGTTTGAGATACTAGTGAGCAGCTACATGCGCGTACAGCTTCAACGTGGCATGCCTCCTCTTTTCACCACTCTCAAATCTCTCTATCGCGACCCGGAAAAGGTTCGAATCATTGATGACGTCACAACTCGCTTCATCGATTCGTTGCAAAAGCACAAGAAGTTTGACGAAAACGGTAAAATGTTGTTTTTAGGCTAAAGTAAACGAAAGCAACTCTGGCAGTGGGCATGGGGCTTATATTTTAAAAACTGCCATGTACAAAAGAAAAGAAGCCACATGCCCAAAAGAAGCCATTTCTTTCTGATGCTTTCGATTCTAAACTGTGCTTGATGAATACGATGCTAATTACATTTTGAGCATCGGGAGTATTCTTGCTCTCTGGGGAGATTACATCTTATATGCTATTGTTTGAACATATGATTGGCTCTATTTGGATTAAAATGTCTTGTTTGAGTGTTTTTATGGCAGACTCTTTATTACCGTTTTTCTATGTCCCATTTATAGCTAAGCTTTATGACATCAAAAGGACAAAATTTGAATAAGCAAAGAAAACTTTTTCTCATATAAACATCATGAAGCGTAGCCGTAAATGATACTCGGTCACTTGGCAGCGCGGCATATCAAAAACTTTTTATGAATTTTCAAAAAATACTGCCCAAAATTATATCAGTACTAAAAAATTACCTACAGATTTTCTTAGACAGTGATAAAGATCATTGAAACCATTAATTTGCCTTAAAACTGACAAAAAAACTTGTTTTTCTATAGGTTGTCGATTTTAACAAATATTTTACAGACACTGAATCTCAAGCCCCTACCACGTTACTATGGACGAATTTCTTCTATGCACAGCATTTGGATGCAACTAGAGAATACGAGAGAGCTCTTACAGTTCTAGAAGAAGCGTTAGAGCACACTCCGACTTTAATTGAACTACATGTAGTTAAAGCTAAAATTCTGAAAGTAAGGTCACATGTTTTTGTTTTTCGCAAGTTTTAAGGAAATGCTATCGAGTGTGTACAATGTAGATGTTTTCCACATGGTATTAGAGGTTTTCAAGCATTTTTAGCCCGGCACAACAAAATCTTCGGGAATTGAGGAAAAAGTAAAATTAACTTTCCAACTCATAGCAGTTTTCATTATTTCTCAAGTTCTTTTTTTGCAAATCTCTTTAATCGACAATGCTAAACAGAACAAAACTATATGGAATCAATTCAAATTCAACTTTATTTTGATCGATTCCTTTCGCTACTGGTATTGTAGGTGTAGTATAATTACTATATTTTTCCACCATAGTATAGAAGAGTATACTTTTTTCTTTGCTCTGACACGCACACGGTTGCATATAATTGGTTAATGTTTGATTTCAAGGGGAAAGTTTAGCTGATCAGTTTAACTATTAGCACATCTCACGCAGTTTGGAAAGTCTTCGACTCTTATAATTTTACCTGAAAATTGCGGAGTAAAGTTGATCTGGGTTTATTTTTTCGCTCTGAATTGTCAGTCCAATCCCCCACTTTGTAAATAATTTTTCGGTCATTTCAAAAACTTCGGATTATCATCAGTTTTAGGGCTTGTATGGGAAAACTATGCAGAAATTTCTCAATTTTTTCGGTCAATGTGACTAAAATAGCAGAATTTTTTTCGGTCATTTGCTAAAAACTTAGGTCAATAACCGTATAACCCTTGCTCAGACTAGACTAAAAATGATTTTAATTGAAATTTTGAAACAATGTACCACTTTTTTTCATGACTATTACGTTGTTTCAGCATCTTGGCGACCTCCCAGGAGCAGTGGTATGCATTGATGAAGCGCAGTCGCTAGACACGGCCGATCGCTTCATCAACTGCAAGTGCGCCTGCTACATGATCCGCAATGACATGATAGAAGAAGCCGATGAAACAGCTGCCAAGTTTACAAGAGTAAGAATAGATTCAAGAATTATTTAATGGGTTGAAAAAGTGCTTAAATGTCACAAGATATTGATGAATTCTCTACTTCAGACGAACTTATGATTCTGATCGACCAGTAATTATTTGCCTAAATGAAGTCCCAATTCTGCTATTATTTCATCACTAACCCTACTATTAAAAAACATCTTCCATTAATTTTTTTTTGAATTTCTGAAATGGTAGCTCTATTTAGATTTATAATTCAATTTGCCCAGGAGTAAAGATAGCTGTTGCTTAAAAAACAGTGCGATGATCAATATGATAATATTGTGGTGAATTTAGGAGAACACTTCGGTTGAAGATTACCTGCGAGAAATGCAGTGTATGTGGTACGAAGTCGAAAGTGCAAGAGCCCATTTCAAAGCCAAACGATTTGGAGAAGCGCTAAGAAAATGCTACGACGTTGAAAAGGTAATTAAATGATGTCCCCTATTTGTAGCCGTATATTTCGTCTTGTTTCAAATGGGTTAATTCGAACGCTGAAGCGTTATGTGTCCCAATTTATTGAAATAACCCGAGGTTCATTCGGGGCAGAATAGTGAAGCCACCCACTTAACATACCATAGCTACCCACCTAGGCAACCAATGGATACCCGTCAACGGTGACCACCTCTGTAGTGATGGAGTGCCCTCTCTTGGAGTGGTGTGGAAAGGAACACTTTTCCGGGTTTTCCAGCTTAGTTGCTTTTTTTTTGGTGAAACAATTCTACTGCACCATGCTCTTATCCATTGGAAAAGACAGGGTAGAACAACAACAAATAATTGAGCAATATACAAATTTTTTCATCTAACCAAAAGCTTTATTTTTTCAAAATTTGGAGATGAATTACTTTTTAGCATTTCTTTGAAATCATGGAGGACCAATTTGACTTCCATCAATACTGTATGAGGAAGATGACACTTCGAGCATACGTTGATATGTTGAAAACTGAGGACACTGTGAAATCGCATCGATTCTATTACGAAGCTGCTAAAATCGCAATAAAGGTACGGCTATGTAACCATTACACCGATAGCCGCTACGGAGTAGAGAGTCAAGGGTAGTTTTCCCGCAATGCAGTGGCTGTTATTTTTATTTTTTGAGGGGTTATCATAAGTGAGCGAGAGTCTATGGAAAGTGAGGAATGATCATCCGCGCGTTTTTCGTTTGCTTTTTGAAGTTTAAAATCTGGGTTTGGGTTGGTGTTATGGTTAGTGTTTCGTAAAGTTAGGATTTAGGTTCGAACAGAACTCTAGTTAAAATAAAGGTTTTAATTTTCAATATATTCAGGTGTACATCCATTTACATGACGAACCTTACAAGACAAAGAAAGCACTTGAAGAGGAAAAAAAGGCATCAATGACTCCTGAGGAGTTGAAAAAGTTTAAAATCAAGCAGAAAAAGGAAAAGAAAAAGGCGGAAGCTGAAGAACGAAGGAAACAGGAAGAGATGGCTGCCAAACGAAAGTAAGTGTTAATTTTCTACAAGTTCTGCTAAAAATAATAAATTGCAATGTTATTCTTGACCATTAAGACTTGGCTGTATTATATGAAGATTGAAAAGCAAGCTCAAAATTTTCAGTAAATTGTTGTTCACATGGGGCGCTCAAAGTCACAAAGAAATTATTTTTGATGAAGACAATTCTTAACAAGAGGCCAAGATAGTAAAGAAAAAGCATAGTTTTAGTGCTCAGGCAAATTTTTGCAGAATTTAGGGATTTTCGTAATCCTATTTTCTAATCATTCATTAGAAGTGAGGGCTGCTAGTTAACGAATGTGGTCGAAATTTTATCAACACTCATCATTTTCAGCTAAAATACGAAAATCCCGAAATTTTGCCAATATTGAGTTAAAATGAACGTGGAAATAACTTCAGACCTGAAACTTATGTGAGCGGCTACAAAGTATTGAGCCATGTTAAGCTTATATCAGCTTATTGTACTTGCCTACATGTTATATGTATAGCAAGTTACATTGCATGGAAACTTGGTGGCCAATATTAACTGGCAGTGTCATAGTTCTGATCCTAAACCATCAATCTCCAATCACTGCTACAGATACAAAACTTATTTAAATCTTCAGTAAAATAAACAACCTTAAACAGTAAACACTAAACACGGTAGAAACGTGTAATTTTTTAAACTTAGTTTATTATTTTGTACTCGATTGTTGTAGTTTTCCTTTTTTTTTTTTTTTTTTTGATTGCTATGTGAAGTTTAGTTTGTAGATTTAGCCTGCTTTGTTGATCTTTGAAGAAAGGACCAATCTTTTTTTAATTTCTGTGTTTCTTAAATCTAAACAACTTCTGTATTGTAGACAACAGAATCAGCGCAATCACAAGAAGGAAGAGGAACAAGAATCAAAGAAGGAAGACACGTTAGACCCCGAAAAATTGGCTTCTGTAAGTTCCAACTTTTCCATGAATATTTTAGACATTGTTGGTTGAATTACGTAGCTCTTTCTTGTGGATGAGAGCATGACACAATGGAATGTAACTTTGTAGAACCCCGTTGTACTGGAGAATCCAGGAAACTGGATATTTCCACACCATTCGAAGAGTGGACGTTCCAGTACTCATTGCCACACAGGTGGCCATTATTGATGGGAAATGGCCTCCGGATACCCATTTTCGGTATTTCCAAACTTTGTCTATGGACATCCAAATTAGACCCAACTAGATTGCATGCGGGCTGATCAAGTCCACGAAAACCGCAATGAGAAAAGAAGAACAGGGTTTTAGTCATTGGATTTCGCGGTGGGAAAAGAAGATAAAGACCAAAAAAATAAATGGTCTTTAACTGCTTTTGAACGAGAGTATACGGTAAGGGCTACAATTGCCATGTTATTATCTTTCACTACGATTACTGAAAATTTCAATGGTGGACCAAAATTGAATTCTCGACGCTGGCTGGATTAAATTTAAGGCCCGCAGGCCAGACTTTGGACATCCCTGGGTTTTAACCCAGTTGAAAGGAGAAAAAAAATAGGATAAAATTTTAATAGGGAAAAAATACCGCCTTTCTGCTTTAGCTGGTATTGTACAGTTGCTATTTGTATATCGCAGGTCACTGATCCATTGGTTCAGGCCGCGAAGTTCTTGGTTCCATTAGAGTTGCACTGTGGAAGTCAGTGTGACACTCACATCCTTGCCTTTCAAGTTGCACTCCGCAAAGAAAAGATTTTGGTCATGCTGCGTTCTCTGATCCGAGCCGAAAAATGCGCCAAGCCCGAAAACGAGCCCGAACTACATGTCTGCAAGATCCAATTCGCCAAAAAAGGTAAGTACTGTAAATGTATAAGTAAAAACGATGCCTTGATTCGTTAGCTGATATTAGTCTGGCGCTTTTAAACATTAATACTACTATCAACTTGCTCAATTTGATTAAAATTTTTTGAGTTGTAATTATGATTACATTTTATTCACCAAGTTGCTTTGGCCCGCAGGAAACAACGAAGGACTTTTCGGTCTTCAAGGGAAGCTATCACCTGTCTTACCACATGCGGTGGAGGCTTCACACTGTCATTTTCATTGCTGAACGTGAAGCAGAGAAGCTGTAAATATCAATTTTCATAATCTTTGGTTTAATCCGACCGGGAATCGAGTATATAATTGTGGTTGTGGTTTAATTACACTGAAATCCCTCATGAAATGCTCAACATACAGTGGCGTAGGAGGGGGGCACTGCCCCCCCTCCCCCCGCTTGGTTTTAAGGTGTCGATCGCGCGTCAAAATTTCGGGCAATTTTGCTCTTATGTCATATTTTTTGGGTCAATGGACTCTTTTTTTTTTTGAGATCACCACAATTCAGAGAGAAAAATAGTCTCAATTTCGGTGACGACCTTTTTTTTCTTTTGGAGATCACCTTAATCTTGACAGAAAAACCTGCTAAATCTGAGTGAAGACCAATCAAAATCATCGGGCAAAATTTATCAAGTCATTCTTCGGGATAAAGTTTGGTGCCCCCCCAAATCATTTTCAGCTTCTACACCCATGTCAACATAGCATTAATTCTTATTGTTTTATTCAAGTTGGTATACATTGTGTATCTTATCTCTATCAAATTTAAGTTTGGTTACAGTTTTTGCTCGAAACGAAACTTCGAAACCTAACTTCAGCAGCGGTTGAACTAAAAGACGAAAAGTGTGTAATGACAAAGTGATATAGCTCAATTGTTCACATATAAACTGTAAACACTCTTTTTAGACTATGTTTGATTTTACTGCTTTATGTTTTACTGTTTTACTGTTGTAGGTTAGTGGTTCATTGATGTAATTTAATCTCGAAAAACTGTGCATGATTTTCGCGATCTTTTTTTTTTTTTTGGTTGGTTAGAGCTCTTGACTCTTTCCTGTGAATGAAAGCATGTTGCTGCAGAAGCTCTACATCACATATTCCTGATAGGCTAGCAAACCAGAGGGAGAAAATCCGCCGTATCTACACCACGCCTATAGTGGGCACCCTTTCCATTGGTCACTTAAAACTTCTTGGGTGGGCGGCTTTACTCCTGTCGCGAATGAAGCACGGGCGAAACTTAGATTGTCCTTTTTTTACTTTATACTCCTTTTTTCAGTTGGTCTTGCCAATGGATTATCAACGCACGTTAGTGACGTCATTGATGAGCATCTTGCCTCCATCTTGAAGAGCACAGACGCAGAAAAATTCAATCGAGATTTTCTAGAGAAGAATTCTGACTCTCTACCACACATTTACGCTGGTTAGTAGTTCGTAAATTTTGCGCAATTTTTGCGAAAATTTTACGTAGTAGTAATCTATCAAAGAAGTTTCACTAAAGCAAAAAGATTTGAAGTCAAATGTGTGATAGCGATGTAATTGGTTATTTTCTAAGTTGCAAAAAAACAGTATCAGCTTATTCATTAATTAGTATTTTAACGGACAGTAAATGTCTTGAGCCAGCGGAAAGGTTTTGTTGTCTTAATGCTTGAAACGAGGCCTTTGCTATGCCCTTTTTAATGCTGAACATAGAAGAGTCAAAACAGCTAGTATTTTTGTTTTAGCTAGACCAGAATCGAATCCAAGCTATCTTCTTCCTTAAGTTAAATCAATTGCTTTTTCATATAATATTCCCAGCTGTTTTGTGCTGGGCAACTAGGCAAAACAAAGGTGGGCAATGGGCATAGCTCTAATTTCTTTGATCTCGCTTCATTCGTGTAGCCTAGAATCGATGAGTGGTTTAATGCCTCAACGATGTCAAATTTTTAGCGGTGCTATTCTGTCTCCGTTTTTCTTAGTCAGTCTACGTTATTTGCCAAGTCAGTTGCATTAGTTTTAGACAAAATGTGAAAATGGCCAAATTGGCTACACAATCAAGTAAATTTGCGTTGTAAAACAACTCATTCAAATTTTCAGCTGCAAGAGCATTGTTCTACTTGGACAATAACAAACAAGAAGAAGCTCTCGATCTCTTGCTCAATGTCAATAAAGGATTCAAAAGACTTACGTGGCAGGTATATGGCTTTCAGCTGTTTGTTAGTATGCAGTTTGTACTATGCTATGCAGTGCAATGCATCGAACACACTTATCATCCGCAGTATGGAAAATACGGAATTTTTAGCTCGAAAATGGGGTTAGAGCTAAGGTTAGATGTAGTGTTGAGTTGGGTTAGGTTTAGGGTTGGGATTAGAGTTAAGGTTTGTGTGAAATTTATGGAAGAATGAAGTTCCGTGTTTTCAACAGACCCATCATTGTAACGTTTCGCTTCAAGGTGAGGATGATTTTTCGTCCTGGAGCCTGATAGGACTACCCAGGTGGCAGTCGCTTGTTGCAGCGGAGTTTTTAGTGGTCACTATCTTGTGTATCCGCCTTTGTAGTCCTCTGATGTCACCTCTCCAGCACCTCTTTCCACCTTTTCTTTGCCCTTTTTTTTATCCTTCCGTTTGCAGCTGTTATGTGTTACCGAACGATGAGCAATTGGACAAGCTATCCATTCATTACAATGTGTATTGTGTAACGTACAGTGCATATTTTTGTATAACCTGCAAGTAAAAAGTGTATTGGTGATTCTCCAATCAGATAGAAATGCTCCATAAATATTAGAGCGAAGTAAGCGCTTCTGTTGTGCTTTTCTAGGTACAAGTTACCATGCCTCAAGCGTCAGTTTTGTCGTAATGTCAGAGCATGTACCAGACCTAGTGGGCTCTGGAGGCTTTCGTTGTATCAGTCATATGCGCGTTCGAATGCAGTGCAATGCAAGAGTAAAATGGTGATTGAGTGAGCTCCATCATGCAAAATATACTGTAGACACTGAACACAAACAGTTATTATGCTTAAAGGCTAACCAATGTTTCTCCGCACTAGATGTTTTACTTTTTGTGTTTTTTTGCTGTTGATTTTCCGCTGTCCAGTTTGAGCACAGTAGCAAGACCAGGAGCGCCAAATTCTGCAAATCTAAATTTTTTGTACAGGTTTGCGAAGAGATTTTGACCGATTTTCGGGGAAAGTTGATCTTTGGCGGTGTTTCGGAGAAAGTTGTGGAGAATTTTCGCTCGAAATGCAGAGACCTCTTCCCTAGAGCATCCGCATTCCTGACGAAAGAAGAAATGGAGGCGAAAATGGCCAAGCCTGCACCGCCTAGCGGAGAAAATGTCGAGAAACCTTCCAACGGCCTGAGAGAACACTTAGTCAATGACAAACTGGCAGGAGATAGCCAAAATAAAGCCGTGTCAGAAAAAGCGCGGCTCCAAAACGCAGTTAGCTCGAAACCGGAAAAAGCTTTGGAAAATGGAAACCCAGGCTCTAAAGAATGCCTCGAAGTTGCTTAGATTAGCCACGATGGCGTCACAAATGCAAATCTTACTCAGTAAGGGTCCTTGTTTTGTAGTCGAGAAGCATGGGTAAGCACATTTTAAGTTTCTACTCAAAACACAAGAGTGGTTTTTAAATTGCATGCTTCGCTTTTCCCAACGACTGCGCTTTTTGTCTAATTGTGTCATAAATGGTTTTGAGATTTCACTTCAACATACAATTTGGGATTGAAATCTGATAGCAGCATTTAAAATCAATTTTTACTGTAATGTCTTGTCCACCAATCAAGATAAACAATAACTAATTCGGTGCAGTAACGTACTAAAAGGCACTTTTATAGTTATAAATATTTATTGCGGTCGCTGGAAAGTGCCAGTATTGAAAATGGCGGTACTCAGTGTTGCGAATCGAAAGTTACTTTCTTTTGTCTTATCTTTTTTTTTCTAAGGCCGTATCACTTGAAATCATAGCCTATTTCCAAACTTTCGCCTCCAAAAAGTAGAACATGCCCGAAAAAGCAATTAAGTATATTGCAATATTTTTTAAACCTAAAAATGGCAACACGGTGTACCGCCATGTTCCAAGACACCGTTTATTGGCCATCGCTACTAAAGAGACTGTTTTGTTTCTGTTGTTTTGATATTTAAAGGCTGTCTGGTTTAATAATAACTAATAAAACTGTTTGAACTTAAAAGTTCGCTCGTTACAATTTTGGTAAAATCGTAAGTGTGTCAGCGTTTAAGTTTTAATTTTTTTGATTAAACAAATTGCGCTTGAACATTTCCGAATAATTACCAGATGTAGACCAGGGGTTTAAAATTGCAGCGTCTGCGGATTAGAACTCGAGAAGGCTCGATTCTGTGCTGGTTTTATAAGTTGTATGATTATTATTACATTAGCTTTTCTGATTTTACAGCTAGCTTGGTTAAGTTGTGTACCCTTATCCCTTATGCATGACTTGAAACCTAAAGTAGTTTTGTTTATTTTTCTGCGATCAAAGATCTCTTTCCATGTGTGATAGGAAACTAAATTTCTGTATATTTAGTCCTGCAGTCTGCGAGCCGAAATCGGGTCAAAGGGAGGTTCAATAGCTTGTTCTAAATGTTCAATTAATAAGAATACTTTCTGTCACTAAAACGCCCTTATATAGAGAATATAGGCTCGATTGCAAGCTTGCTGATATTGCTCAATGCTCATCTACAATGTTGTAAGGCGAAGTTTTTGCTTTCCTTACTGCAGACTTTTTATCGACAATGAAAACAATTATCAATTGCATTTAAAAAAGAGTTTCAGCTCTTTCCAATTTGACCTGACTGCTTTTGATAGCTCCTTTATTTCTGAAGTGTTTGCTTCATCTTCAATATCTCTATTGCTTGTGTATCGTTTTTGACTTGGGTAGATCTTCAAAAATCATTTTGTGTCATTTACAAACTAAATTCAGATGACTTTGAATATCGAAACGTCATAGACGTATTTTAAGATCCCTAGCCATGCTTTTAAGAATCAATTTTGACTTTTTAAAGCAAAGTCTGCAACAAATTTCAAAATTTTCGTTTTTGAATCTCGAAGGATAGTAGTAACGATGTAATCATTAATTCATTAGCTACAAATAATATTGTAGCTAAGGTGCTTGGGACTTGCAGTTTTTCGAAAAGTTGTACATCTTTATTTTTTCAAAATTAGCTCCAAAATGAAGAAAAGCAGCAGGTTATATCGAATTACAAGTTAAGGTTGTGCTTATTTATTCTCCAGTAATTGTGTGTCGTGTTATCCATTTTAATTACAAAAATGCAAAAAAAAACTTTTTGTGGTTTGAGTCTTATTGTGTAGTTATTGTAGTTGTATATTATTATCCTCCGCCACCGGACAGCGTCAAATGCTAACTAAAATGAATGTCCCGCACACTTTTCATTGCGATAGTTACTTCACGCTTGAATAACTTTTCATATGCGGTAACTTCCTGTGATCCAGCGTTCCTATGAATTTTTCTACTTCTCATCAACTGATTTTGCTGCTGGTTCGAAGCTACCAAGCCGAGATTATCATTGTAGAGCTGTTAGCGCCTTATCCAAGGACACTGCTACGTGACCACTGACCAAGGTGTGAGTTAAATCAGATCACGTGATCAAGGTCGTCGTAGAAACACGTTTGCCGTTTTGGCCACCCTGCCGACTGGCAAGCAGGAAATATGGAAACTGATTTCTATCACCTAGGGTGCCATTTCTCTCAACTAAGAATTCCTGGAGCGAAAATTCTCTTCGTGTTTGTCAAGAGAGGAAACACGGCTCGGTAGCTCATCGAATTAGTAATGTAACTACAATATTTCCATGTTTTTTTATCTTATATTTTGTTGATCCATTTAGGCAAAATTATAATGCACCGTAAAGACGTGGCATAAAGTGCAGACTTGCAATCTTGTTACAATTGAAGTGCAGCCCACAATCAATTGCAATTAAGTCACATGTTATCCACCAAGTTGCTTTGGACTAAAATACAGCAAAGTGACCCTTAGAGTCAAGTTGCCCCTGTCTACCACATATGTGGAGGCTCCACAATGTCCCTTTTTATTGCTTAACTTCAAGTAAGGAAGCTGTGAACACCAATTTTTGGTTTGACCTGACCGGAATATTTCTTTCATCAGTAGTCACTCTATTCACTCGACAACTGACGCAGTTAAGTTACAAGGTGTGCGTAGTAGAGGCTGGGCAGCAACGTTTTTCTTTAGGAAAACGTGAAAAATTCTGTTTCTAATACGATGTATCAAGCAGTTGCATACCGTTGATCGCGCATATGCGATCAAATTAACCGAATAATCGTTTAGTTTAAAAAATGCATAATTTCCACAAAAATCAACCTGCTCGCCTTAGGCGGTGTTTTACGACTAATCGAGAAAATCTAACGTAATTAAAAGTTAAGGTGGATTTACACAGTAACCGTTTTTCGTCCGCTTTTGTCCGTTTTTGTGCATTTTTTCTTTTCAATGGAAAAGTATGTTTTTTTCGTCCGCATTTTTATATACGTCCATATCCGCACCGACCAGACTGTCATAGTCTGGACTAAAGTTTTTCGAAAAAACTTTTTTGTGAAGGAGTACAGCCTTAATTTGAAACATCGCTCTCATCATATATACGCAAAATTTTGGAACAAAATTTCTATCAATATCATAGCTTCATAGGCGTAGCCTGGATTGTTGATGGGGGGGGGGGGCAAACCATAAATCACATGCAATTATCAAGTCAAAATCTTTCATTATACTCGCTGGATTACGCCGAAGCGTGAAACGAGTTGGCGGGGCCCATCTCCGCGTCATTGCGCCCGGGCAGCACAGCTCCCTTCGAGGAAATGTCGCAGCGGTGGCGAGCCGTTGGTAACACTGTGTCTGATTTGACCGGCCCGAGATTTGAACCTCAGACCTCCCGTTCCAGAGACGAACGCGTTATCACTCGACCAACTGGCCGGTGCATGCAATGATGTCATCAGAAATTTTTGAAAGAGGAAGTTTTTGTGGGACAAAGATATTGTAGATAGGAATATCCTAAGCGGTGGCTTGCGTGTTGGCACATAACCAGGGTTTTGTTGTAGGAAAAGGTCTAAAACCTCAAGTAATAAGCGTAAATGTGTAAATTGGGAGACGTATTGAGCAAACTAGTGTAACTCAAACGTATCACAGACGGGGGTCTGGGGGCCCAGCCGCTGGACGATTTTTTAAAATTATTTTGGAAAACTATCTATTTTAATGGCATTTGATCATAATTGGCACGTGTTCAGAGCCATTAGAAGAAACTAAATTCTAAACCTTAAAAAGCCAATTGAAAAAATGAAAGTCTTCAATCCTCCTTTTACTTGCAGTTAAAGACCAAAACTCGTTTAAAATCTTGCACTTTGGGGTTAAATTTGTAAGTGATTTGGCCCAGGTAGGGCAAAGTAAAATACATCGCATCGTACAATATTTTAGCAGGAAATAATTATCCTCTCGAAGATTTTTTTTAGAGATTTTTGTTTTTTTCACAAAAATAGCCATTTGTTGGAGTACATATACTACCACGGGGCCCAGGCCACGTCAATTGAAATTTAATAATTTGTTCAGTCATATTATTGCCCGGGCTGGGCAACCTAGCCTGCATTGCGCGAGGTCTTTGGCACTTTCGAGATTTTCGGAACATATTTCTGCCAAATATATGTAAAGACCAAAAAAAGTCCCACCATCTGAGCGCGTGGCCCTCAGCTGGTACTGTGCCATATGGTAAATCCGGCCCTAGTTATTGAATTATGCTCATAAAAAGGTTACATGAGGACAGTAACTGTAGCACGCAAAGATGCTAAAAAAAACTACAACCGAATAAACAAGTCTTTTCTGTCACGTTTTTATCACTGGTGGCATTTTATCCCTGGTTACGCTTATGATCAATATGTAACAATCTAGGCTACTTAGTGCGAACTCACTAGCGTACGCAGGATTTTCGAAAGGGAGGGGGCAGGAAATTTGAGAATAATGAAGATAAAAAAAGGTCTTCACTTAGAATTAGTCCGTTTTTCTGCCCAAATTTAGGTGAAGGCCAAAAAAAAAGGTCTTCACCCAAATCCAGCCTGTTTTTATCTACAGACTTTCTGCCCAAATTCCAAACAGGGGGGCCGTAACTCAATTTTGCAAACTATTCTTACTTATTTATGCGTTACTGGCATCCCAAAGGGGGGCCATGGCATCATGCCCCCCTCTAAATACGCGCCTGTGCGAGCTTGTAAAAGTATGGATGAAAAAGCGCATAATTTTTACACGGAGAAGCAAATACGTAAAAAAACGGACAGAAACGCATAGGCCAACTCAACTGTGTAAATTAACCTTTGTTTATACGATAGGTAGCAGTTGGACAACAGGGGTTTCTAAACGGAGAGAATAAGTTAGAACGAGATCAGTAGTGCATATTTGTAAACTTTAAAAAAAGAAAAGCATTTATTACAGCATTGCGTTGATGCAAAGTTTTGCATACCGGTAAAATAAAGCACAAAATCTCGCGACTCATTGAAAAAATAAATGTACTGTACTGTACTGTAATTTGGTTTAATAACAAGCCATTTTAGGATAGATGTTTGAATAGGCTTAAATCTAACACTATTTTTTAACTCTTATTTGGGATAGTGACTGTTTAATAGCATCAAATTTTGAATTGCATGAAAGTTTCTTGACATAATAGTTCAGGTGGGGTGACACTACGCTAACCTACCCTTTTATCTTAGGCTCTTAGTTGTGTCTGCGTGAAAGCAGTCAAATATGATAAACATCAAAATTATATTGACTGGCCAAAATTTACGAAAAGGAAATTTTTTAAAACCTTATCTCACGTATCCGAAAGTTTTACAAAAATTTTTGGAGTCGCTCCCTATTTTTCTGATTTTTATGCATTTTCTAAATTATGGTTAACTGCTTTTATCTTCGAAATGCGGCATCACTCTGGCACCACTCTGTTTACCGATTTTAACTCAACGTGTCCTCACTCAAGAAGAGCATTGTAAAATGGTGAAACCGAATTAGTGCAATGACCAGTTTGTTGACCATATCCATACCCACTACTTAAATTACTGGGGGACACGGGGGACGCGTCTGCAATTTAAGTAGTGGGTATGGATATGGTCAATAATCGAGAGTTAGCGTCCCCTTATCGAGATTTGAGCGCTGGATGATCAGACGAAAAAGAGCCAGCCAAGACGAACAAATCCTAGAAATCCCGGCCGAATATAGTCCTAAATTGCGGTGAAGATCTTTTTAAAGGGACAGCAAAGTCTAATTTTACCTCAATTTTTCATATGCAAACAAAATTTATATTTTTAAAGTTTTTTTTGAGACTAATTTTAGAATTCTTCGACTTCTATATCGAAAGATATTTGCATTTCTTTTTCCCGCTATTTATAGTATTTCTCTTCACTTTTTAAAAAAAATTTGAATTCTACCGTTGGTGTCGCTGTGCTCTGTTGCTATAACCATAACCACGCAAGTCAAGCTGTTTGCAACATGTAGGCCTAAGTCAATAATGGCGTACTGTACTGCAGTGAAAAAAGCTGACACTACTACTGGTATAAAATAATTTGAAAAATGAACACATTAAAAAACTGTTCAGCACTATCCTACGGTATTAACCTGTATCAGTATCTTCTGTGCTCACCTACGGTAACTGAAATCTACTCGTAGTAAATCTGAACTGAACTGGGTAACTGAACTACTGGAACTAAAAGCTGTTTCACTTCTGTAGTTATCAAGAGGCAAATTATTTGCACTTAGATTTCTTTAATAAAATTGTAGTTGATTTAAACTTCGTGGTCTTCTTAACCTACCGGTATATTACCGATACATTGCAGATTTAAGCTACGGTATCATAGGCCTGGTACCAACACCTTAGACCTCCTTTCACTACCAATAACCTACCTATAGATTTTAAAAGCTATAAAGCCTAGTCTAGTGCTTTTTCACACTAAGTTTTCCTCTACTAATTACAGGCAACAACTAACTTTCACGGTCACTTCAGTGGTAGCCTATAGGCCTATGATTCAAGTTTCTTTGTAAGTGCAACAAATCGAATACCTTTTGCTAAAAGAAACAAACTCAAATAAAAAAGTGTAATTTTACTTTGGAAAAGCAAGTTTACTTGCTAAAGGCACAGCAAAAACCCATCCTACCCCGATCGATACCCACGATCTGGCAAAGCTCGTTTGAAAACACAGCTCATTTGAAAATTTGATGGTGTAATGTTGCCACAGCCGAAATTTCGTCCCGTTAAGTCAAAATCTGTCCCGTTAAAGCTATTTAACTACAAAAAATCAAAGAACGGGACAAAAACGTTAATAATCAGTTATTTTATTCATTATTAGTGTTAAAATTCAAAAATTAGACTTTGCTGCCCCTTCAAGACCTTTTTTTGGTCTTCACCTGATTTCGGGGAAAAAACACTTCAATTACCGGCAAAGACCTTTTTTTCTTTGGTCTTCATTCAATTTAATTCGGCAACGGAAGTAGTTAATTTTCTCTAAAGTGCTTTCTCAGGTCAAATGCGTTTGGTCAAGACTGCAAAAGCGTCCCCCTATGCAAAATTTTACAGTTTAAGTGCTGTCCATACCCCCCAAAATAAAAGTACTTAAAGGAAACTACACAATAAATGAAATAAATCAAAACCCATATAACTTCAATTCCTGCTCCGAATCATACGACTGCCTAACCATAGTTCTCACAAATAATGTAACATCAGCAATCTATCAACAAGCTACAGTTTAACAATCCATTGTGCATATGCATATGTTCGGATTGACGTAATAAAGAATCGACCAGATCAAGCTTTAACTTTGTGGCTACGTTGGAGCTGACTCTACAATATCTTGTGCGTAACTGAATTCTATCTGTTAGACCATAGATGATCTATTAGACCATAAATAGAATTCAGTTACGCACAAGAAATTGAAGAGTCAGCTCCAACGTAGCCACAAAGTTAAAGCTTGATCTGGTCGATTCTTTATTACGTCAATCCGAACATTTGCACAATGGATTGTTAAACCATAGATTGTTGACAGAGGTGGAGTCCTCGAGGACGTCCTTGGCCTCGAGGACGTCCTCGAGGACAGATTTTGAAGTCCTTGGCCTTGGCCTCGAAGGTCAGGTCCTTGGCCTTGGCCTCGAGGCCTCAAGTCCTCGAAAATTGGCCTGTCCTCGGCTCGAGGACAGCACTATTTTTTGGAAAGTTAAAATTTTGTGGAGCGGTTGAAAAATTTTTTGGAAAGCGTTTTTTCGTGGAGATCGCTTGAAAAATTTTTGTGAAGACCTTTTTTTTTTTTGGAGATCGCGTGAAAAATTTTTGTGAAGACCTTTTTTTTTTTTTTTTTTTGGAGAGCACTTGCGCTTTGTGTCCTTGGTCCTTGGCCTTGGCCTCGAGCATTCCTGTCCTTGGCCTCGAGAGTGTCTGTCCTCGGAAAGGCTGTCCTTGGCCTTGGCCTCGGATTTTTTTTGTGTCCTTGGCCTTGGCCTTGGCCTCGAGCCTTGTGTCCTCGACTCCACCTCTGATTGTTGATCCAAAGAATCAACCGAGCCGGTTGATGGCTGTAGGACGCGTCCATGCGATGCAGGTGTTTCGTAATCATTTTGATCTCTGATTGCTCTACCGACTGATTATCAAATGCCTGAGAGTCAGGTGCAGCACCTAACACATGAATTCAGCCAGCCTGGTCTATGCAGTTTTGTGCACTGGCATTGTGATTATGATCTGCGCCTCAATGGTAGTGCATAACTGCATAAAGAGCATAGAGAGCATACCGGCTGAATTCTTATACCATGTGCTGCACCTGACTTTCAAATTTTTAAAATCAATTAATAAAGCAATCAGAGATGATTGATTGATGATTGATTGGTGCATCTTTATCCTCCTATCACGAGAAAGCGACGGTGCGCTATGTTTTGGACGAATCCGCACCCGCTTAGGAGTTGACCATTTTCCGAGCTTTCCTGTTGGCGTTTTGACTTCTTCCCACGTAAATTTGCTGCTTGTTCGAAGCCACCAAGCAGAGATGATTATCGTAAAGCGTCTTATCCAAGGACGCAACAGCGTGACCAGGGTGCGGGTTGAACTCATGATCCTGCGATCAGAGTCGTCGTAAAAACGACGCCTTTACCCATTCGGCCACGCTGCCGACACAGATCGAAATGACATCCATTCCGATCGTAAGCTCTTTATTAGTAGCTGGAAACTGACAGTTTTGTCTTTTTTCCTCGTGGCTCATTTCTTCTAAAATTATGCCAATTCGTCCAATCAGTGTGACCTTTTTTTTCACCGTTCACTCGTTCTACAAATATGTCCAACCAAATTAGTGGAATACGCGTGACTTTAAAAAACCTTAGCAACAAGAGCAAACTTTTTTTCTTTAATTCTCTTCTCTTTTTCTCCGCGCGTCTGTTTCTAGTCTAATAAATAAAGAAACCAAGTTCCTATCCTTGATGTAAAATTTTGAAAATGTACGAATCAGTGTGAAGTTAATCTGACGTAATTGCGTTCGAAATTTAAAACAAAAAAATCGATGAAACTTCTTTCAAAGTGCAAATTTAAATTTAATTGATTGTGGAAGAAAATACAATGACAGTTTTTGTTCGGAAAAGTTTGTTGTATAAATTACAAAGAAAGTACTGTATCAGATTACTAAAACTGGAATTAAGTATTGAAATTTAGACAATATAGGTTAACCAAAATGAACTCAACTATAGTCAGCTGAGTGTGTTTGGTTCTAGCCTAGCCAACACAATGCGGGTAGCTTAGCGAATTCCTATTTTATACAGTTTATTACTAAATGGTTTTAGCATATTAAAGATTTTATATATTTTTGTTCGTTTTTCATTTCAGATTGTTAGATATAGAAAAGTCTTGGATATTTTTGTACAGTAACAAAAACAGACGAAGAAGAAAGGAATTCTGCTGTAACCTTTTGTGACCTCTCTAGTCAAAGGCAAGCCTGGACGTGTGAAGAATGGTGGACATGGACTCATTAGCAAATCTTATCCATCTAAGGAGTTACTGATGAAAAGAATAGATGACAAAGCTCAATATTATTAATGTAAGTCTGTACTGTAGTCTGAAGAAATATTTTATTCTGTATTACTAGGCCTATTAGAATTTTCGATTTGTAAATAAAGATCTGTAGCCTAATGCTACAGTGTTTTCTGGTTATCTATCAGTTTGAATAGCAGGAATAGGCTAGTATCAGAATATCTCAGTGTCTAATATACAGTAGCCTTCTGCAGTGCAGTTGCCTAAAATCAGATCATCAAAGAGAGCTAAGAGAGATTAAAAGAGACTGCCTAATAGTAATATTAAACTGTTCTGTGTTGGTGTTAGAAGCACTCCAGCAGGCTATTACACATACAGCAACAGTATAACTGGTCGTGTTGCCAGCATTGAAATTGAGAAATTCAAGTAGGCTAGCCTATTTGCGTAAACTGTAAATGTTCAGGCGATTGATAAATTATTATTTGCCTAGTGTGCTGCTTTAATTTGAAAGAAAGTTTTGACTTAAATCTATTTCAGTATTCTTGCTAAAGAAGCGTGGTTTGTTTTTAGTTCTACTTTAAAGCTGAGTTCTAGTCTAGACAAATCCTGAAGTACAGTACCATACTACCAGTAGCACACTGCACATCTTAAAAAACTTGAAACATATTGCAAGAAAAACAAAGTTTTAATGCTATCTAACTGCTAATTTCAAAGAGATTGTGAGACATTAAACAAGTATCAAGAGCATTAGAGAGCAAACAACTTAAAGTTTCACGAAGTAATTTGAGGTAGTGAAGTATCCTGGTATTGTTACATCATCTCAAACCTGCTGAAATTCAAAACATTATTTTGAAGTGGCTAATCAGCTAAATATTTAACATAATATTATAGCGTATTTTCCAAACTATAAGCCACACCCAAAAAATTTTTTCATAAAATTTAGTAAGTGCGGCTCAGGTGTGCTTTAGTTATGTATGGAAAAAACAATAAAATGACATACGGTAAATTATTTAGTTTTCCCTCTTTTTTTACCTGTGTTATAGCAATTCAATCCTTAATTAAAACATATGTGTCTTATACTCCAGTGCACTTTATGTATGGAAAAGAGTCAAATATTTTGGATGTGCGCCTTACAGTCCGAAAAATACGGTAGCCCAATCATTTTGCTTTTAATAGCTTTTATGACATTTGTCTGATTACGACAACTGAGATCAATAAATAACAATTATTTATTTAAACTAGACTGTAGCCTAACTATTGAAAGTTGCAAACAATATTTTGAAAATTTAAACAGTTGAAAGTTGTTTTTGCTTGCAAGCACCCAATTTTTTTGCCATTTATTATATTAGTATACTCTAGATGAAAAAATCTTAGAGTTATGATACCACTACATGATGCCAGTTTTTATATTTCCTATTATTTTTTAGTATCACTATGAAATAGCAAAATTTTGTTAGTATTTACTTGCCGGATTAAAGTTCATTTCTCTAAAGTTTGTTGTCAATGTGTTTGATTGCATACTTACCTGACACAGATTAAAACTGTTTAACTATTTAAAAGCCTTGAAAATAAATTTAAAAGAAATTTAGGTCTAGCTGTATTTTTCAAACTTGAATTAATTTTAAAATTGCAAAATTCAAATTATTAAAAAATTTTGGGCAGAGTTGATCTAAAATTACGTCTTACCAACCCTATTTATTTGCTTTCAAAAGTGGATTTATTTAACTGAAACAATGCAATAAAACAATGTGTATTTGTTGTTGGAGAAAGTTGAAATTTTTTTAAATCGGAAATTCTCAGTCAAAATCAATGATTAAAAATAAATCAACTTAAATTTTCTTAGATTCAAATTTAATAAAATCTTACCTAGAACCAGATAAGAATCTGTGTCATTGCTTACATTGGTCTACTCACCTTTTTTTGTGATGCAATGATTCCTAACTCATATAATTTTTGCAGAAAACTTTCGGGCTTGCATTGCTTTGGAGTTAGTGAATTGTGTTATAAATCGCTTTGAATGTGAAACTCTTTACCAAATAGCCAAAATTCACTCATTTTTGGAAAATTTATCAATTATTCACACAATTTATTCATGAAAATTCTTCCAAGTTGTAAAATTATTACTCCATTACATCGCAAGATTAGTTTTTTTGGAGGTATTGAACTGTTGTTGAGCTAAATTTTTAATAGGTAGCGAGAACAAATGAGCCATTTCAGTCAAAATGATTTGAAAATTCAGTAGGACTTTTCCTGATTATGCATGCAACATCAAAATTGACCACAACCATAGTGAAATGACTTAATATGTCTATTTGGACAATCGACTAAAAGTTTTAGATAGTAAAAATGGAACCTCGTGTATTCATTTAATTGTATAACAATTTACATTGCAATAGATGTTATATTGACATGTAGAGTGCCAAAATTGTGTACGTAGTTCATATTTACTGTCTAGTTTTTACTACAGATAATGATTTCATTGGATAAGTGATTAGCACACAACATAATGCTTGTGATTTATTTTCTTGCTTTAGTGTCATTGGTTAGTGAATGGTGTGTCAGATTGTAACATTGCATAGGACAATATTAGTATGCGCATAAATACTTCACAGAAATAATGAAATGGAAAAGAGTATGAGAAGAGTTGCTATGGTCTTGCTTTCACATGAGATATGTGGCTTTCTTCTCTTTTTGATTTTGTAGCAGAGTTCAATTTCAAATTAGGTACTGTATTGACTTGCTTATCTACTGATTTTCGATTTTGTAATCTTTTGAAGTATGTTTTTGCTTTTATTTATTTAACAATACTATGTTATGACGTTTTATATAAATATCACAAAGCAGCTGTTTGGTAGGGTTTGCGGCAAAACTGCATCTTATAGTAATTTCTTCATTTTTAAGTTGAAATTAATTAGCAAAATTCTTTAATAATGTGTTGACTAAATTGTATCAAAATTATTCGTTCTTCCTTTTAGTTGGATATTTTGGGCTGGCAGAAGTTGAGCAAAAATTATTCGTGGACCATGGTTACTTTTGGCAATTAATAGCAAAATAGTTAAAAAGTAACACAAATTTTTTCTGCCTCTATATTGTTTATATCTAGGTAAAGATTGAATTTTTTGTTGAACTTGCAGGCAAACACATTGCTCGTTCTGAGCGATTCAATTATTTCTTCAAGTGCCTCAAGACAATACGTTACAGACTGAATAGGATGTGTTCGGCCACTACTCCCGGATTCGGGAGTAACATTGCGGATTACGACGTTTTGAACATGATTGGGCGTGGTGCATTTGCCTGCGTATACCGCGCCACTTGCAAACGTAATGGACGAAATTGCGCCATAAAAATGATCGATAAAAGAAGCATGCGCAAGTCGGGCATGGTATCTCGAGTACGGAGTGAAGTCGAAATCCACGCACAGTTAAAGCATCCTTCCATTCTCGAACTTTACCACTGTTTCGAAGATCCGGACCACGTTTATCTCATTCTTGAACTCTGCCTGAAAGGAGAATTAAACAGATTTTTAAAGAGCAAAGGGAATATTTTATCAGAAGACCAAGGTGAGAACTGTTTGGTATTTTGCAGTTTTTTTTAGTTGGCACTACATGATTCTTCCGTGAGGGTGAGGGAGGAGGTGGAAGAATTACAGACAAAACCAGTCTGACCATCTCTTAAGATTTGGCTTGACGTTCTAAATGAATGAAAGAAATTTCATGGAGATCTGAGAGATGCAGAAATTTTTGGCGGGGGTGGTAACATAACATTTATGCTATTATTTATCATACAGCATTCCAAAATGCGCTACAATAATAGATGCTTTCGTGTTTATAATATTGACCCCTGCAGTTCATTCGCAATTGATCTAGTTTTCTCATAGTTTCGGAATTAAAAACATTTTGAAAATTTCAACTTAATCCATTTTGGATTTTTCTTTTTTCAGTTCGTGAATTTATGACCCAAATAGTGGAAGGGATGTTATACCTACACGCTCACGGCATTTTGCATCGTGATTTAACCCTAGCTAATATGCTGCTCGACGATTCCTGTCACATAAAAATTGCCGATTTTGGTCTCGCAACCAGGTTGACACTTCCTACAGACAAGCACTTCACCATGTGTGGAACACCTAACTTCATCTCTCCGTAAGTCGTTACGTTTTGACAGTATTAATGGTGACTTTCGATATATTTTTTATGAATGCATAGCCAAAGTATTTTGCCAGTCAAAAGTCGTTTTCATGTTTTTGATGTAAGGAACATCACTTCAGCTACTTTCCCATATTAAAGTTCTTCTGGAAGCCCTTGGTGCTTCTCGAAAAAGCCGTTCCGGTCGGTCTGAGGCAGAGCTGTTCGAAGTTTTTCGATGGAGCGCAAAATGAGATTTCGCAAAGGTGCCCACCGCCAACAGATCAGACGAAAAAAGGTCTTTGTTCTTTCTTCTGGTCATTTCGGGTCGTAAAGTAGTATTTGCGCTGATTCGCTGTCGTAGCTGCAGGATATTTTCGGTCGAAAAAAAAAAATGAAGACTGTACGCAGGTCGAATAAAATTTCTTAGCGGGCCGCAAGTCGGACTTTCGCTCCTGCTCTAAGGTCACAAACCATGAAAACGATTATTTAAAATGTAGACCGGTACTGTTGGTTACTTCAGCCGATGCTTTGAAGTTCATATTTGAAGAGATTTTATCTGAGAATGTATATATATATATAATTTAATTTATTTGCTCTTCAATTGCTGCTGGAAGTAAGCAGTTGATCAGTCACGAATCTTGGGTCTTTGCGGAAGTTGGGAATTTCTGATAGCTTTAGTGGGTGTAGACTTGAATACTTCATCGCTCTTTAAATCAACGTTTAAAGGGCCTTATTATATGCGACAATCGACATTGAATTGTTTAATGTTTTATCTTTCCATCTTTTCACACTTTTATTTGCTTTTTAACTGCCGCAGTCGAAAGTTCGATCTATTACGGTCGAGTGTCAAAAAGTGATTTCAGATATTTAATATTCCACGATTGCCGTTGTAATCTGTCTTTCATGACAGCTTCATCACGTCCGTTAGGTGTTTGAAAAATATTTTCTCGCGATGAAGCCTGCTCTATTTTTGCGTTTACATTTTTTCTATCGTATGTTTATTGCTAGATTTTTGCAGTGATTCGCTGTGGTATATGTTACAAATTAAAAATTATGAATAGTTGAAATTTAATTTTTTACCGCAGGAAAATCAACATGATGTAATTTAATATTGGTTTTATTTCATTATTATCTGTTACTGATCTTATCTTAACTGGTTTAATGATTTAATTTTTGATGATTGTCTTTTTCGCTCCATTTTCATTTCATTTTTTTATGTTTAGTTTGCAATTTAGGATTAAATATTACAAAATAGAATTAAATAGAGGTTTGCAAATGCTTTTTCCAGACACTATTATGCAACTACAGGTAGGCATGCTTTCATTGTGTACCAAGCTACAATTTTTGTTGATCTTCGATGATACTTTTACGTTAATGCTTTTTTCGAAGAAAAGATAATTTGAACGTGTTTCAGATGCAATAAATTAACTGTTCGTGTTAAATAGTGTGATGACGTTATTGGCGATCTATTCAAATTTACATTTTTACGCCTAATGCAAACTTCACACGCTAGATCTCAAGTAACGACTTTTCGGTTGCCTTTTTTCTTTTTTTGTGTCGAGATATCTCGATTGCCGTTCTATTGTCAATGGAACGAACGTTGGGTCTCGCTTTTGCCTTTCTCTCGCCAAAACAAATATGCGTAATTGTGCGATCCAGCGGGCCGCGGACCAAAATGTACAAGGTCTGGGCACGCTCTCGCATCCAAACTAGCTGTATATCTTGTCATTAAGATGTCGTTTATTTGATCAATGCCGGTTTTAACGGTTTAAATGTTATTTACACAATCATGTTTGTCTCTGTCTTATCTATCTTTTGCTATGACGAAATATCTAAAATCCATGTGAATCGAAGGATTATAATACTTTTTTATTCTTTAGTTTGATAGTTCTATCTAAATCTCTGTATTTTACATAACCTTTGAATAATGGAAAAGCGTTACAGAGTCTTTTTATTTTTGTTTGCTCTCTTTTAAGTTCTTTTAAATCGAATGTTGAAGGGTGCAGGGCAGGCATTTCATCAAAATCAAACATCCAAAGCAAACGATGGATTAATGAACGAACTTTTGGTTGTGGACGTTCTTTTGGGCGGCCGATCCTAAATAACTCCATTCAAAATCAAAAATCAAGAAACCCGACTTAAGGGCGCAGACGAAACGGCGCAGGGGCATAAAACTTATCCTTTCTAGTTGAATAAGATGATAGATGATTTATAGCCCATTTTGTTCGTTTTTGTAGTTTTAAAAAACTTCCGTTAGATTCTGGTTTTAAATAAATTTGGCTTAACACCAAAAAACTCGCAAATTTTAATTGATCTTTTTTGGGTTGCTGTTTGTTTTGGCTTTTGGTTGTGGTGGTAAGCGGTCGTTGGCATTTTTTCTTGCATTGGTGTACATTTTTGTGGATGACGTTAAAAATACTAGGGTGGGAGAGGAAAAGTCAGTGACGTTATCAAAATTTGCTTCAAATGGCGTTGTCTAGTCCACTTGTTTTAATTTGGAATATACGGAATCTTTTCGTGTTTAAATTTTTTTTTTCAAATTTCTAAGTTCCAAATATTTTCGAAAACGGTTCAACGACCAGCATTTCAGGTGTTTAAATTTATGAAATAAGAATTTATTACATTTCATTTCCAAGTTTTGGGTTATTATCAAATTCTTAAATTTGAAGTGCTTTGGAAGCGGTGAAAAAACTGAGTTTTGAAGAAATGTTGTAAAGTAGCGGTACTAGAATTTGTTTTCGAATTGCACTATCTCTTGACTACGAGTAACTTATTCAATGGATCTACTTCAGAAATCTTTTCAGTCTGGATTAGCAAAATTGACTATTGTATTGACTTGCTAAACTGTTGTGTAGTTATTCTAAGCTTTACCTACCGCTTAGGAATGTTGAGTTCATCAAACTCATGAAACTTTTTTATGATCTTCTGTGCTGGTCATAAATGTTAGTTGTGATAAAAATAAATAGACGGTTAAGTTTTACCGATTAATTATGTTGCGTTCTTTATTTCGTTAAGGACAATTTACTGCAATATTTATGCTGGCTTTGTCTTTTTGTAGCAGTTAAAAATTTATCGTGATCGCAAACAACCGTTTGTTAAAGTTCGGTTATTGTTCTGTTCTTTTATTAGTATTGTAGTACGACATGTTATGGATACTTTACTCTTCACCGTCCGCAGCATACGTCAGTTAAAGTGTGACGTAGGCAGGTTTAGACAAGAAGTAAATTAACACTCCGACTAAGATCATTGATTACAGTACCCGTAATTTGTGAGATTTAAACGTCCCTTTAACCAATCAAATCTTTTTATCACAGCATTTGATTTTGAATTTCGGTAGTTTTGTGATCTAACGGCTGCGTAGTATTTGATGAGAAGGTTTTGTTGAGTTCACTTTCAATTTTGAAAGTGTACAGTATTGGTTTGAAACCAGCTGCTCCATGCATGATGAACGGTAACTATGAGTAACTTAAAACGCCGGAGAGGATAAAGTTTTTGCTTTATTGGAATTCAGATTTTCTTTAATCGCAAAGTGAATTTAAGCTGTGTATGGAGGAGGAGTGTGGATGGCTGTACACAGTTTTCAGTGTTCTCTCTAAGTTTTTGGCTGACGGGCTGGTGTCCAAATCTTCTCAAAACAAATGCGTCTTGAGAGGTAAAAAATGCGTTAATGCGCCTTAAACTTTGTACCAATTTTGTATTCAGAATTCTTGGAGTAAAAACGGATTAACTCTTGAAAACTTCGATAAAACCAGGCGATAATGGTATAAATATAAAATAAAGTTTAAATTTAAAAACCGTATCCGTATCGCTTTGAGACCTAGTGTGCCAGTTTAGATTTTAGTATTCATGGTAAACTTTTTCAAGTTCTTTTTCAAGTATTCATGGTAAACTTTTTTAAAAAACATGGTAAACTTTTTCAAGTTCTTTGGTCGTTGTAACAGACCTGGTGGAATTTTTCCTGTCATTCACTGAAAATTTTTGTTCAATGACCGTTAAATGACCGAAGCTGGCGGATTTCATGAACGTGTATGTCTTTGCTTTGCAGTTTAATTAATTTAGTTAAAATGATTTTAGTATTCAGAATACTAAGAGCCATGTTCCTGTATGTTTGCTCACTTAATTCTAAAATTATGTAGTCATCATATGGTTATATTATCAAAATTATATAATCATCATACGGCCGCAAAATGTTTGCTGTGATTTATAGAACTGCTGATTCGCTGTCAAAAATCGGTTTAGTTGTAACACCGGTGATAAGCAGCCCACATTTTAAGCTTTTTCTCAAGTAAGGGTGAGCAATAAGCAGTATATCTTTAAGTAGGGCTGCTCAATGCGCTCAGCCACTCCAGTTCCTTGTAGGTCCGAAGCGGTTGAATATGTCACAATTGCAAGGGCAATTTTAGGAATTGCGTGCAAAAACATGGTAAATTTTTTCAAGTTCTTTGGTCGTTGTAACAGACCTGGTAGAATTTTTCCTGTCATTCACTGAAAATTTTTGTTCAATGACCGTTAAATGACCGAAGCTGGCGGATTTCATGAACGTGTATGTCTTTGCTTTGCAGTGAAATCGCAACTCGAAGCGCCCATGGTCTCGAATCGGATGTCTGGTCACTGGGCTGCATGTTTTACACATTTCTCGTCGGAAAGCCACCATTTGACGTGAGTGGGTTTACTGTCAAGCATTTATTAATTTAATTAAAATTGAATGCAAAATTGCAAAAACACACCGTACGCAGTGTATGGCTTGTTTTCGTTTGCTGTTTTCTGAAACAACGGACTAAGATTTAATCGTTATTTGCCTTTTTTGAGATAAAAATTTCTCTAAGGAGGATTTTGAATTTTTGCTCGTAACCAATCATCCGAAAGTTTGATGAAATAGAGTAATTGATATGAGTCACCACATTCTGAAGTGGGCCAAATCGACTTGGCCCAAATCGCTTTTTATTAGGTATTCAGAAACTGCATGTAAAGCTCCATGTATGGACTAGGTTGGGAAATCTTATTCAGCTTAATCTTCGAAATATAACCTGTCGAAAAGTGGGTTAAGTAACTTGACCCATTAGTGAAACTGTTTTGACTCTAATAATTGTTTCATAATGGGCCAGTAATTAAACTTGGCCCACTATTTCTAGACAAAAATTGTTACTTGGCCCGAGAGTCCCAAATTTTAATTGAACTTTAATACGAAGAACAGTGGGATGTATGACCCATACCCCTTAACTACTTGCCACAAACTCCGCACACACAGGCATAATATATACCGTTGGCCTTTTTGCGGTCTTCCACTCGTTCCGTGAGATTTTGAATGGCTTACTGGTGCCATCATTTGGCATGGTATGATAAAACAAGCTTTATCCTCCACAATGATTGATGTTGTTGCATCATAGATCGATTGTTTCGGTTGCTACGGTACGGTTATTGATGACAGAATTACACGTGCTCCAATTTATTCTTTATTTTGTCACTGATCTAGTGGTCATCCATTATGGAGATCGTTCGTTGGTAATCATTCTGAATTGACAGTGAATGAAGCTCGTGAGCTCTTAGTTGCGCTTTAATGCATATGTAATTGTGCAGTCCTGACGGTGAATAACGGAGCTTTAATTGGACTACATAAATGGACTAAAACAAAAAGAAAAAAGATGAGAAATTAAGAAAAAGCTGATTTGGCCTATTTTGCAAAGTAATTTGGCCCATTTTGCACACACACAGTATGAAAAGGAAAAACGATTTTTTTTGTTTATTTATTGTAAACATAACCAAACGCAACTGTGTTTCTTCCCATAAGAAAATAGCTTCTTGGCGCTTTTTCCTGAAACAGTTACGTACTTGCTACATACAGCAACAAAATCGTAAACGAACTTTTCACAAATCATCGATTTTCTCAAATTGCGATTTTTTTACTTGGCCCACTTTAGAATGTGGTGACTCATATGGTATGCGGTAAGCCGGATTCCATATTTCCCAAGTGTGCCCTTCCTTTTAGCACATCTTTAACGCAAGGTTTTGCTGAAAAAAGTAGAACAGCGAATCGAATTTGTGCACTAGCACAAAACGACGTTGTCGAATTGTCAAAGCATCGTATTTAACTTGAGATAAAGAGAATAAAGCGATAGATTGTAATTATAAGGGTACACTTCGTAGAAATGGACTCGGGTTCACTGGCGTCTATTTCGGGGAGGCGAGGGGGCGGCACCCCCTTGGGTCTGACCCTGAAGGGGGCGAAATATGTCTGGCCTCCTCGTTTTTTTGGCAAGTAATGCCCACTTGGCACTCAAAGAAAATACGCGCCTTCAATCGGAAGCAAGCCCCATAATTTACATTTGATGAAATTATTTTACAAAATCAAGGTGTAAACAAGAAATCCGAAATTCCGGACTAAAGAACCAGAATGCGGCGAAGACGTTTTTTTGGTCTTCACTGGAATTCGGGGGCAAAATTCCGGACTGAAATAAAATTAAAGAACCAAACTTCGCAAAAAAATTTCACCCCCTTCGGAATTTGCTTAATCAACAAAAAATCGACGCCTATGCTCGGGTTTATGTGTTTCTAAGCTATATCGCAATAATAGAACTTGTATGATGCAAGCCGCTGCATTGGTTTTGAAGCTTTTCTATGTACTATCAAAATTTATTAAAATTTTTTCTGTTGCAGACCGATGCTGTCAAAAGCACTCTGAACAAGGTGGTACTGGGCAACTACACCATACCAAATCATATCTCACCGGAGGCCAGAGACTTGATCGAGCGCATGCTGAGGAAAGATCCGAAAGAAAGGATTTCGCTTTCGGCTGTTCTTGATCACCAGTTCATGGTAAGTAATTAAGTACATCTGAATGTTAACTTGAATAGTATTCTGAATTCTCACAAAATTGGCTCATTTGCTGCCAAGTCGTTGTTTCTGTTTTAGTATGCGTTTGTAGAAAAGCGTTTTGTTTTGCTATTGGGAGGTTTACTCAATCAGCGAGCCATTTGCGTACTTTGTTTGATTGCTTCCCAAGTTGCTTCCGCCTGGAGACAGCCAAGGGACTTTTCGGTCTTTGAGTCAAACTTCTGCCCATCTGTCTACCACACACGTCGGAGGCTTTACACTGTCCCTTTTAATAATGAACGTCTAGCAGGGAAGCTGTGGATATCAATTTTAATAGTCTTACTTTGATACGACCGGAATCGAACCCGAGTCTACCACTTTAGTAGCAAAAGCTCTCTCTACTCGACCACTGGTTAGTATAATTTTTTTGTTTTTCAAATTTACTTGAAAAGGGATAGCATACGCAAAACATCAGTAGATTCAGTTAAATCCGCCAAAATAAGTACAAATTTGTTATGACCTACTCTGTGTAGAAACCGGACAATTGGCGAGGTGGTGAGACTTCTGTTGATAGCGGTCGCCACACTATGACAACAAACTCAACCAACAACTACAGCCGACAAGAAACACTCCACAACGCCTATTCGCAGTCTTCTGGTAACTCGACTCTGAATAGCGACAACAATGCTGCTAGGCTTCCACCTCGAACTAGACCAGTTGTCGCGCTTCCGCCTAGCAAACTGGAACCGGTTTTGGATGTTGATTCATCAGCTGTATACGAGGACGCTTATTGCGAACTGGGAGAGAACAAGATCTTGAAAAATCCGCGCTTAACCGGTTCAAACCAGTCAGAAAGGTCGAGAACATGCGACCACGATTCTCTCGCCGCGACTCGAGCTCATGAAATTCCCGGGAACAGGCCTCCGATGTGGAGGCAACGCGTCCAGGAAAATAGCTCCGACTCCCACTGCAATTCCTGTGGCAAAGGAGGATCTGGTGACAGCAACCGCCACTCTAAAGATAGGTCCAAAGGTGCAGGGCCACGTCAGGCTAGCGAGTCAACTTCAGACGCAAGGCTTTTACCGTCAAAGCTTTCATTCAAAAGTAGTAGGCACCACAGATCCGACTCTCACTGTACAAGTCATTCAAGATCGAGTCGTAACGTCCACAACTCTCTTGACAATGGTTCCACTGGGAGCTCTCGACCCTATGAAAGCAAGTGTACAAATTCAACAGATTATAACGAATACGGCGAATCCCAGTATTCCGATTATCCTGACGCCTCCCAAATGAATCCGGATGATATCTTTTATCCTCCTGGAGGAAGCTTCCAGCCTTACCAAGCCAAATATGAGCCTGGATGTTACAAATCCTTAAGCGGATGTCATCGGCCTAAACATCCTCCTTCGCCTCCGGTGCGAGATGAGCCCTTGAAGCCGGAATTTTTATCCAGGTCGAAAATGGAAGACCACAAAACTCCTGGGTTAGAGGAAGAGCGAAGTTATCATCGATCCCAAAACGCTCTTTTCACTCACCGATCTTCATCCATGCAAAACCTATCTCAAATTGAGGAGCAGGAGAAGTCCGGAATCAGGAGAAGATTGGCTCGCTCCGCGTCCGCTCATAGAAAGCATGAGTCAGAAGAAAGAAGACTGTTTTCGCGGTCAAACTCTTCCCTCCAGCATAGCCAAGGCTACAGCGGTACTAGTTCCTTCGGTTTTGACAATACCGGGTCCTACATTGCAGACTATCCTAAGATACGAGGTCGTAGTGATACCCGCAGATCCAACCCCACTGAGCCTACGGACTCTTTATGTTACAAAAGCAACCACAATTTGTCGAAGCCAAACCAAGATCCTCTAGTTCACCGACAAACATCAAATTGTTCTTCAGCTGGAGGTGGCAACAGTTCAAACCATGACAGACACCGCTTAAGAAAACACCATTCTAGCTCAAGTGACATTAGAACAAGGACAAAAGACACTGATGGGCCGTCTAATTCATCCAACCATAGACAGGTAAACAGATTTTCTTTGTAACTGCTGCAAAATGAGCTAGAAACTGTCGATTGTTTGCCAGAGTACATGAGAATTATGTTACAATTTCGTGTTTTTGAAGCATACTTATTTCATAAGCTGTAGGATGTTTTAATTTTTTTACTTTGTTACAGACAATTTTTTTATCAATTGGTCTATTAAACTTCAGTAAAAAAAAATAGCTCCAGTATTTAATGTACAAAATAATCAAAACATTCTTGAAAAGCATGATACGAAAAAGCGAAAAGTAAAAATTAAAGTAATTAAGGAACTGATTTATTACGCATTGTTTCATCTGCCTCGTAAATTAACGATTTCGCTGCTGCAACGTAAAAAAGATTGCAAATATATACTAAACCATTCCGAAATCACACAAATCTGATTGTTTTAATAAGATTCTTTTGCTTTCGAAATGTTCAAACGAAGTTGAAAATTTTGTTTGGCGAAAAACATAAAGCTTTTTGCTTAGCACAGTTTTTATTACCAAGTCGCCGTGGTCAGGAAACAACAAAAGCTCCCGTTTTTGACTCTCTTGTATTAAAATGTGAGCAGTCGTAAAGAATGAACGGATGTATTTCTTGAAGTAGATTTAAAGTCGACACCGTAAAAAAGACTGAATGTTGAAGCTTTGTTCACTACTGTAGAAAGGATTAACCACCAAGATAAGGTTCATTCACTTCAGATGTCAATAAAAGCGCTAAAATGCAGTTATTTTTCGCACTTTTATCATTTATGTATATAATTTTTAGCCGCACCATAAACCGCCGAAACCTCACACATCAGAGCACAGTCATCATTCTACTTCATCTCATAGCAGAAGCAAAACTCTCCCATCCATATCATCTCGGAGGCTGAGACCGATTCGACAAAAAGCGAAAAATTCTATGGTAAGATGGTCTGTCCTTGCTTGATGTCGCTCCTGGAACGAGTCACGTGTTTGGAGGACTCCTCTTAGCGACTATTGTCTGGAGTAAAACGTGTAGGATGTTGCCACTGTGTAACAATTATATAGAAAACACTTAAAATCAAGCACCAAATTCAAGAAAACGAAACCAGCGTTCAACATTCATTGCTCTACCAAGCACTCTGCGTTTGTCTTGCCTAACAACACTTGACACCATTTTATTTGGTTCTGTTTGCCAGCCTTTTGTCAGGTTGGGCCACCACAGCGGGTAGATTCTCCGATAGGAAATGAGCGTAGTATCTTTCTCGAGGACATAACGTTGCATTGCCAGTTTTTGGATCAACGCAAAAACGCAATATTTTTAAAGGATTTAAGAATTGTTCAGATGTGATATTTTGATCATTGTTTCTGCAGGTCAGCATATTAGATACTGGTGAAGTTTGTCTCGAAATCATATCGAATAAAAGTGGTTTGGAAACAATCAATGAAGTTCTGCGCCTTTCAAGCGATGGAAAAACCATCAAAGTAAGCAACTGTACCATTTTTCTAAAAAGTTTGGTTTAAAAACTCAAATTATTTAACTTATTTTTGCTATAAAAAAACGGAAGGATATTTTCGGTTCGAAATTAAAATTTTATTGACAAATTGCTGGTCCAGATAATCTCATTTGTTGAGACATTTGTTCACCTATTGCCGACACTGCCAAAACACATCGTTTTGAGTCTTGATTCTCGTGGGCAGTACTTTTATTCGACGGTCAAAATAACACTTTTGCGATGGTTAAAGAGGAAATCCCACTCGTTATACAACACAACCAACTGGGTAATGGTTATTCCGTTCTGTGTGGAATCGTACAAACAGCAGAATTGAATAGTGTTGGATAATGGAATATATTTCCAGGTATATGCTCCGAGCCAAACGGATCAGCCTTTCTCCCCGTCATCTCGCAAACCGCCCCCGATTCCAGAAAGCGTTAAAGTATTTACCGATCAAAATCTTCCCGAAAAATACTACAACAAATACAAATATTTAGCCAGGTATGTTCTTGGTTTGATATTTCATCAAAAATATATTTTAACTGATCGTTTTCAAGGTGAAAGTACTGTTTGTTAATTCGATCACAGAAATGAGAGTCGCTCCCTGGTCGAGAGCGTTTTCCCAAGCTAGAATTGCACTTGTTCGAAGCATTTTTGCGTCTATTTTGGTGCTACATTAAGGTGAATTTACACAGTATCCGTTTTTCGTCCGTTTATTTACGTTTTTGCTTCTCCGTGAAAAAGTATGCGCTTTTTCATCCGCATTTCTATAAGTCCATATCCGCACTAAGTAGACTGTTACATGTTGATAAAAATTTTGTGTATGAACGATAAGAGCGGTATTTCAGCATAGGGCTGTACCCCTTTATAAACCATTTTGTTTTTCGAAAAACTTTTGTCCAGTAAGTGACAGTCTGGTTAGTGCCGATGTGAACATATAAAAATACGTACGAAAAAGAACATACTTTTTCCTGGAGAAAAAATAAATGCACAAAAACGGACAAAAGCGGATACTGTGTTAATTAACCATTAGTACTATCAGGGCCGAGAGGTTCTGGTTCAGTTCTGGAGTGGGTCAAACTCAAATATAGAAAAATATTACAATCATTCAACAGCGTCGGAGAACATTTAATTATTGACAGCTTCACAAACATTGTGTTTGACTTGCTTTGGCTTCGCAGGCTAATTTATACTCGATATTTGGGTTTAGGTTTTGTCAATTGGTTCGTTCTAAAACCCCTAAGGTTACGTTATTTACGAAGAAAGCGAAATGCATGCTGATGGAAAATGGTCCTGAGGCTGATCTTGAGGTCTGCTTTTATACAGGTAAGCGCAAGACTTGGTAGCCATTTTTCCAGGGTTTCAAAGTTTAAGATGTAAATTTCGTAACTGCAAGCATGAAATCCAAACAGAATCTTCATAGACTCCGCGGCCTTTTAGCCACTGGCTGGAGTTTAAAAGGTTTAATGCGTTAACAGAGATGTAATCTCGGGAAAACTGCCGTAACGCCGTATTAGTAGTCATCTCTTAGTTTTTGGACTTGCAGTTTAAGATATACGCTGGTTTAATTACAAATTAAGGTGAGGCCGCTCAACAAATGTATTTTTGCACAGGTGCCAAAGTTCAGCTGACCAAAGGTAAAACTCAAGTCATCGACGAATCAGGAAAACCAGCGACTTTTGACGCTCAAGTTCTAAGCCAGGAGCGCCTTCAAGACAACCTAAGCAACTCAGAGCTGGAAAAACTTACTCCTGGATTAGTTGAGATGCTCGAGCACACGGCGGATGCGAGGAAACGCCTCCTCAATATCGAATCTTCAATGTCGATGGTGGAGGAGACTTCAGACGGCTCCGTGTCCTATTTTCCAATTACTGTATCAAGGTATCTTTAATAATGTTTGTCTCAATGTGTATATGACTTCGGGGATTGATTAGGTAAATGGGTGGCGGCGGTTTGCGCGCTCGTCTCGAGAACGAGAAATCTGAGGTTCAAATCTTGAGCAGGTCAAATTGAACGCAGTGATACCAACGCTGCGTCATTTTTTCGAAAAGTACTATGTTGCTCATGTGCAATAAAGTGTGGTGGACACCGCATTGGTAGTCGTTACACGCTTCAGCGTAATATACAGCGAGCATAATAATGAGTATTTGAGCGAAAAGGATCTACGATCGGGGAAAAAATACTATTAATGATCCATAATATTAAAGCTTGTATTTTTCTGCAATTTCCACAAAAGTCAGCTGCATTCTTTAAGTGTTATTTTAATTGCCACTTGTCTTTCACGTTTTTTCTTTGTTTTAGTAAATACTATCTTGTTCTTTAGGAGACCTTCGACTACATCAACTGGTGAAGGAGCGGCCAAAAAATCAGCTCGAAATTCCAAACCAGACAGCGGACAAGTCCAGCGTACGCCAACGCAGAGCAATTCGGGGCAAAGCTGTTTGTCTCCCCGAACCCCCGATAGTCTCCCTTCTCCTTCCGTGGCTGTCACGACCTCCCCCAGTATCGCCCCCTCGATTCGTTTCACGGATTCTGTACTTTCTTATCGCTCGAGCGCAACCGCTCTAAGCCGAACGAAAAACGCCCTTACTCCCACAAGAAAGTTGGATCATTCAGTGTCCAAATCAGATAACTCAGGTAGGCAAGTTTTTATATCAGCGTTTCGGACTAAAGAATTTGAAGGCAAAACTTTTGGATTTGATTGTGTTTTAACTCGAAAAGAATGTGAAATTTGGTAAGTGTCATCAAACTACTTTGTGCAAATTTGATTATATTTTCTCTTCCTGGGAAAAACGGCTGTCGATTTTGTTTTGGGTTTAGATCATTTTCTTTAAGAAAGTATGTGAACCATCTACGTATTATTCAATTTTTCGTATTTAAATCGACCGTTGGTATCAAAAACGTTTGACATTTCTTCAGGTGCACCTCAAAGTCGCTCTTTTCTACCCTTGGCGGACCAACGAGAGGTGGCTAAAATGGTGGATGTTCCGGGGGTGGGGCGTGCCTCCCATTTGAGGACCGGTGATATTTGGGTGATATACAACGACAGCTCCCAGATACTTGTGCAGTCTTCGACTACATCCGTGGTGTACGTGAGCCAAGATGGAAAGCAAGAAAAGTACGCGAGAAAGTTTGTTTTTGAAGTTCTTTATCCACATACCGTGTTGCTTGCGAGACGAGCAATCGTGAAAACTATCGAGAGTGTTTCATGAATTTCATTAATATCGAAATATTACCAAATTAAAATATTTTTTTATCTTTTTTACCCCTTTATCTTAAAAATTGGTCCTAACAATACTGTGCGAAAAGCTATGTGTTTAATCGCATGTTTTCTGGCGTCTTAGGCAACAAGCGCGGAAGCCGAGGCAACAGCCACCGGAAGGGCGACTGCTTGAGACAAGCAACGTTTCATGTTTTGCTTGTTAGCGTTCTTGCATTGCTTGTTTTAAGCAGCTGGTGCTGTTCTGATGGCTCTTGTCTGGGATTCCGCGCTTGTAGCTTCTAGGCCAGAAAGCACGCAAACGATTAAACATTAAAGCTCTGGCCTGCGAGCTTCAAAAATATCATTAAATTATTATTAGGAAGCTATGTGTCGGCCGTAGTGTCTCATTGATTCGTTTGAATACCATTTTCCCGCAATTTCAACCTCGTTTAAATATTTTAAAGATTCGGCCAGTCAGCGCGTCTACCAGAATACGTCAAAATCAAGCTAGCTGAACTACCATCCATTGTTGAAATGCTCGTCAAAGCTGCAAGAGAATACCCGGACAGCTGATACAACCCTCTCCTTTTCCAAACACTTGCTTATGACCCTCCGTTGCTATCTAATGAGAAAGAAAGGCGGGAAAAGCTTTCTCCCCAATCAGAAAAATGACAATCGAAATTTGAGAAGGTTCATATGAAAATGGCCCTACAATGCTACATGTCAATATCGTTCAGTACCCAGTTCCTGTATGTTTCAAGGAAAAACCGACTAGAAAGTCCAATTTCTAGTTGCTTGGTAACAAACATTATTAGAGTCCCTTTTCATCTGAAGGCGATATTTGCGAATTGCATGTAATTACCGACTTGACTGTAGTAAGCTTAAGCTTCAACATTTAATTGCGTGAACTCTCATTGTATCTCCGAATTAACTGTTTTTAACACAGAACAAACATAAGTTTAAAAAATGCAGAAACAGTGTCAAAGCAAAACGTATTTATTTACGTGAACTACCAGAATCAACCATGGCAGAAGAATTTGAACCCACGTCCCACAAGCTTTGAAAAACCAAGGGTGGCAGAAAGCTAGCTCTTCAGTAACACGCAATGCCGCCACCAGCCTCCGTATCATACTGACGGCTGGCTAGGCAAATTTGAATCTAACAAGCAAATTGGCTAGGCAAATTTGAATCTAACAAGCAAATTTAAAATTTGCATAGTCTTTAGTCGGTTGGTTGGGAGTCCCGGGACCTATAGGTTGTGTTGGATTGGATTGAAGATCTAGATTTCTGTCAGCGTTCTTTTTTTTTTATTGGTTGGATTTCCTTTGGGTTTGATCTAGTGTTCGCCCTCTATAATGGGCAGATCATCATATGCTTGAAGGTTTGGTACTACTTATCAATTTGTGACCATCAATCTTTGTGAAGGTAAAGTCCTCCTAATCCATAACTTTAAATCGTTTTATTCATCTAGTTGTTAGAAACTATCATTCATGGCTTGATAATTGCATGGGCATTATAAGATTATAATAAAACGGATGTCGAATCCATATTGCTAACGTTACATTTTGTGGTGCTATGTATCTTTCGTTCCGCAGTTTAAGTGGCGCAATTATGTTCAATCATAACTGGACAACTTCGTACGTGGTTATTTGCTTGAATCTTTTAACTCCTGCGGTATATTGTATACGCGTTTAAAAACGTAGATCAGTTCAGAGTAGCTTAGAAATTCTGTTATTATGGGGTATTTTTAATTTTGTTGGCGTTAAGAGAGTTTCTAATGTTAGTTTTTAGTTTTATTGATGTCTTGTATCGTTGGAATTGCTGCTCATTATTTGCTGCTGCTTATTTTGGTAGACAATTGAAAGGGTCGCAGATTGCTAATTTTTAATACATGTCTCTCATTATTTCATTGTGATCAATCGGGCGAAAAAAACACCCATTTTGTGTGTTATCACGCCGGAGAAGTAAGAAAGAAAAAAGAAAGCTATTTCCAAACACGAAAATATTGTCTATATTCTATGAAATTGGTTGGATGAAGTTCAGGGAATGCAGCGAAATACTTAAAAGCAGAAGGTTTTCATTAAAGATGAACTTAAAGGTTTACAAAAGTAGTGTAAGATCAGCTAAATTGTATGGAAGTGAAGCATGGTGGTTGAGAAAAAAAGTAATGGCAATTTTGAGAAGAACAGAAAGAGCTATGATTCGAGCTATGTGTGGTGTGAAACAATTAGATCGAAGAAACAGCGAGGAGTTGATGGACATGTTGGGCATAAAGGAGTCTTTAGATAGGATGGCTAAAGCAAGTAGAATGCGATGGTGCGGTCATGTTTTGAGGAAAGAAGATGAAAATGTGATAGTGAAGGCTTTGAAACTTGAGGTGAGCGATAGAACAGGAAGACCGAAACAAACGTGGAAAAAGCAAGTAGAGAATGAGATGAAGAAAAATGGACTGATGAAAAAGGATGAACATCTGATGATGATGATTCTGTTTTGTGTTTACATATGAAAGGAAAAATACAAGTCAATGATCGTTAAGTTTGGTAGTAAGAAGTTAGCCCAAGAGTTAAGGCTCATTCTATAGCTTAAGCTTCAAAAAATTGCAAGCGCACGAACGTTGAGCTTATTCTTTGTTTATTTCAACAAATTTCAACGCAACTAAGACGGAACACTGGTAAGCCTGCATCCTATTCAGAGGGGAAATTTTTGGGTAGAAAAGGCACGCTAAATATTTTTACCTAAGTGCACACAGGGTCAAAAGAAAGCTATAGTTTACCCTAAGAGCAATGAAGTAACTCTCCAGTAGATTATACAGGGCAGAGGAAATCCAGCTTTTTGGAAAGTTATGAAAAAAATTCGATGTACAATAAAAACAGATTAGTGCTGCCGTCGAGGGCAGGCTCGGTCTACCTTCTTAATTTGGCAAGGTTGGCTCAGGCAGGCTCCCGCTTGCGACACTGATTAACGTTGCCTCTAAACCGAAATGCGGCATGAAATCGGGCCGATTCTCGGGATGTGAAGACTTTTTGTCCTCTTATGTAATTCGGCCGAAACTTGGGATAATTCTCCGAGTCTAACCCTACTATTTCCGGAGCCTACCACCAGCGAAACTTCCGGAGACTACCAACCTATTTGTTTTACAAACAATAAAAATTGTAGGTCAATTTTATTAATTACGCGAAGAACTGTATTTTTGTCCTCTAATTTTGTGTTATAACAGGCGCGTAGCCAGGATTTCGAAAACGGGGGGGGGGCTTTTTTGAAAGAATGAGACAACTGTAAGCGACCTTGATCCGAATTTTCATTGCTCTTGAATCAGATTCAAACGGTTTTTCCGAAATTGAGACGGATTTTTCGCGGACCGTGACTATTAGGCGCGGACGTTTAGGGGCCGCCGATTAGACGCCGGGACTTTTATGCACCTGGACTTTTAAGCACCGAGACTTTTATGCGCCAGAGGTAAAAAAATTTTTTTTCAAAAAAATTTTCAACAATTTTTCAAAAAAAAATTTTTAACAATTTTTTCAAAAAAAATTTTTTTTTCCAGAAAAAGTTTTTTTTTCGACAAAAAAAATTTTTTTTCACAAAAACAAGTTTTTTTTCACAAAAACAAGTTTTTTTTCCAAAAAACGTTTTTTTCTACAAAAAAACGTTTTTTCTATAAAAAATTTTTTTTTTTCTTTCAAATGACAGTCTTTTTTCAAATAAAAACTTTTTTGAAACATTAACTTTTTCCAACAAAACAGTTTTACTTTAATTAAAATGTTTATATTTTCGAAGCTTTTCATTAGTTGTTTGTCAAGAAGAATCGTCAAAATAGAGAGCGCAGGAAAAGGAGTGACTATAGGAAAAGGCCGAGCAGTGATTGGCTGGAAAAGGATTGCTGATTGGAGAGCGTCATTTGTGTACATACAACCTTTGGGCTGTACAAGAATTATTTTTGTCGGCAGAGGGCGGGGTTAGAAGTTTTGGTAGAAGTGGCTTCAAAAGCAGATAGATGAAAGCAGAGCGGAAAAAGTTTTACAAAAAATTGATTTCTTATTGCATTTTTTTCAATAACAAAAAATGTTTTCCACTTAATGTTTGCAAAGTTTTTTTTACCTGATCCAGACGTATGCGATCTCCAGCCAGCGGTCTCAAGTTTTGCAGCGCACGGACACGAGTTGCTTGTGCAATATCGGCACACGCAGCAAGCCGTGTGACGTTTCGTGGTTATTTCGAGTCTACCTCTACCAAACAATACATTACAAACTTTTTCAGGAGCTAAGGATTCATCTCTCGGCAGATTCCTATTTATAGTCTTTACATCTTGTTGTTGATATAACTGGTAAAAGCAATGATTAAATCGATATTTTTAAGCTTAATCTTTACACCTTATTGTAAATACACTTATAGTAAACGCAATGTTAAATTCTTGAAGTCAACTTTTTCAGAAATTAGCCTGAAAGCGAAGTTTGCGTTTGACTAAAACTCATTTTATTTGTGCTTCAAAATTGATTGCTTTTGCTACTTTTGGAGCAGGACAGATCAGCTCAAATTTTGTCCCGGAACACAGCGCGATGACGAGTGTAATTTGTTCACACTCACGCAGCGACTTTCAATGTTTCAACTTGTATGTATATTTTTTTCCCGGATGTACGGTAAAGACCAAGAGCAATCAAAGAAAAAGGTTTAGTTGTTTTAATTGACTTGGTGTTTCACCAGAGCTCCGCTCTTCAACGCTTTTAAGTACTTGCTTAAGATCAATGTAAACCGTTCAAATTATCAATTTTCAAGACCTTTCGAGTTGCAGAAATTTTACCCCCTCGCAATGACCTTTTTTGGTAATGCAGGCAAAATATAAACAACTAATCTAAGAAATTTTATTTGCAAAAATTAAAAGAAATAAGCGTCTACTTCAAACGAGCAAAGTATCAAAAAACTCACAAGAACACAAGAACTCACAAGTGTAAAGATTAAGCTTAAAAATATCGATTTAAACATTGCTTTTACTAGCTAAATCAACAACAAGATGTAAAGACTATAAATAGGAATCTGCCGAGAGATGAATCCTTAGCTCCTGAAAAAGTTTGTAATGTATTGTTTGGTAGAGGTAGACTCGAAATAACCACGAAACGTCACACGGCTTGCTGCGTGTGCCGATATTGCACAAGCAACTCGTGTCCGTGCGCTGCAAAACTTGAGACCGCTGGCTGGAGATCGCATACGTCTGGGTCAGGTAAAAAAAACTTTGCAAACATTAAGTGGAAAACATTTTTTGTTATTGAAAAAAATGCAATAAGAAATCAATTTTTTGTAAAACTTTTTCCGCTCTGCTTTCATCTATCTGCTTTTGAAGCCACTTCTATCAAAACTTCTAACCCCGCCCTCTGCCGACAAAAATAATTCTTGTACAGCCCAAAGGTTGTACACAAATGACGCTCTCCAATCAGCAATCCTTTTCCAGTCAATCACTGCTCGGCCTTTTCCTATAGTCACTCCTTTTCCTGCGCTCTCTATTTTGACGATTCTTCTTGACAAACAACTAATGAAAAGCTTCGAGAATATTAACATTTTAATCAAAGTAAAACTGTTTTGTTGGAAAAAGTTAATGTTTCAAAAAAGTTTTTATTTGAAAAAAGACTGTCATTTGAAAGAAAAAAAACGTTTTTTAAAAGAAAAACGTTTTTTGTAGAAAAAACGTTTTTTGGAAAAAAAAACTTTGTTGGAAAAAACTTGTTTTTGTGAAAAAAAATTTTTTGTTGAAAAAAAAACTTCTTTTTGAAAAAATTGTTAAAAATTTTTTTGAAAAAGAAATTTGAAAAAAAAATTTTTTACCTCTGGCTCCTAAAAGTCTCAGCGTATAAAAGTCCAGGCGCATAAAAGTCCCGGCGTCTAATCGGCGGCGCATAAACGTCCCGTGTCTAAACGTCCCGTGTCTAAACGTCCCGTGTCTAAACGTCCCGTGTCTAAACGTCCTGTGTCTAAACGTCCTCGCCTAAAAGTCGTAGACCGGATTTTTCGGCCGAAATCGGAAGTTCAAACAGTTTTTCCGCCCAAAAACAGGTGATCTCCGAAAAAAAAAAGGTCTTCACCGAAATTCAAAGGCTTTTACTGGCCGAAATCAGAAATTCAAACGGTTCTTCCGGCCGAATCACGGCAACTCCTTCACAACTTCAGCACCCAAATCCCTTCGGAGGGGCTGTTTACATTTTTTGAGCAAAAATCGGCCTCAAAAGCACTAAAAACGTGCAATTTTGCAAACTTTTCAGGCCAATAGAGGGGGCTCGAGCCCCCCCTGGCTACGCTACTGGGTAATACTGAAATTGATGACCATAAAAGGATAAGCAATCAGTTTGTGCTACATCGAGTCAACTTTTCTACGTGTAATCGGGATTTGAGGAACGGAGCAAACGATTTTTTTAATCCGCCCATTGTCGATTGAGACTGATTTGACGTAACAATTGTTATGAATCAAATCGTAGAGATCAAATGAATGAAATATAGACTGTCTCCTGTCCAACTTGGAAGATCGTTGTTGTTGTGTTCAGCAGTCAGGTTTGGTTCACCTTGCTTCCCAAGAGGCAGAGGTTTTTTTTAGGCGTAGCCAGGATTTTTGGTTGGGGGGCCAAACCACAAATCACATGCAATGACGTCATCAGAATTTTTCAAAAAAGAAACTTTTTATGGGGCGAAGACATCGCAGAATGGAAGATCAGCAGCAATGGATTGGGTGTTGGCACTTAAGCTGGATTTGGTAAAGGGAAATGGCTTAAACCAATAGTTAAAAAGTCCAAATGTCTAAATTGGGAGACGTGTTGAGTGAACTAGTGAAACTCAAACGCATCACAGACGGGGATTTCGGGGCCGAGCCCCCAGCCGCTAGGCGATTTTTTGGAACAATTTTATTAGAAAGCTATTTTTAGGCCATTGGATCACATTTGGCACGTTTTCAGAGCCATCTGAATAAACTAAATTTTTAGCGTTTTAATGCCAATTGAAAAAATTACTAGGGGGCCCTGGCACTATGCCATATGATAAATCCGGTCCTGGTTATTGCATTACGTTCATGATAAGGTTAAATGAGGGCCTGAGGTAGCAGCTTTTAAAACAAAAACCACTCAATTTCACCCGGGTTATACATTCAAATTGGTTGGCAAAAATTGAATTAAGGGGGCCCGGGCCCTCTAGTTATCAATGTTATCGTTAATTACTGTTGTACGCGTGTACTGTTGTACGCGAAGATGCTAAAAGAAACTGAAACTGAAGAAACAAGGCTTTTTTGCCACATTTTTATCATTGGTGCCCACCCCCTCTTGGCTATGCCTATAGGTTTTTCAATGGGTATAATGATTTTGTGAAAAGCGGTACTTTTGAATTTCGCTATTTGCATTGTACTAGAATCATAGAATACTGTGTTATAGTTGGAAGCTTGAAAAGTGATCAAATCATCATAGCATCAGTGGTTACTAACGTAGTAGACTATTTACAGCCAGTGCAGCAGGACTATGGACTATGGTAGGTACTGTAGGTATGCCACGTAACCAGGGCCACCGAGAGGGGGGCAGGGGGTACAATAACCCCGGAGCCATTGGACTTTAGGGGGCCCATGGGCTTCAGGAAGGCCGTTGGCTTCAGCTTTCTTTTTTGGAGATCACCTAATTTTGACCGAAACAACCGTTAGAATTTCGGTGAAGACCTTTTTTTTTTTGGAGATCACCTGAAAAAACGACCGGAAAAACCGTTAGAATTTCGGGGAAGACCTTTTTTTTTTGGTAAACACATCATATTTCGGACAAAACTGTGGCATTTTCTCCGTCTATTTTGGAGTTCTCAAAACCGGAAATCCGTCAAATGTGAGCAGGCCCCGGGCCTACGTTCACCTCTCGGCGCCCCTGCACGTAACTCAGGTAAGCGTTGGAAACTGATGATTAATTGATTATAGGTTACATCAGTATGATCATTTTGATCAGTGCAAATGGATAGCCTACTAACTACCGGTAACGACTAGATATTTTGCTCTAACCCCTCATCTAACAATAAATGTAACAGGCTTGTTTATTGGTTAGTCAATTTTCGCCAACTAGAACCTAGCCAGGCTTACTACACCCTGGCGGAAAATGCATACTCCCTGGCGGAGAATGTAAAGAGACCGTAGCCAACCCTATATCAAGTCAATTCGATGTCTAGCGTCTGAAGTTCTGAATGCTGAACATAATGAAAAATAGGTCTCTCGGTCTGCTGGTTTGTATGGCAGGCTTAGGGAACAATCGACGGTATCGGTATTTGTGTCCGAGCCAGTTTTTTTGAAATGTTCAATATTTTCTTAAACAATCTAAGACGAGACCAGTGAGAAGACATCGCGAATTTGTAACCTCTGTATTTACAAAACATCAAAAATCGGACGTGCGTGATCAGTACCGAAGAAAATGATGATTGCAGCAATAAATTGGAAAAAATGGACAGCATTGTGTGCCAACTGCAAATTGCAGATGCAATCTTGATGGATGTATTTCAGTGCCGTTGCTACAGGTGGCCCTGCCCCCTAACGGCCAGTTGTGCCCCTCATTTCGGTTTACCCAAAATATTGTTTTTGGAAGATCACGTAACGACAAGAAAAAAGACTAAGATAGAAAAAGGAATAATAACGTTCAAACATAATAATCTCGTTTGACCGTTTCTCGATGCTTTGCGAAATTCCTGGCAATCAACTGCTGTACATAAATGTGACGCAATAAACCGTCATATTAACGCGCCTGTACGGATGTGTCGCGGAAGAGAGATAGATGTACGCCTGCAGAATCGTTACTGGTACTTCGTTAGTAATAATGGCCAGAAGCAATACGTGAAAACTTTTTTTAAAGACCAGCTGTTTTGATTTCGAGAACACTCAAGATTTTTAGGTCACCGTCAGTGCATGGCGCTACCAGGGAGAAAGGGACTAAGGGGGCTTAAGCTCTTAGCCACATCATTTAGAAAATTTAACCTTAAAATACGAGCGCTTAAACGTGTTTTGGACTTGACCTGAAGTAAGGGGGGGGTCTGAAAGGGCTACGCAATTTAATTCTTTTAAATGACTTCTGAAGTTTAGCAGTTTAGTTGTTCGTATGGTTTAAAAAAAACGTGCGAAATATGATTAAAATGGCGTTAAAATCGCTATTTTTTTGCCACAAAATCACAAAAATGCAGCGGCTGAGGGCTCCGCCTGTAACAAGCGTAAGTTGCATCACTTGGTTCAGCACGGGGCCTAAATTTCCAAATTAGACTATTTTGTGCAAAAAAAAAGCAACTTTTGGTCACCCTCTTAGCAAAATCCGTGTTGCACGTCCGCGTCGTATTCACTGCTGCAGATAGGTTTTTCAAACCATTATATGGGCTACAGACGATACGAGCAAAGAAATGCTGCCGGCCTTAGAGGTCTATTTTTTTAGACATGAATACAGAATTTTCAAAACTGCGCTTAATTTGCTGCGTACAATATCAGTTTTTATTTACAAAAGTTCAGTCTGTCTTAGTGCCCCCTCACTTTGTTTGCTCTGGCGATGGCACTGATATATTTTGTTTAGACACAAAATTATATGCACTTAAATTAGACGTTGCGTATTTTGAAAGGACAGAGGTCAGAGAATCGAACGATCAACCTTGTGAGAAGTGATTCTCCGTCTGATTCTGTCTCGCTGTCTCTGCGCTTTCGCAACACTCCAAAGAAAAATGCAAATAGCGCATGCTTCGCGAGCTCTGATGTTGTAGTAAACTTGCACGTGCCAATCTCTACGTATTTCATTTGAAGATATCGTAACTTGGAGCGCAGACAAAGTTACCAGACTTCAGGATTTTAACCCTTAACTTTCCTTGGTGCCTTCCTTATTCGTTGGTAGTTTCACCCGGAGTTGTAAACGGGACCGTCTAGTTTAGGCCCGAACCTGAAAACATAAGCGCGAACCCGAAAACTAATTTGAAGCCCAAATCATGCCCGAAAAAACCCGAAAGTTAAGTTAGGTCTAAAAAATTCAGCAATGTTGCCAAGTTTTTTTGATTCTAGCTTTGTACACTTAAGACAAAAAGTACGTTTCAGGCCCGAATTAAGCCCGAAATTTTTGTCAACTTTAGGCCCGAACCCGACCCGAAAAGCCCGGCCCGACTTACAACTCTGGTTTCACCAATGGTTTCACATAGTAGGCAACAATGCACGATTGCTGTGACGTCACTCGCACCACGTACCGGAAGCGTTCTGCTTTCCTGCGCAAATCTTTGTTTTATTCAATCAGTCAATACAAGAGGCAGCCAGTTTTTATATAAAAACGTTTCTGGGGAAGCTCTGAATACAGCAGCTTAGTCGTCAGCACAAAAGTGTTTTGCTAGCCTAAAAGAAGTGAAAATTAAGGGTTCAGAACTTAGAGTAGGTGGACAGTAGTATAAAAGTATGTGCTGTAACTCCTGTAGAAAGTGAAGCGAAAGTACATTGGAAAAGTCATTAAAAATTAAGAATTTTGCATTTACGTGGAAGCAGACGCCTGACAAGCGTACTCTTTGTCTATTCAAAAGTTTTTACACTGTGAAGGTGGCACTGCGGACGTACCAAATTTTTGGTTAAAATGAACAAAGGCTACGTTCGTAGCTTAGAATTTTACGACAATGTGTAGGCCGGCTCAAGGCTTAGTTTTCAGTTCAGTGTGTATTAAGCAGAAGAGAATTTAGAGCTGACAAATGGGACGGTGTGAAAAGCTTCGACAAAAAAAAACAGAACCGAGATAAAGTGAAACATTTTATTTTAGAGACGTTTCGACTTTAACCGGAACTTAAGTCATTTTCAATCTGTTAAAAAACCATGGCGTCAGAATTCTTGAAAAGACCGCCAATATAAACAAAAATAATAAATCAGAGATAGCAGTTAATAACCGGGTCAAGGATAAAATTAAAAAATAATAATAGTCACATTTCAACCAAAATCGAAACGAAAAATGTAATCATTTCCCGCTGATAACCCAAATTTGAGGAATTTAGGCAAAGCTGAAGGAATCAATTACAGAATACCACGGAAAAAAAAGTAAATAAATCAAGAAATTTTTCCAATTGAAATGTTTTTCAAATTTTTAGTAACATTTTTTCAAAACTGAATATTTGAAATAGGCGTTAGGTCGATTGCTGTATTAGTGTATTGTCAACTATAATATCCAACAGCTAGCCTTTGAGGTTGGGTGCTTGAATCAGTTGCTAATCACATGGGTTCTCAAGGCGAACCAGTTCCTAATGTTGAAGATGCTGGCGATGCTTCAACTGCCTCTAAGTTTAAGAAAGTTTTCCTTAAAAAGCGCGTAGATAACACTAAAGAAGGGCCAACTACTTCATCTAAAAACGGGGAGTCGTCTTTGGGAATGCACAAAAAAGCACCGTACGTTTCAAAGCTTCAAAAATTAAGACGAAAAGTAAGAAAAACTTATCCGCTTATGGAGGTGCAAGAGAACAGCATGAGAGAAGCACACGCGTCTCAACGTTACGTTCGCGCCGATTCTCCTGGTGAGATCGCCAACGACGAAGAGCCAATAGCAGTTGCAGCTGCTGTCCCTGACAACTTGTCCGAGATTTTTGAAGTCGAACGGAATCACAGTCCAACTCACAGTGTGGCATCCTCTGAGGCGGAGATTGCGAGCCAGGTTGGCGATGACGACATTATCTCCTATTCTTATGAGGCATCGAACTCTCTTCCAAACCCTATAATAGCTGAAACGCCGGTTTTTGAGCCTTACCAGCCTGCAATACTGGGTAGCGCGGATGCAGAGTCGTTATCTTGTACCGAAGAGGGTGGGACCAAGTCTGAACGCGAAAATGAAAAGTCTTACGTGTACATAGACACGAGTGAACTTTTTGAACGGCCGAATTTAGACGGCATCGGAATTCAAGGAAATCATCTTGCTCCTTGTCTTTGTCCATCCGAAAACGAAGAAGAGGTTGCGAAAAGACTCTCTGTCCAGTTACAAGGTATAACTTTCAAAATGGTTGCAAATTATTTTTTGTAAATGTAAAACAGTGTTATAAAATCAACCATCATGAGAGCCCACAAGTTTTTGAAGAAAAATTTCTTATGATAATGTATAGACGCTGGACTTCTGGTTGTTATTGCATCTGCTACGGAAACGGTAGCCCTGTGTACAATTCCCTGTCAAATCGTATGAATCAAAAAACTATAAAAAATTGTATTTACAGCATTCCTGCTTTTTGTTCAATTTTAAAAAGAACTGCTTAATTACATGAGTAAAAAACAAGAGCAGTTACATTGACTCGAAGACCGAAAGGTCAATTCGTTATCTCCTGGCCAAAACAACTTGGTAAATAAAGGGGCAATTACGGTTATTTTAAGTGAATCGTTTTTAAGCGATTACAAAAGTACATTTCTGCTTCTTCAAGTTTGGTTTCGCGTCTCGTAGTTCGGGCAAAATTTTGGATTCAGTATTTCAGTCCAATTCTTGACCGTAATAGCATAGAACTGATGTTTCTTGACGCAACATATTACAACATTGATTTGTCATTTTAACAATTTTCTAATAAATTATTGTTGTTAGGTGATAATCGCTTGATCGCTGTTCCTTTACAAAATTTATCCAAGGGAAGCAGCGACAAAGCGAACATGAGAATCAAAGCTTCCTCATTTCACTATTGCGACCCGTACTTTCCTACTCTTATGCAGGTATCTAACTAGTTTGTTTTTTGTTTTTTTTGTACTTTAAACATGTTCCACATTTTGGGTTCCGTTTCTTGTTTTTCGATGAGAGAAAGAACAGAAATGAATCGAAAAAGAACTTGTGCACTGTGTAGAGCAGTGGTTTTCAACCTTTTTGGTGGACTATGACCCTAATGAAACATTCAGAGGCTCGAGGAACCCCATGGCAATTTGACGAAGTGCTATTACGTCATAAATCGGCTGTACGGACATAAAAAACTTTAAAAACTTTTTCTAGGTTAGGTGGCCTTGCCTTGTCACAATAGATTTTGATGCATTTTAAAATACCAGTTCTTAAAATTATCAAATTAAAAAAAAAGCAGCTGGTAGGTAAAAATTTACTCGTAACATGGTGGAACCCCTGAACTGCACTGGCGGAACCTCAGAGTTCCACGGAATTTCGGTTGAAAACCACTGATACTGAGTATTAGGGTCATATACCTTCAAAAAAAACGCGGTCTTCCTTTGGCATCCGTTCCATCACTTTCTACTTTGACTAACCTCCACTAATCTTATTCAGAAGTCACTTTGTAAGCAGTTTCGGGTATTAGTTTTTCATTATATCCTGTTTTGTGAAAGCTGGTTTAATGGATTGGGTTGCACGTTGGATTTGTTAGTATCACATTTTTTATCCTTAAAAGTTAATTTATTGGTGTGGCGAAATTTAGCTCTTTGGCTGTTTTTAGTTTAGTTTTTTGTGCTAATTGCTTCAGAATGTGTTGATTTATTGTGCATTTTCATGTCATCATTTTTTTGAAATCCAGGATTCGATAAGAGAATTGGCACTGGACGGTCAATTCACTGACGTCACAATTGAGGTCGACAGCCACCGAATGCGATGTCATAAGATGATTCTTGCGGCGAGCAGCAAATATTTCAAGTATGCACTCAATTTGGATTCTCTTTGTGTCTGTTCAAATTAGGGCTCATGCGTAGTTTGCTAACCTACGTAAGAAGAAGCCTTTTCATAGCATTGCCGAAAATTAAAAGCCTTCCATTTTTGCTGATTCTGTACAAATAGACCAATAGAGAGCCGTTTTGCTGGAGTGGATAAAATTAAGATCAATCAAAGCACCTAACTTTCCCACGGCCCGCATGAAATAATACGTCCAACAGGCTGTTTGCCGTTGACTTGTTTTAGAAGCGAAAACTTTTGAGAAAGCAGGCAGGGGTTTCCAGAGTCCGGCTTGCGGGCCATTTGCGACCCGCGAAGAAACGTTTTTCCAGCCCGCTTGCAGTTTTTCTATTTTTCCCTCACACCAGAATTTGCGCAGCAATTCACGAACGAACTATTCCAAGGAGGCCAAATCTTTCGAGCGTGAACGGACTGAAGGCCTTATTTCTGACCAAAATGGTTGAAGAGATTGTTCAGGTTCTCATCGTAATTCTTGACCAAAAATGTGGCAGGAGAACATTTTTTTTTGGGTTTAACGTATTTTCTGAACAAGATTGTCCAACAATTATGCTTGATTTTGATGGCTGGCTTGCGCACACCCCCGCTACGTCTCATTTGGCCCTTCATCGAAACAGTTTGGGCACCCCTTGTTTGAACAATGAAGGAAAATATCATTAAATTTAGTATACTAGTATTTGCGAATAAAAGCTCATTGTACTGTAGAAGTAGGCAGAAATGCAATACAGTAGATACGTAGGATCATGACTATTACCGGCTTCCTACAGTTCCAAACATACATTTCTATCTGCAACAAGTGTATACATTCAAGCAGCATTCTGTGCTTCACATCCGACAGTGTAATGATAAGCGTATCCGCTTATTTTAGTAGATGTTGCAACAGCTATACCATAGTTGTTAAACCAGTGGTTCTCAACCTTTTATGAACCGTGGGCCCCCTTGCAAATGCTTTCAACACTTGTGACCCCCTTCCTGCTCGAAAAAAATTCTAGTGTCATCAACAAACAAAGACATAAAAAGGTGTTACCGGTACGTGTTTTATAAGCCTAGCTCCTGGCTAATTTAGGATAAAATTCAATAAAAGTAAAAAAAGGTCTTCACTGCTTTTTGAACCAGATACCGAGCACCAAGCTGGTTCCAGTCTACAAGTCCATCTTCCGGAACCCTTTTCTTGGGACTTTTTTGGGTGCCAATGACCACCATTGAGAAACGTGGCGGCGACGCTAAGGATGGTGACGCCTGGGGCGGAATTTCGTGGTGTCACCCTTTATGATGTATCGTAGGCTGCAAAAGTTTATATTTTAAAGATAGCGCTACTACTTCATTACTGTAGATAGCAGTTGTTGTTTGGCCAGCTCAATAACTTCTCATTGTAGGATTCTAAAACTTGGAAGTATAAGCAGCACACGTCTAGTATCAGGCGCGTAGCCAGAAATCTGCAGTGGGGGAGGGGCTGTGCTCAGGGTTCTGGCAGCTCCGCCCTCATCTGCCGGAGGCCGTTGGCAGTCTGAGGGCGGAGGCCCCAGCACTCGAAAAATTTTATTTTTTTGCAAATATAACTTAATTTTAGACTTATTTTGGTAAAAATTAATGCTTTTAAAACGTGGCATCGGGGAGAACTCTGGTGGCAGAGAAATTAGCAGAGCAAAAACATGATTAGACTCAGGCGCAAAGCCAAAAATCTGCTTTGGGAGGGGTTGTTTTGGCGGTCTGTTGGCTGAGCCCCCAACGCTCAAAAATTTTGTATTTTTTTTTTGCAAAATAACTTAATTTTAAACCTATTTTGATAAAAATTAATGCTTTTGAAATGTGGCATAGAAATTAGCAGTGCAAAAACATGATTTAACTGGTTGCATAAATGGGCAATGGCTATGTGGGAGGTGGCTAATGGTAAAATTTCAGTGTTGCTATTTACAAGCTGGTACCGTAAATCATAAAACCTTAATAGTTTAATAAAACTCCCGAGGAGTAATCCGTTTCGTCTACATTTAATAAAATAAATAATTGGTGGGAGGGGCCTAATGGAACGATATTTGAGTCACAGTTATTGGTAATTAACTAAGGCTAATTCTGCAGCCCCCATGTTCATCCAGAGAAAAACTTAATTTTATTAAGGTTACCTCTCATTCATTAAATCAAAAACAGGATAGTGCAATCATATGAAATGTAAATTTTCAACTATAGTTTGGCGAAAGATATTTCTTGTGTTTGCTTTTGAAGAGTCTTGTTAAGGGATTTTAAATTTTTGGTGGGATGTTGTTCTAGGTTTTGACTTTTTAATCTTTAATGCATTGTTGAGATTGAGTGGTCGAATGTCGGGGATTGTATTAGTCATCACGTAGTGGGTCGGATGCTCTGGTAGCGCGTGAGGAGATTTTTTGTTTGTTTGTGATAAAAATTTGGATGGAAGGTTATCAGTAAATTAAGTCTGTTCCTTTTAAAGTTTGTGGGTGTGCTCCCTGAATTAAATTTAATACTCTGTACGACTTGAATTATATTTTAAGTTTGTTGCCGTAAAAGGAGAGTAAGATTACTGTTGAATTATCAGTTGGCTGACTATTACATAGCTATGACTTACTGCATTTAACAATGTTTTCGTTGTCTTTTTGAACTTGTATATGGTGCTTTTTTTTGCAGCAGTTGACTACTATGTTTATTACACGGTGCCTTGTTTGTTCTTTTTTTTTGACTTGTTTTTGCTTGCGCTTTTCTTATCGCCATTTGCTTTAGAGTTGAAATATGAAGTGGGAGTGTAGGTGAAGCTGACTTGATGAGCACTGCTCCTTTGCTTCATCCACAGTATGCATAGACTGTGGTTTCGCGTTGTACAGCTTTTACTGATGTCATTGTGTGCCTCTTTTTGTGCATGCTGAAAGAATAAACTACTACTACAACTGAATAGCTGCCAACCCCTTTTTCTGAGCTTATATATATTTTTTATGAAACCTATATTCAGCATGTTTCAACAAGCAATCAAATTTGATTGCTTAGTTTTGGCGATTTTTTAAAATTTTTACTAATTTGTGAGTTAAGTTTTTGACAAATTAGCGCCCCTCCTCTAAATAAATGTTTCAAAAAATGCTTTTAATCATTTTTGAGTCCATTCTATTTTGCTAAGCATTACCAATGATATTAAACATACTGTTGTTTTCTTTTTTGTTCGTTTGGTACTAGAAAATGGTGCCCCTCCAAAATGGTGACATTCGGAGCGGGTCGCCATCCCTAGCGACGCCACTGTCTGAGTTAAATTATCTGCTATTGAAACAATAAATTGAGTTGGATTCTCAATGGGGCCTAACCAAAAATCTGAAAAAATCTAATAAACTGTGTTTAGAGCAATGTTTTGCAATGACTACCGAGAGCGCAATCAAGAGTCGGTAAAAATCGAAGCTGTTTCAGCATCAATGATGAAAGTCTTAATACGATATGCTTACACTTCATACCTTGAAATCACATGCGACAATGTGCAGAATGTACTTGAAGCTGCAAGTTTACTCCAGGTAAAGCAATTAAAACTGTTCTACTACCATTTTCTTCTCGTTTAAATCAAGTGCTGCATCTTCTTGTTTGGAATAGCCGATTAAGCGTTAAGCAAAAAGCACACCGCAGTTCGCCATTTTGCTGTGTTATGAGAAGCTAGATCCATTCACTAAATCAAGCAACACTGTGAGCCTATATTGCACAGGAAAATCCGTATCCTATAACAATAATAATGAACTTTTCTGAACTTAAATTCATGCTAAACTCTAAAAGTTGTTGTAAAAGTATTAAATTGCACATTTCGAGCAATAATGTGTTTAAATAATCTACTCGTTCAAACGTTTGTTGGCATTTAATAGGCCTGGCCTACTGCGCTCATTCATTTGTAGTTTTCTTTTGTGTTTTTTTAGTTGCGACAAAATTGCTTAAAATCATTTCGTTTGTGAAACAAAATTCAGGTTATTATCATCTATAGCTTTCGAACATTTCGCACTGAAATTTTTTGTCGTAGATCAAGAGTTTTGCATACAATTTCAATCTGTTAAATTTGCTTGATTTTCGCAAATCTCGGGTATAAGACGTGGTACTGGATGACCTAGTACCTCGAAAGTGAATGAACTTTTTGTAATATATCATACAGTGAAAGTCGTTCTGACTTCCCGGGAGTCGACCACGAAGCTCGTCAAGCTTATTTAGTTTTGTTTTTCGTGGTCACTCAGAGGGAAGCCCTTGTATTGAGGATAGCTTATGGCTGTCCTTTATACAAGAACCCAGCGATTTTTCACGTGTTCTTTTGTGAAGTACCACAGTAAAAAATCGCTTATTCCCTATAAAGTCTCTGCAACTGTGCAAGCCATTAAAGTTTGTCCAATTTGGCCGAGAGATGGCCGGGAATACCTTTGGTTTAGATATACTGAAGGTTGCTGATGAGACCTAAAATCTGGAAACAGCGCTATCCAGCGCTGCAGAGTTGTAAACGGGCCGACTAGTTCAGGCCCGAACCCGAAAATATAAGCCCGAACCCGGCCCGAACCCGAAAACTAATTTAAAGCCCAAATCAAGCCCGAAAAAACCCGAAAGTTAAGTTAGTTCTGAAAAATTTAGCAATGTTGCCAAGTTATTTTGATTATATTTTTGTAAACCAAAGACTCGAAGAATCAAATCTCAGGCCCAAATCAAGCCCGAAATTTTTGTCAACTTTAGGCCCAAACCCGACCCGAAAAGCCCGGCCCGACTTACAACTCTGCAGCTCTGTATATCATACATGTTACCCATGTTATTTAACAGCAAGCTTATTTCATTTTAATCCGGTGTTTGTCTCCATCAGTATGAGGCCCCGGCGATAATTTGGAACTCCAAAATCGGTCAAGGGCATTTTTCTGCCCTAGACCTTTTCTCAAACTTGTTCTTTGAGGCCATGTTTTGGATGAAAATCATTGGCAATAGAATTTTTTTTTCATATTACCAGCAATAAAATTTTTTAAAAACTTGTTGCGTTTCATGCGCTTAGGGGTTTTCATCCCTGTTATGGGTGACCAGTGATCACGTCGTCCCTTTTAAGATTTACCTTTTCCCGTTTCAACACCAGTCCATAACACAACATTTACATTTTAGTTTACAAGAGTGATGGAAGCATGTTCCAATTACTTTGCTGGCGAGTTGGGGATTGAAAACGCTCCAGGAATCATGGAATTGGCGCATCGGCATAACCTCAAACATTTGCTGGTACTAGCAAGGCTTAAATGCATCACATGTTTTGAAGAGTTGCGAGAGGTATGTAAAAACCAGACAGTATTCGGTTGCATTAGCGTAAGATTTTGGCGGCTGTTTGATCTTTAAATGATGATTAATTGCAATTAATGAAATTATGCTAAAAACTGCCAACTGTTTAGAATATAACGTTTCGAAAATCTATTAGTTTTTATCTTCTATTCAGAACTGAAAAGATTGTCGCTTTGAATTTAGCAATTTTGACCAAACATACCAGCAATCAAACTTCATTTTTTATACTTTATGATAGTGCATAACTGCAATGCTTTGCTTAAAATGGTTTTGCTTTGCGTATTTGTGCCAGTAGGTTTTTCTTCTTTTTTGGATATGGCACTGAACCACTTAAAAATTGTTGCATAGCATTGTCGTTTCCAAAACGAAGGCAGCTTTAATCAGATCGTTTTTACTATCAAACTTCTAAAATTGATCAGAAATAGGAAATTTTGAAGTTCTATATTTTACTAAAATTAGGTCTCACCATTTGTAAAAACGAAACGAAGAATTGCTAATATCCGCATTCATCCAAAGTGAATCAACTGATTAACGCAGTGATAACAGAATATTAATAAATTCTGGAGTTTAGCCGCTCCATTGCGAAAAAAATATGCTTAAAATTGACCTTTTTTCTTTGAAACGACGTAAATTTTTTGTTCAATTGGTTTCGTAAATACTTTGCTAATAAGCGAGCTTTTTCCAAAACAAAAATATCATACAATTAACAATTTTTCTCGATTGCCGCTTTTTTCCGAAGCGTTTAGACGTATTGCTTCAGCGCAGTTTATTTGCATAACTGTTTTCATTGCGCAGTCAATTTGCGTAATATATGCAAAATCCATATTTAGTTTTAATGTGCAACAGGCCTACGTTTGAATGTCATCTAGCAAGCTGTTGTGCGTTAGCTGGCAACGTTTTGAACTGCATAGGACAATTAGTGTTTTTGAAAAACGTGATAATTAATCGAAATTGCACCAAGCAAACGTTTTAACATAAAAGGCCAAGATAATCAACGTAACCAATTCCAAGGTAGAAAGTTTAAATTTAAATTAATCTCACTAGGTACAGTGTATTAACTGCTTTCTAATTTGGTATGATTTACTTTCATAATTGCTTTTTCCTTCCATGATTTAGTGGGAAAGTTAAGTGTTTTTTTTTTGTTGCGCTATTACTTTCAAAACAAGCATTATGATTATCACTCATGGGCTCAATCAAATTCTTATGCAACGTTATTTTAAATGAGATTCCCTCAGTTATTCTGCAGAATACAAGTTGTTAAGTTTCTGCATCAATTGTTTTTAACTCCAACCACCCTTTTCTCTTGGACGGTGCGATTAGTGACGTCGTAAAATGGTTCTACACTCCCTCCCACCCTGCTATAGCAGAAAGTGTTTGCTTTGCTTTTGGGGGAAGAAATTAAATAAGTTGAGAGTAGTTTCCTATTCATTAGTTGTTTATCCAGTTGTACTTTCAACAGCTGAGTAACTTCCTTTTTTGTCCTATAATGCTGCAAACCGTAACAATGCATGTACATATAGTTGAACTTTGAACAATTAGTATTGATTAGTTGTTGCAGCAAGCTTTTAGTGCATATGTGCATACTGGTAGGCATGAACTGCATATGTCATGCTCACTGTTGTTGTCAAGAGCTTCCTTCCCTTTGACTTATCTCATAACCTTTTTCACAAATCTGTCTGCTATTTAAAACTGTTACCTACGCTAGTCGAATCTCTCATCAGCAAAATATGTGGTATTTTTTTTTTTTTTTACTGATATGTGACTACTTATAGCGCTCTCCGCAACCCTACTAAAATCCTTCATCAGTAGAAAACATTTGATCAGTAAAATACCTGATGTCATAATAGTTCATCTGCAGAAACATCTGATCGCATTATTTAAAAATTTATAATCTCCATTCTACTCAGTTTCCTTATCAGTTGAGGCTGCCAGGGAGCTCATCAGCAGAATCATCTGATTTCATTTTTTCACAAATCTGAATACTCGGTGTTTGTGCAGTCTTACTAGAATTCCTCATCAGTAAAGGTTATATGTTAGCTCATCAGCAAAAGTCATATGATCAATCGTTTTTTGTTTTTTTTTTCAGAAATCTGACTACTTGACACTGTCAGCTACCCTGCTGGAGTCCCTCATCAGTAGAAATGACCTGATGGTGTCGCAAGAGGAGGAGGTTTTTCGGGTGGTGATGGAGTGGTGCGAACATGATGAGGAGTCAAGAAAGAAGCATTTACCCCAACTTTTGTGCCACGTAAGTCTGGAAAAACTAGGGATCGTTATGCAACGTTTCTTCAGAGTCACAGTGTCGCAAGTTTTGCGTGTTTTAAAAAGCTTATCTAACAATTACGTTGCGTTACATATGGCCCTTTATTGTCTAATCAATTGCTTGTTTCTAAAAAAGGGGACAGTGTGACGCCTCCACAAGGTGTGATTGATTCATGAAAAGTTGGGCAGGTGGTAGCTTAACTCGAAGAGCGCATAAGGTTCCTGTCTTTTAGGCAAAGCAATGTAGGAAATACAGTCTCAGAGTTGATATGAAATTTGCGTAGAAATTAGGAAACCTAATTGTTGCGATGGTTGTTGATTTTTTGTTTACCTCTTTTTGCATCTGACTCATTCCAAAACTTTGTCTGTTGCGGTTGCTTTGCATTTCAGTTTAAAACTGCTTAAAATGAGACAAATACCAATTTTTGTCAAATTGGCACGAAATCGAGGAACCCAAACTGCAAATACCAGCAATTTTGGAACGAAATGTGGACAATTTTTTTGATATATTCGAAAAGCACATCTGCCGGTAGTTATGATAACTTCCTGTATTGACAACATTTGAAGAAATAATATGGGGACTAGCGCAAATACAGCATAACAATTGTGCAATTTTATTCTATTTACTCTTAACAGTAGATACGAAATATGATAATATGACCATGTCACTAAGGTACTGCTTGAACTCCACTGGCTTCCAATAAAGTATAGAGTTTTGTATAAAATATATTTACTCACGTATAAATGCATTAACCCCGCTTTATTTGCACACCCTGAAGAATTAAAATTTTTAGTTTCAGTTGAGTCTAAGTCGACTCGTTTTATTCTTCTTAAAGTGCAACGCAACAACATTTGAATTAGTGATCGTGCATTTTCGATTTATAGTCCTAAACTTTGAAATCAAGTACCAACTGCTCTGAAAAATGAATTAAATTTTGTAAGATTCAAGAGTGATTTAAAAACTTACTTATTTCGTGAAGCATTCAATCTATAGACATGTTTTTTTACTGATTCTTTGCTGAAGCTACAGCAATCTTGCAATACACGCGAATTTGTTATTTTTCGATCTATGTTTTGTTATTTCCGTTTTCTGTGATAACTGTACGTATATTTTTAGTTCACTTGTTTGTTTTTATGTTCCATGACTTACGTGTTATTGTGTGTATAACTTAAGACACCACTTCTGAGCAAAAGACTTGCTTTCACCAGGTCTAGTTGAAGTCGATAAACCTGCATTATTGTTCTTATTATTATGAAGCTATACATTGCTAAGATTTTGTTGTTACAGGTACATGTCACTCAACTTTTGATAAACCCACGCCGCTTTTAGCATTTTACAGATTTTTGATTTTTTTAACCTTTTTTGACATAGAGCGCTGGTCATTTGATATAATTCAAAGTCTGAGTATGCCAGTTATTACAATTGTAATGACAAGCAACCAAGATATTACGTCACATGTTTCATCATATTTAACTGGGTTCGAAACAGTGTATTTATCTCACGTTTTTTTCTAAGCTTTTCTATTTCGTTCTTTCACGCTAAACAATGCCTTTTGAAGTAGTCATAATCCTTTAAATTAAGTATTACAAACACCAAACCACCGCTGCAAAGTTCGGTAGTTAGTACTGAATGTAATTTTGCTGCATTGTCAATGGCCGAAAAATCATTTGGTTTTTGTTGTATTGCTGATACGAGGCATGGAAAGGGTTTCTGAATTTAACTGAAAATATACCAGGCTGCTGAATTCGTCTGCTGTCTACAGGAGTTTTTCAAAAATTTTGCTCAGATACTAACTAATGCAACAGATGATCGTTAATGGCCGATTACAATAAATTGAAACTTCTTATTTTAGTGCCGATACTCGACTACACAGTTATAAACTTTGCTTGCATGCATTTTGGTTCGCTTATGCAGCAGACGTTGATATTGTGTAGTTGAATTGTAACTTTTGCAACGACCTTAGGTTTTCAAATTTGCATGGATGTTTTCGGTTATCTGATCTTTTATCCTTGCTAGTTGTTTGTGTCTTTGAAAAAGATGTTTGATGTCGTGAAAAAGTTTTTTTGCAAAAAGATGATTTCTCGATTCGGCGACGTATAAAAATAGTAGTCCTTGTGACTTAACAATAAATTATTATTTTCTGAAAAAAGGACCCAAAAAAGGGTTCCTTACGTGGAAGTCTTTTCAGCAGCACATCTAATACATATTTCGTGAATTGCATTCATGAATTACTGTTTTTTTCAAATACACTCTGTATTTTCATCATTTATTTTTATTTTTTGCAATTTGTTTACAAAATACTTTCATAAACATGGATTTAGAAAGTTTTCAAATGCTCTGTCGGGTTTTTGTCGAAAATTTGATGGCACAAATTTGTAAATTGTCAGAAAATCGAATTTTGTTCAGTGCAGGAAATTTTTTTTAGATTTGTCGCAGGTTCAACTACACTAAATATAGTTTAGAGACGTATTTTGTATCTAATACAGCATACTGATTATAGCACAGTTTGTGTAGCTTGCTTCCGCGTTTTATGTGCAGTATAAAAGCATTATGTATTAGCTAACATTAAAAAAGAAATTAATTTTGCAAACCCAATCACCATCGTTAGTGCTAATACTCAACTAATTTTTTCTTTGCTCGGCAGATGCTGACCTACTGAAGGAATTTTGCTGCTTAATAAAAAAACAGTTTTTTAGTGTTATAGTAGGCTTACGTACGTATTAAGCAGACTGTGGCACTCGCTTTAAGAACTATGCAATACATTTGTGGTTTTTTAAACAACTGAAAAGTCATATTTTCATTAAAGTTTGAAATCTTTGACAAGTTTTTAGCCTCTATAATGGTACTCGCTTGACAGAGCGCTCCGAAATTCGGCGTGCATGAAGCTTTCATCCATATCTTCCACGTGTTTAAATTTAAGCTTTGCATAATTTTTCGATTTTGAGTGGTAAGCAAAACGAAAATATTTTTAGCTCAAAAACCAATAAAACTTATATAAAAACAACTATAGGCGTATGTGATAAGTTCCGGTTATTCCATCCATATTTCTCAAATTGTTTGTCGCCGGTTTCGAGATTTACTTGGCAAAATTTCGGGCTTAATTTGTGCCTGATACGTGGCTTGTGTTTTGGGTGCTACTCGTACAAAACATATTAGTCAGGAAAAGTTTGCTCTCTGAATAAAGATTTATTTTAAGCATCAATACTATTAGTTGTACATAATTCTCATAGCATCACAATTTATCAATAAGTGGTATTATTTAGTTGAATTTTGCGTTAAACTTTTTGCGTCATTATAAACAAAAAAATATTGGATCAAAAGTGACCCAAATTAGAAGGGTATATTTGCGACCTCACCCAACTTTTTGAGTTAAGGTTTTTTGGGTTAAAGGCAATCCAAATGCTTTAGGCCTATCGTGTTTAGGTAAAAAACGCAACCCTATTAACTTGATCAAAAACTTCTTGGGTTACTATAGCCAAAACAAAAAAAACAAGCGTTTCTAGTCAAAAAATAATTTGGATCATTTCAACCAAAAAAATGCAAAGCATCAACAATTTACGTCAAAAAGTGATGGGGTCACTCCAATCTGAAACTGTATTGCTGTCAAACAATGGGTCAATGAAAGTTTTGGAAAACAGCTAAGCGAGTTATAATTAGCTTGATAACACATGGAGCAATAACAGAATAAATAATTCGGCTTTTGAAACACATCAATACAAATACTCTAAAACAGTATAATAAAACAATGAAAATCTGCTTGAAAGCTTTTATTTTGTTTCATCGAGAAAATAACTCGCTTTTATATAGCACCAAAATGATTGCAGTAGATGAAAGATCTCTTTAGATAGGACTACTAAATAACTCAGCATTCCTCTTGCAAATATAAATCAATAAGGTCCACGCGCAATCTGCACCGGCGAGTAGAATCTAACCTCAAGCAAACAAAAATATCAAATGCCCACCAGTTGGCCAAATGAACCAGAGTTGTAAACGGGCCGACTAGTTCTGGCCCGAACCCGGCCCGAACCCGAAAACTAATTTGAAGCCCAAATCACGCCCGAAAAAACCCAAAAGTTAAGATAGGTCTGAAAAATTTAGCAATTTTGCGAAGGTATTTTGATTATATTTTTGTGCACATAAGGAAAAAATTACGTCTCAGACCCGAATTAAGCCCGAAATTTTTGTCAACTTTAGGCCCGAACCCGACCCGAAAAGCCAGGCCCGACTTACAACTCTGAAATGAACAACCTAAGTTTGGCTGCGGAAGGGTGAGAGTTGGTTTCAATTCCGAAGCAGTCAAATTTAATTACTGTATTGTATAGCACGGGAAAGCATAAATTTGTAACTGAATTCTTCAAAAAAACCAAAATTATAAAGCAAGCTATTATACTTTGAAGTTAGCAACTGAATCAATTTCAAGTGCCGATGTCACACACAAACATATTTTAAGTGTAGCAGGCAGCCATTGTTGCTGCGTTGCAACATTCGTGGCAGTTGTATAGCTTATATTAAAAAATGTATATTGCCATTGCCCTACGACAAAAATCTAAATGTGTATTTTTCAGGTCAAACTTCCTTTAATCGATGAAAATTATTTTGTTCGGGAGATTGAAACGCATCCCCTGATCAAGAACAACCCGCATTTGTTTGACTTGCTGATGGAAGCGAGATTGTTCCGTGTTTCTAGTGTGTTGCCAGTTAGAGAGAGACTAGTGCCACGTCATAACGCCAATATGCATCAAGTAAGTTAGTTTTACCAAAAAAACTGATATTGGTATAAGAGAGAGTTTAAACCAAGAGCCTCAATAAAAGCCTACCTATCTAAAGTCGAAATTGGATAAAAACTTAACGCTATAAAAATAGAAATTCTAATCAAACTTTTAAGTTTTAAAATGGGACTTAAGGAGCTCAAGTGTGGCTGGCATGTTAAAGTTTTGTGGGCCACTAGCAACAGCAGTCTATTCCTCTTTTCTCTCCTTCGACGTAGAGCTAATGCACCTTTTTGACAAAATGACGACGGCATATTTGTGTCGGAATGGTACAGTGTGGTGTTTGCAAGCCACGCGCTTGAGGTCGATTCGCGTTGCGTTTATTTATTACTTTTCAGCAGAATCTTGCATTAAGGTGAGGGTTCGAGCAACATTGCCAGCCTTTGAGATCGCAAAATGATGTGATAAAGGAAAGGGCACAAACCTATTGTAACTATGCGCTCTGGCTAACCTAAAAAAATTACCTAAATTAAGCCGGGATAAAATCGCTTTTTAAATTTTTATTAATGCCGAAATTTCACCTGGTTCAAACAAGCTGACGTGATGCAGACCTTCATGTAGTGCAATTTTTTCGTCATCATGTCCTGTTTTTTTTCTAATTATTCAATGTCTAAGTTTCGCATTCAGTTTCAAAGTTAAGTTTTTGCATGCGATTTCCAAAATCGAAACCGCTATCAGCATTTACGTGAGCGGGCCCTAGCAACATTAGAATCGGGTATTCAATACTGCTTAGCCCAAACTGGAAGCGAAACTCTTAAATGGACACAACATGAATGCTAAAGATAGAATGATTGTTGTGTCGTTGTGACTAATATCAATCTATTCAGCAATACTGGCACAGTAATCCATTATTAGAGTAATATCCTTTTTTATAGACTTACGTTGGAAGTTGCTACCAGTACCTTTTACTTTATTTCAGCAAAATTTTTTTTAAATCATTCGTTTTAATTGGTAATAAATGGAGTAAAGCAGATAATGTGAGTGAAGTACTACCTCACAGTTGTTAAAAAAAAGGAGTTAAGTACTGAATAGTTTTTCCCATGTCTTTTTTTCTTACAGCCAAGATTAATAGCTCCACATTAGTGTTGTGCGAATTTAAACTTTCGTGCCAATCGAAGCTGAATCAGAAAATTTTTAAGACATTGTGGTAACTTAGGTAATTTGCCTCTAGCGTAGCAACTGTAAAATTTTCGTTGTGTAGAGTTTGAACTTATGCATTTTATGATTGATAGCGTTTCGCCATTGGAATTTTTTGTGCATTGTAACAACGTTGAATGATGCTACACAAGCATGGTGTAATGATTATCTTGTGCTGATTTACGTCATCAAAGTTGTCATCTAATTTAGAGGAAATTTGCGTTTTGAACTGGGATGTCTCGTTAAGAGGCCAAGGGTTGCATCTAAATTTTAATTATTTTAGCAATAAGTTTGTGGGTATAGGGACTAATAGTAATGTTATTGTTCATGTAAGTCAATAGTCATGACTCATTTCAATTACTGTTCAAAAATAATCTGACCTTACATAACACGTAAGTATCTCATAGTCCATTCGCTCGAAATGTCGTAGGCTTGCAGTATTCTCTATTGTCTGCGCGTGAACAATATTATACAATTACCCTAGTAAAAATTAAAATCAGTAACAACACATATGAAATAATGTCTCTACGGGTTGTTTCGCCGTTAGGCTCTTCAGGAGGTGGGGGTGATAGCAAATCTTATTCCAATAGAATTCTTAACTGTCCCCTTCACCTGGAGAGCATAATGGCAAAACAACCAGTAGGAGACATTACTTTACAGGTGTTTCACTGATTTTGATTTAATTTTTAACTTGCTCTGATCAAACGCCATCAGGTGCTTTAACTGGTTCGCAGCAAAGTACATACAGTTTTACATGTATATGAACTCTGAGCTTACTGGTTCAACATTAGCCTACGAATGTTAGATCGCTAGATTAGTTATTGCTTTTGGACCCTTTTCTGTTGGAGTGAATCACAATTAAGTTTTGTTACAGGTTTTTGTTACTGTTGGCGGCTGCGACAAAAATGACGACTTTGTCAATGACGTCACAATGCTAGATTTCCAGCACAAGACTAGGGCTACCCTCTGTCACTTGCCGAAGTCGAAAAAGAAAGTTCGGAAAGATTCGGAAGACTCTCGGAAGGATTCGGATTCAGAAAAACCCACCAAGTGGGCTGAATTCGGATGCATTGCTTGGAAAGGAAATATTGTCATCTCAGGTGGAAAAGAAACAAAAAAGGTATAAAGATTGGTTTTTGGTTTATTTGCGATTTGTTGTCGTTGCTGTTGTTCTACCCAGCTCTTTCCTGTGGATGAAAGTTTGGTGCAGCAGAAATACTACACGCTGATCAAGGAACACGAGAAAAAAGTGGCCTTTTTCACACCACTCAAAGAATGGCGCTCTATCACTACAGTAGTACCCATAGGTCGCCTTTGACGACCCACTGTAGGGGTGTTTTGTTCTGTTTAGTAATTATAGTATACAAAATTTCCCATTTATTCGTTAGTTCCGACGTTTTAGTTAGCGATCTCGACTAATTTATCGAAAATCGCATACCGGTACTGTAAGTAACTAATTAGTAAAACTTGGCGTTAGACTGACTTTTTACGAGAGACGGTAAAAGATTTTTGTTTATGTCTTCAATTGTCACCAAAATATATTATGAAAATTTCTGTAGAAGCCTCCGCATATCATTATTTTGTTTGGGGTATCATCCTTTGTATCTCTATTATAACCTTTTCTTCTTGATAAAAAGCTATTTTTATAAACATGTTTGAATTTTGTTTTATTGGGTTTTGCAGGAAGTATGGATGTTTATTACGGCATTGCGCCAGTGGGTAGAGTTGGGAAGTCTTACAACCGCGAGATGGCGCCATCGAATGACGATATGTGGTGGCGCGATGTATGCTGTCGGTGGATATGATGGGCTACTACGAGTTGACAGTTTGGAAAAATATTCCGAAAAGTTAGTATTCAATATTCATAGCGGTAATCCATTTTAAAAAATACTTTTTCAAATCGTAAATGGGCCAGCCTAGTATTTGTGAATGGCTGTTTTTAGATTGAGTGACGATTGTTGTTACTTTAGCTGGACTTCCTGCATAATGAATTATAGTTGGATTCGCTATTTCTGGTCATAGAGTCATAGTGTATTTTGATTCAGTTATTTTTGTGAAATTTTGAAGGTTTTCTATATCACTATACGTTGTTTATTTCAAATAGCAGACCGCGTGGTTATGTAACTACTTACATATCCCCTCATAATGCAGGTAACTGAATGCACTATATAGATTGTAGAATGTAGAGCCATGTCTTTCCACCTCATGCCAGTGGATGTGAAAACGTCAAACCATCAACTTTTCTATTAATACCAGTCACTTGGTTGAGCGGTAACGCGTTCGTTTCTGGAGCGGTAGGTCAGAGGTTCAAATCTCGGGCCGTCAAATTGGGCACCGTGGCGCCAACGGCTCGCTACCGCTGAGACATTACTTCGAAAGAAGCTGTGTTGCCCATTGGCGCAATGTTGTGCAGATGGGCTCCGCCAACTCGTTAAACCTTTGGCGTAATACAGCGACTCAGCGAGTACAATGAAATATTTGATTTGATAATTTTATTTTCAGAGAGAACACTTGGCATGAAAAGCGAACGATGAGAGAAGGGGTCAGCTCTGCTGCTGTGTGCGAATGCAATAATAAAATTTACGTCATTGGCGGGGGCCCTAGTGTGAAAGTTTCAAGCGACAAAGTTCAAGTAAGATGTGACGTTTTGGATATGCTAAACAAAGAATTCTATAATGGCAATATGCAATAATTGAAGATTTGAATTCCATTTAAATGAGTCAATAATGGTTCCAAGTTGAGCACGAATTGTTTATTGTAATGTAGTAATTAGTTCTTGGTTGATTTTTTCAAGGTTGGGGATTCTGTTCGAAATCAATCGATTTTGACTTTCAATTCCAACTTTCAACCAAACTTCTAAAGGCTTCAACTGCGAATTATAGATTTTAACCTTTATTTTTAAGTATTTTTTCACTTTTTGTTGCACCAGTAATTAAAGTGGCTCGAAATTTGACCTCCGATTTATCCTCGCGATTCTGATTTCAACTTAACTTGGCAGGAACAAAGTTTTGATTTCGACTGCTTGAAAAAACCTCATGCGACACGAGCTTTACCCTGCTCTAAATTCACCGATGAAAATGCCATTTATCCTTTAGGTTTATAATCCAACGTCAGATACTTGGTCTCTCCAAACTTCGATGCCAGAGCCGGCCAAATGCATCAGTTCGGTGTCACTTGGGAACCTTATTTACGTGGCTGGAGGAACGCTCACCTACGTTTTGACCTTCGACACAAGAGCAAAGATCTGGACAAGCATTGGTGATGCCCTCGCGTGTGAAAGAGCGAGCTGTGGGATGACCCTATGCAACGACATGGTAAACTAATAGGTTGTGATGATTGATGACTTTTATGGTAAACTGCTGTGTATTTGAAGGGAACTAAAGGTTGGTAGAGACGTGAAACTTTTTTTGTTAGCATATGTCGGAAACGAGGTTGAGTTCCGTTTGTTTTGTACTTAACGTTTTGCAAATTCATGCAAAAGAAATAAAATTAGAAATATACCCTACAGCGCTTGTCGTTGTGAAAATGTTAGTAACTCGTTCCAAGTTTTCATAAATGAAATCCAACACCCTAACTGTATTTGTCCTAAGGTCCAGTAAGCGCCAAGTACTTTGTTAATGTGAAACCGAGATCGATAGTTTTTGCCGAAAGCACACCTGGTACTCGCCTATGCACACCTAACTGTCTTTCTAAATTTTAAGTGCTGTACTCGAAAAGAATTCGAGAGGCGTTGCGAGATTTAAACTCAAACTTGAAAATATGGGACTTAATCACCGAAATGGTGTCGTAAAGATTTCAATTGAACAGTGTACCATGATTACCGAACTATAAGCGACGTCCCTACCGCTTCGAGAAAACGAAAGAGAAAAAGAAAAGTGTTTCAAAATAGGGGACTGCATTCTCATCTGATCTGTTCAGAACCGTGGATAGCACAAATTGTAAAATCTACATCTTGATTCACCACGTTGTCTTGGCCAGGAGACAGCGAAGGAACCTTTTGATCATCGAGTCAAGCTACCATCTGTGCCGAGCTGTCTACCCGTACCACACACGGTGGAGTCTTCACACTGTCCCTTTTCGTTGCTGATGTCAAGTTAGAAAGCTGGGAATACCGATTTTTGTGGTCCTTGGTTTGACCCAACTGGGAATCGAACTCATTGTACTGTTTCAGTAGCAGACGCTCTTTCCACTCGACAACTGATCGGTAAATATAAATGGAGCACAAATCTGTATTTATAATATGATATTTTGCAGGTGTTTATCGTCGGTGGGAGGGACGACGAGGGAAAGGCGATATCGAACGTCAGCTATCTGGACCCTAAAACTAAGATCTTGAGATCAGAATGCAATTTGGCTTTTGGCATCTCTCACCACGGCTGTCTGACACTCCAAAAATATGACAATTTAAAAGCGAAATCGGTTTAAAAGAAACTGAGCTGTGGATTTCGATGTTGCTCATAGGCTGAGCTCCATTTTGCGCTCAAAATTGAGGAGTTAACTGATCTCTCGGAGAATAAAGACTGTTTCATGAACCTAATCCGAACGATGTCAGCTCGTAATTCAAGCCTATTGTCTATTCTATCTTTTCTTGTTCTGTGTAATTTTGCCGTCTGCAACACAGTGTCGCTTGAAATAACATCAGAATTTTTTCTGGATCTGGTATAATCTGTTTTATTTTTGTAAATTTTGTATGAATATGAAAGTTTCTAAGATTTTAAACTTCTGTTTACATCATGTTTATAATGCGTTAAGAAAAAATGCGCTGCGATCTTGGTTTATGCTATTGCCACGAAAGATTTCAACTCAAATATAGAAGAGCGCCATCTTTTAAAAAAGTTTTGCATCTCTCGATGCTTTGCTAAATTCATCCCTATTTTTAACGTTTCAGGCTGACCATTCTTTTTAACGCTAGTGCATAAAAAGTTGTAGAAATCTGACCAAAACCAGACATTCTACTACCTACCGCTATGCCAAGTGCATTACATGTGGCGGAGTCACTTCAGTCAGTAAGTAGATCCCCATAAAAAGGCATATCCTGCTATTGAAGATCCAGGTGGCTTACAAGCGAGCAGCGATGCATATACATATATATTTTTTTTCTTAGATTTTAGTTAAAGAGTCTTTTCTGCCCTTACATGGTTTTGTTAAATCAGTTTCAGCATGTGCTCTTAAGAGGCCGCTTGTTTCACATACGCGCTTTTGTTTTATCATCAAGTTTTGATGGTGTTGGAAATGTTGTATATTGCGTAAAGTTATTTAAATTTGAAGTGTAATGAAGTAATTTAAATTTAGTTTGAACTAAATACCGGTAATATTTAGCCGAAATCTTGTGCAGAAACATAATATGTAAACTTCAGAAATCCCTATGCTCGTTTGAATCGTTTACAATAAATTTTAACTGCATTGAAACAATCAATTTTCGTAGAAAAACTAATACTTCATTTCTAGGAAGTCCTATTTAAGTGTTTCTCTTCCTTTATACCGTACAATATACTTCTAAACCTATTAGTAATTTCGTAATAACGTACAAGGTGGACTTTTGTGTTGTATAAATATTAGTAGTAAACTAAATCCTTACTGTATAAATCGTAAAGAAAAATCAGGCTGTAAATATTTTTTTCGTATTTTTATTGATGCAATAATGTTTTTTGTAAGTTCATAATATAGTGTTTACAGTTTGTTTTGCAGCTTTTGTTTAAGTTGAGCTCAGAGTGGCTTTGACCGATCTACGGATTATTTTCGTGCTCCATCTTTTTCCCAGTAAATTCGGAAAAGAAGAATGTACGGGACCTTATAGCGGGCGTAAACAAAAATTTAAAGTTCGGTAAAGCAGCCTAATGCAACAAAAGTTGGTTTATTTTCCCGTTTTTTCAACTTTTCCTCACTTGCTGCAGCTACTGAAACAGTTACAAAACGCGGTAAAGCTTCGCTCTGTCTCTTTGCTAAACGTCAAGCAAGGATTTAAAAAAGATAAACGAGAATTAAAAGCTCTTTTTTTCATTCAAACTAAACGCATTTTAGCTGCGCTCTGTTCAACTCAAGCGAAAGGTGCAACCCAGCTCAAAAAACGTTGGTTTTAAAGTGTTTTGTTGTTGTAAATTGCTAGTGTGTGATTACTCTGCGCCTGTCAATCATCTGATTCTAAATCTGTACTTTTTGTAGATAATCGATTTTTCTAGCTGTGCCCGCTCTTGCCACCATGAAGTTTTTGTTTGTTTGTGTTTTGATTCGTCAATAAAATACAAAGTCGTTGAAATTTCCGTGTTAAAAATGTTTTCAGTTGCCAAAAAAAAGAAAACGAAAAAAACAAAAAACTTGCCCGTTTGGAAACTATATACTTTGTCTTTTCAGTGGCCGTATGATATCTCGGGGAAATGAGACTGTTGAAACCGTCAAAAATTATGAAGTAGATGTTAAGAGAATACGCGATAATTGAACATTTTCCATTAATCCCGTTTTTACGAAATATTGAGATGTCATGTTCAGTACACTTTTTAGTTTTTATGCTGTGCTTGAAAACCACTACTGGCGCTATGTAGACATTAAACTAATTGTTGCATCCATTGTGAACAAAGATTTAAGTCATTGATTTGAAATTTTACCAGCCAGTTGGTCTAGCGGTAACGCGTTCGTCTTTGGAGCGGGAGGTCTGAGGTTCGAATCTCGGGCTGGTCAAATCAGCACAGTGTTGCCCGGAGGCAATAACGCGAGAAAGGGCCCCACTAACTCGTTTCACGCTTTGGCGTAATACAATGAGTATAATGAAAGATTTGATTGAATCTGAAAATTTCATTATTTGCAATTTTTACCAATACTGCGCGATAATACATTTTGTTTGAAAACGAACTACCAAAACCACAGTGTACAAAAATTCACAAACTCGTATGGTTTTGTACAACTCGTGTATTTCAGTACACCTTAAAAGGTTCGTAGAAAACGATATGCTAGTGTTGGTATATCGCTCTTTGTCATTTTGTGATTTGATTGTTTGTAGCTTTGTGTAATGTCCTGACGAAGCCAGCTAGTATTGTCTGGCGAAACGTTGGCAAAAACCTAAAAAACGCCAGTTGTGCAAAACCATTTGAAGTTGACAAATGCCTGGTGTGCTCTCACAAAATTTCAGCCAATTAGGATTGGGCAGCCTACTGGATTGCAGCCAATCACATTCACGCTCGAGCTTGTTTCAATTTCATTCGATTAACCACCAGCGAATGAACAGTCATAAATTTGTATGCATCCCAGTTGGTTTGATTTTGCAAGTTTGTCTCTAAAGTTAAATCGGATGGATATGGTTGTACCTGTTTTGAACATAAAAAAAGCGCGTTACCCGCAATAATTCCGTGATAAACCATGGCTGAAGGCAAAATCAATTGGGATATCTAAAGTTAAAGAATTGTAATATTAGATTAGATTGGCGTTGACTCCATTCTTCTTGACACAGCCGTTCCACAGATATTTCACGTCAAACACGACGTAGGGGCCTCTCTAGTAATTTTAGAAGAATAATAATGCAGGTTTATCGACTTCAACTAGACCTAGTAAAAGCAAGTCTTTCACTCAGAAGTCGTGTCATAAGTTATATACACAATAAAACGTAAGTCATGGAGCATAGAAACAAACAAGTGAACTAAAAATATACGTACAGTTATCACAGAAAACGGAAATAACAAACCATAGATCGAAAAATAACAAATTCGAGTGTGTTGCAAGATTGCTGTCACTTATGTAAAGAACCAGTAAAAAATATGTCTATAGATTGAATGCTTCACGAAATAAGTAAGTTTTTAAATCACTCTTGAATCTTACAAAATTTAATTCATTTTTCAGAGCAGTTGGTACTTGATTTCAAAGTTTAGGACAATAAATCGAAAATGCACGATCACTAATTCAAATGTTGCTGCGTTGCACTTTACGACGAATAAAACGAGTCGACTTAGACTCAACTGAAACTAAAGATTTCGAATTCTTTAGGGAGTGCAAATGAAGCGGGGTTAATGCATTTATACGTGAGTAAATATATTTTATACAAAATTCTATACGTTATTGGAAGCCAGTGGAGTTCAAATAGTACCCCAGTGACATGGTCATACTTCCTCTTGTTGTAAATCAGTCTCGCTGCGCAAAGAATTGCAGTGGTCAAAGTTTGAAAGAATAAGTGAATATACTAAGATGGTCACCTCCTTTCTTGTAAGAAGATGTTTTGTACGTGCAATACTTTTGATAGATGCGAATACAGATCAAACACACCCTTTAACTTGTTGTTTTAATGTTAAATGAGAATCAAGCGTAAAACCAAAATTTCTCACAGTGTGACAAAAACGTATGCAGGAATTCCCTAGAAAAAATTTATATTTAGCTGTCGCTTAAGAACATCTCTACAAAATACAATAATTTGGGTTTTTAGTGGATTCAACTTGAGAAAAAATTTAGACATCCACAAATCAACACCTGCGAAAATGCAGTTAAGTTTGGTTACCAAAAACTGATATTGGTAGGTAAGAGCAAGTTATACATATATTTCGCAGTCATCTGCAAAGCCTTTAATCTCAAAACTTTATTGGCAACCTTGACATTAATAAGATCGAGACGCCATCTCAGTTCTATCCTAAGGTAACGCTGCAATTAAACTAAGCTACCAAGGCATTTTAGCCAATTGTAGGTTAATATAGGCCTCTTTAGGCTAGGCTACTGCATTGAAACGTCAGGGTTGGCTATAAAATTTATAACATTTGAGACCCCTACACGTAGGGGTCTCAAATGTTATAACGCCTCGGTAGCTTAGTTTAATTGCGGCGTTACCTTAGGATAGAACTGAGATGTTTTGAGATGTTCTGGGGGCTCCGCCCCCAGACCCGCAAAACATTTCCCCCCATTGCGAATTCCTGGCTACGCGCCTGATGAAGTCAACGCCAATTTAATCTAATACAACTGCTCAAATTTTGAATATCCCCTTTGATTTTGCCTTTAGTCCTCGTTTAAGTTAAAAACTAAAAAAAAGGAATAACTAAAAAATAGGGAGTTAAAGTTAAGAATTACTAAAAAGTTGAAAACTAAAGAAAAGGAAATGATCAAAATGATTCTTGAACTCAAGACGAGTAATTGGATCGAATCAACGCTTGAAGTTTACTTTTTTTGAACGCACGCTTTTTTCCGCTTTTTTTTACAGTAAAGCTCGCTGTTCGTTGCAGTTTCAAGATGCTTAAAACTATACTTGACCAGACTTTACTCTTGTTTTAATTCTGAAAAAACTAAAAACTAATGAAGACTAGTGTTGAAACTTTGTGCGATTTTCTTGCTTTCGTAAGTACATACCGTAATTACCGGTATTTATAGTTGTTTTATTTTGATTGTAACAAAATAATCAACAATATGGCAAGCCGCTGGTGGAGGATCACTTTAAACACTGTGGTTGCATTTAAAGACCTCAAGTTACAACGATACTGCTTATAGAAGATAGTTGGCATGTCCAATAATTCGCGATCTTTCCCTTGCAGCAACTATAAGTAAACGGTTTTTGAAATTAAGCTAATGTATGAAACAGAGTAAAGGCGTAGTTTTTACGCACCCAGGCCAAGTTAATTGTAGCGTTCTTGATAAGACATTTTGCGATGAATATCTCTGCTTTCTGGTCGCTTCAACAAGCAGCAAACGTTGGATGAAAAGAAGCCAAACAGAAGCATTTTTCAGAAGTGTACCCTTGTTGTTAAAATCTATCGCTTTTTTTAACGATTCGACATCGCCGTACTCGCCTCTCTGGAGTAACAATCAAGGCGTGTGTTTGACAAGCCTAGCGCTGCGTTCTTCAGAAACTTGGATTAAAGTTAAGGTTCGGGCAGCATTGCCACCTAAGAGATAACGAATCAAAGTGCTCAAAAAAGGATACATTTCGGAAATGTGCCAACCGAAAACTTAGAATGGTCAACTCCTAAGCGGCTACCGATTCGTTCATACGAAAGTGCCACCGTCGCTTTCTCGTGACAGAAGGATAAAGATGCATCTATTGTTATGAATTAATTGAAAAAAATTTAAAATTCAAAACTACACCTACCATTCTCACAAGTCGTTCTCTGAGTTCGCTATCAAAATGTTTGAGAAAGAAGTCCTTGTTAATGAGTATACACTCCGCTCCATCCGATATCAAAGATAACGCTGTTGCTCCTTCAGACTTTTCAAACACAATCGGAATCAAACCCTAAACGAAAAATTTCAATCGTCTAAATAAAAAAGCGGGAAACTTGTAATAGATTAAACCCTGATTGATGCAAGTGAGGCAGAGCACCCTTCGCCGGCGGGACATAAAAGATGCATGAAATCAGTCTGAGGAAGGTATTTCAATTTGTATGAAACAGGATTGACGATCTCCATGTAAAAAAAGAATACCGCATCCCGCATCTACCACTTTGGATTTAATTTCCTGATCCAAATTGCTTTTGTTTGAAAATTTAAACAATTGTAAAACAAAAAAATATTCACTTACAAATACATCTCCTTTCCTCAGTGTTTGGACGTGAATGTAAACGGACCGGTTTGAAAGGGACGAGGCTGAACTGCTCTTCCGTTTCATTCCACTGGCGAGACTGGCAATCTTGCTCTCGTCTAAAGTTGGCAGATTGGAAGCAATGGAAGACAACTGATGAAAAAAAGTACGTGGCGTTTGTTACTTTCAACATTTAAGCAATATATTTTTGTTTAGCCAGTGCTGCCGTCCTAAACGAATAAGTGGGTGGTATAGGCTCTAACCTATAATATCGACAACGACAAGAGTGGTTTTGCAGCGTCCAAAGAGAAATGGTTTTACGAAAATTTTATTGCATTTTCTGTCAATTTCAGGTGAAGACAAAAAAAGGCCTTCGCCAAATTTTCGTTGAATTTTACCATAATTCTAAAGTGGAGACTGAAGACCAACGGGAATTAATAATAAGATAGGATCATAACGAGGCAAAACAGTTGAGAGCCTGTTTATATCTGAGCCTACACCGGCAAAAAAGTTGGTTGGCCGAGTCTTTCCTCGACAGCAGCACTGTGTTTAGCTGTATAGCAATAAGCAAGCGTTTAGTAGCTGCACTTGTGCTTCATTTTTAAGTTTAATTTAGGTCTTGCACCGTGACCTGGTACCAGAGGTGGGCGTTGCGCAAAATAGTTCGCAAGTTTCTCAAGTTCCGCAAATTGCGCAAGTTGCGCAATTGCGCAATTTGCGTTGCGCACTATGCCTTTTTTTTTCCGCTCTTGCGCAATTTGCGTTGCGCTCTATGCCTGTTTTTTCAGCGCTTGCGCAATTTGCGTTGCGCTCTATGCCTTTTTTTTCAGCGCTTGCGCAATTTGCGTTTGCGAATCGGTAAATCTAATATTTGTTGCGCTTTAATTGTGAATTTTTTTCCAAAATGTGCAATCACAAAATAATTTTTAAATGTTGATCTGCATGTCCCTGTCAAAAAATAAATAAATTTTGATTTTACAGATTTAAAGCATGGTCACGAGATAGTTGATACAAGCTGATTGCTGATAGAAAGATTTTTTTTTGTTTTATTTTCTTCTGCGTTATCTACTTTTTTTCATGATTTGTTTACTCCGCGCTATCTGCTTTTATACTGCTAAACGTGCTGTTTTTGAAGTTTGAGCGATTTAATATATCAAGGAGGACTTGTGTGTGACAGAAATCAAGGGTGCCAGTTGACACAGAGTTGTAAGTCGAGCTGGGCTTTTCGAATCGGGTTCGGGCCTAAAGTTGACAAAATTTTCGGGCTTATTTTGGGCCTGAAACGTACTTTTTGTCTTAAGTGCACAAAAATATAATTAAAGTATCCTTGCAAAATTGCTAGATTTTTCAGACCTAATCTAACTTTCGGGCTTTTTCGGGCACGATTTGGGCTTCAAAATAGCTTTCGGGTTCGGGCCGGGTTCAGGCTTATATTTTCGGGTTCGGGCCTGAACTAATCGGCCCGTTTACAACTTTGAGTTGAGAGATCCCCCTCAGCCGGGTTCTCCAAAATTTCGAACTTTTAAACCGTTAGAGCTAGATGAATTAGATTTTTTAAATGAGTAAAAATCAAAAATAAACTACACGTGATAAAAATTGGGGGTGCCACAATGGGGTTTACCCCAAACGGGCCCTCCAAAATTCAAACTTTTTAACCACTCACGCTGGACTCATGAAATTTTCAGGGTGGGCAAATATAAAAAAACGTTTTCCCAAACGGGGCTCTCCAAAACTCAAACTTTTTAACCTTTTAAAATGGATACATGAAATGGTGGTCCACAAATTTTCAACTTTCCTATTTGAAGCAACCTTTGCATTTCTGCACCATCAGCTTCTTTCGAAAGGTGCTTCTCCAGTGCAGACTTGACTGTGAGCGAATTAAAAATGCAACTAAGTGGTGAACATTTAGAAGCACTCAATGTTATGCACTGCAATAAAGCGCTGCTTTAATTAACCAGTCGTTTAACAAATTTTTTCTGAATATCGGTGGTAGTTGACTGGTTGTTCACTTTTTCAGCAAATTAAGTTAATTTAAGCCAGAATAGTATTCGGCTTTAGCTATTCGGAATAATTCTGAAATAGCCAAGTATTCTGAAATGCCCATCCCTAGTGGTAGTACGTGTGCTTTAGATAAGCTATATTCCAAGGCTGTCCAACCCGTAGCCCGCGGGCCAGATTTGACCCGCGAAGCTATTTTGTGTGGCCCGCGAGGTCTTTTTGCGCGCTTAATTTCCTCATGGAAAGGCTTACCATTTTCTGGCAAATAAAAAGGTCTAACGTTGGTCTTAGCCATCAATGTGGCTAAAAAAAGGCCTGAGTTTTTTGGTAAAAACTCTTGGTAAAAATGCATGAGGCCCGCAATAACTTTTCTCCCGCAATTGTGGCCCGTACCAGTAAAAAGGTTGGGCAGGCCTGCTATATGCTGTATACGACTGAAAGACAAAGAGTAATAAATTATATCAGGGATCGAAATTAACTTTTTTGACAACTTGGCCGTCGGGCAAATGTTATCAAATGTCTATTTGCCAAAGAAAATTTCAACTTGCCCGAAAAAAAAAGTACTCTAAGTTATGAGGTTAGCTTGAAAAAAAAAGTACTGAATTTGCAAAATACAGTACGCGTAGTTTCGAGAATCAAGTTTTTGTGTGCGATCGTTAAGATAATGTGATGCACACAGTAACTTTTCCAATTATGCATCAGCAAACATTGATTTTTTGATTGTAAATTAATATTCAATTTATTTATTTAACGATCTATTTAACGATCATAATTATTAATTACCATTGTGGTTTGTTGCAAACGTATTTTTATTAGCGAATATTTTGGAAACTACACCAGTTAGAAAGCTAAAAGATCTTCAAAATAATCATAACAAAAAAAAAAAAATTGCAAAATTCTTGACGTTATCTTCATGCAGCGCAGGGTAATACTTGTGGTGTCTGAAACAGCTGTTAGCGTGGCAAGCGCCGGAAAACTTTTCTAGAAAAAAAACGGAATATTTTGTGCCAAACAGCTGCTAAACGCGTCCAAGAATCGAAAAATCTGCCTGCGATCAAGACGTGTTAATTGCGATAAATAATGTGCGTACTACTAGACAATGCTTTAATTGTGATAGTTACAAAGTGATTACTAAAATAAAGCAAGGAACAGCTTTTTCTACGTACAAATTTTACTTTATTGCAACAAAACCGAGTAAATTGCGTTTTTAACTAATCTTGTTTGAAGTTGTCTAATACGCTGTATTTTGTTAAGTTGCCACCGGTGAAGTTAAGCTGAAAACTAACTTGCCCGCAGCGATTTCAGCTTGCCTCGGGCAAGCGGGCACGCGTTAATTTTGAACCCTGTATTTGGTTTAAGCTACCTCACTTAATAAGTACGAAATACTTTTTGTTTTTTGTACTGTAATTAGTAGCCGAAAACTTGGCCTCTACAGTAGGAGAAAGATTAGATGAAAGGGTCGGAAGAGCAAACGAAAAAATCACCAAAGATTGCTTTCCTGCCTACAAGAAAGATGCGAGGTTGCAAAAATTCAAAAGATTCAACACTGCTATTCCTAGTTCGGCCACCGTCGAGAGATTATTTGCTATTGGTTCTGATATTTTGCGATCGAAACGATCGTCTATGACGAAAGAAAATTTTGAGAAGTTTGTTTTGCTGCATGAGAATGTAAAGTGTTTAAAAAAGTCAACGCATTATTTCTGAATGTGAGTGTGTGGAGCTTTTTTTGTTTTGGTGTTTATTTATTTTTATTGCTGTTTATTTTTATTTTTTATTTTTGTTTTAGAGTTTAATTGTTTTTTTCAACAATAAAAATAATTCTTTTTTTGGTCTTAGATATGTGCCTTCTTTAGTTATAAAAGCTAAACGCAATGCAGGTGGTTTATTCCAGGGCAGCTTAGCTGAAGATGGTACTATGTTTGTACTTTCATATTTTTATACTTAACACCATCGTCTGCAGCACACTTTTGAAATTTCGATTATGCAAAAATTTGCACTCAAAAACTTTTTTAAATAGCGAAATTTGTTTGCGCTTATCAAGCAATCAAATCGTAGTTGCACTGTACTATTTTCAATTTTTGGTTGCGGAATTTGTGTTTTCGCTTTAAAACGTTTAGAATTTTCGTTACGGAATTTGCAATTGCGCTTTAAGCTTTTAAGATTTTGGTTGCGAAATTCGCATTTGCGCTTTAAGCTTAAAAATTTTGGTTGCGGAATTTGCGCTTGCGTTTTAAGCTAAAAAAATTTTGGTTGCGGAATTTGCGCTTGCGCTTTAACCTTAAAAAATTTTGGTTGCGGAATTTGCGCTTGCGCTTCGAGCTTAAAAATTTTTGGTTGCGGAATTTGCGCTTGCGCTTTACACTAAAAAAATTTTGGTTGCGGAATTTGCGCTTGCGCTTTACGGTGTGTTTTTTAAACGCCCAGCTCTGCCTGGTACTGAGTAGCAACCATAAAAAGGCTTTGATTGCAACTCAATAATAAATTGCCTAATTACTGACCTTTCGTCAAGACCGTAGCGGGGTGTTTACTTCATTTCACAATCGTCCAGGCATAGCTCAACAGATTAGCCTTACAGCTATTTTGAGGAATTGAAACCGCTGCTTTACATTCTGAATGCACGTAGTATGGAGTTCGGAAAAACAACAAAAAACGGGTTGAGGATTGGGATCAAACGATTAGTGGTGAGAATATACAATATACAGTAGATCAGCAGCGCAGTACGAATTATTTTACCTTTTTTCTTTGTCTCTGCTTCCATACGTCCGCAAGACTACTTCTGTTTCGATTTAAGATATGGGTTCGAAAATTGCTCTGAGCGTTATCTGCAAGAAGGTACATTATACTGTAAATAAAGCCTTTACAATAACCTTCAAAAGTATTGGAATTTTGATAGAATTCAATCAATAATAGCTCGTTACTTGTCAACGTCATATTGGACAGAGTACAATAATTTTCTTTGCAAGAACCATTAGTATAACTATAACCTGCTAAGGTTGGCCATAGATTTCGTTCCAAGGCAAAGATTTCCAGGTTTATCAATATGATACGTGTATAGAGTACTGCTTTTTAGACAAAAAAAGCAGTCACCTCTGATGATTTTTGGCGCTATTATACATTTTCTGCTGTTGTTTGCTCACTTTAAAATGACGCAAATTAATGGCTCTGGAGTGATAGCTTCACTATGCCATAAACTACGCTTAATGAAGAGGTCATAATCTGGTTGCTGAAACTGTATATAATACTACGCTGACAATAGTTACCTTCAAATTGCTGAGAAAGGAGCTTATTTTTATTCCACTCCGTCTCTTTGTTGAAATCAAACTTGTCTTCTAGACCAACATTTTCTTTGTTTTCTTCGTCGTTTTCATTGTCTTCTTGATCTTGGAGACCTTTTCCAGTCATTAGCAATGCAAAAGTTTCTCTCGATATCGGGTGGTCCTCCTGCCACTTGCGATACCGGTTCCAAATCATCTTTTTGTGATCGCGTCCTAAGGACTCTAAAAACAAAAAAGAAGGATTTGCGGAGTAAAAATAATGCTTAGTTCTTAAGAGAGTTCAGAAGGAACATTACAGAAAAGATGAAACTACGCTGACCTTTGGCATGATGGAAAGTCGACATTGATTGGGTGATGTTATACTCCGCTTTTAAAGCTGGTTCTTCACTAAAACTTGGCTTCCTGAGACGAAAAATAATATAGTTAGTCAAAAAGTGTACCGACACGAAAAATTACTTCGGAACAAAGTGGAATTTGGGAACAGGAAGATGCAATTTTGGCAAAGTTGAACGCTTCTAATCTTCGAACTAAAATCATAGGCACGTCTGAATTAAATCAAACCTTAGAATATACTCGCTCCATTTTGCCGAAACGTCGAACGAGTTGGCGGAGCCTATCTCCGCGTCATTGCACCCGGGCAACACAGTTCCTTTTGAAGAAATGTCGCAAAGGTAACGAGCGGGTGGCAACACTGAGTCCGATTTGACCGGATCGAGATTTGAACCTTAAACTTGTCGTTCCAGAACGAACACATTCTTATACTATCAACTGGCCAGTGGAACTTATGCATAAATTCCAGTACATTATTTCCTAACATACATTTTTTCATGTAGCATTTAAAACAAGAAAAAGTCTTATAAGGTTTAGCTCTATTTTTGAAATCAAATATAATATTTTCATTTTGCTTGCTTAGCAACTGGCTACTATGAGAAAGCATGTAATGTTTTGGCTTGCAGTTCATCTCCATGATTGTCATTGTTCCTAAAGTAGCACATTCCTACAAACACAGTCCCATATCGCATCAATGGCAAAAGCTTGGCACTCTTTTGTCCAATTTAACCATTCTGAAAATTGAACTCCAGAGCTTTTGTTTCAGAAGCGACACGTTAACTATTTCCGCTAATCGACCAGCAATTTACAGTGATTAAAAGTTTTTCACATTAAATAACTCTTTCAAAAAACTGCTTCAAAAGTAATCCAATTTTTTTCTTACGCGGCTTGAATCAATGACAAAGTAAAGCGTCTTTTTAATGTGGGGTGTCTTGGTCCGATCAGAAGGGACCCTGGGGAGGATGGTGACGTCAGAACAACTGGTCTTTGGAGCCCAATTGATTGAGGGGACACATCTGTTTAAAACGCACGACAAAAGTGTTTTAGTTGTTTTTATTAGGGTGCTTTAGGGCGCTTTAAGTCTTGAAAGCTTCAGCATTCTTGATTGTTAATTGTTAATATTTGTCTGTGGCTGTATAGATTAGATTAGATTAATTTTTAAATCTCATTACGAAGATTATTATTTGATTTCTTTTTTAGTTTTTTAACCTAATTTATACAGACTAACAAATTTGCAATTTCGGCAAAAAAATGTATATTATCTTGTCAGCTATAGAGCAAATTATTATCTTGTCAGCTGTAGACTTAAATGCATTCCCAGACCTCCAAATTTGTAAAATTATTAACAAAAGTCCTGTTTGTGGCTTGGAAAATTTTTTCACCTTTAGAAATACCGATCCGTACTCTCCATGTTGTCCAATTGTGGTAAAACTCCCAGAAAATATTATCCTTGTTCAAGCAAAAGTTGACACCCTCCCGCCCCCACGCCCCTTTATAAAGTGTTATATCTTAGAAATCACATAAAAACTCACTAAAATTACTAGAGGACGACAAATTTTCATACGCGCAATTGTCCGCCACGTCTCGAAGTCCGGTAACGTTGGGTTTAGTAGCTTGAAGTCGTTTAATTACTCTGCAAATGCCCTAAAGTATGCAATCTTAATTAAATATCAAATACTGGTAGTTGTAAAACCTACTGTATAAATAGCAGCGAAAAGGACAAACAAAGCAAAATTTAAGTTGCCCAATGAGTTTGAAGCAGTCAAGCAGATATCCAAATATTTATGACTTTTTACGTGTCTTTGGTAAATTAATGAAAAAAAAGCACCAGGAAAATGTATTTTTCACAAGTTTTCGTCACTACAAGTTCAAAGAGATTTGCTGTCTACTTAACGTTATGACGTTTAAGGTGTAATACGACGTTTAGCTTCATTATTTGACTAATTGTCACGTTAAACAGCAAATCAGTGACGTCATCATTTACCTCAAGTTCGTTTTGAGCTATCAAAAGATGAAAGGTAGTTCTAATTAATTCAACAGCATAATAATTTTAGGCTGAGCCGTGGTGGACCAATACATAAAATCTAAATTAATCAATCCTCTTAAAATACCGATCGAACTATGACTATAACGTCACTGTGGTTGCTGTCCGGACAGATAACGACTCCCACTCGAAAATAGGTGAAAGCGCAAATCATTGGCTTGTTGTGAGGAATTTTGTGCAGCGGATATCCGTCGAACTCCGGAATTTTTCTCAAAAAACTTATAAAATCCGGTTCCCCGCCTTCCATTCTAAAATTTCAAAATTGGTTTAATTGCGTGAGGAGTGTGAACAAGAATACTTTGCATTAATATCGTTAACGAAGAGGATTGCAGTGAGTTACAACATGGCCTCTACAAAAAAATCAAAATTCAAGTCTTCATTTTATTCATGTTTTAAGCCGAAGTGTGTAATGAGTTTGCGGGAATTATCACCGCGTCATTGTGCCTGCGGGCAACACAACAGCTTTTTTCAAAGAAATACTGCAGCGGTGACAGGTCGTTGGCGCCACAGTATCCGACTTGATTTGCTTGTGATTTAAACTTAGACCTCCCGTTCCAGAGGCGTTCCCGCTCGACCAACTGGCCTGGTACAAAACCTTTGCATTTTACCTAATGTTGTTATATTCTCGCAGATCGATGAACCAAAAAATGCTGACCCAAAAAACTCATCATCAATGCCACAAATATGGATGCTACTCCTGAACGGTTGATGCTACTGGTGACTTACCAGCATTTTAATCAAGGTATGTATCTGTGGTTTTTGTGCAGCAATATCAAAATTTGCTGGCCGGTTTGCGGAATTAGCGAATTGCCATTGCGAAAGTTAGTGATATTTGCTCTGTTTGCTCTGCATAAAACTGCTTGAATGTATTAACCTACCTGTGCATAAAAATTTCCACAAAATCTTTCCGACCGACTGTGAGTAGAGCAAGTCTGGTATGGCTAACAACATTATTAGTTCGTTGTTCTCGCCTCATTATAGCCAGTTCGCCGAAGCTTTTCCCTCTCTTCAAAATGCTGACCTAAAACATAAAATAACCTGATAATCATTTGATTTTTTCCTCGTTCATATACACAGTAATTTTAATTATCGATAAAATATGATCTCAGGGCCGCATAATTTTAAATGTTACCGGTAGCTAAACTAAAAGCATTTTCAGATTCTTGAGATTATCCGAAAATTTTAGGACGAATCGCAGCTGTATAATGTTGTGCCGACCAAGACAAATCGTGACGCATTACCTTATCCCTCACTTAATACTGTACGAAGACGACTATAAGGATTGAGAAACGAAAAAACTTAACTTATTGACGTTAAATAGCACCAGAAAATTTTCAAAATCGCATTATTCTTCTCAGAAGGAAGATGGGACAAGATAACCTCTATTACTTACCGTTTCCACATAACCTTCTCCGCTAGTGTTAATCCTATTTCTTGTCACTAAGGCTGTTCCATACAAGATAAAATAAAATGTTTCTGCGCGATGGCCCTGTCGAATAATCACGCGCTTCGGTTCAAATCTAAATAGAATAAACGAGCCTATTTATCGGAAATTACAGTAGTAAAAACTCTCATTTTGAGTATATGGACTTTCGTAAAATATAGAAGTGGAAAGCACAACTATAGAAATAGGCAGTAGGAGATTAACAGAGCACAAAAAAATATTCCAAAAAATTGCCATTTATTAAAGTTCTTGCGACAAAATTTCCAAGCAGAACCTAAGACTCAATTTGGGACGAGAGAAACTCGCAATGAGATTGAGAATGGTCTAAAAATAAGCCGAAACGTTCGCAATAATGAAATATGCTTTGTGCACAGTAGTTTTGTTTCAAGGTTATCTGATCATGCGAAGACTATTTCATACCATTTTTTGGGAGCAAGTTGGCCCTTGAAATAACCAAAACGTGTACACTGTACAGGTTACCAATTAATTATAAAGTTATTTCTCGAGCTGCATCTTTTTTTGAGGAGGGGGAAAAGATTTTTATAAACTCTAACGAGTATTGGTGGAATAATTAACACAGAAAAAACAAAATCTGTATACCCGTAGCGATGATCACATTTTAGGGCAATATTAAGGCAAAACTAAACGTGGCAAAAATAAAACAAACTGATTACTCGTCCAACCAAGCAACTTTGACCAGGGCTTGTTGCATATTCAGCGGAAATTCAGCAAATTCTTCAACTTCTGCACGAAGACATTTTAGAGCCTAAAACAAAATCATACTGTTGCTCTTGTTTATTATTGAATAATATTAATAATTGAGATTTTAACTAAATGTATTAACTTTACCATGGATATTTGCTTTCGCTTGTAGGGAAGTGAATCAATGTTTTAAATGGCTGTCAGACGGCATACACTTTGTACAGTTTATTTCTCGAATTTAGCATTAACGACCACGAGCATTTACCAGAAAAATATCATACAGATATACAAAAATAATAATAATAATAATGATACAGTTTTCTACGAGTTCGGCTAGTGGGGGTTTTAAAACTTTTAAGGCCCCGTTTGCAGTAATCGTGAAGTCGTAAGCATACGAGCGTAAGCTCGGTTTGTTCGGAAAAATCGATACTCGCAGTGAGTCGACTTACCGGCCTACGAACTGTATACTCGTATAGAAAGAATAGGATACAACGTTACTACGCTAACGCTCTACGCCAATTGACGTAATTACCAAAGGAGCACAATTCACATGCAATTAAGATTGCCTCCCATACAGGGTTCTTCATTTTGGCTCTTTATAAAGAAAACTGCAAAAGGAAAAAAAGATTTCCTTACATATTCCACTTGGTGTTTTGTTCTCTGTTGAGGTAGTATCGTCAAAATCTCCCTCAATTTTTCGTTGAGTAAGGTCTGCAACACATTTTAGCGACTATTATATCTTTTAATTTTGTGTCTACAGCTGTCTACGCATGCGCATTGCACTGCTTGTATTTTGGGTCCTGAAGACATTGGCGAAGAGTAGAATATTTCGATTCAAGGCGTCAAAACGTGCCTTGTCCCAGTTTAATCTAGATTTAAAGTGTGACAACAAGTATTAATATTCTTTGATGTTATACAAACAAAAAGCTCTGAGATTTTCTACTATGCTAAAGTGAGAGCTTTCCAAATTCTGCTTGCTTCTCCTTTGAAGATGATAAGATCAGGTAACTAACAACAATTTTGGTTGCTGTTTGCCAAGAGCTTCGCAGGTGAAAGGTACTTTGGCTTCAGCATTACGGCAAAGAGATTCTTTTTTAATCCGATTCGATTTCCAGCTTGAAAAAGCCACAAGAACGACAAAAACAACTTCTTAAATCAGTATTGTTCCTTGTAAATCGAAAATCTTAAAACATAATATCCTAAAAGCAAACAAATCTTGCTCAATTCGTGATGTTTATGTGGTTTTATGGAAAGAGTAGGTCAAGAGACACATGGATAAATTATGTGGGATGGCCTAATATACAGCATAATATAGAACAGCTCTGGAATTGTCTCAGGTCTGTTTTATTCTTTGTAGCGTGAGTTTTTATCCCCGTATTTATTGGTTTTATTTATTCTACTATTGGGTATTCGTTGGGTTTATATATAATATTTTTTAATTTATCCCGAAATTTATTGGGTTTCTGCATTTTTTTATTTAACCCCGAAATTTACAGAATATTGATAAATATTTTTTATAATTTATGCCGAAATTTAATGGGATTCTTTTTTTAATTACCTCCTTGGCTACTTTGTAGTCGTTCGGGTCAAAGGTCAGACCGTGTCTATAATTCCTAGTTGCCACCATGTCATTGGAAAGCATCGCAAATGACATCTGGCTGGTTTGAGACACAATGGTAATTCGCTGGTAGTCAACCAGACAACGAAGAAGCAGCCGAACCAACCGAACCATCCGCCGAAATCGATCCAAAGGCTAAAAATCAAGCATATAAAATAATCCCCAAAAGTAAAATCAAATCTTCATTTTTCTCGCTGTATTACGCCGAAGGGTGAAGCGAGTGTGCAGGGTCCACCTTCGTGTCATTGCGCCCTGGCAGCACAACTTCTTTCGAAGAAATGTTGCAGGGGTGGCGAGTCGTTGTTAACCCTGTGTTCGATTTAACCGAGCCCGAGATTTGATTCATTCCAGAGACAAACGCGTTGCTGCTCTACCAACAAACCAGTTGAAACAATGCCAAAGTTTGCGATTCGAATCTTTCCTCCGTATCATTTTACTGGCAATTAAATCAACTTTTTCGTTATACTCGCTCTATTACGCCGAAGCGTGTAACGAGTATGCGGGGCCCATCTCTGCGTCGTTGCGCCCATGCAACGCAGCTTCTTTCGAAGAATGTAGCAGCGATGGCAAACCGTTAGCATCACTGTGTCCAATTTGACCGGTCCGAGATTCGAACCTCAGACCTTCCGCTCTTGAGACGAACGCGTTACCGCTCAACCAATTGACCGATCTTGCTGACTATCCATGCTTAATATCTTTTTAGGATTTTAACTTATGACGTAGTGCTTTTTATTTTCAGTTTGAAGTGTCTAAAAGCTCAGCTGACGACAAGGCGGATAGGCATCGGCCATCGGCGAATCAGAAAAACTGGTGACTTCCAAAGTTTCGAAGTTTTGAAGTTTGGAACTTTGACCCAAGATGTTTGACTAAAAGAAGTTGATTTTGTTACGCAATATTATTTTGACCTAGTGAGTTTATGATTTGTAATACACTGTACTTACTGTCGTGATTTTAATACGAATTGTGGGCCTTCGTCTTAATTTGCTGCTCTTTCTTCGATTTCGAAGCTCAGTGAGAAATTCCGGAGGTTGACTTAACCGGAGTTTACTTTGCAATAATCTGTAAGAACAGTACAACAAGCATTAAAGAAATGATGACACCGGCCCTAATTTCCGACTAACTTTTTTTGAGGCTTTTAACTTTTTTTGAACAAAGTCCAATTTTCAAAATGTTTTGCTCTTCATTATTTTGTAACCACTTTCCTGATAAACCTTACAAAGGCTTTTTTAGCTGAGAAAATTGTAAATCATAAACGTTAGTCAGCAGAAATTAAGTCAGGAACTACAACACAGAATCTTCAATCTTTATACCTTGAATTAATAGCGTGAGATTGGGAGGAAGATTTATTTTTCCATCTTAGCTGCTGAAATGACCCGTCCGGCAATTCGGTCACAAATTCACTGGCGGAAGACCTCCGCGTGGAAGCTTGATCTAGCGTGGAATTACCGGAACCGGTTCCAGCGCTTGAAATCGGTGGCCAGTTTCCCTGAGTAAAACTTTGTCGCCTCCCCATTTTCTTTGCCATGCTCGCTCTCGATTTTAGGCTAGGGCCTGGTTCCTGGGACTGCTGGAACGATATTCTTGGGGGCTTTATCTTTCTTGTGGTATGCCTCTTTTCCTCAGTATTAGAAGTTCCGGGCATGCTCACTCTTTGGGCTGCTTTTGACAAATAGCTTTGGCCCTCAGGAAAGAAGGAACCTAGGCCCGTTCTGTGTGAATCTGCGGAAGGAAGGTCGAAGCTGTCTCCCCATTTTTGTATATTGGTGTCATCAGAGCTAAACGAAAACGGAGAAACGGGAAATTGCTCTTGGGATTCCAACGAGTTTTCGAAGTCGTTTTCAAGGCCTTTATTCAATGGCACCTGTAACTGAGAGTCGCTTCCAACTCTTCTTACATGATTGGATTTAACGAACAAATGATTCTTCACTTGTTTTTGTGTTTTTTCGAAATGAGCTGAATGCGTAAATTTGACATTCGGTGATGACCCTTCGTCTGACATAAAAGCTTTTCTGTTGCTGTTTTTCACCCATGCAAAATTTGTAGAACTCTTATGAATTGCTGTGTTAATTGAAAACATTTAAAATCTCACTCTGGTTCGCCAATCAGCTCCAGTATTACCAGGCTAAAACTTCAGACATCCAGCGTTGCCAACTCGAACGGCTTTCTTTATAATGGGAAGATTTATATCTTGCTTATCATAGCAACTTGGGCAATTTAAAAACCCTGTAACAACAAAAGAACTTCCAGCAGCTGCGATAGTGTATTGTTTAATTTGGATTTACGTTTTTGTGACAGTTTTTGATTCATTACCCTGCTATCTAAAATAGTTCTTTCCTTCTGTACAAAATTGTTATTTTAAACCTTGAAAACGAACAAATATTCGTTGATAAATGAAATAAAACTATCTTATTTTACTTCGTTTGATGTATTTTGTGTTGTTTCCTGTTGCAGTGCTTGCGTACCAAAATGCGTTTACATCTTCAAGAAATACTATGTAGGCTTCCAAGTGTCTGGGTTTACAACAAAAAGTTAATATCGTATTGGTGTATCTTGCTCTTTTTACTTTTTCAGTGACGTTTGCATACAGCACTGTATTATCCCAACGAAAGTAAACAAATTTTACAATTTTTGAGTCATGGAATTTACGTCAAAAGCCAAATCGGATGAAGTTTTTTTCCTTCAAAGTAACGATAAAAATTACCCCATCGTAGTAAGTCGTGGCATACAGAAATTTTTCTAAAAGTTGTTCCACTGGAATTAGACAACAACATAAAGCGATCGGCAAGAATTTCAATTTTAATATTTTTATGAAATTTAGTTAAACGAGCGGCGTTGTTTTCTCTGAAAATAATGACGTTCATCTTGTTGAAAAAAATATTAATTTAATTTCTCTTATATTTTCTGAGATGCCAGAAGATCAATTTGGATGTTTTGGCCAAAAATGAGAGCAATTCGCAAATTTCGACTACGAAATTATTAAAAACTAAACTCCAAAAATTTGTGATATAAGCTACCAGACGCAGGAAAAGAACAAAGATGACTTTTGATTCTCTCAAAAATTTTGCGAATTTATTACTGTATACAGTATTATGTATATACCTAAATTTCCGAACTTTTGCATGCTTATAAGTTATATTAGCCTAAGTCTTTTCAGTGGCTTATTGATGGTTTCACTTTTGATATTTGTCAGCATATCAAAATTTGCTCAATTTAGGAACTACGTTGTTCTTGTGAGTTGTGCTGTAATTCGGGGTCATCCTCAAATTGTTTAGGTCATATTAATTATTAACAGAAAACAGTTGCAGCGTTAAATTACAACATAGCGCCTTACCGATACATCAGTGATTTTTCGCTAATAAAACAATAAGTTTATTGCAAAATGAGAAGCAAAACAACGATAATGTTTCTAAAAGGTAGATTTGTATAGTTTAAATTTTCGGCTTCTAAGACCGTCATCAAAACATGGATTTTGCCCGATGCTTTTTCAACGAAGTACGAACATGCAGTACTTAAATTGTTGGGGGGACGGGGGGGACGCGCCCCCAATCGAGTATGAGCGTCCCCCATCGAGATTGAGCGTCCCCCATCGAGATTGAGCGTCCCCCCATCGAGATTTAGGCGTTCCCCCATCGAGAATTGGGAGCTGGTTTATGGGAGGAAAAAGTTACTGTTTTTGGCCGGAAAAACCGTTTAAATTTCGGCCAGAAAAAGCCTTCGGATTTTGGCGAAAACCTTTTTTTTTTGGAGATCACCTGTTTTTGGCCGGAAAAACCGTTTAAATTTCTGATTTCGGCCACAAAAAGCCTTCGGATTTCGGCGAAGACCTTTTTTTTTTTTTTGAGATCACCTGTTTTTGGCCGGAAAAGCCGTTTAAATTTCTGACTTTATGGTCAAGTTCGTTTATGGAACGCACTCCCAAAAAATCCTGGCTACGTGCTTGTTCTTCACTAAGGTTCAGTAACGCTGAAAAAGCGTCCCCCCATGCAAAATTTTACAATTTCAGTACTGCGAACATGCATTCTGAATTCACACAAGGCTGCAATTAGGGGGGGGGGGGCAAAAGGGGGCGGCGCCCGCCTAAAATGCGCAGCATGCCCACCCATAAACTCCTCTTTCCTTTGCGGCAGTTTCAAGATGGTGGCTTTTTTTTTTTGGAAACCAACAGAAAACTAGGAGATAAGTAGAACAATTTGGCGAGATGACCTTTTTTTTTTTGAGATCAACAGAGAACTCGGAGAAAAGTAGACTAACCTAAAAGTCTTGCCCCCCCCTCCAGAAACAAATTTTGCCCTCTAAGAACAATGTTCTAGTTGCGGCACTGCAATTTTTTAACATGCGTATTGCACATGCGGAATTTAACGAGGACAGGGAATCGAAGTTTAACCCTCGTGAGTCTGAGCCCGATTCTTTGCTGTTCCGACATCCGTAAATGCTCGTATTGCTCAATTTATTGCGCCATTTGCAGCATTGCGAAATTGCGCGCTCTTGCGACATTCATGCAAATAACGGTAAAAAGCGACAATCAGCTGATTCAGTCCATTGTGATTACTGAAGCGTATCGATTAGTGCCTTCTAGCAATTTTGCAGTTTTGATTCAGTTCAGTAAGATTTTTCTATTATTCATCTCCATAAAAATGAAGAAATGTAGTTTTTGCATTGTTTATTGACTAAAGGTTGAACTAAGTAAACTGTAGAGAAACAAGCAAAAACCAGTATTGGAGCGGATGAATATATCGTAGAGTGGTTTTCTCCAATCAATATTGTGATGTTAAAAAAGCGCAATTATTGCACCAGTCTGGAATCGAGTAGGAAGCGATTGCGCCTTTTTTAGTTGAATGTTTGAATGGTTAGTTGGAAGTTGGGAACAGTTTGGATCAACGTCATTTGGATTGGCTTACAGTACAACCACTACTTATTACTTAATTGTAAAATTTCGCACGGGGGAACGCTTTTGCAGCCATGACCAAACTTCAGTGGAAATTTTGTTATTCCGTCTCCGCAATCAGGCAATTGAATAAAGACCGAAAAAAAGGTCTTCGCCGAAAATTGTTTTTTTTTCCCCGAAATCAGGTGAAGATCGAAACAAAAAAAAAAAGAAAAAAAAAGGTCTTCACCGCAATTTGGGACTATATTCGGCCGGAATTTGTTGGATTTATGTGTGCTGGCTGGCTCTTGATCGTTTCATCATCCAGCGCTCGAATTTCGATGGGTTGACGTTTAAATCTCGATGGGGGGACGCTAACTTTCAATGGGGGGACGCGTCCCGCCTACAATTTAAGTACTGAGTAGAACTTCAATTCGATCAGATGCTAGCAGTCTAGTCGGTAATATTGCACTGTCAAACTTACAGGTCACCCTATTCATAGTTATCTGGTTATTGTAGGATAATCAAGTTGGTCGAGAGGTAACATTCTAGTCTCTGGAGCGGGAGTTGTCACATCAATGTTGTCAACAGCTAGCCACTACTTCAACATTTCTTTAGTTTAAATTAAAAGGAACTGTGTTGCTAGGTGCAATGACACAAAGATGGGTCCCCATAAACTTGTTACACACTTTGGCATTATTGATTATGCAGTGAGTATAATGAAAAATTTGATTTTGATTTAGAGTTATTGTAAAGTGTAAACATAGGTGTCGATTTTTTGTTGATTAAGCAAATTCCAAGGCCACGAAATGTTTTTGCGAAGTTTGGCTAAACATAACCTAATGCTATTTCAGTCCGAAATTTTGCCCCCAAATTCAGATGAAGACCAAAAAAAAAGTCTTAGTCACATTCTGGTTCTATCTGAGTCCAGAATTTCGGATTTTTTGTTGCCAAGTGGGTATTACTTGCCAGAAAACCGTGGGGGCAGACATATATTGCCCCCCTCAGTGTTAGACCCAAGGGGGCGCCACCCCCCCAAGATTGACACCTATGACCGTAAATACAACTAGGCCTACTATACCAGCATACCATGTTACTTCTGAGTTTAAAATGGCAATGCATCGTTGTGTCCTTGTGAAAGGTACTTCATTCTACTGTATTTCTTCTATCTTTTAGTAGCCCAAGTTTAAGTAGTATCGGTATATACTAGGCTGCAGGTACCGGTATGCTGCAGTACTGACTGCTGTACTACTGTATATATGAATGATATGAAATTAGGCAATTCAACTCAAAAATGTGAAATAGCAACTTGTTTTTTGTCATGAAATAAACATTTGATTAGAATCTTAAGCTCGAAGTTGACATAACCTGACTTTACAGTTTTACTGTAGAACTGATCAAAGTATGTGTTCAAAAAGTTTAAATTGCGTTGAATCACTTTATTAGTCGCTTGTAAAAATGCTTCGATAAAGTGGTACATTTATGGATTGCTCATCAGAAACTACAACTACAAAGAACAACCGCTGCAGAGGGGCTTTTAAGGAGGTACTACAGCACTACATTGGTTTTTAATATTGAATTTGTTTACTTTTGTGTGTGTATTTTTTTGTACATAAATGCTAATTTTTTGCATTATTTTTAATGCGTTTTTCTCTTGATTATTTGCGGCACACATAATCTATTCATGCTCAAACTCAAAGCAGTCCAGTCATACAGATAGCATAGCTTACATGTTGTAAGTAGACTGTTGTTTTGCTGCTTTTACCTTTTCTCTGATGCCTGTTTTTATGCATGCTGCTTTTAATGGTCTGGAGGTCATGAAATAAACTATGTAGTGCCATTCGTAGCCCCCTACTTTCCTATGTACTATAGCCCTGTGATATATCACAGTAGGTATTAACAACATCTTAATTCAAGTATGTAGGTTTTATTTTGTAATCAAGCCTATGTATTAAATCATAAAGCTTTTACAAACCTATGTGGTTTGTCAAATAGGTTTGGCTTAGTTATCATTTCCTAAGTGCTTTGTAAATAGGAAAGTAGGAGTTTACTAATGGTGCCTTATTATAAACTAAATCAGAAATAAACTGAACTGGTTGTAGAAAAAGCAGTGAAGTTATGAAAAATTATAATAGTACTTTGCTCTGTAGAACACAATGTTCTAAATTGCTATACACTATGATCTCCCAGTGTTATGCTCTGTAGAACACAGTGTGCTAAATTGCTATAATCTATGATCTTCTAGTGTTGTATCAGAATAACATTTTGAAGCTATGTTCTATCTGAAAGTATCCTAATATACAATATTAAAGTGTTATAAAGTCAATAACATTAATTAAAACTACATTGCATCAGCACATCATTGACTAAGTTTGTAACCATGATTTGATAATATAGAGAGTGAATTTTAGCAAAAACTGCTATCTTTAAAAAATGGCCCAAATTTCTACAAGTTGGGTAATTGAGAAATTTTAGTCAGATTAATGGACTGTAGGTGGATATTTGGCCTGGGGTAAAGCGTTCAGCTACCATGTGATTTCATAAATTTGAAAACATTTAATAGAAAATTCACTTACTAAAGTAGAAAACTTGATCTCCTTACCTACTGATCAAGTTTAAAAAGTGTTTTCATTAAGCATAAAGATGCAAAACTTGAAAGAGCATTCAGGTAAACTTTTTTGCTTTGACTAAAATGCTGGGAAAAACTTAAAATGCATTCTCACCAAATTTGAAGTTTCTACGCCTTCCCATTTTCAAGATATTGCAGTTAAAAACAAGTCTTTCCTTTTATTTTAGTGTTGCCATTATTGTGACATTTCGGATTTTGCCAGTATTGTGACAGAAGATTAACTTTCGGAAAGCTGGCTTACATTTAGTGAAAAGCTGCTATTTTTAATAAAATCTTTACTTTGTTTTGCAATAACTCTACTCCAAATATTCCTTTGGAATCAAAACCATGCAGTAACTTTTAAAAATTCTGTTTTTAATTGGCAACTCTGGCAAAATTTGTAAGGATAAAAAGCCTTTCTAAGGGGAAATCTAATCTGTTATATCTCAGGAACAAAGGTCAATAAAAGCTCAAATTTAGTGACGTTAGTGTTGATATCTGTCAAAGTTTATTAAAAGAAAAGCGAGCAAAAAAAAAGTTAAATTTTTTTTGAGATTAGGATAATGAAAGTTTTGGTGCTTATTGTTATTGCATATTTTATAGGTCTTCATCGCTGACACTTTGGAGTGCAGCTGTGAAAATGGAAGTCAATCGCTTGAAAAACACTTGGCCTCTGCAGCGGTTAAAAGATATGGTCAGTCATGCTCAAAACACAAGTAAAGAATCCTGGAAGGATTTACCGGTTTTATCCTCCTCTTTTACTGAGGTAAAGTTCACTATTCAAGCAGATTGGAATATTGGTTGAGGTTTGATTCATTACGCTTATCAGCTTACATAGAGTGTGCTACTTGTGCATATTTACAATGTTAATAAAATTACAAAATAGCATTATGCATGAGCTTGTTTAAATTTAATTAATTTCAGTAAACTACTTATTGATTAAAGTATTGTCATTAAATATGTTCACTGTGAGTATATTTTCATATAGTATCACCTTTAAGCCAGGGCTAATATTTTTAGCAATAAAATAACGAATGAAATATTTCAGGAAAATGAGACTGTGCAGAGTGGCCAACGAGATGAAGCTGTGGCATGGATGGCAAAAGTCAATATGAAATTTCATTTTCAGCACGAAACATTTTTCATAGCAACAAATATTCTGGATCGTTTTATTTCTTTGGTTAAGGTAAGTTAAGTAATGCTTGGCATTCTACTGGGCTGTGTGTAAGAGTTACCCTCTTTTAGTTATACTTAAGACAAAATAAGTTAAAATTTCAAACTAGCTTTGTCAAATTTTAGCTTTTACCACTCCATTCAGAGATTAACTAGAATGTGATATCGCAAGCACTATCTGGAAACTTTGCAAAAGTATCTAACTTTACTGAACCAAAGAACTTCACTACCTTAAAAATAGCGTTCCAATTGCATAAAGCCATGTTTATGGTTGTTGATAGTCATATCTGAAGTACATTGCGGATTTTGTACCTTACATTATCTTGAACAGAAATTTGACCCGCTATCCTAAATATCAAATCTACACCCTCAACTAGCCCTTTGCAGTATTTTTTGTTAAGAAGAATTTTTATATAAGCACATTTGTGAACAGTTTTACCAGTTTTTCTCAAAATTCAGGAACTAAATCGAAACAATACCTGCCTTAGCAATTAGCATGAAAAAAGATACATACGCAAGCAAAATTTGGGAGCAAAAAATCAAATTCTTTAAATTTATAAGTGATATTGCAGGGTCTCAGTTTACGATGATTTCACATTTAAAACTCATATCAATTTCTTCCACTGTATGCTTTCCAGAACCCTAGGTGTAACGTTTATAGTCAAACAACTTTTTACCTAAAATTAACCACTTAAACTCTTTTTATTTGAACAACTTTGTGGTTACTCGTTCTCAAAGTTTAAAGGTCTCAAAAAGTTATCAAAATAATGAAGTAACTTTAATCAAAAGCCCCATATAACTACGTTAAAACTCAGCTCTTTTTAAGGTTGTAATAGTTTTTCACTTTATTTTGAAATAGCATAGGGCGATCTTTAAAATTTCAGCGACTTTTGAGCATACTATTATTACATCAGCCAAAGTTGACACTAAACAACGGCCAAAAATATGTACGCTTTTTGCAGCTATTCCTATTCCGAGAACGCAATTTAGCATTGCGACCCAACGGCCAACATATTGAATATTGTCCTGTAAATTGCATTACATCCTTTATACAGCACGAAAGCTTTCTTAATATATATAAATATATATTTCTTAATATATACAGCACGAAAGATTTCTTAATAAAATTGTTCAAAAACTTTGAAGAGCAAGTGGAAGGTTTTTGTTACGTCACAGTGACAGTTTAGTAAAAAAACTCGGCCATCCAGCTTAAATCTATCAAAGTTAAAGCCATTAAGCTTAAATACTTCAACGTCTTAAATGTTGGAGTAATCCCATCAGTTTGACTCTTCTACTGTTCTGTGATACCAATTCATTGTGAGAATTCGTCGTATAGTTTGAAGGTCCATTTAAGGGCTGATTGTCCAACATGGCATCCCCAAATTTGGCATGTTTTATGTTTTTCTTAAATTAGCCTACCGGTACTCTTAAAATTTGATATGTCAAGCTGAAGTACTTGGTAGTTAAAAATTAAAAAAATTTAATGTGCGTATTTGGCATGGTCTCAATGTGGCCTTCCAAATTTTGTTACCTTTAATGTTTGGTTTATATTAACCTATCCAATAGATTTAATTTGTTTAGCTTTCGTAGTTAATTGGGGGAGGTGTCAATATAATTGGAGGATCCCTATAGTATGCATCCCCAAATTTTTCGTGTTATATTTTAACCTATTCTGAAAATTTCATTTGTCTGTAAGCTTAAGTGGTTAAAAATTTTGAAGGACTCGTTAGAGGAGGACTACCCAATTGTGGCTCCTGAAATTAGTCATACCTTTTTTCTTTCCTTTATTTTCTGAAAGTTTCATGTGTCTAGCTTGAATGGTAAAAAAGTTTGAATTTTTGAGAACTTAATTGTGGTACCTCCATGTTGGTCCCCCCAAATTTTGTCATATTATTACTGTCTGTTATATTTACCTATCCTGAGAATTTTGTGTGTTTAGCCTAAGGGGATAAAGATTTTTAATCTTGGCGGCCCCGTTCAAGGAGGACCCTCCCATTGTGGTACCCCCAAATTTTGTCGTATTTTATGTTTTGTTCTTATTTGCCTACCCTGAAAATTTCATCAGTCTAACATACGTGGTTGAAAAGTTTGGATTTTGGCGGCCCCGTTTGAGGGGACACCCTCATTTTGGTACCCTCAAATTTTATATTTTCTTTATATTTACTTGCCCTAAAAATTTCATGTGTCTAGCTTAAAACGTTGAAAAGTTTGAATTTTGGCGACCCCGTTTCGGGGAGAACCCCCATCGTGGCACCCTCGGATTTCAGGAGGGCACCAGTACTTTTGGATTTCTATAAAAGTTCACAGTGTGATCCATCAACGTCTTTTGGTTTAATAGTAGATAGTGATGAAAAAAAAAAATAATAAAAGATTTTATCCAAGGCGGAATAAGTTAACATGACCATGAGAAAGATGGTAAGTCATGTGTTCAAAAACAACAAACTTTTTTTCATCAACATCGGTTGTTACCTAGATGTACCGGTTCAAAATTGTCCACTTTTTGCCTATTTTCGGCTTCTGGAATCGCGATCACGTGACTGGGCGCCCCCAAACTTGGTACCGGTACGCATACAGCCTCTATCTGCACCCAAGTCGTTTTCAAATTTTAGCGTTTTGCGTTAAGCCATTTTATAGTTATCAGCAAATTGATAAATTTTCGAGACAAAAATGGAGTTTTTTGTCAATTTTTGGGTTGCTAAATCACGATCACGTGAATTAGGGTCCCCAAAATCGTCATACACGACGCTTTTAATTATTTTCATATATCCAAAATTTAACTTTCTATGTTTTATCGGTTTTTGGTTATAAGCCAATCAATAAATTTCAATGCTCATCTATCAAAATGGCCGGGTGAAAACAAAAGATCTTGAAACAGCTTTTAATTAACATATTAGTGTTAAGGTCTAAAAATCATCAAGAGTAGATGATATCAACCACAAAATAAAGGATCACAAACATCAATTCCGTTGAAAGACCACTGACTGAGACAATAATCTAGCTTAGACGCAAGTGTAAATCGGAGAAACAAGCAAATGATAGGCTAGACACTTCATTGACCTTGCCCACTGAAAGCCCAGCAATTACCGTTTTTTAAGCTTTTTTTACTCAAATTCCATAAGATATTTTGATTAATTTTCTCTTTACCTGTCAAGATTGAAGGGATTGATAATGTAAAACACCTTATATAACGTTTAAAATACCAAACGCCGGCAGTGATATAAATCGTTCTGTACTTGCGGCTAAAATTAACTTTAAAGTTTTATTAACACTTTAGGCCAACTGAGGTCGTATTTGACTTCCAGCGGTTTTGCAAGGTTGTTTGTTTTTCAGGCTCAGTCCAAGTATCTCAAGTGTATCGGAATAACTTGTCTCTATTTGGCCAGCAAAGTCAGTGAGGAAGAAGATGTGAGTTGTTTACGCTACGACTTTTGTGTTTACAAAGGTCAATTGTAACTATCTATTATGTTTTACTCTACCAGTTTCAACCGATAATGACGCAACCTTAAATCAAATTCTCAGATGCAGCTGTTCTCACAGAGCTGAAATTGTCCTGCTCTGACGTACACCTATTTTTAGTACAAGCGGTTTATTATTACCACGATAATTAATTATTGGATTCTGTCTTTTTGTTTTTCGAGAGGTGCTTTTAGCGATTATATTTTACATTTTTGTCGAACAAATCAGCCCGTTAGTGTTACCTATCAAGACCCCTTTAAACTCTAAAAGTACGAAATAGGAAACTGGGAACTGATGTGATCTTGAAAAGAATTTCCATTGATTCGGATCCGTTCGAAGGGCCGAAAACCAGCTCTGATGTTCTGTGGTTGCTGCAGAAAATTCTTAAAGCGTAAGTTTCAGTGCCTCAATCAGCGTTCCTCGATCCTAATCAACATTTTTCCGCAGAAAGTCAGAACAACCGTTCAGCTATGATTACTGCCATACTTGGCCATTGAAACACCTTGATATTAGTCATTTGTGAAGCGCTCAGCCATGCGTTGTTCATGCGCCTGTCGCAGACGGTTTACTAGAATTTTTGTGACTTGATGAGAGTCGTTTGCTTGATGCTTATGTAATCAGAGTTGAAACGAAAGGCTTGGCTTGATTCGGTGACTGGACTAATTTTTTCAAATCCTGCATAAATACAAGTCTGTTTGGGATATAGAACGCAGAGGTTTATTTTGTTTATGCAAATTTCGTTTCCTTCCAAGCTTTTTAATTGGCTGTTACTTTAAAAAATAGAAAATAAAACTACCATTTTATGCTAATTTTTATGTAGATTTAATTTCCAGTTTCTTATGAGCATAATACGATGATGATGTTGCAGTCTTTATCCAATTCAACAATTTCCTATTTGTTTAAATGGTATTCTAAACTATTTTGTTTGAGTTTTTCAAGTCTAGTGGGGAATAGTCGTAGTATGAAAAGAAAACGTTTTGTTGATTAGGTAATACCTTGCACTGGTGAACTTGTAAGGGATAGTGACTGTGGCTGTAGTGTTCGTGATGTCTTACGAATGGAAAGAATTATTCTGGACAAGCTGTCGTGGGGCATCTACCCTTCAACTGCATTAGACTACCTTCATATTGTAAGTTTATACTTTTTTTCAAAGCGGAAGATAATTTTTTTGTGAAATACAGTATATTTTTTAAAAACGATTTCGCTTATGAATAGCTCTTGGCAAAATTTGAGAATTTAAAACGAAGTAAAATTGCTATGTTGTCATCATAATAAGCACTCTAGCTCAATGCTCAATTGATAAATGCATGTTATTTTTTCATGATTATAATGTAGCTAAAGCTGAAAAGATTCTCAAGTTTTTTGTTAGTTGGACAAATTCATCGGTGCTCTTCTGCCTTGTATATGTTTTGCGCCACAATGCAATCAGGAAGCTCAGTGTTTTTTTACGTAGTACGGTGTAGTTGTGAACAGAAAGATTACAATTTGGGCTTTAACGCGTTTTTGCACATAAGCAAACATCCTGTGTTGCAAAGCGACTTCCGCTCCCACAGCTATAGTAGTGCTTTACAATAATATTTGACGTATGACTGTGAACTTAACCAAAATCTCATGATGTTCCTGCTCAGTTTCAGCTTCTGTCTTTTGTGCATTACACCGATATGGGCTCGAGAATTTCACTTTCTCGGCACATGACCATCCTCTCTGCTGTTCTGATCAAATTGCTGTGCCACTATGAAATTGCCAGGTTCTCCGATGCCGCCATTGCCCTGGCACTGATCGCGGTTGAATTGGAACACTATACAAGTAGTCCAGTTACGTGGACTTGCGTTGCGCGAAAACTTCAAGGTTTAGTTCAGGTTAGTTAGACTTTCACTGTTTTCTAAATCTATGATTTTTAATTTTTTGCCTTTGTAGTTTTGCACGGTGCAGTAGTAGTGAAGGGTTGCGGACGTGGAAACGTTCTTGTTAATCGATAAGATCAACAAAATTGAATTATGCTTTTTCTCAAAAGTCAATTTATGGCAGTCCTTTAGTATGTACTCGGAACAACTCCTAACTTGGCAATCAATTTGGTATTTATTTCTACGCTCGTGTACCGTTTGCCAAACGTCCTGCTTTTAAGGTTTTCGATTAGTCTGAAAATTGACGTCAAACACAAACATGAAGTTTGTCCTGCTTATGAAATGTTAAATTCATTAAAACTCGAGACTGTGTTTTAAAATATCGATTTTACTTCAAAGCTTCTTAGGATCGACTGGTAAAAAAAGACTTAGCGTGAAACTAAATTAGATGGGCTTAGAATATAACCACTACTAACGATTTTCTATTTCAATCACTTGCCCTCTGGGCTTCTATCAAATACATACTTGGCATATCAGAAACCACTGTTATTGTCAAATTGTCAGGAAGCTAATTGTATTCTTATGGCCACTGTTACGTAACAATTGATCGTTGAGTTAAAACCAATTCTCTACATATAACACTTAATATCGATTTGCTTTGTTGAACTTAACATTGCACTTGAAGCTGGTTTATTATACCCTCGCAAATTGAGTTAAGAGGTTTAATTTGGCGGTCGCGAAATATTTCAATATTCCACGAACAAATTCCAATTTTGTTACGTTTAAAAATCTATATTTCTTAGATGAAACCCTAATTCGAGAGTGATTTGTTTCCAAATTTTACTTCTAATGGAAAAACAAATTGAATCACCTACTGTACAATAAATAATTCGACATTGTGTTTTGCTCTTCCGGGGTTTATCGCCACTTTTCTTGCATGATAAGCCTGCAAGTGTAGTGATAATTCTCACGAAAAAAACACAAACAAAATAACGTTTATCGTTTGATGGACTGCTGCGCCGTTAAACCGGAAGGTGTGAGTGATGGTGCAGTAATAACAATAATAACCATGCTTTTTCTATTTCTACTGCGTGTGTTGACAATATTTTCAACAATTTTTTGTAGAATTAGTAAAAAGCAAAATCCTACGTTTTAAAGAAACTTTCGTTTACTTTAAGCAAAGTTTCACCAACTATTTTGTCTTAGTATCTATTGTGCTGGCCCATTCCTTGTTAGTTTAACTTTTCGAGCGCTCGAGCTGAGTTGTAGCTAATGCTGATGGTTAAAATTAATTTTGTCTTTCCGTGGTTTAAAAGTGTGTTGCTTTGAGTTTATGCAGCTGTTGTTTGTTAGTTTAGATTTTCTCGATAGCACACAAAGTCCATCAATATCTAATATTGACGCGGGTGTTGCAACTTGTCTTTTACAGTTCTTGTTGTCCTTGAAATATCCTTAAACGAGGAGTAAAGGCGAAATCAATGTGGGTATCTAAAGTTAGGCCAATTGTATTAGACTAGATTAGCTTTGACTCCATCCTTTTTGACCCATCCGTTGCAGAGATATTCTACTATAAACACGACGTAGGTATCTCTGGTGTTATTAATTTTAATAATTTTTGTGGGCAACCATGTCGTTGCTGAGCATTAGCGTCTTAGCGACGCCTTCCCAGTTCTAAGCTAAAGCAACGATTAGACTACTGCATTGAGTCGTTTCGCTGCGCACTAATCAGTTTGATCTCATTAGCACAACAGATCTATACAGTACAAACTCATTTTTGATAGTAACACTACCAATACTTGAGTAGGCGTATTGTATTTGCTTACGGTATTTTGTGACCCTTGAATAAACTTTTCCATCTAAGTTAAAAATAATGGCCTACTAGCCTACTCTAATAACTCTACCAGCCTTACTTTCGTTTGTTTTTAAGATGTTTCTTACCTAGGCTATCGTACAGTCTACTCTTTTTTCTGCTCGGATCTATTCTGCTGACAAGATCAAACGGATTAGTGCAAAGCGAAACGACCCAATGCAGTAGCCTAATCGTTGCTTTAGGATAGAATCGGAAAGGCGTCGCCAAGACGCTAAAGCTTATCAACGACAGGATTGCCAATAAAAATTATTGAAATTTATAACATTAGAGCCACCGATGTCGTGTTAGAAGTAGAATATCTGTAGAATGGCAGGGTCAAAAAAGATGGAGTCAACGCCGAGTTAGTCTTATGAGATTGGCCTAACTTTAGATACCCCCATTGATTTTGCCTTTAGTCCTCCTTTAACTTTGGTCAACACAAATTTGCAAACTGGCAATAACTGTTTGCTTTCTAGTGCATAATATGTAGGACCGTGGTATTTGCATTACGCAGTTTCAAGGTCACTAGGTTTCGCAGTTCGCACTCATTTGACTTCATCAATTTTAACCATTTTGCTTTAATTACTAGTTCAAGTGCAAGCTGCGAACTTGTTCTAAAGCAAAGTTCGCGCTGAGAGTGGGGAAATAGATCAATATACTTTGAAGTACTCTTGGCTATTTCCATTTTTGATTTTACTTAAATTCCATTGGGTGTTGCTCAATGCTTGATAATGGAGGTCTTCAGGATATTGAAATTCTGATCAGCTCAAATATGTGCAGTCGTCTTTATAAAAGCATTGATCAGTTGCGTTATTTGACATACTTTTGGTCGAACGTTAACGGAATCGTCTCTGGAGCGGGAGGTCTGCGGTTCACATCTCGTGCCGGTCAAGTCGAACTTAGAGCTGCCAACGGCTCGCCACTGCTGCAACATTTCTTCAAAAGGAGCTGTGTTGCCCGGGCGCAATGACGCGAGATGGGTCCCGCTAACTCGTTGCACGCTTCGGCGAAATACAGCAAGTATAATGAATGATTTGATTTGCGTTTTAGCTTTAATTTGCTTAGCGCTGATTGTGAAAGCCTTATTTAAGTTATTTTTCTCCTAGTAATGATTAAAATCATTCAATACATGCTATTAGTCAAAATTTTCTTATTAGTTGTAGTATTAGTGGTTTTCTGGTCACTGCATAATGTTCTAATGTACATCATCTGCCAATAAATAAAATATGGGTCTTTGTATATCATGTGCTTTGTCTTTTATTTTCAACTAGATAATATTCTACATCGCTAAAAAAGGTATAAATGTGCTTTCAATTTTAACCAGGGTTGTGGAAGCTGGAAGCGATAAAAGGGTACCGCTTCCATTTTGACTATTCATTTCGAACGTCAAAACTTGGATGTGGTTCATTTTAAGAAACATGCGACGAAAAGTGAATGTTTGAACGATCACCACTTGCAAAGAAACATTTTTAAAGGCTTGTGGATCACTTAGATCCGGGGCAGCCCCCACCCTATGAATTCAAAGATGAACCATGTAGCGAACTAACTCGTTTTTAAAATTATAAGTGTTCAAAAATTCTCTACTTCAGTTCTAAAATTTAAAGATTTCTCAGAAATGCTTTTGAATGGAGCTTAGCCAATTTTTGAGGCCATACTCGTATAAACAAAATCTGGCACCATACTAGTATAAAACAGCATTCACCAACATAAACAAAGTTTCCAGTTTCTGCATTTTAATATTTTCTTTCTCTGCGATAATATATTTTTGAAAAGCAAACAGAGGAGAAGCATCAAAACGTCTCTCAAACAAAGTTAATATTGTATGGTTTTTAAACATGGTGTTATAATGCTTGTCTTAATTGCTGAGTACCGTTCTAGACAAGAATTATTGTAATATGGTACAGTGTGTTACCACAAAACTCTTACAATGCACAGAGCTGGACAGCACTGCTTCGAGCTTTTAGCTCTCATGAGCAGCGCTCAGTTTTAATTATGTTTTTTTATTGTGCTGTCCTAACAATATACATTGCTAGCAAAATTTTGGAGCCCACCTCATGCACAAACAAGTTATTGAAAAAAAAGGGAAATTTTTGCAAATGTGGAAGGTTCGCCCCAGGACTACCTAATTAAAACCAAGTAAAGATTTGCGCTTAACAGCGCAGATGCAGTGGAAATAAGTTATTACCCCAAGCGCTTGGAAATCCGTCCCTAGACCGCAAATAATCGCTCATTGTTTTAAACTTCTGGGTGAACGTTCAGAGAAATTCGCATCAGCTGAAACATAACGAACATGTGATTGATTGGACTTTTCGCTTCGGTGTCGCTTCAAATCCGAATTCCTTACTGCGCCCATGCGCAGATCTTTGCGATGACAAACCACTTATTATAATTATATAATTTGGTTCTATATAATGTTTTTAAGATGATGATAACAAAAACTTTTATTTTTGACTTATCTGGAAAAAATTTTTGCCAAGAAATTTTGAGCAAAAATTACCTCTTCCACAACACTAATTCTAACGAACCGCAGCTGTATGTCTTAATTTCTTTTCTTGATCAGGTTTCAACAGATGAGTTAATGACCTGTCGAGAGAGTTTGCTTCATCACCTGCCTCAGAGAGTAAAAAAACGTCTAGAGGAATGCTCGGCATGCATTGTGAAAAATGGGCCTTTGCAAGAACATCGGGATTCTACAGGAAAAGTACCGGTAGCTGTTACGGTAAGGAAATCTATACTCAGTCTACTGACTAATTTTCAGTTGTAATGAAATTTGAATATTGCGATTAATTTGTAGAATTGTCCAGAATTAAAATTGTTCTGTAAATTCTTTGACGTGTGGTGGATTACGGTTCTTCCCGTTTGGGCATTCCGGCCAAGTAGGTCAACACCTGACTAATTGACCACTTGATTTAAACCTTGACCATTTTTAACGTGGTACTCATTTTACTAATGAACAATTTACTAAATGTTCAAAAAAAAAAGAAATTTTACTTTGAATAAGACTGTTGCGGGTTAATGCTGTGATTATCTGCGGTGGTATTTGCCCTGACTCTTCGTTATCAAGCACTTTTTGAAACCCTGGTATCAGCCATAGATTAAAAAAAATTAGACATTGGATTATTCTGAAATTTAAGAACGGAATCAAGAAAAAAAGGTTTAAACAACAGCTCTACGATCAGCTACGCTCTTCGTAAAACTTTTGTGTGCTGTACGCTGTATCACGATTGGTCTTATTGTTGAGATTGGCTCATAAATATTGAGTAATGAATTTTTAATTGAGAACCAAACTATCGAATCAGAAGAAAATCAAGTTTCAAAAGTATTATCTAAATCAATTTCTACTTTTTTCTGCTGCCGAGCGATGAAACTAAATTGTCTTGAAGTTAATTAGTAGTAGATTGGTTATCAGTATACAACTAGTCTACGTATTATTCATATCTTGAGTCTAATTTTGGACGTCTGGCTTACAAATTTCTGTCAGGATGTTATCAGTTTCAAGTACAGTGGTACAGATTACATCTGTCAATTAGGCTAATTAGACATTCTTTCGGCAGCCTGCGGTTTTGCAATCGGGTAGTAGCGGCGCTGTTAAACGGAAAGCAGCCGCACCTTCGTCTACGAAGTTAAAGGCTCATTCCAAGAAGCCTCATCCAGAAGCAGCTGTTATGACTACTGGCCCCTTGTCTGAAGTCAATTTCCAAGAAACTCTGACGCAAAAGAGCAAAGGAGAAGAAGCGGTCTCGCGTCGTTTAACATATGCCGAAATAGTTAAATATGGCCAAGATTGCAAGACATTTGGTAAGGACAAAGTTACCTGTATGTGCTTGTTAATATAAACAATCTCGAGGCTTATATTTAAAAATAAGCAAATTTTTACAATTTATGTGATCGCTTTTACTGAAATGGCTCAAACTTTTTTCGGTTTTTGACGAAAAATTTAGACAATTAACGAAAAAATAAACCAAATTTTGAAGATCTGAAGATTTGCCACTTACTTCAAAACTGCAGCAATTGAAACGAAAACTCGACGTATTTCTTGTTGTGTTTTAGTGAAACCAACTGGCGATGCTTACAACACTTCTTGCGTTTCAAATCCAAACGGCTGCTCGTTTGAAGCCTCTCATGCTTTTGGTTCTCTGTCTTCTGATACTCACATACAATGTCGCATAAAAATATAACTTGGTAACAGTACAAGAAGATAAAAGCGACAGATCATTGTTGTTCTTCCAGATTTAGTTCAACCTAATTCATCATATTCTGTTTCCGGTTTTTATTTTTTCTTGTTTGGACTTGAGGTTACAATTTTTTTTGTGTGTTTTGTGTTTATTGCAAAGTTGTATCTTTCGCTTGTTTTGTTGTTTTATTACACTTTAAAAACCCTTCGTTTATGCCATCATAAAATCTTTTCGTTGAAGACAAATCGCATCGACACTGTGCGTTCTGAGACGAACTTGGCATTTCCTGCCCCGATCTTTGAATGCTTTTTACGTTAACTTTTTTCGTATCATTTTCGATATTTTCTCATTGTGAATATTACATATATGAAAATTTAATTTTGTTTTTGCTTTATTTGTCATAGTCGTGCGTTGTAGCGACGGCCATGCCACTTTTTGATGCCATATATGTTTCGTTATTTTGGTAAGATTTTAATGACTTTTGCTTTTTCCATCAGTCAAATGGGGCTGGTCTCATCAGAAATTGCACCTTGAAAAAGTTTCATGGGCCCCGCCTTAAAGGCTTTTTTTGATGGCGATGTCTCCCAGAGTGTCAAGAGTTTCCTTCCCGCATTATATAAATCGGTCTTGTGCATTACTGTAATACAAGTCATTGCTTAGTGCCTTAACTTCATTTTGATTTCAACTGAGGATTTACAACTCAACGAACTGAATAAGAATGGAAAGATGAGGGTAACTGGGAAATGAGCTCGCGCTCTTTGAGTCTCCAGCTAGCTGCGTATGTGTCAAAGCAGGTGGCCTGCAGCCGTAATCGAACTCGGGTCGCATTATTGCGTACACAATAATCAACGCGCCATTCCGCTCGGCCTTGCTGCTGACAATCATATTTGATTGTAATGTCACGGAATAAGGTACTTGTTAACAATGCTCACTCACCAAATTTTGAAAAAATGTCACCAGAGTCCCGACAAAATTCGCTTTCTCCGTCATACTCATGAAAAAGATTTGTATTTTGAATGGTTTCAGTCTTCAATACCCTATCGAATTTTGCTGTGTTTCAAGGTATGCTATAGTACCGCCAATCTCGTTCAAAGGTCAATGATATACGCGATATTGAAAATAGATATTGGCTTGAGATATGAGAGTAGGCGTCAGAAAGTCAAATATATCTTTGTCGTTATTGTGTGCTTTAGTTTTTAACCAGATGTTAAACGAAAGGAATTGCTACAGATGCAGCCTACTATGTCCTCTCAAAATTCCTTATTTGTTCATTGAAATTACATTAAGGTCTATATTACGCGTTTGAAATTGTGCTTCCAACTTAAAAAATTACTTAGCTGCTTTCACAAAATTTATAGTCAATTTTGTTGTCCAAAATTCCTAGAATTTCGCCAAAAAAGTTTTCACAAATTTTAAAATCAACCAACCTTTGTGCCCAAAATTCTTAAAATTTCTTCCCCAAAAAGTTCTTTTTGTGTTGTGCATTTGAAAATATTGGTTAAATTGAATACTTCTGTATGTTTTGATTTCAAAGATTGCCCATTCGGCTACAAAATGCGTGGAAACGAATGAATCTACAGTTTTGCGCTGCATTTTATGATTTGCTCTGAAAATATTTGACCTCTGACAGTTTGCAATGCCGTAAATGGCTACTTTGTTTTATAAACCCGTAGCTGTAACAGTGCTCCAATTTTGTTATATTTTTTACCAGAAGTCGATGCATAATTGCATTTGTTACATTTACACGTTTATCACAAGTATTTAGGCCGGAAATTCAAGTGCCATTAAAAACTTGTGAAAACGTAAAGCAATGCAATCTTTTTTGGAACTGATTTGTTTCTTGTGTTAAAGTACTGTTTGTAAACGTTTGATTTCAAGTGTTGTCTGTCGTGCTATAAGTTTCAGGGCTGGAAATTGGTTCAAAATCTACCAGACTTAATTCTGATCTCAATCTCCGACTTTCACTAAGGTTCCAACGACTCTCAATTGAATATTTCAGATTACTTAATTATTTTGGGGGTGCCTTTGAACTGTCGAAACTTGTTATTTTAAGTGGAACTACTGATAGTAAGGAGAAACGCAATTTATCCAATGCCAGCAGGCTTTGATCTTACCGAAACAGTTGTAGAGTGAATACGAACTACTTTTGCCTGCACAAATCTGGTTTTATCCGTGAGATATAAACCGCGGTTTATATCTCACGGATAAAACCAGATTTGTGCAGGCAAAAGCAGTTCGTATTCACTCGACAACTGTTTCGGTAAGATCAAAGCCTGCTGGCATTGGAACTACTGACTCGATCTCCGAAGAAACATGGTCCCGTCTTGCTTTATATGCTTTGAGCTTTCTCTGCGATGGTCACAGCCTCTTGTGCCCATCACTGTACAAACTTAATCATATTCCCTTTTAGTGTCTTACCTCTAGAACTTTCCTGTAAGCTATTTGTGGTTTTTCCCTCAAAATCTTTGTCCTCTGGTTCACCGAGTGCTTGGAAAGTGACCCGGTCCCCGTGGAGTTTCTCCGCATTCCTCAAAAAAGTTTTGGTACCACCACCATCACTTCGTACGAAAATTTCGAGGCGTTAGTCCCCGCCTTGAATTCATCAAATGATATACTTAAATCTGCCACAATTGCTTTTGCTTATTAAAAAGCATCATTACCGTGCCAGTATTACCTCTGTAGAAATTGTTAAATCTTTGCTTGTTTGGCCTTAAATGTAAACTAAAGTGCTTTATATTAGTGAATAACTGGTTTTGAAATTGATCAAAATCTTAAGCAATTTCAAAAAGCAGTGCTTGCCGAAGCTTTTGTTGATAACGTTTAAACTGTCACCGCAAAAAGGTAGAGCCATATGTCCTCAGAAAAAATAAATTGGTAACTTTCTCGATTCTCTTCGTTTGTTTTTTGTTTTTGATTGGGTGTTTAGGGATTCTGTGCATTAACGAATCTTTAAGAGAACAAAAAAGTCTAACTGAAGTCATAATGATACAAAACAGACCAGAAACTTGGTCATGCGGCACTTAGTAAAAAAATGATCAAACTGATAATGCCGATTGCCTTAACATTCAAATTTTGTGCGGAAAAAAGTTTTTCAACCTGGCTGAGCTTTTATATTTTCAAATTTGTTGCAAACAAATTAGGCTACATCTTAACGCTTGTAGCCAAAAAGTCTGAACAATCAACAGCTGCGATTAAAACGCCATGCATTAGCTACTCGTAGTCTTAAACATGTCGGTTATTTGCAATATACAGTTTGTAATTACTGTATCGGTAGAACTTGGATGAATACGTATACTGCTTTTACTCACGTCTGTCTAGCAGAAATTTTTGGTTTGTGCTGTTAACAATGATTCGTGCAAAAAGCATAGTTTCTAACCCCAATGTGTTACACCAGTTTGGCTGCTATGGAGTTCTGAAAAAATGACTTTTTGTTAAGGCCAACTTGGAAAAAATGTGTTGTTTATTTTGAATTAGCTTACATAAATTGGACCTCCATATGCATATTGAAAATGAATTTTGGTTGAATTTTAAAAGAAAATGTACGCCGTACTCTACAGTTTTTCTCCATTCATTGGATGTGCTATTTTACTGTGTTGTTTTTTGAAGCTATTCGCGTATTTCACAATATAGATTTAAAAAAAAGAAAAAGTTATGCTGTTGCCTGAAAAGCTAGTACAGTTCAAACGGCTTAAGATTAGGCTGTCCAACATCATAAATACCATTACCGCGTGTCCGCGTAGGCTTATATTTTTATTTTTTAGTCAAAACAGATTGATTTTCTTGAGAAAGAGAAAAAATTGCAGTGTGCTCTTAGCACAGTGACGTGTGCTTGTGTGGTGCTTAGAGTAAAAAATAAGGCTTTTAAGTTAAAAATTATTTCATGTACCTCAGTATGCTAAATAAGAACCGCGACGATAAACTATTTTTAACGATTAATGTACAGGGTGATTCAAAAGTCTCCATACACAGAAAATGTTGTTTTTATTTGTATAAAACAATTTCATTAAATGACAGACTCGATGTGGCCACCATTGTTTTGAATACACATCATATGATACGCTTAACCCACTCACTGTATAAATATAATTAGAAAATATAACTAAACAATAAATAATTTATGCCTTTGTATGGAGACTTTTGAATCACCCTGTATATTCAGTTCTAAATGTGCTAATAGTTGGAGTAAAAAGAAACTTAAATTCCCCAAACCTTGTTCCACCATTCCTCTTCTCTGCGAAAACATATTTAATTCCTTTGACTCCGTATCATTGGCAACCCTGCGTTGCGAAATTTTGTGACATCAAAAAAGGATGACTATGCAAATTTGCAAATTGCTTATTCCGCAAAAAAAAAGCAAATGACCAATGTCTTGCAAAACAAGCAACGCGATGTTCTATATTTGAGTTCTTTATTCTGCAAGAAATTTTGCAAAGTCATTCTTTTCTGATGTCACAAAGTTTTGAAATGCAAGGTTGGCACTGGTTATGGAGTCAAACGGATTAAATCTATTTTCACGAATATGGAGAACAGTGGAACAAGATTTGGGGGACTTGTTTGCAGTGGTGGTAAATTACTGTATAAATGTAATGACTTGTTGTAGCGCATATTTATCCTCCTGTCAGCGGACAGCGTCGGACACTAACTTATTGGACAATTCGCACACTTTTCATTGCAAGAACTGCTTCGTGATTGGAGGAATCCGCAATTGCTTAGGAGTTTCCGATGATCCAATGTTCCTGCGGACTTCAAATTCTTGTTCAATGAATTTGCTGCATGATCGAACCCGCCTAGCAGAGATAATCATCGTAAAGCGTCTTATTCAAGTCGCAGCAACGTGACCAGGATGGGGGTTTAACCACACGCGTAGTCAGGATTTTTGATTGGGGGGGCCCAAACCACAAATCACGTACAATGACGTCATCAGAAACTTTGAAAGAGAAATTTTTTTGTGGGGGCAATAATATCGTAGAATGGAAGATTAGAAGCCGTGGCCTTGTGTTGGCACGTGACTAGGAACTCGTTCGAGGGAGAGGGCTTAAACCAATAGTTAAAATGCGACAATGTCAAAATTGGAAGACGTGTTGAGTAAAGAAGTGTACTGTAATTCAAACGTATCACAGACGGGGGTCTGGGGGCGAAGACCCCAGCCGCTGGGCGATTTTTCGTAATTTTTCGGAAAAAAAAGCTATTTTAATACCATTGGATCACATTTCGATTTCGCACGTATTTAGAGCCATTTGAAAGAACTAGATTTTTACATTTGAAAGCCAATTGAAAAAATTAACTTGTTCAGTCTTCCTTTTGCTTGCAATTTAAGTCCAAAACATGTTTAAAATCTTGCATTTTGGGGTTAAATTTTGTAAGTAATTAGGCCCAAGTTGGGGGAAGTAAAGTACATTGCCTCCACCATTATTTCAGCAGTGAACTATAATCCAGTTGAATATTTTCCTAAAAGATTATTGTTTTGTCATGAAAACATTAAATTATAGGAGTACACTTACGGCCAGGGGGCCCAGGCCCTCTCCATTGAAGAATTTGTTCGATGAGCGTTTCCCGTACTGTAGCTAATTTTTTTCGAAAATATTTTGTTGTATAAAAACTGGCGAGGTGGAGGTGAATTGTTATTAAAAAATGTACAATAGATAGTTACGCCTACGAACCATGTTATTGCCCAGGCCGCATTTGCATTGAGTTGAGCCCCTGGTACTTTCGGATTTTTGCAATATTTTCCTGCCCAATACAGGTGAAGACCAAAAAAAGTCTTATCTGAGAGCGGGGCTCTGGCACTGTGCCATGTGTTAAATCCGTCACCGGTTAATGATTATTTTATTACGCTCATACAAAGGTTAAATGAGGGCCTCAGTTATCAACTTTTAGGATAAAAACCCTTAATTTCACTCGGGTTATACGTTTAAATTGGTTGGCAGATATTAAATTGAGGGGGCCTGGGCCCCCCCGAACAATATTTTTGTTAGGGGATCCATTTAAATTGGGGGCCATTTAAATGTTATTGTAGGGAGCATTTTTAAATTGATTAGCCAAAATTAAATTGAGGAGCCCGGGTCCCCAGAATCAATATTGTTGTTGGGGGTTCGTTTAGCTTGGCGGCATTTAAATATTATTGTTGGGAGTCATTTAAATTGGGGACCATTTAAATATTATTATAGGGGGCATTTCTAAATTGGCTGGCAAAAATTAAATTAAGGAGGCCCGGGCCCCCTCCAACAATATTATTGTTGGGGGGTCCATATAAGTTGGGGACTGTTTAAATATTATTGTAGGGGGCATTTTTAACTTGGTTGGCAAAAATTAGATTGAAGGAGCCCGGGCCCCCTGGATCAATATTGTTGATGGGGGCCCATTTAAATTGGTTAATGAAAATTAAATTGAGGGGGTCGGGCCCCCTGGATCAATACCACTGTTCATGTTATTGCACGTGTGTACTGTTGTACGCGAAGATTCTAAAAGAAACTGAAACTGAAAAAACAGTAGTCTTTTATGCGACATTTTTGTCATTGGTTGCATTTCAATTGAGGGGAAACGGCCCCCCTGCCCCCCTGGCTACGCCTATGGGTTGAACCCAGATCATGCGGTCAGGGCCGTAAAAACGACGCCTTTTCCCTCTCGGCCACGCTGCTGGTGTTCATCATCAAAAATTGAAATTACCTTAGGCGTTACTTTACAGAAAAAGTAATAAGCAATTTGCTGTTACAAACTACTATGAACAAAATTCAGCCAAAATGACATCAACTTTTATAATGGCGCTAAATGAAAGAAAATGTTGGATCTCATCCGTGATCCAACAACCAATAGAAAATGAAGTTATAGCTTTGATTATGCTGCGTTTTTGAGACCGTCCAGGACTCACGAATTTTATTTTGATTACCGTATCACACCTGAGCGAGTACAGGATCGTTTTAGTAATAAGCGGGTTTTGAACTTCGGATCTTTTGTTTCTGTGACCAGATATATATCATGACAAGTCCGCCATTGTTTGTTTTAGTGCGCTGAAGCAAGATTTTGAACGCCAAAATTTATGAAGCAAATCCGGCAATGAAAATTTAATAATGCTGTAATTAAGTCCACATTTGTTACACTCTCTCAGGTTTTGATGAATAATTTCCATTAAGTGGTTAAATATACGCTAACTATTCTAATATTACGCTTACATTGATCCTCACATCGTATTTTTTGAACTTTTTTAATTTTGAAAGTGCCTATGCCGGCAAAGCCGGGTTTATCATGTGGAAAAATGGCCCTGCTCTGCCTGCAAAAACACAGTATTGCGATCTCAGGGCGGCAAACACTTTTTTTAGGTGGTCTTCCCTCTAGTTTGGACGGAAAATGCGACTCCTAAGCTGTGGAAAACTTTTTTTGGTCAACAGATTTTTGTGGGCAGAAAATATCACTTCTCTTCAGTTACTAAAAATATGATTAGCTTATAAAAAGGTGGTTGGTACTTAATAGACTGCAAAGTACATTTAATGATCCTATTCGCTTTCTGCAAATTTATCGTGTGTTTATTTTTTTTTGATGTTCTTTGGGAAGTTTCGCCAGTTTTTAGCTTTTGTCCTAAAAATTTATTTCGGACTAGATGTTAAAAAATTAAACTGCTTTCGACAAAATACATGCATATATATACAGGGTGTTTCAAAAGTCACGCCCGATTTTTAATATGAAAAAAAATAAAATCGGGCGTGACTTTTGAAACACCCTGTATATATATATATATTTTTTTTTTTTTTTGTGCTGTGCTTGCTATGACAAAAATTTTACCCACTGCCGTGCGAATGAATAAGGTGTTTTAGTACCTTAATTTCGTTTCGGCACAACTTTGAAATTTAACACTACGCGACCGCAGATAAATGTTAACCCAAAATTCAGGGCTGCGAACACGATTGATTTTTATTGTTCAAGTTAGTGTTCTCTAATTTAATTTTTTCGAGTTTAATTTCGGCCAAAATTAATTTGCGCAATCGAATTCAGACTGACAAAAATGCTAAGTTTACTTTTGACATCGCATTCCTTTTGTAGAGGTGCTGTTTTTCAAGGTTGCCACGGCATAATAAATGAACGCAATCTCGATTTACACTGCTTGATCAACAAAAACTATTTCTTTCGGACAATTTTTAATCTTTCAATTTGTTTTTAATGAACTCGAACTTGAACAGCTTTATTCGAATTCAGAAAATTATTTTTTCGAGGGGAGTTCGCAGCCCCGCTCTAGATAATTCAGATCGATGTCTGTTATGAAAGATAAAAAAACAAAGCTTGTTGTTGACTCTAATTTGAATAAGGCCAGACCCGCTTCTAATTGCCTGTCTCGCCGCGCGCCTTACCCTCCATATTCTGCAGTCACACCACACTTGTAAATGAAAATAAGAATATTGTTTCTCACAGCAATACCAAAAATTTGATTTATCCAAAGGGGCACAGCAAAAACAAGTTCTAAGTCAATTTAGCAAGACAAATCAATATTAATTTACTAAAAATTTACTAGACCAAAATTACGCTATCGATTATACCAACCAGAGGTGGAGTCGAGGACACAAGGCTCGAGGCCAAGGCCAAGGCCAAGGACACAAAAAAATCCGAGGCCAAGGACAGCCTTTCCGAGGACAGACGCTCTCGAGGCCAAGGACAGGAATGCTCGAGGCCAAGGACACAAGCGCAGGTGCTCTCCAAAAAAAAAAAAGGTCTTCACAAAAATTTTTCAAGCGATCTCCACTAAAAAACGTTTTCCAAACAATTTTTCAAGCGCTCCACAAAATTTTAACATTCCAAAAAATAGTGCTGTCCTCGAGCCGAGGACAGGCCAATTTTCGAGGACTTGAGGCCTCGAGGCCAAGGCCAAGGACTTGACCTTCGAGGCCAAGGCCAAGGACTTCAAATTGTGTCCTCGAGGACGTCCTCGAGGCCAAGGACGTCCTCGAGGACTCCACCTCTGATACCAACACTGATTAGACTATACTTGACTATACTATTAAAAAAATGCTTCGAGGTGGCACTATAGAAATAGAAACATCAGTACGTTAACATTTTACAAATCAACTTACTTCACAGCTAACTTGATACAATAAACTACGAAAATTTGAGACACTGTGTCACGCGTGCTGTCAAAGACTATCTAATTTGGGCACTGGTTGCAGTCTTAAAGATTTTAAGATTAAAGGTCTAAAGACAATACAGTTAAAATTACGACAAAGGCAGTTCTAGAAGGTTCTTAAACTAGCACAAAAAGGGAGTTCTAAAATGTCCCAAAAAATTAACCAACTATTTGCATAAAAAATGAAAACGCGGCATATATTTTTTTTCTCACATTACCACTTGTAAATATAGCCTAGGTAATGGGCATGCTTAAAAATTAAACAAAGAGATAACAAAATATCGTCACCAAAATCTCCTTTTTAAAAAGTGCAGAATAAGAAAACTTCACGTTTATTTTTCTATTGCTATGGCGTTTGTGCTGCGGCCATACGAGTTCTGTCAATGATCGTCCGTGACTAAACTAGCACTGCATGGGTTAACCATTCTTGCGTGCAAAGAGGCATACGGCTAATAGTATGACCCTGTGTCATTCTCAACGGAAACAACTTGTTTGATTGGCTGGAGGTCTAAAACAAGCAGCCAGTCAAATGTTTTTACTGGATAGTAATGTAGCGTCAGCTCCAACGTAGCAACAAGTGAAACATAAATGGGAAATATGGATTAATAACTCAACCCGGAGAGTAACTCGATAGGTTGTTCAACCGAGCCGGTCGACCGCATTAGGACGCGTCCTTTTGACAAAACGTTACAATGGCCAGCACGCCAGGACGTTGGAGTGGTGGACGCTCCTCCCTTGCGCTGGTTGGAGACGATGGAGTGCCGTCGCCAGCGTAAAGGGAGGGGGATGATGTAGCGTCAGCTCCAACGTAGCAACAAGTGAAAAATTAAATGGATAATTGGATTAATAAGTCAACCTGGAGAGAAACTCGATAAGTTGTTCAACCGAGCCGGCCGATCGCATTGGGACGCGTCCTTTTGACACGTACGTTACAATGGCGAGCACGACAGGACGTTGGAGTGGTGGACGCACTCCCTTGCGCTGGATGGAGATGTGGATGAGCCGTCGCCAGCGTAAAGGGAGGGGATGACGTAGCGTCAGCTCCAACGTAGCAACAAGTGAAACATAAATCGGAGATATGGATTAATAAGTCAATCCGGAGAGTAGTTCGATAGGTTGTTCAACCGAACCGGTCAACCGCATTGGGACGCGTCCTTTTGACAAAACGTTACAGAAACATTTTCAAATTAATTAGTGATTAGTAATTTTAACACCCCAAAAAAAGCAACAAAATTACCACAAAAGTTACTTTTCTGAGCAAGTAGCCTAGAGTTATTATCGCAGAAATAACTAAAAAAATAACTCGCTAATTTAGTAATTCGTTACTACCCACCAAGGATGGCAGTACGGTACGGTGCGCAAGGCCTACGAGAGGGGGTTCAGGGGGTACATCGTACCCGGGTCTGGGGCTAGGGGGGCCCGGAAGAGTTCAGCTTCCCGTGTTAAGTTTTTTGGTCTTTTTTTAGAAGAACTTTTTTTCTTCGCCTAATTTAATCAGACTAAATTTCAGTGAAAACCTTTTTTTTGGTCTTCACCTGATTTTGGGCAAAAACTGGGACTAACCTTCAGTGAAGACCTTTTTTTTTGGTCTTCACCCAATTTTTGGAAGAGATTTGGGGGCCCGGCATCGACCTTCGTACCCCCTGGAAAAATTTCTCTCTAAGGCTCATAGACGGTCCGTAGGTACGGCACGCCCCAATTTTTGCTAAGAAGTTTGGTACACTGGTACGGTACGCATTTTTTGTAACGGTACGAGTACGGTACGCTGTTTGAATTAAAAATCCCAGATTTTTCGCACGTTGCGTCGAATTTTTGTACGCATAGGAAAAACACAGCTGAAGCCGATGCTAAATGTGTGAATTGAGATTGCTGATTTATAGACTAGTGATTTCAAAGTAAGTGAAAGTCGTGAGTGGTTAAAAGCAAGAATGGCAGTAGCCTACGGTACGTAAGTACGGTACGGTACGCCTCAATTTTTGCTTAGAAGTGCGGTATGCTAATACGGTACGCCTTTTTCGTTATGGTGCGGGTATGATATCTTGCTACGGTACGCTTCTGTCGCAGCCAGCGAAAACTTTCCCACAAAAAATTCATAAATTTATGTAATTCGTTAAACTTTCTCACACTGTTTGATATAGTTTTGGCTTCAGTGGTGGAAGCTATAAACAGTTGTGAATAAAATTCTGTTTTCGCTTTATTTCTGCTGTACAGTTTAATTGTTCTTTCAGCAAATTCATACATTCATATTGATGTTGTTTGGTCGTGAAGAACACGCAAATTCTGAATAAAAAATCAATCGAGAAATATTAGCTTGCAATAACGACCTAGCGACAATTCAAAGATTGATCTGAAGTACGGTACGCTGGTACGGTACGGTTCAAGGTGCGAGGTACATAGTACGCAAATTCTGAACGTACCGTACCCTACTGCCATCCTTGCTGCCCACCACTGCTTTTTTATTACCGTACCTTAAGTAGTTCTCTTTGAAGAGATACTGCTCGATATCGCTATTATTGAAGAAATGAGAACTACTTGACGTAAGAAAGAGTTGCCCCAAACCTTTTTCCTCAATTCCTTTTATTTGCAGAAATACGTTTTAATCCGTTTGACTCCGTACCTTTGGCAACCCTGCATTTCGCAATTTTGTGACATCACAAAAGGCGTACTGTTGATCAGTACTGGTAGCCCTAGGTTTACACTCTACAGGTTCCTGCAGCAGTAGCCAAATTTTCAGATTTGACGTAGTCTACTCACTGCTATTAGTTGGTAATCGCGTTTCTTAGTCTGCGAGAATTTTTGAAAATTATGCCTTTTCTAATGTCACAAAATTGCAAAATGCAGGGTTGCCCAAGGTACGGAGTCAAAAAGATTAAAACGTATTTTCACGAATAAGGGGAATTGTGGAAAAAGGGTTGGTGCAACTCTTTATTAATTCAAATAGTTTTCATTTCTTCAACCGATTTGAGTGGTCGAATGAGTGGCATCGAATCAGTAGCATTGTTGAGATTGAGTGGTCGAATGTCGGGGACTGTATAAGTCATCACGTAGCTGGGTCGGATGGTAGCGCATAAGGACATTTTTTTTTGGTAGTGACAAAATTTGGATGGAAGGTTATCAGTAAATTAAGTCTGTTACTTTTAAAGTTTGTGGGTGTGCTTCCTGAATTAAATTTAATACTCTGTACGACTTGAATTATATTTTAAGTTTGTTGCCATAAAAGGAGAGTAAGATTACTGTTGAATTATCAGTAAGCTGACTATTACATAAATATGACTTACTGCATTTAACAATGTATTCATTGTCTTTTTTGAACTTGTACGTGGTGCTTTGTTTTGCAGCCATTGACTACTATGTTTATTACACGGTGCCTTGTTGTTCTTTTTTTTGGCTTATTTTTGCTTGCTCTTTTCTTATCACCATTTGCTTTAGAATTGAAGTACGAAGTGGGAGTGCGGGTTAAGCTGACTTAATGAGCACTGCGTCGCAGTTCCTGCTTCATCCACTGGCGATGTGGAAACTAGCATGGAAGTAACCACAAACGAAAGATAATTCTAACCGATGGCTTCTTAAATCAACAGATCACGGTCTCACAAGGCTGCGCAGTCGAGCCGGTTAACCGCAATCGGAGCGCGCTCACTTCTTACACGTCTTAACTGGCGGCCCCGACGTCAGCCGCTATCTAAGCAACAGCCAACATCCAATCAACAACTCACGCCTGCTCACACAAAGCTGCGCAGTCGAGCCGGTTATCCGCAATCGGAGCGCGTTACCTTTTGACACGCCACAACTACTTCTTTGCTTCATCCACAGTATGCATAGACTGTGGTTTCGCATTGTTCAGCTTTTACAGATGTCATTGTGTGCCTCTTTTTGTGCATGCTGAAAGAATAAACTGCTGAACTAAACTGAACTGATTTCGAGCAGTACTGTATCTCTTTAAGAATAATAAAGTTTATTTGGCGGTTGAGGTTTTTGCACACAGAAATGGAATAGAGCAAATTCCTCAGCAATGACACAAAAATAAATGGGCCACCTTGACAAAAATAGTGTAGTTCTCTGATCCTTGGATTTTTTTCAAATATAATTGTTATTCATGATTTAGCAGAATTGATTCCATTCCAAAGAAATAATTTTCGAAACTTTTGGCGCGAACCGTTTGGCTTTTGCTCGCAAAAGTGAAATATAGTTGAAAAAATATAGGCTTGTTGAAAAAATAAATGAAACGTAGGCTAGTGGCGAGATGGGTGAGGTAAGCGCGGTTTGTTGTAAGAGTAGAAGCTAAAGCTAGCCCCATTGAGTGTTTTGCGTGTTATAGCTGTATATGTACTTTGTAATAAGGAGTATGAATGTAAAATATTAGGCTACCAACCTCAAGTTACGATAGCCTAACCTACCTCTACCCTTATGCAGTAGCAGATATTTGACTCTGGACTGTGAATGTAATTCCATTTTATTTTTCAATTATAGTTTTGATCAGGTCAAAGCAACTTTTGACTTGACCCAAACTAAGGAACCAGAATTGAAAAAAACAACTTTCTTTTCAGAAGTTTTTAATTCAAGACTGTTCTACCTTTCTACTGGTCCTGCGTCTAGCCTGCTATACTGTCCTGTGTCTAGTACTAGCTCAGTAAGCCGACCTACCGGAACTATGTATGATTGAAAGAAATTCATAGCCTATTGTTTTTGACAGCTCAGAGTTACTGAAATTAAAGTCAAGCAGGGATTTAAATTACTAATAAGTACCGTTACGGTAATTGTAATTGTAATTTTTGTAATTGTAATTGTAATTACCTTTTATTCACCAAGTTGCCTCGGCCAGGAGACAGCGAAGGGACCTTTCGGTCTTCGAGTCAAGCTGCCACCTGCCCACCTGTCTACCACACACGGCGCAGGCTTCACACTGTTCCTTTTAATGCTGAACGTCAAGCAGGAAAGCTGTGAATACCAATTTTTATAGCCTTTGGTTTGACCCGACCGGGAATCGAACCCGAGTCTACCGCTTCAGTAGCAGACGCTCTATCCACTCGACCACTGATCGGTTTATTCGACCACTGATCGGTTTATTGGTAGGCTACTGTTCTGTATTATAGACACTGTAGGTACTTCCCGGTATGTAGTAACCTAAGCTGTGCAGTGTGTGTAGGCCTACTGCTTAACCAGGGCATGGTATAAAATGGAATGGAAGACGATTTTTCCATATTCCATATTGGCAATTTTCTTTCATTCCATTTCCATTCCATACCTAAAATCTTCCATTCCATACTAAAATTTTCTTCCATCTTCCATTCCATACTAAAATTTTCTTCCATATTCCGTTCCATACTTCCATAGCCTACCAAAGAAATTTTAGACTGGAAGCAATGCAACATATATTTTGTTGCATTGCGCCTTTGCAATGTTGTAAGCAACCGCTCGTAAAGGTGTGCCAACAATACTAAGATGCAACAACCACTCAACCAGTATCTGGTATACATATTGCCATAGGTGGGCAAGTTAATGCAAAATGTTAGCTTCGTTAACCGCTAGTCCATTAACACACTTCACACCTCCGTTTACGTTAATCCGTTATTTTCAGCTTTAACTTACGGAAGTTAATAAAGTCCGTTAATCCGTTAGGTTAACATTTTGCGTGTAACTTACGTTTCGTTTTATTCACTCGCTTCTAGACACGTATTGACGCTGTTGAGCTGATTGTAAGGAAATATTTATTGCTATGGTGGTCTTTTTGTGTTTTGAAAGTTACATTTTACAGTCTAATCTAATTTCAAGATAAAAACAAGTTCAAATGCACAACGAAGCTGCAAGATATTTACGATAAAAACCTTGACGGAAGTTAACAGAACTTAACGGAAGTTACTTTAGTCCGTTAACAGCACTTAAGGAAAATTAATTTAGTTCGTTAACATGAAAAAACTTTTTAACGGATTAACGAGTTAATGAAAAAGTTAGCTTCATTATTAACGAATTAACAATTAACGGACTTGTGCCCACCTATGCATATTGCTCATGGTTTAATGCATAGGTGTAGCCTGGATTTTGAGTTGGGGGAGGGCTAAATCGCAACTCACATGCAATGACTTCATCAGAAGTTTTTGAAAAGTGGGACTTTTTATGGGACAAAGAATGAAAGATCAAAAGCTTGGGGTCTGATTTGGCTCGTAACCTGGATTTGCTACAGAGGAACAATGTTCCCATTAAGCCGATTTTTTTCAGCAAAACGGCGATTTGTTGCAGCAAGAACAAATAATTTTTGGCAATATGGTAAACATAGCTTTAGAAAATTCAATAAATTTGTGGAAATATGACATATGGTATACTTTAATACTGGATTGGTATGAAATTTAGGGCACATAAACGTCTTTTTAGAGCTTTGGGCGCAATTGTTTAAAGAAAATTTGGGCACTCGCCGATTAGCCATAAAGTTAGAGGGAACACAGCAGAGGAAGAACTAGAACCGCGAGTTAACAATATTTCTATCCTATTAAAATTGAGAGAAGTGGTGAGTAAGTTAGTGCAACTCAAACATGTCACAGTTGGGGCATGGGGGCGGAGCCCCCAGGCCGCTGGGGGATTTTTTGTAATTTTTTGGAAAAAAATGGCTGTTTTAATGCGATTCGAATCACATTTAGCACGTTTTCAGAGCCATTTGAAACAACAAAATTTTTTGATGTTTGAAAGCCAGTTTAACAAATCACTCCCATTCAGTGTTCCCTCTAAGTTTTCACCTTCTGCAAAAATGCCAGAAATAGTGCGAACGTTCTAAACTCAATGTGAAAATGCCGAAAATTTTTTGATCAATTGTGTCCGGTTTCAATGTGATCTCCAAAAAAAAAAAAGGGTCATCACGCCGATGGAGGCATCTTTTTCTCTGATTGTATGTTGATCTCCAAAAAAAAAAACCTTCGTCTGAGTTCTGCAACTTTTCACCGCGATTTCTGCGACATACCAGAGCAAGGCGTCATGAACTGCAGCTGTCTACGGTTTTTGGCGGGAAACAAAAACTCCAGTTTTTAGCAGGAGAAAAAACGTCGGAATTTGCAAAATTTCAGTGCAAAAATGTTGGAAAAAATATCGCACTTTTCGCACTTTTTTGCGCTTATAGGGAACACTGCTCCCTTTACTTCATGTGAAGTTCAAAACACGTTTAAAATCTTGCATTTTGGGATTAAGTTTTGTGACTTGGCCCAAGTCAAGGAAATTTACGTACTTGCTTTCTGCAACATTTTTAGCATGAAATAATGCACTCGAAGATTTGACTTTGACGATTTTTGTTTTGTCATGGAAATAACCAGTTTTAGGAATATATGTACGACCAGGGGCCCTGGCACCCTTGATTCAAATTCAATAATTTGTTCAATAAGCATTTACCCTAGCTAGGTTTTTTCAAAAGCATTTTGTTGCGTGAAAACTGAGGAGATGGAGATGAATTGTTGTTTAAAGTTGGTAATTTAAAATTGTTTAAAGTTGGTACTTGAAATGTCATAAACAGTTACTAATCATGTTATTGTAATATAAAAGTTAGCCTAAAACATAGTATTGCATAAAAAAGTTGGATGAGGGCCTGAGATTGCATCTTTTAGGACAAAAACACTGAATTTTTCCCGGCTTATACATTTAAATTGGTTGGTAAAAATTTAAATTGAGAGGGCATGGGCCAACTCTGCCCTGGTTGTCACTGTTAATATTAAGTTATTGTTAATTGCCATTGTACGCATGTACTGTTGCACTTCAAAAATGCTAAAAGACTGAATAAATAGGCTTTGTGTCATCATTTTTATCATCGGTAGCTTTATTCGGGAGGGGGGGTAGGCAGGGGGCCTGGACCTTCTGGCTATGCGTATGGTTTAATGATTACAGCACTAGTTTGCCCTCACATCAACTAGAGCATTTACTGTAATGGAAATACCAAGTTTTAACACCAAAAATAATTACTATAAGCTTAAAAACTAAAAATATAAATAAAATTAAGCTGAAACGGGGATGAAATACTGAATACAAGTTTTTGTGACAATGTAAGAAAACAAAATTTACGACTAGGCAAATTGTCAGCCTCAAAATAAAAAAACAGCAAGTCAAATTTATCAAGGTCGTCAACTGTAACATCAATGCTGCAATTAAATTGTAATGTACTGTTCTTACAACGATACATTACGTACAATGTTTGTGCAATGTACACAACCAAAGTACTGCGATTTGTTGACAAATACTATGCGTAGATATTGAAGTTGAATACTTCTGTGACAATATTATTTATCACTACCCGACATCAGTATGTATTTTTCTGTAAATACAATGTACAAATCTAGTATGGAAGATTGTCTTCCATTCCATTTTGGCATCTTCCATATTCCATACCAAAATTTCTGTTCCATACCATGCCCTGCTGCTTACTGTCACTAGTACTACATTACTAGACTAGACCTACATTTCATGCCAGTAGACTCCCTGGAGATGTAATTAACTGTAGTGTAAAGGTTATCAGGTTATAGACCAGAGACTGAGTCCAGTCCTGTACTGTAGCGCAGTGAATACGCACCTGCACGCTGATGCCATTGCTGGTGTAAAATCACAATTTGAAAAAGACCTTTATTGGTAGCTATTTTTCATGCTATGTGCTAATGTTATAGCCTAGTGATATCAATCAATCGATCTTGTATCTGGTTGATTTTTTTGTTTCGGCCCATATTTAAATATTTTGATTAAATTTTAATGAACTTGTTCAATTTGTAGGCGTTGAGTTAAGGGTTGTGGATTTGGTTTTGTCTGCAGTTTACCTCATCATCTTATTCTTAGTGTAAATTTCAGTCTTACGTTAACACAACAGGTTAATGGAAAACCTTATCGACATCAACCAAATCAAAAAATTGCAAAGCTTTGAAACAGGTGAAGATATCCCTCTGGTAAGTTGGTTGTAGTAGAAAAATAGCATTGGTCTTTAAGTCTGATCTTCATTTAAAATCTACTGATGCCAAGTTGTCGTCTTAATCACAGACAGAAATTTATCATTTAGAATAATAGTGGAAGCTTTGTGCTGTCTTGTTCACTGTCAAGCAGAGACTGTAAATACCAATGTAAAAAGTTATGGATTTCAAGGTTTGATGCATTAAGTTACCAAACACAAGATCATTTTTCAGTCACTTTTTGTACCAAATGTGTTATCAATGTTTGTTTTACTCAGTTTCAGTGTTCCCTATACTGTAAGTGCAAAATATTTTCCGGTCATTTTGCACAGATTTTTCACAACTCTAAAGTACAAATGTTTTTCGTTTTAAGAAGCACAAAACGTTTAATTCCGGCGTTGTTTTTTTGGAGGGACGATGTCTGGTGCGATGACCATATGTATTGTTAACGGCCAGCAAAGCACAGATGGCAGCGGGTTCACGGCACAATGACCTTTTTTTGGAGGTCACCTTACAAGTCGCAGAAAATACTGGGTCTATGTCACGATGACCTTTTTTGGGGGGAGGGGATCACCTTTTTTTGAGATTGGTGTTGTGAAAAGACGGCATCACAAAGTCTGAGCTACGGCATTTCTGCAAAAACTTCATTGCTTTTTGGTACATTTTTCAGCGTTTACACAAAAGGTAAAAAGTTGGAATGAACAATGCTCATTGTTCTAACTAAGCTGATATTTGTCAGTGAATCAACAGTTTGTAGGATCAAGGGTAAATAATTTTTGGCAATATGATAAACATAGGTTTAGAAAAGTTGAAAAATTTGTAGAAATATGATTTTTAGTTTACTTAAAATAATGGTTTGATGCAAAATTTAGAGCACATAAAATATAAACATAGTTTTTTAGAGCCTTTGGTCACAATCTAAAAAAAACCTGGGTACTTATCCATTAGCCAAAAAGTTTGAGGAAACACTGGTTCTACTTGTTCCAACAAGTTTTAAGAAGGAATTAGCTTGTGTCAGTTTCCTTACATCCAAAGACACTTTAATTGAAAATGCTAAAGATCTGCTTAAATTTTTGAATTTCTAGTTGCCTTAATTTTGAGGAGTTAGTTTAGTTAGTAGCTGTCAATAGGAAATAAAGTATATTCTTTTTAAAATAAATTATTAGTAGTTGTATCCACTTTTTTACGTAAATGTAAAATCTTAAATTCTTGAGAATGGTCGATAAATAATAACAGGGATCAAAATTAGCTTTTTTGACTACTTGCCTGTCAGGCGAGTGATATCAAATGTCTACTTGCCTGAAAAAAAAAATAGGAATAATAAGTTTTGCAGCTGTTAACCTGTGGAAAAAAATTTGTAAAATGTACTTCTTGACAAAAACACTGAATTTGCGTAATACATTTATGCTATTTCGAGAATCAAGTTTTTGTGCGTGGTTGTTATGATAAGGTGATGTAATAAATAATTTTTCTAAATGCATTACGTAAAAATTGATTTTTTGATTGCAATGCGTTTTAATGGCGAATATTTAGGAAACTACACCAGCTAAAAAGCTGATTTTTTTGCAAAGTTATAAGGAGCAAAATGATCTTTAAAATAATCACAACAAACAATTGCAAAATTCTTGACGTTGTCTTTGTGCAGCGCAGGGTATAGTTGTACTTGTGATATTTAAAACCGAGGTTAACGCGGCCAGCGAGGGAAAATTATTCTCTAAAAAAAACAAAAAAACGTGGCACTTCAGACTTAGTGCCAAAAAGTTGCAAAGCGCTTCTGAGTATCAAACAATTTGCACACGATTAAATATTAATTGCGATTAGTGATAAACGTACAATTAAAGAAAGTGCTCATTGTGATGATTGCAAAGTGCTAAAATAAACCAAGCAACAGCTTTTTCTACTTACATTTTATTTTATTGCAACTAAAGCGGACCTAAATTGTATCTCAAAATAATCTTGTTTGGTGATGTTTAATACACTGTATTTTGTTAGCTTGCCTATCGGGCAAAGTAAGCTGAAAAATAATTTGCCTGAGGTGATTTCAGCTTGCTTCAGGCAAACGTTAATTTCGAACCCTGAATTATATCAGAAAGATGCTGCTTTACCTGATCTTTTCCTTTTCTGGAAGGATGATTTTGTTTTGTGGTAGAAATATCTTACTCATTTTCTTTATGTTATACAGGAAAACGATTTTCTCAAAAAGTTGAATGCCCTGGATGCTGAGAATCGAAATTTGTTGAGTGTATTGGAGTCTTACGAAAACCGGTTAAAGGAAGAATCTGATGAACTATTGAAGCAGCGTTTGGTGTTGAATGAGGAAAAAGAAAATCTGGATCAGCGGCTGAAAGTTGTGGAGGAAAAAAGCAAAGATTTGGCTGCAAAAATTTGCTCATGTGAGCAGCAAATTGCAAGCAATGACATAAAAATTACTGAACTGAAAGAAGCTGAAGTTGCTATCGCAAACGAAGCTACGGAGGGTACACAACGAAACAAATCGATTAGTGCGTTGCTGCGAAATGTCACTCAAACTCAATGGGAAAAAACATCAACCGATGAGGTTCTGCAAGGAACAATTGTCCGAAAAGATGATATCGAGCCTTTTTCCTTCAACTTAACCCAAACTTCAGAAAAAGACATCAGAGATCAATTATGGAATAAACTCACCAAAAACTCACAATCTGCTTTCTTTCAAAAAACTGTTTAAAGTGTTTCATCACATTTTAATATTCTTGCTGCTATAGTGATTGCCTACGCACAATGTTCTTACCAAAGCCTTTTAAACTGTTTTGAAAGAGTAGTACACCTGCTCCATTTTCGTATTGTGTGTTTCTAATTTTCCCTCTGCCCAGGAAAATTTTACCTGTTATTTGAGAACAAGCAACTTCTCGTAAGCTATGTAAAAGCGTCAGATCATCTTCATTGAAAGTGTTCGAAATATATTTTTTATTGCCACGTAACTCTTTCCAAACCAGAACCTCTAAGCTCAATATCCACCGAAAACTTTTAACTGTACTGTTTTGCAGTTTGCAATGAAAATTATCAAGTTGCATGATTTAGGTGTAAAAAGCTGGTAGAAGTCGTTTAGCTTATTTTTTTAAAGATTATCAAACATACGATTTGTACATATTTCCGCGTTTCATTTCGTTAGTGTAGTTATTTGCATAGTGAATGTTGCTTTACTTTTTTTTTCGCTAAGTTATCCCCCGTTAACCACTAAAACTGCACTGTATGCGCTGCTTTTTTTACTGCCGAGCGTAAGCCAAGGAAGTGTGTGAATACCAACTTTTGCAATGTTTGGTTTGACCGAACCAGAAATCGAACTCTACCGTTTTTGTAGCAGTGCTTAATCACTTGCAAAGCCTCTAAGCTTTCGTGTAGGTGGTTGCTAGAAGTGTTGTACTGTTTTTCATTTCAAATTCCTAACCTTATCAATTTCAAATTCGTTATCACCATCTAGGCGTGAAAAGTCAGACGAGAAGCTTTATGTCAAACGGTATATGATTCACTCTTAGGTGAGGCGCTGAAAATGTTCCAAATTTGTCCTAAATTCCTTTTGTTATGAATGAATAATTGAATATGTGATTCTGCTGTAATACTTCGCTAAGAAATACTGTAGTAATAAATTTACTATAGTCAGTTTCTTTTGAAACGGTTTTGGGATTATACAGTATCAGAAATTTCATGTTTTATTATGTTGCATTTAGAGTTATAATTGCTGATTTTTTATGTGCCATTAAACCAAAATCACATCAATTTATTTCAGCCTTGACCTGTTTCCACACTCCACACTGATATTAAACTTTTATAATGGTTGGTTACAAATAAACTTAATGCATTGCCGTATATTTTTAAAGGGTCATTGGCTAGTCGAAAGTAGGAATTAAAACGCAAAATAACTTTTGAACTTCTCATCTGATCCTAAGTTTCAAAGTCCATGGTTTTACCGTGGTCTCGGACAAGGTACTACACCACCATACTGTCGCTATAGCTTAATGCGGAGTCTTGCTTTCAGAAACCCAAGTGAGTGTTTTTCGAAAAGCTCTTGCTATTGGTTTAAATATATCCTAATTTACCATTGTGTAAATTTGCGTAATTTTGGCTGATTTATTTAAGATAACGGTCACAACAGCATTTGATATTTCTCGTTTGAGTTAGCTTTTACGTTACACGCAAGATACTGTGTACGGTACACTTCGTACAGTTAATATTTACCCAGATAATAATTTTTACCTGAGCTACCTATTGGTTGCAAATTACAATAATTAAGTTTTAATTATGTAATAGGTATAGCTTGGATTTGATCACCTCATTCCGTGGTAGAAATGATGTGTGGTTGATTAGCGTGTCCAGTCAGGAAAGATTATACCAATAAGCCATAAGTCGTAATGCTAAGAAATGTCGGTTCACGTAGTATTGATGTCAGAACATAACGGGACCATAAAGTCAAATCCTGTTGTCACAACTGCATCTTCAAGTGTGGAAAAATAAGATGGACGACAATTAATGCATGTTAAAAGGGGTGAAGCATCCAGCCAATTCCGGAACTTTACAAGTTGAAATTGAAATCTAATTTCTGGAATTTTATGTTTTTTTTCATTTTGGGGCTGTGGTTACAAAGATATTCAACAAATACCAAAAGATATCACCTTAAAAAAGATTTTGGAAACCCTGAGTTAGTTTTTCCAGCCTGAATTTTTAAAAAACGGAAGGACTTCTTCAAAATTGGATAGGTCATGCGATGTTAAATGGAAGGGTAAATAGTATTTAGTCTTTTTTTCCTTGGAAATTCAGGCTGATAAAACAGGTTTAGGGTTTCCACAAACTTTGTAGGGGAGATTAGTATTTGTAGACTATTTTTGCCACCGCAACCCCAAAATGAAAATAAAACTTTTCAAAATTTATATTTCGATTTTAGCCATGGTAAATACAGGATTTGGCCGAATACTTCACCCCCTTTAAATGACATGTGATTCAAAATTGTTAAAGAATTATGTCGCTAAATAGCGTTATCTAACCCACTCTTTCATTATACTCGTATTACGCAAAAGCGTGTAATCAGTTGTCGGGGCCCATCTCAGTATCATTGCGCCTGCAGGCAACACAGCTTTCCAAGCAGGGGTGCCGAAATCCGGGGGGGGGGGGGAGCGGGGATATATCTTCCCAATAATTTGACTATGGTCTACATCTGCATCCCCCCCAATAATTTGACTCTGGTCTGCATCTGAATCACTTGAACTTGGGGAAAAAACTCTTCCAATTTTTGTGAAGCCTTTTTTGTTTGGTCTTCACTTAATTTGCTTACCTGAAAAAAATCGTGGTCGAGGTTCTTCTTCCCAATGTTGAAAATAGGGAAAAATTGCAAATTATTCCCCCTAATGCTTAACAAAGATCGGCACCCCTGTTTCAAAGAAATGTCGCTGCGGCGGCGAGCCGTTGGCAACACTGTCCGATTTGACCGGTTCGAGATATGAATCTTCGACCTTCCGCTCCAAAGACGAACACGTTGTTGCTTGACCAACCGTCAGAAAGGAACTCAAAACGGGACCACAAAACGTCAAGCCGAGCACAACAGAGCTCAAATTTAAAGTCAGTAGCCACAACTGTATCTGCATGTGTGGAGATATATCATGGAGAACAATAATTAATACTTAAGAATAATGTCGCTAGGTAGCGTTATGAGTTGCAAAATATTTCTCATTCACTATTTTTGCAAATGTGAAAGATACAAACAGAAATGTGAAAGATACCTTATTCACTATTTTTGCAAATGTGAAAGATACAAGCATCGGTTAAAAATTTGAGAACTCTGGTCATTTTTCACGGAATAAGTGCCATGTTTTGTTTTAAGTACTGGAGAAATATAATTGAGTAAAATTTTCTTCAATGGTTTTTGCCCGACTCGGACTTCAAAAATTCACCGTCTTCGTTTCTCTAATCAGAATTTTTTATCACCATGTACAATTTCGATTAACTGAGTATAAATAAACCAGAAAACAGCACAGCCAGATTGAAGCCGCAATTTTGAATTTTTAACTCTAAATTATAATTGTAATTACATTTTATTCACCAAGTTGCCTTGGCCAGGAGACAGCGAAGGGACCTTTCGGTCTTCAAGTCAAGCTGCCACCTGTCTACCACACACACACTAAAAATGTAAGATGATGCAGTTTTGACAAAATTTAGGCAAAGTCCTCCAGCTCCTCACAAAACTTAAAGCTGTTCTACCCGTAACTGTTCAGTATTTCAAAAATATTTGTGCGCGGTGCGTGATAAAGTTCTACGGCATCCTGTACTACTCATTCTTCAAGCAGTTAGCGTATTTCAGAGTATTTGGTGATGTAGCTGAGATATTTGTTTTCGTAATACAACAGACGTCTAGTTGGATTTTTTTCATACTACTACATTATATTGCAAATAAAATCCTAACCCCAACTTCACATGTTTTTATGCGTGTGTGTTTCGCAGTTCCAAAACGATATTTTCTGACTGGATCTAAATGTTGTGCTGGACGATATTGCTGTGCTGTGTTTCGAAATGAATGGCGGTGTTGCAGGACTTTTTCAGTGAGAGCTTTCTCGGCAAGTCGATTGCGTATGACTTCTGCTCATTGGAAATTCAGAAATTTTGTTTCATAACTTGAATCAATGGCCCATTTTGCTTTTGATTAATCAATTTTGAAGGAATTAGCGACAACTGGCAAGGGCGTCAGCAGAAAAATTTTCAGGGGAGGGCCAATAAGAATAGAGCCAGTATTAACAACTAAACATGGAAGAATTTTTGAAATTTGGGAGGTTTTAGAGAGAGTGCTTGAAAATCCAGGGGAGGGCCATGGCCCTCCCCTGCCCCCCCTTGCCGACGCCCATGACAACTGGACCTTTCATCAAACCATTGACCGGCAAGGCGAAGCTGAGTGGTGTAAAGGGAATTGCGCTGAGATAGCGGAGGAAAATTTGAGCTTGGGCACCTCCGTAACCGTCTAACCATGATCTAACAGAGGAAAAAAAATTAGTTGACTTGTGTGGTAAGTTTTGGCAACTTCAATGTTAAATACGGGCCTCCTTTATTCTGCACGTATAGGCTTATGCTATTTAGATAAAACTAATGACCCGAACCAGAGCACGTCATCAACTGCCACGCGATCGGCGGGATATTACGTCATTTTTGTCGCAGACAAAAACGATACTTGTGCGTAGAATAATCAAAACTGCTAAGGTAGTAAAGATACCGGTAGCAGATCATAAATTCCCATTCTTTTCGAAAAAAATCGGGCTGACGGCTGAGTTAGTCGCAATCTTCCGGTTATTTACGTTCGAAAAAGACACCTACTATTCAATTTTATAGCCAACGTCTGCTTATCTGCATCACCTCGTTCCGGTTCAACAACCTGTAGTAACCTCAGCGTCACTTTCGTAAGGTTACTCCAGGGCATAATAGAGGCAGATAACAGTGACGTGCTGCGTTGAGGAGGCTAAGAGGAAGAGCGTATATATTACTACTGGAAAAGAGTTCAGAAAAAGCTTCTAAATTTTAAGCACCCGAACTGGAGAAGAAAGGTAAGAAAAAAGTTTTGGAACAAACTGGTGAGATAAACATTAGCAAGTGTTATTTCACGTTGGGAGAAAATGGCTTGGCGTTTGTAGGAAAATATTTAAGTTGCTCGAAAAAATACTGCTAAATAAGAAAATTTCAATGTAGAAAGAGATAAACTTACCATACGTCCCGGTTTAGCCGGAACAGTCACGGTTTTACGGCCATGTCCCGGCCGGTTAGTTCAAATATCCCGATTTTGTTTTCTTTCTTGACATCACTCGGTAATTCGCAAACGAACTTGAGTCGCTGGAGAGAAGGAAGACCTTTATTTTTTTTGAGATCACCTAAAAAATCACGCAAAAACTGCTCGATGACCTTTTTTTTGGTCTACAGTTAATGCTTTTGGATCTCTTCGACTGTCCCGGTTCTCTGTCTGAAAAATATGGTAAGCCTAGAAAGAGATGAAAAATAAGTCGTAATTTCCTGCGTTTTTGTTTGCATTTTTTGGGTTAATTTGGGTCTTGGCTTGGGTTCAGCTTGTGGTGAATGTAATTGTGACAGATACGAGATGCTTCTCTTGGGGTGGCTCATTTATTTTTTGAATTTTTTTGGAATAGATTATGTTAGGGTTAAAATAAACAAAAGACAATAGGTCGAATTTTTCTGTGAGATTTTTTAAAGCTTAGCGAAAATGAAGTCTGTCGGTCTGTTACCTTGTCAGAAAACATGCAGCAATCTTTTTCTTGTTTTTTAGTATGCTAGGATGTCCAAAATTAGCGTTCGACTTTTGGGCAAGATGGAAGATGTTATATCTTATATTTCGGAAAGAAATTAACTCTACCAACGTAACCCAAAAATAGGATTTGGGTACCGCAGACTTGAGCACATAAAACGACTGGGTTATTTCAATGCGACAGTTTTTGGAAAAAACAACGAAATTTCCTACCAGCATTAAAAGTTTTCAGCTTTCTCGGAGTGTATTTGACAACCGTATTTTTTAAAATATAGGTCTGTAAAAGTTGGTTGGAACGTCCACAATGCAACGACGGTTCATATGGGTCAGTTTATACGTCCTGCTTGTTTCTTCGACCGTGGTGATGAAGGTCAAAGGCTTGCCCAAATCTGCGGAGAGGTTATTAGATGGTAAGTGGAGCTTATTATTTGCCTTTGGATTAGTTATATTTTTTGTGAAATTTTCTTTTCAATGAAGTAATCTTCCAACAAAAAAGATGAGCGTCAATTTCAAAATTTCACGCTATGCTTTTTCGACCATTTCTAAATTTGTCTGTTTATATTATGAGACTGAATTTATTTGTTTATTTGCCGGGTTGCAGAAAATTGAAAGTTTGCCAGAGGTATAAAGCAAAAAATGCACCCAGAAACTTAATCTGCCCCGTAATCAAAGGTAGGCTGCTTCAACTATTGCCTATAAGCAAGACTTCAGTTTGAAAATTCAACGTTTTTTTCAGCTCCTAACGTTATTAGCCGCCGAATCAAACGTAGTGCAGTCGACTTTCATCGGATGATTCGCTGCTACCAACCTGTGGTCAATGTGTTAGGATCGTATGGAAATTATGGCTGCTTTTGTGGTTTTTCTGGCGAAGGCTATCCCATTGATGAAACAGACAAGTGAGATTGATTGCAGTACCGAAATTAAGTTACCGCTGTTTGTTTGTTGTGTCGAAGATAAAGCTGGAACTGTTTTTGTCTTTGAATATGAAAAGCATGAAACTTTTAACTGTTTTCATGTTGTGTCCAAATTTCAGCTTCCTACTTAAAACGGTTTTAAAGTTATCATAACCAAACCAATATATTAAATTATTCCTGAAGCAAAATAGACAGAAATAATTTAATAGTTCACTGAAACATTACGTCTCACAATTAGTGTTGTAAAAAAACGGTTTTTTTTGCCCCATGTTTTTTTTGGTCGTTTTTTTTGTTTTTTTTGTTGTTTTTTTTGTTTTTTTTGTTTTTTTTACTTTTTGTTGTTTTTTTTTGATTTTCTCGTTAGTTTGTTTGATTTCAGCTTAAAAAAAAGTGTGCTAGTTCAATCCATGCCGTAGATTTCTACATAATCTATTACGTTCACGTATATTAGGCGGAAATTTGCCTCAAGTTTTGGGATTCGGAAAATCTTGAAATCTTGCAAAAACTTCAAATTTTGAAAGTACGAAAATCTTGATCTTGATTCTTAGTTTCAATTACCGCAAATTGCTTTAACGACTCCTATACTGCAAATAAAAAGCACAAAAGTTGTAAGTCACAAAAAAGATGGGGTGGCGAATTAAACATTGCAATGCCAATTAACGTTGAAAAATTAATGCCAAATAACGTTGAAAAAACTATTAAGATTTTAAACTTAATATTTTGGGTTTAATTTATTGATTTAAATAGACAAATGCCGACGTGCTTAGTAGAGTGCTCGATAACGAAATTACGAAATTAGAGTTTGTATCAAACTAGATTTACTGAACTAAACACAGAACTAAAATTGTAATTGTGATTGTAATTACATTTTATTTACCAAGTTGCCTTGGCCAGGAGACAGCGAAGGGACCTTTCAGTCTTCGAGTCAAGCTGCCACCTGCCCGCCTGTCTACCACACACGGCGGAGGCTTCACACTCTCCCTTTATTTGCTGAACGTCAAGCAGGGAAGCCGTAAATACCTATTTTTATGGTCTTTGGTTTAACCCGACCGGGAATCGAACCAGAGTCTACCGCTTCAATAGCAGACGCTCTATCCACTCGACCACTACCTGCAGGCTATTTCACCCTTGATATGGATCTTCAGCCGCTTGTTGCACTTTACACATTTCTTCTTAAAATTTTTACAATTTACATTTCAAATGTATGTAATTAAGCTCTCAAATGAATAAACTTCTCTGTTTTTTTTTTTTTGGCGGATCACGGTCTCACAGAGCAGCATATACAAAGCCAGGGTTCCCAAGATCGGGAAAAGTCGGGAATTGTGTAAAGGCATTTCCCGACCGCGAAAAAGTCGGGAAAAGTATGTGCTAGTATAGAATAAGGATGGAAAACAGTTTGGTAAAAATAGCGCACTGCACGTTGTAGAAACTAACGCGATTGGAGCGGATGAATATTAAATATGTCGTTTTTCTCTCTAGTACTTCTATTAAGCGCATAAAAAAAGTAATAACACTCCTGGCTGTGTTGTGTTAAAGCTTCAGAAACGGTGGTCCTGTCGATTTATTTTGTCACAATACAGGTTCAACAGAACTTTAATTTAAGAGTACTGGAAGATGGTCAATTGGTCTGTGCGGTTTTCGTCCGGGTCGCAGCACCACGGACCAAATCTTCCTACTAATGCAAATCTTCCAGAAATCTTGGGAGTATGGCAAAGATCTCTTTGCATGCTTTGTCGATCTTTAAAAAGCACATGACCGAGTTCCTCGGGATAAACTTTGAAAGGTTTTGCAGGAGTATGGCGTTGATGGTGAATTGCTGCGCGGCATTAAGTCATTCTACTGCCGACCGGAGGTTTGTGTTGGAGTAAATGGCCAACAATCAAAGCCATTCCATGTTGGCGTAGGACTCCGGCAAGGGTGCGTTTTGTCACCTCTCCTTTTCATTGTTTACATGAATTGAATCGACAAATGCAGCCAAGCTGATGAGTGCGCCACGATTGGAAATTGAAAAATCAGTCGTCTGCTATTCGCTGATGATTTGGTTCTGCTTTATCCACAGAATCTGGCCTCCAGCGCGCATTAAATAGCTTTGCAGATGCCTGCAACACCGCCTGAATGAAAATAAGCGCGGCCAAAACAGAGGTACTTCATCTTTCAAGAAACCCTGATCAATTCATGCTGCAAGTGAATGGAGCGAGAGTGAAGCAGATTAAGAAGTTCAAGTATCTTGGGGTTGTATTTACGAGTGACGGAGGGCAAGACGAAGAACTGGATACCGAATGGGCAAGGCTAGTGCAGTAATGCGAGCTTTGCACTATTTGATTGTCATGAAACGAGAATTGTCGAAAAAGGCAAATCTCCCAATTTTCATAGCAGTTTTTGCCCTATTCTCACTTATGGTCATGAATCTTGGGTAATGACCGAAAAAGTACGATCACAAGTGCAAGCATCCGAAATGAGGTTTTTACGAAGAATCAAAGGAGTTACGCTGTTTAATAAGGTGCGTAGCTCCTGAGATTCGAAAATCTCTTAACATCAAGCCGGTACTTCCCCGAATTGAAAGATCTCAGCTTAGATGGTTTGGCCATGTAAGTAGAATGCCCCAGGAAAGACTCCCCAAACAAGCTTTACTTGCCAAAGCAAATTGGAGAAGACCAGTTGGACGATCTAGAACTAGATGGATTGATTACATTGAGGATCTTGGATGGAATTGCTTGGGACTTCAACTAAGCGAAAGGATGGAAGACCGTGAAGTGTGGCGACGTAATCTCGAGCTGCTGCCCCCGCAACCCTCACGGAAAAGCGGCCAATAAAGAAAGAAGAAGAAGAGCATTATTATTATGCTGTAGTTAAATAGTAGCATTACCTCAAACGCAATTAAGCAAACGGAAGAATTCAAGTACTGGTAGCCTACTAGCACTAAAGGAGGAATAGCGTGGCATACGTAGACAGTAGGCAAAAGGTTAGCAAAGAACAGAAGAAGGCTATTTCACAGCTGCTGCATCCAAATGAAGTTCAGAGATTATTAACCTACTACACGTTAATAATGCACTGATAGTTTACAGTGGGCTGTTTGCATGGCCATGTTTGGCTTTGAAGATAAAAGCTGAGAGATTTACTAGTCTACGCGATAGTAGCGTGCTGATAGCCCACAGCAGTATTTGCCTGCAGTAGGCACTCTGATTAGGCCTATGATTAGCCGTAAGAGAAAGCTCCCTTGCAGCAAAGCATACTGATTCCAGCAATTGAGCTACTGGAAATACATACACTAGATTATACCAGTACCGGTAACTTATTTCTTTGGTACAAACACTGCAAATAGCGGTAGGCTCTGCAGATCCCGGTAGTTAGTCTGGTAAAGGCCTACTGTATGTATCTCGCTTTGTCAGTTGGTCACCCTATACGTTGAAGGTTAGTCAGCTTACGCTTTAGCCAGTAGTTTGGTAAGGCTATCTATCCTATGTTTACCAGCCTGCAAATAAAAAAGAGCCATAGTTCAGATTTCACAAGCTTGAACAGTATAAGCCAGTGAGTACCAGTTGCCTACCGCTTGGTTACTTTTCGCAACGGACGAAAAAGTTAACCAGATTGCCTACAATGTGCAAGAAATTAGTATATCCCAATGTACCAGTGCTTACTATGGCTAAATCGAGAATTACTAGTAGTGTAGTCGTGGATATAGCTGCCGCTTGGATACGACCTTTGAGCCTGTAGCCTAAACACTATGCCGCATTGCCTCCGTCTTGTATGAATCCAAACACCACGAACAATCACTAAGCTAGAAATGTCCATTACTATAGGCTATTTATTCGTCTTCATCCATGTAACAATTGAGTTATGTTGAGTTAGTTTTTGAATTGTGTTAAAATAACTGCAATTTTGTGTATTTTGGATGACTATAGAGCTTAGTTTGTTTTGAGCAAATTTAGATATGGAAAAAGTAGGAAATTTTTTGTTGACAAATGCGTGGGAATTTTGACAAAGCTTAGCAGAGTACAGACTACAGAGTGTTTTTTCAGAGTACCGGGATTGTTTTTATATAAATATTTTATTCCTGAAGATCCCTATCAAGGGTAAAACAACCTGCCGGGGTGCTTTTGGTTCTGTATTTATTTTGGTAAACTTTTGTTAATATTTATTTATTTATTTATTCATTCAGTTACCACAAATAACAGAATAAAGTGAATCAAAATTTACTTTATGACCGAAATGGATATGGATAGTTGGACACCGGTATAAAAAAAGCTTTTATCGCATAAAATTGAGAACAGTTTTGGCATGCGCTATTATGGGTTTTTATAAGCATAACATTGACCAAACAAATTTTGGTTTAATTTGAAAAGTAGAACTTTTTTTGAAACCCAAAGTATTCACCGGTACCCCAATTTCCATTGTAAAACTTGACTTACCTATCTTACCATACATGGGTACTAATATGGGCATGTTGCCACCCAGTATCTCTTTCTCAATATCTAATAATCTTATTTTAACCTCATTTATCTTTACTTTTAAACTAAACATCAATTTTAACTTTACATTTGAATTGCGCAATAAAAACAAAAAAAACGACGTTTTTTTTGGCGGTCAAAAAAAACAAAAAAAAACACGTTTTTTTTTCAAAAAAAACGACTCGTTTTTTTTGATTTACAACACTACTCACAATCCTACTTCATTTGACAACACCTTTATGCCGTTTCTACGTCTAAATGGGTAATCGTTTCAACCTCGAGTGTCGCAGGTGAGGCGGAGCCCCCGTCGCGGGAGCATTCCCGTGTTTGGAAGTCAATCAAATCCATAAACTTTTAACACTATTGAGCAAAATATCACCGATCATAAATAAGGTCCAGAGATACGCGCCGGTCCAATGGAGAAAAAGACGCGAGATTGCACCTGTGGTTGTTGAAGAAAAGATGTCACAGATATTACTAGATCGTTCGATAAAAAGCCATATCGCTATGTTTAAACGCGAAATTTGAGTTTTTTGTTAACATTGGCTCCATCTAACATAGTTGTTTATTGATAGCCAACACAAGATCAATATCAAATTTATAATACACGCTCGTAAATTGCAAAATAAATTCAAGTTACAGCTTGCAGTTGCTGTGAATAAAGTCAACATCATTATTTCACTAATGCAGATTGATTCAGGCATTGACTTGTAAAATATTGTGGGTATAATTTTACCAACTTTCTTTTTTGCTGTTTGACCAGGGGTCGAAATTAACTTTTTCAACAACTTGCCCGTCGGGCAAGTGATATCAAATGTCTACTTGCCCGAGAAGATTTTAAGTTGCCCGAAAAAAAAATAGGTACCGGTACAATAAATTTTGAGGTTAACTTTGGAAAAACATTTGTAAAATGTACGTTACTTTTTAGCAAAAAGCACTGACTTAGCAAAATAAGCGTAGTCGCGTATCTTATTTTGAGAATCAAGTTTTTGCGCTCGATGTGATGTCAGATGTTAATGTGACGTAGGGTAATAAGTAACTTTTTCCAATCATGCATTACGCAAAATTGATTATTTAATTGTAATTATTTCAATTATTACGTTACGGTTTGTTGCAAACACATTTTTAATCGCGAATATTTTGGAAACGACAGCAGCTAGAAAGCCGAAATTTTTGCAAAAGCTATAGGAGCTAAAAGATTTTCAAAAAAATCATACGAAAAAACTTGCAAAATTCTTGGTGTTTTCCTGCAGCGCAGGGTAGTACTTGTGATATCTAAAACGGCAGTTAACGCGACAAGTATGGGAAAATTTTTCATAAAAAAAAAAGTTGCATTTGGCTAAACGCGTCCGAGTATCAAAAAATCTACGTGCGATGAAAAAGTGTTAATTGCGATTAATAATGTGCGTACAAACTAAATTAAACAAAGTGTTAATTATAATGATTACAAAGAGTTTAACTAAAATAAAGCAAGCAACAGTTTTCTCTACTAACAGTAATATTTTATTGCAACAAAAGCGGACCTAAATTGCGTTTTGAAATAATCTTGTTTGATGTTGTTTAATACGCTCTATTTTGCTAGCTTGCCCGTCGGGCAAGTTAAGCCGAAAAATAACTTGCCCGAAGCGATTTCAGCTTGCCTCGGGCAAGCGCTTATTTCAAACCCTCTATTAGACGGAGGTAATATTAAATTAATGTTTAGAAAATAGTAATTAAGGTACAGAAAAATATTACAGTTCAATCATTTTTTATGTGCTTTCAGTGACCGATGAGGTTTTTTGTGTTTGGTTTTGAAGGAAACAAGCCACTATCAATAGAACAAAGCTTTTTACCCGAAACATATAGTTTTAAAAACTAAACAATCAAGTCAATTAAAAGCAGCGGTTTTGGTAGTCAAATAATGGTGAAATAGTCCATCCCCGTTTTCCGACTTTACACCTTGATAGGTCAGAATCAATAATTTCAACAATGAATTCATATCCTTCGTTGTAATCTATGCCCTCATTAACCGTTGCATCTATTCTAAATGAGTTTGAAGCTAACAGTTTCAAAGATCAATTATTCAAGATGTAACAATTTGAAAAAATGACATAAACAATTCACAGCGAAAAAAAGCCAGTTTTCAGTACTGACACCATAATTATTCTCGTTCGAGAATAGTGAATGTTGTATGACAACTGCAAACTGTCATCCTGAATGAATTAAAACAAAAAGTAGATCGGCATTGTTTTTTCGTATTACGTTATCTTTTTCATTGAAATAGTGCTTTTTTTTATAGTAATTTCATTTTCCCTCATCAAGTTGCCTTGGCCAGGACAGGGACAGGATTGAGCTAGGGTATCAAGTTGCCTTCTTGTTCAAACTGCCATCTGCACACCTGTCAACCATATTCGGTGGAAACTCCACATTGTCCATTTCAATGTTTAATGGCAGCTAGCAAAAAAGCTGTAAATAGCAATTTTATGGTCTTTAATTTGACCCGACTGACTGAGAATCGAACTTGGATTCATCGTTTAAATAGCATCTATGCAATCCTTGTAACGACTTGTTCTTTCAGGCAACGACTGCTCTATATTTTGGTGTTTTTTTTCCTCTTAAATTGGCGATAAATTTACGGTTATGTGGTCGTTTCAGATGCTGTCAAATCCATGCTACACGGATGCTGGCGAAGTGGAAAAGACGTGGTGGGAAAATCTGGTATCAAAACTCGGACATATTCTTCCCCAGTACAACTTCAAATGCGAAAATGGAAAAGTATCTTGTGGTAAGGATTCCCACAGCTAGTTGGCAAATGACTTCTCGTATGTCGTAAAACAGACAACTAACGCTGTTTTTTCTAGTCTAATTTTACAGAAAGTGAGTGGTTGCTAACGGAATCCAAAAGATGCTATGTGCTGTAGTTGGTGTAGTGAGCCACACGTAGGTTTCCTGTAGTTTTACGTTTGAAAGATTGTTACAGTCATTTCTGATATCCAGGCAATCTTCAAACAACCTTTTGATGGTGTTATTCGTTTGCTTTTGGGATAGTGTAATTGTAATTACATTTTTATTCACCAAGTTGCTTTGGCCAGAGGACAGCGAAGAAACCTTTCGGTCTTCAAGTCGAACTGCCATCTGTCTACCACACATGGTGGAGGCTGCGCACTGTCCTTTCTTTTTGATTGCTGAACGTCAATTAGGGAAGCTGTGGATTGCAATTTGAAAGTCTTCAGTTTGACCCGACTGGTAATCGAACACAGGTCTACCGCTTCAGTGCAGACGCTCTATCAACTCGACCACTGATGGTCAACAGGGCAATAGTGAAGCATGTAATCAGGAGTTGGTAGTTCACTCGTTCAGGACCGCATTCTCAAACTGCTATTTTTGCCACTCGCCATTTATGCATTAAGGGTTCAAGCCGTCCGATGCCAGTGCGAAGACGTCTACCGTACTCAAGGAGTCCGACTGAGCCCATGTCCCGTTTGCACATAGTCACTCAATATTAGTATTAGTCCTCTATCGGAATAAATTCTGTTCTTTGGTTAAAGTCGGACTCGTCCTACAGACAAAAACTGTGCGAATGCGACGCGGGAGCGGCGGAATGTTTTCATCGGGCCAGCGGCACTTACCATCGCCAACTACTTGGAATTGACACCTCCAAATACTGTAAGTAACGACTAACGAGCATTTAAATACCAGTGTAGACGTAGAGAGTTCTGCGGAAATATCGAACCATGCGGGGAAAACTCTTTTGTATCTTTACAATGTTGTGAGAGTTTGTTCCAACAAAGCATCTAAAGTTGCTTCATTCAAATTATTTACATTTTGTAACTTTGTCTTTTTGAAGCTTAGCAAAAGTTGCAGCATCGGCAACTGGTCAAATGATTCAATCTCACCTTTGCCTAAATTAATTTGGGCTCTAGGGTTGATTTCTAGCCGGACAATTTTCTTCCTCTTCGGGCGTAAGGTAGCAATTAGAAGATTTCGATTTGATTTTAAAATCTAGGAAATAGTTTTTGTTGCGACAACCATATTGTTCCATACGCGGAAGTAGCGGCAAGACAGGTATAAACCTACTCCGTTTGACCATTTCCTTAATAATTGGGAGGGGGAAGATAATTGGTTCGAACTTCTGGCTCTTTTTTGTGCTGCGAAAATGTCGCGCCACAAAGCCCCATTTGGGCGGGAGAACCCGCGATAGAAAAGTGGTTATTTTCACACCACCTCCCACTGTACGATGGGTGTGAGCTTTTTGGGTTGTGATCCGGGAAACTTACTGGGGTGTCGTTCTCAGGCAGTTTGCTCTAAGCGTAGTCACGCGTTGCCTGCAAGTTTTTTATAAATTTAGTTGTATAGCTCACGTACATTACGCGTCACTAATCTTTTGGAAACAGATTTGAGATAAAACAAACTAATTTTATCCTGGTAAAACAATTTTTTTAATAAAGAATGGACCAAAATTTTCTTATTTTAAATATAATGCTATGATTTCATTATTATCTACATTAATTTTGATTCTAAGCAAACGATTTATTGACCAATTAACCACACAAATTTGGCTTGTCGTTTTGTATTCTGCATGCATAGTCATTGCAATTTAGGGTGCGGTGAAAAAACAAAATTTTTGAATTTGAAAAAGTGGTGGCTCGTATATCCCCAAACGTGGATTAAAAGCCATTGGAACCAACTTTGGGATAATGCACCTTCCAGTGGCCGTGCACATCTGCCGAACGCAAGAAAAATAGCTAATTTGACCATATCTCAAGAACCGGTTAAGCTAGAAACCTACTTTTTGGTTTGAAAGATGCAGACACACCACTTTCATATCCAATCTTACAGAACTTTTCGTACTTAACTGCTTCAAAAAAGAAGTTAATAAGCAAAAAACATCTTATTTGATGAAAAACATACATTTTGCATATGGAATACGAGCTTTCTTTGAAATTTTTGAAAGATTATATTTTGTTGCTAATCAGAAATATTTTACATGAGGTTAATGTATCACTTGAAAATGACATTGCTAGTATGCGTGTTGGGATTTGTCACATCATCCCTAAGTTGCAAAGAACTTACTAAAGCTAACATAGAAAGCTAAATAGAAATGCAATGCAAAGCACTGATCACAAATCTGCAATTACGGCCACTTTTAGATTGCAATTTTCGTAAGTGCAATTATCAAGAAAAAACAAAAAAAAAAACGCGACTCCCTTTCAGCCTACTGGAGACTTAACCATTTAAGGCGAGCTATTAGGAGAGTAGAGGTTTAGCTAGCCTATCGTGCTTGTGAGAGGTATAAGGCAAGATTTGTAGATTAGCCGATAAAGATTTGATTTAGAGCACATACCTGTAGTTTCATTCGGTAAGAATTTAATTTATAGCTTTAGTTTCATTGGGTAAAGATTTGTCGGTCAAGATTTACCTAATTGGGCTGAAATTGATGGGTAAAGATACATAGCATGAACATAATCGGTAGAGATTTATTCAATAATTGATAAATTGGTCAAGATGTATGTTTTGAGGATTTTTATCACTGGTGATATTTGTTGTTTTGGCCTTGCTAGCCTTGCTGAAAAGCCCTGAAATTGCGCGAAACAGCAGCTGTCTAAGGCATGCTACTAGAAATTATTTGAATTGGACTAGTATATCTCTTCTAATATTGTGATTACTTACAGAAGAATTATATTCTGTTACGATATGATTAATTTGCGATTCTTTGCATTTTTACGCTCATGTTCATACCAGTAGTCTTAACTCCACTGCCGAGAAATAAAAGACGAAAGTCGATTCCGAAACAGTTATGTCTTAGGCTGTTAATCCAAATTATGATTGTGCCTCCAAGACTCTGCATTCTGTCTGTAGCTTAAAGTTTATCGTGGTCTTTAATACATCCCGCTCACCCTACGGCAAATTAGAAGATATCATTACCAAAAAGATTTGTCTAAAGAAGACGATTTAAAGACTAAGGTAAATTCTGTGATTGTGTTTTTTAGGAAAATTGCACTGAAGAAAATTTCAATTTAATTAGTGGTGGCAATTGTAATAAAAGGCTAAAAGATTGACTGCTGAAAGTCGGATATAATTTCTGCTCTACCCAAAAATTTTTGAATTAAATTTTTAAGCAATTAGGTGCCGAATTTAAAGTAATGTAACTTTATTTTGTTTGTAAGGTGAAAATATTGCAGTAGCTTTAGTTTATTTCTATGACATTTGAAGGCTGAAAAGAACTATGTTAACGAGAAAACGAGCCCATTCTGGTGCCACCATAACAAATGCGCGGTGAAGAAGTTTTTGGAGATACTACGTCATTTCCACCGAGGGAATCACCCCGCTAAAAGAGAAGTAACTTAGAGAATGCTGAATTTACCTGATTACCGAACACTTGATGCAGCAAGAAATGTTGCTCAAAAAGTGCATGAAAGATGAGTGTGATGATGTCTACCTATGCTTTGGGTTGAGATAATTAATTTTCCTGCTATGGGTAGACATTACACCATACCCTTCTTTCATGCACTTGGATAGTCGTTACACCATTCCTTGCTGCACACCATTGAACAACATTGCTTGCTGCACCAAGTGTTCCATAATCCGGTAAATTTAGCAATCGCTCAATTACTTTTATTTTTGTGGGCAATTCCCTGGGTGGAAATGACGTAGCAGCTTCAAAAACTCCCCACCTTGCATTTTTTTATAGTGGCACCAGAATGAGCTCATTTTATCGTTTGCATAGTATAAGTAAAAAGAAGTCACACATTACTTTAAAATTTAATTCACAAACTTTGAGGTAGTGCAGAAATTAAATCTGACTTTTTGCAATCAATTTTTTTGCCTTTAATTGCAATTGTCACCGCCATTTAGATTGAAATTTTCTTTCGAGCAATTTTCCTAAAAAATGCAATCACAAAGTTTACTTTAGTCTTTAAATCGTCTTCTTTGGACAGATCTTTTGTTGATAATATCTTTTCTATTTTGCTATAAGGTGAGCAGGATATAACAAAGACCAAGGTAAATTTTGTGTTTTTTTTTTGATAATTGCCCTTACGAAAATCTCTCAATCTAAAAGTGGCCGTAATTGCAATCTAAATACAGATTTGTGATCACTACTTTTTATCGCATGCCTATTTACTTATCGTTGTTAGCTTTACTAAGTTCTTTGCTATTTAGAAATGATGTGACCCATCCAAAAACGCATACTAGCAATGTCATTTTCAAGTGACATATTAACTTCATTTAAAATAAATCTTGTTATTAGTTTCAACATAGAGCATAGAAAAAAATTTAAAAAAGCTTTTATATGCGAAAATGTATGTTTTTTATCAAAAAAAGATGTTTTTTGCTTATAACTTTTTTTTGAAGCAGTTAAGTACGAAAAATTCTGTTACAGTGGATATGAAAGTGGTGTGTTTGCATCTTTTAAGCTAAAAAGCAGATTTCTAGCTCAACCGGTTCTTGAGATATGGTCAAATTAGCTATTTTTCTTGCTTTCGGCAGATGTGCACGCCACTGGAAGGTGCATCATCCCAAAATTGGTTCCAGTGGCTTTTACCCCACCTTTGGTGATATACATGAACACCATTCTTTGAAATCCCAATATTTTGTTTTTTTACCGCACTCTATATCATTGCATTGCATGGTAATTTTTTGGTTTGTCTGTCAAACGAAACTATAACTAATTCAGAAAGTTCATGAACGAAATATGAATAATTTAGATCGTTGGGGTATTAACTTGGAAAGAGCAAGAAAACAATATTCTGCGTGAAAACAGATTAATTACACAACGTTTTTTTAGGTGTGGCCAATGCAAGCTATGATGACCTCAACCTTACGGTTTACGAAAACAGATGTAAGTAACCAGAAAAAATGTTACTTTTTTAACCTGTTTGTATTGTCATCAAAATTCTTGTGCAGAGGTGATACATTTTCTTCTTAAACTAAATCTCAACTTTGCATAAACTTCCGGTAGCAGGTAGAAATAAAATTTTTACCAATGCCTTTGTTTTTGCAATCATAAAAAAGAACATGGTGGGTGGAAACAAACGCAATAGTTGTAGAACTTCAACAGAGAAAGATTGGGCCATGACATCGGTATTAAAAAAAGTGAAAAAATCTTTGTTTTGAGTTGGAATTACATCTGTATTTGACATGTTGCCTTGGCAAGGAGACAGGAACCTTTCAGTTGACCCAATGACCCTTTCATTGCTACGTGATTAATCCGAACGTAATTTTTGTGAGGGCATAATGGCGCAAGTTGAGAATTTCAACCTGTTTGTTTGTTTGTTTTAGCGGTCATGTCGAAAATTGCAGTATTTTTATTTCATAAATCTCTGTTATCAACTACGATGTTAGCGTTGCAAAGTAACTGCTGTTTATGAGGTTACATTGGGTCAGGTGATTGTGTTCGGAGAACTTGTGAGCTCAAAAAGTCACTGACACCACTTCCTTTTGACTGAACCTGCTTTGAAGATCCACGGTTGGGGGTGGTGAATTTTTTAATGGGGTGTTGTCATCGAAATGATAAATTGGTGCGTTAAATACTAAAAAATTGACTACAAACTGCATATTTTTGGTTTGTATAAACGATTTTGTTTAAGTTAAGTCTGCGATTTTATGCCGCACTCGAAATCGGTGAATTTTAAAACAGATTAAAGAAGATCAAAACCTCTAGATACTCGCTCTATATTACGTCAAAGCGTGTAAAAAGTTTGCGAGGCCCAAATCAGCGTCATTGCTCCTGGCATAGCTCCGTGAAGAAACATTGTAGCAGTGGCGAGCCATTGGTAATACCGTGTCCAATTTGACTTGCCCGGGATTTGAGCCCTTGGCTTCAGTTCCGGAGGCGACCCTTTTCACCATTCAATAAAGTTTCCAGTATTCCTAGATTGCACATTTTGCACAGTCCGAACTTATCTCGTGACAATTATATGTCATCTTGCAAGAACATCAAAGTACAAACTCATGCGATGATGCAATAATAACTGACATTTAACGGTTGGGATGTTTCCTCTCGTCTGCTCGTAAAATTTCGTGCGGAGCAGTGCGGAAACAGAGGGCTCGTTTTCGTGGTACTTTTTAGGTTACAGCAAACTAAGCTATACTTGTACTGCAAAACCCATCAAAGCACAAATGAAATTCGCAACCATTTTGCAACGCCGCCCTATATTTTTTAATAAATTATGAGGATCGCTAATTTTTACCGCTTGGTTTTATTTCGAGTGAAAAAGCTTTTTTAGAGTCCGATTCACTACCTTGGGTTAAGTTTAATCTGTAAATTAACAAAACATTAAACGGAAAATACTAGAGAAACTAGAACGTGACATCGCAAGCGATATCTGGGGACTTCGCGACATTATCCGACTTTTACTAAACTTTATTGAGCTTTAAAACAGTGATCCGATTGCTTTGAATGAATTTGTACAAAATGTAGTCGTTGATAGTCGATCAATAATTTAAATGCGCCCCTTTCAAATTTTGTTTCACTGCCTTATGTCGCTTTGTGGTTATTCGAGTTCAAAATTTAAATCTCTCGAAGTGATCAAAAATAATCGAGTAACGTCATTCAAAAAGCTTGCATAGCGGTTTACGATACAATGTCAAATCTCAGCACTTTTTACGAGTTTTTAAAAGGTTTTCACTCCATTTGAAATAACATACATCGGTCTTAAAATTCCAGCGACTCACTAGCAAATTTCGTTACATCAACGAAACTTACAGCCATGTATGATTCTGAAAACGTCCTCTCGCATCGCAATTCAAAATATAGTATTGACACGTACCGGTTGTTTGGAAATTAAAACCCCCTCCTCAACAGCATAAACTAAAATAAAAAAATGCTAAAATTATGCAAATTTACAACAGGCATTTATTTAAGTTTTTTACTAAATCGTTTATGTTTTTGCTACATAGATTTCATTCTCGAATGGTGTAATTTGACAAATTGCAAAAAAAGGAGAATTAAAATCTATTTTCCCTAGTTAATGCTTCACTCACAAGTTATCACAAGTTGATAAGCATAACTAGGTAAACTTTCGCAGTTTTCTATACGCCCTTTTTAATTAACTCGATGTTTCGGGCGAATTATTGTCCAACATGGCATTACCAAGTTTGGCATGTTTTATTTTTTTTCTAATATCAGCCTACCGGCGCTTTTAAAATCTGAAATGTCTAGCTGGAGTACTTCGTATTTAAGGTTTTAAAATTTTAAAAGGCCCATTAGGCATGGTCTCGTCGATGCGGCCCACCAAATTTTGGTTTTATATCTTCGATTTATATTGACCTATCCAATAGATTTAATTCGTTTAGATTTTGTAGCTAATGGGGGAAATGTCAACATAATTGGAGGACCCCTATAGTATGAGATCCTCAATATTTTTTTCATATGTATTTTTACCTATCTTGAAATTTTTATTTGTCTAACTTGGGTGGCTAAAAATCTTGAAGGACCCGTTGAAGGAGGACTCTCCAATTGTGGCACCTATTCATATTTTATTTACCTATTCTGATTTTATTTTTCTTTTATATTTACCTATTCTGAACTTTTCATGTGTCTAGCTTAAATGGTTGAAACGTTTGAATCTTGAAGGATCCAATTGAGGGACCCCCAATTTTGGTGCCTCAAAATAACTTTGTCTTTCCTTGTTATTAACCCATTCTGAAAATTTGATGTGTCCAAGTTAAACAATTAAAAAGTTTGAATTTTGGCGTCCTCGTTTGAGGGGGACCCCCATTGTGGTACCCCCAAATTTTATCTTTTTTTTCATAGTACCTATTCTAATAATTTCATCAGTCTAGTGTAAATGGTTCAAGTTGAATTTTAGCATTCTTGTTTGAAAAAGATCTCTTCATTTTGGTACCCCCAAATTTTGTCCAATTTTATCTTTTCTTCTCACTGGCCTATCCTGAAAATATCGTACGTCTTGCGTGAGTGCCCTCATTGTGGTATCCCAAAACTTTGTCATATTTTATCTTTAACTTATATTTATATATTTTGAAAATTTCATCTGTATAATGTGAGTGATTAAAAAGTTTGAATTTTGGCAGCCCCGTTTTTGGGAGATCCCCTTATTTTGGTACCCCAAATTTTATCAAGAATTATCTTATCTTCGTAATTCTCAACCCTAAAAATTTCATTTGTCTAACGTGTATGGTTAAAAAGTTTTGAATTTTGGCGGCCTCGTTTGGGGAGGACCTCCGATTTTGGAACCCCCAAATTTGGTCAAATTTTATCTTTTTTTATATTTAGTCACCTTAAAAATTTCATGTGTCCAGCTAAAAAGGTTAAAAAGTTTGACTTCTGAAGGGTTCCGTTTGGGGAGAAACCCTCATTTCGGAACCCCAAATTTTATTAGGTTTAGCTTATTTTTCATACCTACCTATACCGAAAATTTGATCTATCTAGCTCTAATGGTTTATATGTTTAACATTTTGGTGGCCTTGTTTTGAGGGGTACCCCCCATTTTGGTACCCACAAATTCTGCCAAATATTATCTTTTTTTTACGTTTAGTTACCTTAAAACTTTCATGTGTCCAGCTTAAAAGAATAAAAAGGTTGATTTTTCAAGGGCCTCGTTCGGGAAAAATTCCCCATTTTGAAACCCTCAATTTTTGTTAGGTTTAGTTTATTTTTAATATCAACCCATATCGAAAAATTGATCCATCTAGCTCCAACGGTGTAAAAGTTCAAAATTTTGGCGGTCTTGTTTCAGGAGGATCCCCAATTTTGGTACCCCCAAATTTTGTCAAATTTGATCTTTTCATATTTGCTTACCCTGAAAATTTAATTCACAAAGAGTGCCTAACTAACGACCAGGGGGCCCCGGGGCCCCTAACTCACAACCAGGGAGCCCCAGGGCCCCTATCTAACAACTAGGGGGCCCCTAACCAACAACCAGGGGGCCAGGAGCCCCCTAACCGACAACGAGAGGCCCCGGGGCCCTCCTAACTGACAATCAGGGGGCCCCAGGGCCCCTAACCAACAACCAAGGAGTCCTGGAGTCCCTAACTGACGACCAGGGGGACCCGGGGCCCCTAACTCACGACTAGGGGGCCCCGGGGCCCCTAACTCACGACCAGGGAGCCCCAGGGCCCCTAATTAACAACCATGGGGCCTGGGCTCCTAACCGACAAGCAAGGGGCTACGGGGCCTCCAACTGGCCACCAGGGAGCCCAAGGGCCCCTGACTGACGACCAAGTTTCCAGGGCCAGGGGTCCCTTAATGCAAATTTTTAACAATTTATATGCAAAACCTGTGAGAAATCTAAGAGTTTTACCTAAAAGTTGCCACCCCAGGCCCTCGTTTAACGTTATTATGAACTGAATTATTTACTGCTAAAGTATTGCAGAAGGCAATGTTCGTTACTTCCCCCTGTAGACCAAATTACTTACAATTAAAATTTTACACCATAATGCAAGATTCTAAAAGTGTTTTGGGATTTAATTGCAAAAAGAGGATTGAACAACAAAATTTTTTCGATTGGCTTTGAAATGTTAAAAATCTAGTTCTTTGAAATGGCTCTGAACTCGTGCGAAATGTGATCCAATGGGATTTAAATAGCTTTTTTATCCAAAAACTTACAAAAATCGCCCAGCGGCTGGGGGCTTTGCCCCCAGACCCCCATAGCCACCGCCGGCTGGGGGCTCTGCCCCCAGACCCCCGTCTCTGATACGTTTGAGTACACTAGCTTACTCAACACGTCTTCCAAGTTAGACTTTACACTTTTCAACAATTAGTTTTCGCCCTCTCCCTTTACCAAAATCCTGGCAAAGTGCCATCAGGCTACGGCTTCAGATCTTCCATTGTACGATATCTTTGCCCCACAAAAAATTACTTTTTCGAAAATTTCTGATGACGTCATTGCGTGTGATTTGTGGTTTGGGCCCCCCCCAATCAAAAATCCTGGCTACGCCTATGTTTATTACATCACCTTATCATAACAACCACGCGCAAATACTTGATTCTCGAAGTAGTATACCGGTACACGGATAATGCAAATTCAGTGTTTTTATCAAGAAGTACATTTCACGAATTTTTTTCCAAAGGTAAACAGCCTCAAAACTTAATGCACCTATTTTTTTTAATTTAATGCAAATTTACCGTAATTCACAACTTTTGTGAATTGCTTTAAAATTTAATTCACAAAGAAATGCTCGTTAGTTAGCTGGTCGTTAGTTAGGCCTAGTCGTCAGTTATGAGCCCACTGGTTTTCAGCTAGGAGTCCCAGACCCCCTGGTTGTCGGTTAAGGATTCCATGGCCCTCTAGTTGTTAGTAAGGGCCCCCTGGTTGTTAGTTGGGGGCCCCGGGACTCACTTGTTGTCATTAATATTATTGTTAATTACTGTTATGTGCGTAATTACTGAAAAAAAACTGCAACTAAACATCGCCAGGCTATGTTGTCATAACTTTTTGTCGTTAGTGGTATTTTGATTGGGGGGGCCCGGGCCCCCCCCTGGCTACGCCTATGGTAATAAATAACTTTTTCCAAATGCATTACGTAAAAATTGATTTTTTGATTGCAGTGCGTTCTGAATTTCGAATATTTAGGAAACTACACCAGCTAGAAAGCTGATTTTTTTTGCAAAGTTATAGGAACTAAAAGATCTTCAAAATAATCACAACAAACCATGGGTGTATTCTCCGTGCATGCAACGCATGCATTGCATGCCCAGTCATTTAGCCAGAAAAAAATTTTTGAACAAGTACATATTATAAAAATTTAGAACAAAATCAAACCAAGTTGCCACAGTTACAGGTTTTCACTTTCAAGTCAAAGTAGCGATAAATATTTTCGCTTAATTTATTGATTTCAGTCTTAGCCTGTTTTCGGTATATCGCTAAATTACAAAAAATAATGGCAACACTCATGCAATTTTTAAACTGCATTCAACGACTCAAGAGATCGCTGTTTCGATACGATTACGAACAAAATTGAATAGGTTTCAAAAGTTTGAATGGCGTATTGTTTGCTGCAAAAGTACTTTTATTCGTCTAGTTTCTTGTTTTTGTGAAATATAGTCTCTGTTTTGATTTTAGATTGTCACCAAAGAATGCAATTTAAATATTGCATGCGTGTTGCCATTTATTTTATGTAATTTAGCAATATGAAAATAGGGAATATGTAAGCGGCGTAATTAAGCAGCGATAGCCGGTAGGCATAGGCGTAGCCAGGATTTTTGATTGGGGAGGCCCAAACCTCAAATCACATGCAATGACGTCATCAGAAACTTAGAAACAGGAATTTTTTGTGGGGGCAAAGATATCGTGAAATGGAAGATCAAAAGCCGTGGCCTGGTATTGGCACGTAACTAGGAACTCGTTCAAAGGGGAGGACTTAAACCAAGAGTTAAAATGTGAAAATGTCTAAATTGGCAGACGTGTTGAGTAAAGAAATGTACTTCACTTCAAGCGTATCATTGACGGGGGTCTGGGAGCGGAGCCCCAGCTGCCGGAGGCTATTGGGGTCTGGAGGCGAAGCCCCCAGCCACTGGGCGATTTTTGGTAGTTTTTTTGAAAAAAAAGCTCTTTTAACGTCATTGGATCACATTTCGCCATAGGTGGGCAAGTTAATGCAAAACGTTAGCTTCGTTAACCACTAGTCCGTTAACAAACTTCACACCTCCGTTAACGTTAATCCGTTATTTTCAGGTTTAATTAACGGAAGTTAATAAAGTCCGTTAATCCGTTAATATTTTGCGTGTAATTTACTTTTTTTATTCACTCGGTTCTGGAACACGTATTGACGCTGTTGAGCTGATTGTAGGGAAATATTTATTGCTGTGGTGGTCTTTTTGTGTTTTGAAAGTTACATTTTACAGTCCAACCTAATTTCAAGATAAAAACAAGTTTAAATGCACTACGAAGCTGCAAGATATTAACAATAAAAACCGTAACGGAAGTTAACAGAACTTAACGGAAGTTACTTTAGTCCGTTAACAGCACTTAACGGAAGTTAATTTAGTCCGTTAACATGAAAAAACTTTTTAACGGATTAACGAGTTAATGAAAAAGTTAGCTTCGTTATTAACGGATTAACGATTAACGGACTTGTGCCCACCTGTGCATTTCACGCGTATTCAGAGCCGTTTGAGGGTACTAGATTTTTAACATTTGAAAACCAAGAGAAAAAGTTAAGTTGTTCTGTCCTTTTTTGCTTGCTATTTAAGTCCAAAACACGTTAAAAATCTTGCATTTTGGATTTAAATTTTGTGAGCGATTTGGCCCAGATTGGGGGAAGTAAAGTACATTGCCTCCTGCAATATTTTAGCAGGAAATACCAATCCAGTCGAAAATTTTCCTTAAGAGATTATTGTTTTGTCATGAAAACAACCAGTTATAGGAGTAGGCGTATACGGCCAGGAGCCCAGGCCCTCTCAATTCAAAATTTTGTTCAATGAGCATTCCCTTTATTGTAGCTAATTTTTTTCAAAAGTATTTTGTTGCATAGAAACTGGCGAGGTGGAGGTCAATTGTTACTGAAAAATGTACAATAGATGGCTACCGCCGGCAAATTATGTTATTGCCCGGGCTGGATTTACATTGTATTGAGCCCCTGGTACTTCGGGATTTTGCAATACTTTCCTGCCAAATACAAGTGAAGACCAAAAAAATTCTTATGTGAGTGCGGGGCCCTTGGCACAGTGCCATGTGTTAAATCCGTCCTTGGTTATTGCATTACGTTCATAAGAAGGTTAGATGAGGGCCTCAGTTAGCAACTTTTAGGATGAAAATCCTTAATTTTGCTCGGGTTATACGATTAGATTGGTTGGCAAACATTACATTGTGGGGTCTCCGGCCCCCTGAATCAATATTATTGTTAGGGGGGCATTTAAATTGGGGACCATTTAGATATTATTGTAGGGGGCCCATTTAAACTAGTTGGCAAAAATTAAACTGAGGGACTTGGGTCCTCTGGATCAATATTATTGTAGGAGGCCCATTTAAATATTATTTAGAAGGTCCATATAAATTGGTAGGCAAAAATTAAATTAAGGGGCCTGGGGCCCCGTGGATAAATATTATTGTTAATTACTGTTGTACGCTTGTACAATATTATTGTAGGGGATCAATATTATCGTAGGGGGCCCATTTAAATTGGTTGGCAAAAATTAAATTGAGGGGCCTGGGCCCCCTGGATCAATATTATTGTAGGGGGCCCATTTAAATATTATTTAGGAGGTCCATATAAATTGGTAGGCAAAAATTAAATTGAAGGGGCCTGAAACCCCGTGGATCAATATATTGTTGGGGGACCATTTAACTTCGGGGCCATTTAAATATTATTGTAGGGGGCTCATTTTAATTGGTTGGCAAAAATTGAATTGAGGGGCCTGGCCCCCAGGATTAATATTATTGTTGGGGGGCTATTTAAATTAGGGACCATTTAGATATTATTGTTGGGGGCCCATTTAAACTGGTTGGCAAAAATTAAACTGAGGGACCTGGGTCCCCTGGATCAATATTATTGTATGGGGCCTATTTAAGTTGGTTGGCCAAAACTAAATTGAGGGGGCCCGGCCCCTGGATCAATATTATTGTAGCGGGCCCATTTAAATATTATTTTAGGGGGCGTATTTGAGTTGGTTGCCCAAGATTAAATTGAGGGGGCCCGGGCCCCCTAGGTCAATATAATTGTAGGGGGCCCATTTAAATATTATTGTAGGGGCCCATTTGGGTTTGTTGGCAAAAATTAAATTGAAGGGGCCCGGGCCCCCTGGATCAATATTATTGTTAATTACTGTTGTACGCTTGTACTGTTGTACGCAAAGATGCTAAAAGAAACTGAAAATGAAGAAACAATAGTCTTTTTTGTGACGTTTTTATCATTGGTAGCATTTCAATTGGGCCCCCCCTGGCTACGCCTATGCTGGTAGGTAATGGCATTAAGTAATGTAAGTCAGAGTGACTTTTTGATATGGTACTGTTCGCACTGCTTAGGGTAGATGTTGAGCTATAAGAATGAAAGCAAGATGTGAAATCCATTTAAACAGAGTGGTACCGGTAGTTGGATTAGTTAGTACTTCGTAGGCAGAGGTGGAGTCGAGAACACAATGCTCGAGGCCAAAGACCTAAAAAAAATCCAAGGCCAAGAACAGCCCTTCCGAGGACAAACCCTCTTGAAAGACAGGAATGCTCGAGGCCAAGGACACAAGCGCAAGTGATCTCCAAAGAAAAGGTCTTCAAAAATGTTTTCAGGCGATCTACAAAATTTTAACAGTTCAAAAAATTGTGCTGTCCTCAAGTCAAAGACAAAGCAATTTTCGAGGATTTGAGCCTTCAAGGCCCAAGGACTTCAAAATGTGTCCTCGAGGACTCCACCTCTGTTAGTTGGCCTAGGCTAGTTGTAGAATTTGCACTAGATTTTCAAAAAAGTTTTTAAGGCTATCAATGACTTACCGGTTGGTTGTTTAGCTGCTTTGCTGGTTGTTAAATAAACTAAACTAGGCCAGCCCAGGCCTAACTTTTCATGCATTCGACTAGCCTTGAGCCCACCAGCCTGCTTAATATTGTATAGCATAGCTGGCTGTTACCAGGCTACGATATATTATAACGACATGAGGAAGAGGCTATAAAAATAGGCTATGTATTTGATATTCAGCAAGTTGACTCACCGCACTTCAGTGTTATTAAACCTACTTTACTGTTGGTGTTAGCCTAGTGTTGTACCGGCTACTAGCACATATAAAACTGCTAGACCTGTCACTGTCTGTAGTAGCACAAGATAGATTTGCACTTGGACAGTACTTGTACACCCTAATGTGGGCTAGGGAGAAGAGGCCTAGTTGCAATAGTTGCTTTTCTATTTTTATTTTACTGCCTGATAGTTAATGACGTCATCAAAGCTGATGACGTCATCATAATTGCATGCCTTATCAGAAATGTCACGCTGCACCACTGCCACAAACCATTGCAAAATTGTTGACGTTATGCAGCGCGAGGTATAGTTGTACTTGTGATGTTTGAAACAGAGGTTAACGCGGCAAGCGTAAGAAATTTTTTCTCTTGGAAAAGAAACAGAAACGTAGCACTTCAGACTTCGTGCCAAAAAGTTGCAAAGCGCCTCTGAGTATCAAACAATTTGCGTGCGATTAAGTATTAATTGCGATCAGTGATGTTCATGCAATTAAACAAAGTGTTGATTGTGATGATTGCAAAGTGCTAAAATAAACCAAGCAACAGCTTTCTCAACTTACATTTTATTTTATTGCAACGAAAGCGGACCTAAATTGCACCTTTAAATAATCTTGTTTGATAATGCTTATTTCGCTATGTTTTGTTAGCTTGCCTATTGGGCAAGTTAAGCCGAAAAATAATTTGCCAAGGGGATTTCAGCTTGCCTCGGGCTAGCGTTAGTTTCGAACCCTGAGTTATATCAGAAAGATGTAGCTTTACCTGATCTTTTCCTTTTCTAGAAGGTTGATTTTGTTTTGTGCTAGAAATATCTCATTTATTTTCTTTGTGTTGCACAGGAAAAAATATTTCTCAAACAGTTGAATGCCCTAGATGCTGAGAATCGAATTTGTTGAGTATCTTGGAGTCTTACAAAAACCGGTTAAAGGAAGAGTCTGATGAACTATTGAAACAGCGTTCGGTTCTGAATGAGGAAAAAAAAATCTGGATCAGCGGCTGAAAGTTGTGGAGGAAAAAAGCAAAGATTTGGCTGCAAAAATTTGCTCATGTGAGCAGCAAATTGCAAGCAATGACATAAAAGTTACTGAACTGAAAGAAGCTGAAGTTGCTACCGTAATCAAAGCTACGGAGGGTACACAACGAAACAAATCGATTAGTGCGTTGCTGCGAAATGTCACTCAAACTCAATGGGAAAAAACATCAACCGATGAGGTTCTGCATGGAACAATTGTTCATAAAAGATGATATCGAGCCTTTTTCCTTCAACTTAACCGAAACTTTAGAAAGAAACATCAGAGATCAATTATGGATTAAACTCACCAAAAACTCACAATCTGCTTTCTTTAAAATAAACAGTTTTTTCCCATTACGCACGTTTGTTTAAACAAAACTGCTACCGGAGTTTGATTACGGCTGCGACTCTAGTGGCTGGAATAGACTCTTGGAATAGAGTAACCTCACCTGCCAGTCACTTTCGTCGCTCGTTCTAACTTCTGACTACAGTATGTCCGTTTAGTTGAAAATCCTTACTAGATTTACATGCTTTTACAGTACATGTACTTGTCATATAGGACAAACAGAGATGCACCAATCTTTATTGAGTCGCGGAAAAGTAAAAACTCGAGACGCACGAACATGCATTTTTGCGTTCTGGAAAATGATACTTTACAGGCACATAAGCTACTATTTAGTACTTGAGTGACGGATCGGATGGGGGGGGTTTTCGATGTCACATCCTGCTCCCTTCATCAAGCATGGCAATTTGCAGATCACGGTTAAACTAACTTGGTTTCAAACGTCATAATTGCAGTTAGCGTTTTTTTTTTGCTCCGGTACAGGTGCAAAAATTTTTTAAATTGTTTTGAAAAGTGTTCGTATAAAGGCAAACTAGTTCGCCAAGGTGAAAATGTGCTAGGTGTAAGAACGAGCCAAAAGTTCGGTTCCTTTGTTTATTTTATGTCAGTTGCAATACAGTCCTGATTAAGGGTTACATGAAATTCTAACGCTTGAACTTCTAGTCATACTTTGGATAAGAACAGTCTTTAAAAAGCTTTCAAATTGCATACAATATAATTACGGTGCAGACACTAGCGTACCTAAGAGGAAGGCCACTGTGCCGTGGTCTTCCCCTCAGACCCTAAAAATGAAACACGATAAAGCAAAATGATGCAGTTCTAAGAGGATGTACGTTATTACTGCGTAAATGCAAAAATAAGTTGATCTTTATTTTGGTTTGTTTTCTTCCTTCACAAATGACCTAGCTTTTTAATTCTGTAATGTTTTTGCAGTATTTCATTCTTCTAGTACGTCTCGTAAATGCATTATACTAAAATTTGCTTCCAGAATCCACGAAAACGCTTATTTTTAGTGTAATTTTGCAAATTTTTCCGGAGCATGCCCCCGGACTAACCACAATGGTTTTGCACTCTCCATAATATTGATTTGTGGCGTCACAGTGCAACGAAACTTTAGGCCACCCCGTGGAAACTTTTTGCGTACGCCACTGGGTGCGAATATAAATTTTGTTTGAAAACTCGCTCTTATTAAGAATTTTATGTTTCTCTTTAGCGCTAAACAGTCAGCACTCAGCACCTAAAGTAATTACAAAATAGAAAATTTGGATTTTAAGTCTTGGTTATCGTTATGTAATGTAGGTTCAATTAATGGCCACTGTTAAATCAGAAATTTGTTTTGACAGTGCCCAGTTTGTTGGTGGTGCCAAAAATCTACAAGATCAATGTGCTGTAGTAATTTATCCGCCAAAAAGTTAGTCAATATGATTAACTTTGCTCGTGAATTTTGGAGTAACGCCGCCAAATGCTCAGAACTTTATGCCATTTCTTAAAAAAAAAATAGGCTAAGCATTTTGACGCATCATTTGCACAATACACAAACTTTGGAAAATCAAAAATGCAAAGTGTTGTATTATGTATACATCACCAAATATCACAAAATTATTCAGGATACAGAATTTTTTTTCCAGGATTCTAAACCGAGCAGTAATATTAATTGCCAAAAATCTTTTGAAATTTCTTGAGCGGCAAAGCATATAGTCTAAAGCTGGCCTTCCAAAAACACGATTAACGAAACAAACAACACAAAGACTAAAAAGATAAAACTAAGATTGAAAATGTTGGTAGGCCTGCAGCCTACTTATTTACTAAACGTGCTGGGCATGTCATCAAAGTCGTCTTGTGCAACCCTTTGCCACTTCAAAAAGTCTAAGCCGTTGGAAGTTTCTTGACCTTAAGCCAATTCATTATGCTGTAAGAATAGCAGTACCTTTGGGAAATAATCATTCCACAGCAGAGGAACTTGGTGAGAGGGTGTTGCACTGTTAAAATACATCCACCCAAATCTGTCGATACATTGAATCGTAAAAACGTATTTTTTTGGAAATTGCAGAAACGATCCAAATAATGTTGTTGATTTTGCGGATTTGCTGTAGATTTCAATTTTTTTACCGCGAAGCCGCAAATGTTTGCGGTAAGAAATCGGTTCGCAAATCTGCAAACCAAAACCTTGAGTCCGCAATTTGCGGATTAGCTGACCGGTTTGCGGAAGTGCCCAGCACTGTTTTTCAGCATGGGCAAGGACATTTTGAAACCCAAACGTTCTGGTCTCAGCGATGAACATTTTGAGATGCTTGCTTTCTTAAAAAGCAATTAAACAAAGTGCATCAAGGTGTTACGTTGTGTATTTTTGTTATAACAACAGCATCATAGCCATAAGCAGCTTGTGCAGAGGCACCACATGATAATTAAAAAATGAATAGAGAAAGAAATCAGTTAATACCGGTGCCAAAGTACAAAATCAACGTTTTCGATACTTAATTCATACCGATAATTAGGTTTATTAAAAGTAACTGTAACTCTAACTAGTTATTTTTTTAAAATGGGAACTGTAACTTAGTTACTTTTTTTGCCAAGTGACTGTAACTCAGTTACTTTTACAATGTAACTTGCCCACCACTGATGTTGCCTTACATTTTCTTTACATGTTGACTGCGAGTTTTGTGTGTATACTGTACAAAGTGTTCATATCTTTGGAACACTTAATTTTAATTTTACATAAAATTATTTATCAAAGAAAATAGCAGACTGAGAAAATCTAAAAGCTGGTTTTTTAACCTTAGCTTGGTGAGGTGGCAGTAGACTTAAATGATCTTTCGGTCCTTCGCTGTCTCCTCACCAAGTGACTAAATATCGCTTTGCCTCTGCAAGTTTTGTGCGTTGGTTTTGAAGGCATTGCATGTTTCGATGCTTTGCTGATAGACCTAGAGGAAGTTGCAGTTTTTTTTCTTGTGATATGACGTCACTTGGTAAATAAATAGATATGATGATGATGAGTTTGAAGTGTTTCATCACATTTTAATATTCTTGCTACTGTAGTTATTCGCACAATATTCTTACCCAAGCCTTAAACTATTTTGAAAAAAAACTACACTTGCTCCATTTTCCTGTTGTGTGTTTTTTATTTTTTCCTCTGCCCAGTAAAGTTTTATCTGTTATTTGAGAACATGCAACTTACTCGTAAGCTATGTAGAAGCATCAGATCATCTTCATTGAAAGTGTTCTAAATATTTTTTTGCTTGCATCGTGACTCTTCCCAAACCAGAGCCTCTAAGCTCAATATCTACCGAAAACTTTTAACTGTACTGTTTTACAGTTAGCAATGAAAATTATCAAGTTGCATGATTTAGGTGTAAAAAGCTGGTAGAAGTCGTTTAGCTTATTTTTTAAAGATAATAATTAAATATACGATTTGTACATATGTCCGCGATTCATTTCCTTACTGTTGTATTTGCATAGTGAATGCCGCTTTACATCTTCATTCGCTAAGCTATCCCCAGTTAACCACTAAAGCTGCACTGTGCGCGCTGCTCTTCTTACTGCTTAGCGTAAACCACGGAAGTAAACCACGAAAGCCAGCTTTTGCAATGTTCGGTTTGCCCCAACCAGAAATCGAACTCCAAGTCAACGTTTTTGTAGCAGTGCTTTTGCACTGGCAAAGCCTCCGAGCTTTTGTGTAGGTGGTTGCTGGAAGTGTTTGTTGTGCTATTTTTCATTTCAATTTCCTTTTGAATTTCAATTTCGTTATCATCATCTAGGCGGGAAAAGTCAGACGAGAGACTTTATGTCATACTGTATATGATTCACTGTAAGGTGAGGCACTGAAGATGTTCCAAATTTGTCCTAAATTCTTTTTGTAGTGAATGAATAATTAAGCATGTGATTCTGCAGTAGTACTTCGCTAGGAAATACTAGTTTTTAACTGAGCTCTTTATTGGTTGCAAATTGCAATAACTACGTTTTAACTAGGTAATAGGTATAGCTTGGATTTCATCACGTCATTTTATGGTAGAAATGGTGTGCGGTTGATATTCCGTTTAGCAGCGTGTCCAGTCAGGAAGAATGTACCGGAATACTAGAAGTCGGAATGCTAAGAAATTTCGTTTCGCCTAATGTTGATGTCAGAACAAAACAGGACCATAAAGTCAAATCCTGTTGTCACATCTGTATCTACAGGAGTGGAAAAATTAGATGGACGACAATTAATGCATGTTAAAAGGGCTGAAGCATCCAGCCAATTCCGGTACTTTACAATAGTTAAAATTGAAATATAATTTCTGAAATTTTATGTTTTTTCATTTGGGGGCTGCGGTTACAAATTTATTCAACAAATACCAAAAGATGTCATCCTAAAAAAGATTTTGGAGACCCTGAGTTTGTTCTCCCCAGGCTGAATTTTTAGAAAAAAGAAGGGCTTCACCAAAATTGGGTAGGTCGTGTGATGTTAATGGAAGGGTAAATAGTATTTAGTCTTTTTTTCCTGGAAGTTCAGGCTGATAAAACAGGTTCAAGGTTTCCAAAAACTTTGTAGGGGAGATATCTCTTGGATAGCATTTGCAGACTATTTTTGCCACCGCAGCCCCAAAATAAAAACAAAACTTCATAATTTATATTTCGATTTTAGCCATGGTAAATACAGGATTGGGCTGGATACTTCACCCCCTTTAAATGACATGTGATTCATAATTGTTAAAGCAATATGTCGCTAAATAGCGTTATCAAACCCACTCTTTCATTATACTCGTCGTATTACGCAAAAGCGTGTAATCAGTTGTCGGGGCCCATCTCGGTATCACTGCGCCCGCAGGCAACACAGCTCCTTTCGAAGAAATGTCGCAGCGGCGGCGAACCGTTGGCAACACAGTCTGATTTGACCGGCTCGAGATATTAATCTTAGACCTTCCGCTCCAGAGACGAACGCGTTACCGCTTGACCAACAGCCAAAAAAGAACTCAAAACGGGACCACAAACCGCCAAGCCGAGCACAACGAAGCTGAAATTTAAAGTCTGTTGCCACAACTGTATCTGCAAGTGTGGAAAAATATCATGGAGAACTGTCGTTAATACTTAAGAATAACGTCGATAGGTAGCGTTATGAGTTGCAAAATATTTCTCATTCACTATTTTTGGTCATTTTTCACGGAATAAGTGCCATATTTTGTTGTAAGTACTGGACAAATATCATAGAGTAAAATTTTCTTCAATGGTTTTTCACCGACTCGGACTTCCAAAATTCACTGTCTTCGTTTCTCTATTCAGAATTTTTTAACACCATTTATAATTTCGATTAACTGAGTATAAATAAACCAGAAAACAGCACAGCCAGATTGAAGCCGCAATTTGGTATTTTTACCTCTAAAACTGTTGTAAGATGACGCAGTTTTAAGAAAATTTATGTATCGTCCTCCATCTCCTCACAAAACTTAAGCTGTTATACCCGTAACTGTTCAGTATTTCAAAAATATTTGTGCGCATAGGTGGGCAAGTTAATGCAAAACGTTAGCTTCGTTAACCACTAGTCCGTTAACAAACTTCACACCTCCGTTAACGTTAATCTGTTATTTTTAGCTTTAATTAACGGAAGTTAATAAAGTCCGTTAATCCGTTAATATTTTGCGTGTAATTTACTTTTTTTTATTCTCTCGCTTCTGGAACACGTATTGACGCTGTTGAGCTGATTGTTAGAAAATATTTATTGCTATGGTGGTCTTTTAGTGTTTTGGAAGTTACATTTTACAGTCTAATCTAATTAGCTGATAGTTAGTCACAAAAAAGAGCTCCTTTCTTCGCTTTCTTGTATAAAACTCGTGCTAATACGCAACAAGTGTTACCGGTGCAAACTGGTTTGTACCAGTACGATGGATGAATGGTGCAAGATATTAACGATAAAAACCTTAGCGGAAGTTAATAGACCTTAACGGAAGTTAATTTAGTCCGTTAACCTGAAAAAACTTTCAAACGGATTTACGAGTTAATGAAAAAGTTAGCTTCGTTATTAACGGACTTGTGCCCACCAATGGCGGTGCGTGATGAGTTCCTCGGCATGCTGTACTACGACTCATTGTTCAAGCAGTTTTTAGCATATTTCAGAGTACGTGGTGACGTAGCTGAGATATTTTGTTTTTGTAATGCAACTAACGTCTAGTTGGAGTTTTTTCATACTACTACATTATATTGCAAATAAAATCCTAACCCCAACTTCAAATGTTTTTATACGTGTGTGTTTCGCAGTTCCAAAAGGATATTTTCTAAATGGATGTAAATGTTGTGCTGGACTATATTGCTGTGCTGTATTTCAAAATGAATGGCCGTGTGCAGGACTTTTTCAGCGAGAACTTTCTTGGCAAGTCGATTGCGTATGACTTCTGCTCATTGGAAATGCAAAAATTTTGTTTCATAACTTGAATCAATGGCCCAATTTGCTTCCGCTTTATCAATTTTGAAGGAATGAGCGACAACTGGACCTTTCAGCAAACCATTGACCGGCAAGGTGAAGCTGAGTAGTGTGAAGGGAATAGCGCTTAGACAGCGGTGGAAAATCGAGCTTGGGCACCTCCGCAACCATCTAACCATGATCTAACTAAGGAAAAAAAGTTATTGGCTTGTGTAGTAAGTTTTGGCAATTTCAATGTTAAATACGGGCCCCCTTTATTCTGCCCGTATAGGCTTATGCTATTTACATAAAACTAATGACCCGAGCCAGAGCACGTCATCAACTGCCACGCGATCGGCGGGATATTACGTCATTTTTGTCGCAGACAAAAACGATACTTGTGCGTAGAATAATCAAAACTGCTAAGGTAGTACAGAAACCGGTAGCAGATTATAAATTCCCATTCTTTTCGAAAAAAATCGGGCTGACGGCTGAGTTAGTCGCAATCTTCCGGTTATTTACGTTAGAAAAAGACACCTACTATACAATTTTATAGCCAACGTCTTCTTATCTGCATCACCTCGTTCCGGTTCAACAACCTGTAGTAACCTCAGCGTCGCTTTCGTAAGGTTACTCCAGGGCATAATAGAAGACAGATAACAGTGAAGTGGTGCGTTGAGGAGGCCAAGAGGAAGAGCGTACATATTACTATTGGAAAAGAGTTCAGAAAAAGCTAAATTTTAAGCACCGGAACTGGAGAAGAAAGGTAAGAAAAAAGTTTTGGAACAAACTAGTAAGATAAACATTAGCAAGTGTTAATTCACGTTGGGAGAAAATAGCTTGGCGCTTGTAGGAAAAAATTTAGGTGGCTCGAAAAAATACTGCAAAATAAAATTTCAATGTAGAAAGAGATAAACTTACCATACGTCCCGGTTTAGCCGGAACAGTCACGGTTTTACGGCCATGTCCCGGCCGGTTAGTTCAAATATCCCGATTTTGTTTTCTTTCTTGAGATCACACAGTAATTCGCAGACGAACTTGAGTTGCTGGAGTAAAGACCTTTATTTTTTTTGAGATCACCTAAAAAATCACGCAAAAACTGCTCGAAAACCTTTTTTTGGTCTACAGTTTAATGCTTTTGGATCTCTTCGACTGTACCGGTTCTCTGTCTGAAAAATATGGTATATAAGCCTAGAAAGAGATGAAAAATAAGTCATAATTACCTGCGTTTTTGTTTGCATTTTTTGGGTTAATTTGGGTCTTGGCTTGGGTTTAGCTTGTGGTGAATGTAATTGTGACAGATACGAGATGCTTCTCTTGGGGTGGCTCATTTATTTTTTGAATTTTTTTGGAATAGATTATGTCAGGGTTAAAATAAACAAAGGACAATGGGGCATAGGCGTAGCCAGGATTTTTGATTGGGGGGGGCCCAAACCACAAATCACATGCAATGACGTCATCAGAAATTTTCAAAAAAGGAACTTCTTGTAGGGCAAAGATATCGTAGAATGGAAGATCTGAAGTCGTGGTCTGTGGTCACTTAACCAAGATTTTGGTAAAGGGAGAGGGCGAAAACTCACAGTTAAAAAGCGAAAATGTCTGACTTAGGAGACGTGTTGAGAAAGCTAGTGTACTCAAACGTTTCACAGACGGGGGTCTGGGGGCGGAGCCCCCAGCCGCCAGTGGCTATGCGGGTCTGGGGCCAAAGCCCCCAGCCGCTACGCGATTTTTGTAAGTTTTTGGAAAAAAAAAGCTAGTTTAATCCCATTGGATCACATTTCGCACGTGTTCACAGCCATTTGAAAGAACCAGATTTTTAACATTGAAAGCCAATCGAAAAATTTTGGTTATTCAATCCTTCTTTTACTTGCAATTAAATTTCAAAACACGTTTAAAATCTTGCATTATGGTGTAAAATTTTAATTGTAAGTGTTTTGGTCCATGTAGGGGGGAAGTAGGGCACATTGCCTTCTGCAACATTTTAGCAGTAAATAATAATCCACTCAAAGAATTTCCTTTCATGAAATTAACCAGTTATAGGAGTACATGTACGGCCAGGGGACGTAGGACTCCTCAATTCAAATTCAATAATTTGTTAAATGAGCATTTTCCTGGCTATTTTTTTAAAAGTATTTTTTGCGTAAAAACTGGCGAAGTGGAGGTGAATCGTTATTGAAAAATGGTCCAATAGATAGTTACGCTTACTAAACATGTTATTCCCGGGCCGGATTTACATTGCGCGGTGCCTCTGGCACTTTGGGGATTTTGGCAACATCTTCCTGCCAAATATAAGTGAAGACCAAAAAAGTCCTACTATCTGAGGGCGGGCCCCTGGCACTGTGCCATATGGCAAATCCAGCCCTGGTTATTTCATTACGTCCATAAAAAGTTTAAATGAGGGCATGAGGTAGCAACTTTTAGGACAAAAAATTTGACTTCACCCTGGTTATAATTGAAATTAGGCCGGGCCCCCTAGTCGTCAATATTATTTATTGTTAATTACTGTTGTGCGCGTGTACTGTTGTACGCAAAGGTGCTAAAAGAAACTGAAAATGAAGAAACAATATTTTTTTTGTCAAATTTGTGTCATTGGTGGCATTTCGGTTGAGGAGGCCCGGGCCCCCTGAGCCACCCCCTGGCTTCGCCTATGATTTTGAGCTAAGATCGCGCCCTTAAGTTCTTTCATAAAAAAACATTTAAAGAAAAATTAAAATAAATTTTTTTCCAAAGCGTGAGGACTCGAGTCAAGTCACTTGACAGTACTTTTGTACGCGTAAGGCAGTGTTTACATTCTCGCGTTGCGTTCCGTTCCGTTGCAGCGCAACACATCAACGCTTGCGCTTGTGAGGTTTACATTCTCGCGTTGCATTACGTTCGTTGTTGTTGGTTACCAACAAAGCTAATTCTGTGAAAAAAGTTTGAATCGGTGATAATAACCAATGGATGTTTTATTCTTGTTCATATTAATAGTAGCTCACCAGTGGCGGATCCAGAAAATTTTGGTGGGGGAGAATGATAAAAATTTTAAGCACAAAACCTCAAAAATTCGGAGGTGTTGTAACCAGGCACGTAGCCAGAAATTCGCAATGGAGCGGCTGTTTTAGGGGGTCTGGGGGCGGAGCCCCAGCGCTCAAAAATTTTGCATTTTTTTGCAAAAATAATTTAATTCTAGAGCTAGTTTGATAAAATAATGCTTTTAAAATGCGGCATAGAAATTGGCAGTGCAAACATGATTCAATTGGTTGCATAAACGGCCTATGTGAGAGGTGGTTAATGGTAAAATTTTAGTTCTCTTAGTTGGATGCTGGTAAATCATAAGCATAAAATCTTATAGTTCAATAAAACTGGCATGGAGTAATTTCATTTATATTTTATAGAGAAAAATAATTGAAGAGGGGCTAATGGAAAGAGAATTGAGACATGTGATTGGTAATTAACCAATACTGACGACCCTCTCCACCCCATTTCTGAGTTTAGGCCTATAATATATCTGTTGATGAAACACGTGTTCAAGTTTTTTACTCTAGCGACGAAATTTTATTGTTTATTTTTTGGCATTTTTTAAAGTTTTTCTAGATTTGTGAGTTTTATTTTCGACAAATTAGCCTCCCCCCTTAAGCATATGTTTCGAAAATTGCTTTAAATCAGTTTTTGGTCTATTTTAGTGCGAAAAACAGTCTCAGATGTGCTAAAAACGTGACAATTTTTTATTTGCATTTTGGTTGACAGGCCAATGAATGGTACTGTTATATGGTCCATAGTGGACTAGTGGTGGTAGGGCTGAGGGGACTCAGGACTGAGCAGCTGAGCTTCGTGCACTGGGGCACCGAGTGTCCAAGGTACGCTGAGCTTTGTTGAAAAATCTATAATGGTCAACAGTCAGGCGCGTAGCCAGGATTTGAAAAAGGGGGGGGCTATTTTGAAAGAGTGAGAAGTGTGCATACGACGTTGACTCGAATTTTCATTGACCTTGAATCAGTTTCAGACGGTTTGTCCGAAATTTGAGACGAAATGTCTCGGAAACATCGGAAATTCAAAGGTTTTTTCCGCCCAAAGTTAGGTGATCTCCAAAAAAAAAAAAAAAAAAAGGTCTTCGCCAAAATTCAGAGTGATTTTTCGGCCGAAATCCGAAATTCAAACGTTTTTTCCGCCCAAAATTAGGTGATCTCCAAAAAAAAAAAAAGGTCTTCGCCAAAATTCAGAGTGATTTTTCTCCCAAGTTTCGCAAGTTCAAACGTCTGAGGGGGGGCTATTTTCCATTTTTCACAGAAAATCGGCCTCAAAAGCACAAAATACATGCGTTTTTGCATACTTCACAAGCCAATGGGGGGGGCTCGAGCCCCCCCCGCCCCCCTCCTGGCTACGCTACTGTCAACAGTGCTGCAGCCAGAGGTGGAGTCGAGGACACAAGACTCGAGGCCAAGGACACAAAAAAAATCCGAGGGCAAGGACAGCCTTTCCGAGGACAGAACCTCTCGAGGCCAAGGACAGGAATGCTTGAGGCCAAGGCCAAGGACCAAGGACACAGCCGCAAGTGTTCTCCAAAAAAAAAGGTCTTCAAAAGTTTTCCGGACAATCTCCAATTTAAAGGCGTAGCCAGAATTTTTGATTGGGGAGGCCTAAACCACAAATCACATGCAATGACGTCATCAAAAATTTACCTGATTTTCACTTAACCAGGATTTTGCAAAGGGAGAGAGCCTCAACTAATATAGTTGAAAAGTGCAAATACGTAACTTTGGAGACGTTTTAAGAAAGCCAGTGTAACTCAAACGTATCACAGACGGAGGTCTGGGGGCGGGGCTCCCAGCTGTTGGGCGATTTTTTGTAATTTTTTGGTAAAAAAAGCTATTTTAATGCCATTGAATCACACTTTGCACATGTTTAGAATCATTTTAAAGCACTAAATTTTTGACATTTGAAAGCCAATTAGAAAAATTAAATTGTTTAATCCTCCTTCTAGTTGCAATTTAAGTTCAAAACACGTTTAACATCTTGCATTTTGGAGTTAAAGTTTAATTGTACGTGATTTGCTCCAGGTAGGGGGAAGTAAGGTGCATTGACTCGTGCAACATTTTAGCAGTAAATGAAAACCCACTCGAAGATTTTCCTTAGAGATTTTTGTTTTGTCATGAAAATAGCCAGTTATAGAAGTGCATGTTAGGCCAGGCGGCCCAGGCTCCCTTTACTGAAGTTCAACGATTTGTTCAATCAGCATTTTCCATGGCTAATTTTTTAAAAAAGTATTTTGTGCGTAAAAACTGGCGAGGTGGAAGTGAATTTATGAATTGTTATTGAAAAATAGTGCAATAGATGGGTAGTTTCGCTTACTAACCATGTGTCAGGCGCGCAGCCAGAAATTCGCATTGGGGGGGGGCTGTTTTGGGGTCTGGGAGCAAAGCCGCCGGAGGCACGGGGGTTTGGGGGCGGAGCCCCCAGCGCTCGCAAATTTTGCATTTTTTTGCAAATATAACTTAATTTTAGGGCTATTTTAATAAAAAATAATGCTGTTAAAACGTAGCATAGAAATTGCCAGCGCAACATGATTCAACTGGTTGCATTATCTGGCTATGAGGGAAGTGGCTAATGATAACATTGCAGTTCTCTTGTTTACATGCAGGTAAATCATAAAATCCTATTATTAAACAAAACTCACACGAAGTAATCTATTTCGTCTGTATTTTACAAAGAAAAATAATCGGGGGGGGGGGGGGCTAATGGAAAGATATTTGAGAGAAGTGATTGGCAATTAAATAACACTGAATAGCCACCCCCCATCTTTATTCCTGTTATAATATATATAATATGTAAGAGTTTATAATATATTTGTTGATAAAACCTGTGTTTGGCGTTTTTACACTAGCGATCAAATTTGATTGCTTATTTTTGGGTATTTTCTAAAGTTTTCATTGATTGATGACTTTAATTTTTGACAAATTAGCCCCCCCTCTGAATGCATGTTTCAAAAAATGCCTTAAATCACTTTTTAGTCAATTCCAGCGCAAAAGACAGTCTCAGAAGAGCTAAAAACGTGGTGTTTTTCTTATTCTGCTTTTTGGTTAACAGGCCAATGGAGAAGATATAGCCCCCCCCCCCCCGCCCCCGGCTACGCTACTGGCCATGTTATTGCCGGTCCGGATTTCCATCGCGCTGGGCCCCTGGCACTTCGGAGATTTTCGCAACATCTTTCTGCCAAATGTAGTTGAAGACCATAAAAAGTCTTAAGATTCGAGCGCAGAGCCCTTAGCTGGTACTGCGCCATAATGTGGTAAATCCGGCCTTGGTTAATGCATTACGTTCATAAAAAGGCTAGATGTGATCCTGAGATAGCAACTTTAAGGATGAAAACTATCCATTTCTTCCAGATTTACGTTTAAAATGGCTGGCAAAAATTGATTTTCGGGGGTCTCGGGGCCCTTGGTCTTCAGTATTGTTGTTTGCTACTGGTGTAAACGAAAAACGCTAAAAAGAAACTGAAACTGAAGAAACAACAGGCTTTTTTTCACATTTTTGTCATTGATGAAATTTCAATGGGGGGGGAGGCCCGCTTGGCTAAGCCTACGCTCCAATTGCGCAAAATAAAAAAGGTATTTACAAATTTTCTGCGAGGTTTCTGGCGTTTTCAACAAAATTTCAACTGTTCAAAAATAGTGCTGTCCTCGAGCCGAGGACAGGGCAATTTTTGAGGACCTAAGGCTTCGAGGCCAAGGCCAAGGACTTGAGGCTTCGAGGCCAAGGCCAAGGACTTCAAAATGTGTCCTCGAGGCCAAGGACGTCCTCGAGGACTCCACCTCTGGCTGCAGCACCAGTAGATTAGTGGCAGTAGCCGTAAATATCAAATTAAATAAAATATAAGATCAGCCAATTAGATAAAATAATTCAAATTAATTCCAACAACATAGCCTACATACAATAAACAATTCAGTTACTGACTAGGCTGTTGAGACCAAAGACAAAATTAATCACCTTTTGGGAACTGGAAAAGACAGCCAATAATATTGCCTAAACACTTCAACAAGTAGTCAACAACTTAAGTAAAGACTGCTAGGCTTACAAATGCTGGTGCCATAAACAGTGCAAGCTGGAACAAGAGAGATACCGATTGGTTTGGCTTTACAATTAGATAGGCTAGACCAATGACATAAAACTGGGGCTAGACTAATCTGCTAATAGAGTTTGCTAATCTTTGATATAAATGCCTTAATGATGTATTCTCTATTCTTGAAAAGAGCCTAGCCTGTCTTGTTTTGTCACTAATTCTTCTATTGATCATTGTGTAGGCTATCCTTTTTTGTTTTCAATAGCCGATGAAAAGCAAACTAACATTCCACAAACACTTAATCGACTGTTCTAACAGTAACTTTAGATTTGCATCAATAGCTCACTGCTCCGCTCTCCTCGAGGTCGTGTGCAAATGATATCAATTTTTTCGAATTGCAGTGTTTAAGAATGATCTTTTTTGGCCAATCACAACCAAAAACTGCTCTGACGTACACGCGTTCCAATGCAACATTATGAAATCTATTTCATCAGCTCGCATCGTTGCTGGACGTCACTGGCACTGCGTTAACGCTTTCGCAAGAATGTAAACCCCTTTTGTAAGTTTTATTTTCTTCAAAACTGCGCGCGAAAGGCAACGCAACGCAACGCGAGAATCTAAACCCGCCTTAAGTCCTAAATTAAAGAAACTGCAATTCCGGACAAGGACAACGTATTGGTTATGCTCTCATTATATTTATCATTGGTAGTATTTCAATTAGGGGGTTTCCTTTACCGCCTGTGTTATAGCATTAAGTTCATAATAACGTTAAACGAGGGCCTGGGGTTGCAACTTTTAGGAAAAACTCTTGAATTTCTTACAGGTTTTGCATATAAATTAAAAAATTTGAATTAAGGGGCTTCTGGCCCGGGACCCTTAGTCGTCACTTATTGGCTCTGGGGGCCCCCTGGTTGTCAGTTAGGTCCCCGGGGCCCCCTAGTTGTCAGTCAAGGTCCCCGGGGTTCCCTGGTTGTCACTTAGGGGCCTCGGGGCCCCCTGGTGGTCGGTTAGTGGCCCCGGGGCCCCCTGGTTGTCAGTTAGGGGCCCCTGGTGTTAGTTAGGGGCCCCCTGGTTATTAGTTAGGGGCCCTGGGGCTCATTGGTTGTTAATTAGGGGATCTAGGGCTCCCTGGTCGTCAGTTAGGGGCCCCGGGGCCCCCTGGTTATCAATTAGGGGCCCCGGGGCCCCCTAGTTGTTGGTTTGGGTCCCATAGTCATAAGTTTGGGGCCCCTTGATTGTTCGTTAGGGGCCCAGGCTCCCTCATTGTCATTAATGTTATCGTTAAGTACTGTTATGTGCGTAATTGCTGAAAAAAAAATGCAACTAAACAGCGCTAGCCTATACGTTGTCGTAATTTTTATCATTGGTGGTATTGTAATTGGGGGGGCCCGGGCCCCCTGCCCCCCCCCCTGGCTACGCCTATGCAATGGGGCGAATTTTTCGGTAAGATTTTTTAAAGCTTAGCGAAAATGAGGTCTGTCGTTCTGTTACCTTGTCAGAAAACATGCAGCAATCTTTTTCTTGTTTTTTAGTATGCTTGGATGTCCAAAATTAGCGTTCGACTTTTGGGCGAGATGGAAGATGTTATATCTTATATTTCGGAAAGAAATTAACTCTAACAACGTAACCCAGAAATAGGATTTGAGTACCGCAGACTTCAGCGCATAAAACAACTGGGTTATTTCAATGCGACAGTTTTTGGAAAAAACAACGAAATTTCCTACCAGCATTAAAAGTTTTCAGCTTTCTCGGAGTGTATTTGACAACCGTATTTTTTAAAATATAGGTCTGTAAAAGTTGGTTGGAACGTCCACAATGCAACAACGGTTCATATGGGTCAGTTTATACGTCCTGCTAGTGGACGGTAAGTGGAGCTTATTATATGCCTTTGGTTTAGTTATATTTTTTGTGAAATTTTCTTTTCAATGAAGTAATCTTCCTACAAAAAAGATAAGCGTCATTTTCAAAATTTCACGCTATGTTTTTTCGACCATTTCTAAATTTGTCTGTTTATTTTATAAGACTGAATTTATTTGTTTATTTGCCGAGTAGCAGAAAATCGACAGTTGGCCAGAGGTTTAAAGCAAAAAAAATGCACCCAGAAACTTAATCTGCCCCGTAATCAAAGGTAGGCTGCTTCAACTATTGCCTATAAGCAAGACTTCAGTTTGAAAATTCAACGTTTTTTTCAGCTCCTAACGTTATTAGCCGCCGAATCAAACGTAGCGCTGTCGACTTTCATCGGATGATTCGCTGCTACCAACCTGTGGTCAATGTGTTAGGATCGTATGGAAATTATGGCTGCTTTTGTGGTTTTTCTGGCGAAGGCTATCCCATAGATGAAACAGACAAGTGAGATTGATTGCAGTACCGAAATTAAGTTACCGCTGTTTGTTTGTTGTGTCGAAGATAAAGCTGAAACTGTTTCTATCTTTGAATTTGAGAAGCATGAAACTTTTAACTGTTTTCATGTTGAGTCCAAACTTCAGCTTCTTACTTTGACCGGTTTTAACGTTATCATAACCAAACAAACCAATAAATTGAATCATTCCTGAAGTGAAATACACAAAAATAATTTAATAGTTCACTGAGACATCACTTCTTACAATCCTACTCCATTTGACAGCACCTTAATGCCATCTCTGCGTCTAAATGGGTAGTCGTTTCAATCCCGAGTGTCGTAGGTGAGGCGGAGCCTCCATCGCTGGAGCATATTCCCGTGTTTGGAAGTCAAATCCATAAACTTTTAACCCTATTGAGCAAAAACTCACCGATCAAAGACAAGGTCCTACAGGTACGCGTCGGTCCAATGGAGAACAACGGCGCGAGATTGTACCTGTGGATACTGAAAAAAAGACGTCGTAGATATTACTAAATCGTTCCATAAAAAGCCACATCGCTATGTTTAAACGCGAAATTTGAGTTTTTTGTTAACATTGGCTCCATCTAACATAGTCGTTTATTGACAGTCAACACAAAATCAATATCAAATTTATAATACACGCTCGTAAATTGCAAAATAAATTCAAGTTACAGCTTGCAGTTGTTGTGAGTAAAGTCAACAACATTGTTTCACTAATGCAGATTGATTCAGGCATTGACTTGTAAAATATTGTGGGTATCATTTTACGAACTTTCTTTTTTGCTATTAGACGGAGGTAAAATTAAATTAATGTTTAAAAAATAATGATTGAGAGCAGGGTTGGAAAAAATACTTGTTTTTGCTCTAATTACAATTAGAAATACAATTACAACCTAAAATTTTCAATAACAATTACAATTATTCAAGTTCAAGTAATTATAATTCAATTACAATTTCAATTACCATTATAATGAAAAGGTTCTCAAAACATTGCGACCAAGTCACTTACATACAAAGCCTCGATTTTTGCTTATGTCAACACTGTGGATTTGTTTTGTATTTCTATACAGACCTATTAAAGCCCCATTTCTCTCTATCCTTGTTCTTCCATCAATTTTTGTTTGACTTTAATTTTTCCTATACATAATTTCGTTCGTGAGCAATTGTCAAGTTTGTTATGGAATTCATATCGCTTCCAGCAACATTATGGTTTTAGCTAAACCATGGTATCATACCGCAATTATTTGTGCAAAAAAAGTTTTAACACAATTAAAAATTGCAAAAAAGGTGAAATTTTCTACGTTACGACTTCAAGTTACTACTATTATTTAACACTATTTAAACTTTTACCAACAATATAACATATTTAGCATGATCATTCAAAATAGAACCACTAGTGTCGCTTTAACATGCACACAAGGGCAAAGAAGCAAAAAAGCTTAATATCACAATTAGCATTAAAGTTACTATCATAGGCGTAGCCAAGGGGGGGGGAGCAGGAGGCCCGCCTCCCCAATTAAAATGCCACCAATGACAAAAATGTGACAAAAAAGTCTTGTTTCTTCATTTTCAGTTTCTTTTAGCATCTTTACTACAGTAGACGCGTACAACAGTAATTACCAATAATATTGACGACCAGGAGCCCGGGCTTCCTCGATTCGATTTTGCCAATCAGTTGAAGTGTATAACGCTGGTGAAATTGAGGGGTTTTGTCCTGAAAGTTGTTGTCTCACGCCTTCATCTAACCTTTTTATGAATGTAATGCAATAAGCAGGGCCGGATTTACCTTATGGCACAGTGCCACGACCCAGCGCTCAAAAGATAAGACTTTTTTTGGTTTTCACCTATATTTGACAGGATGATGTCGCGAAAATCCCCAAAGTACCAGGGGCAACGCGCAATGTGAATTCGACCCTGGAATAACTCGGTTAGTAAGCGTAGCCATCTATTGTACCGTTTTTCAATAACAATTCACCTCCACCTCGCCAGTTGTTACGCCTAAAATACTTTTATAAAAAATTAGCCAGGGGAAATTGCTCACTGAACAAAATATTGAAGTTGAATTGAGGGGTCCTGGGGTCACTGGCCGTACATGTACACCTATAACTGGTTAATTTCATGACAAAACTAAAATCTTTAAGAAAAATCTTTGAGTGGATTATTATTTACTGCTAAAATATTGCAGGAGGCAATGTTTCTTACGTCACTCTATCTGGACCAAATAAATCACTTACAATCAAATTCAACAACAAATTGCAAGATTTTCACGTGTTTTGAACTTAAATTGCACGTAAAAGAAGGATTGAACAATTTAATTTTTTCGATTGGCTTTCAAATGTTAAAATCTAGTTCTTTTAAATGGCTCTGAACCATAGGTGGGCAAGTTAATGCAAAACGTTAGCTTCCTTAACCATTAGTCCGTTAACAAACTTCACACCTCCGTTAACGTTAATCCGTTATTTTCAGGTTTAATTAACGGAAGTTAATAAAGTCCGTTAATCCGTTAATATTTTGCGTGTAATTTACATTTCTTTTTATTCACTCGCTTCTAGAACACGTATTGACCCTGTTGAGCTGATTTTAAGGAAATATTCATTGCTATGGTGGTCTTTTTGTGTTTTGAAAGTTACATTTTACAGTCTAATCTAATTTCAATATAAAAACAAGTTCAAATGCACAACGAAGCTGCAAGATATTAACGATAAAAACCTTAACGGAAGTTAACAGAACTTAACGGAAGTTACTTTAGTCCGTTAACAGCACTTAACGGAAGTTAATTTAGTCCGTTAACATGAAAAAACTTTTTAACGGATTAACGAGTTAGTGAAAAAGTTAGCTTCGTTATTAACGGATTAACGATTAACGGACTTGTGCCCACCTATGCTCTGAACACGTGCGAAATGTGATCTAATGGCATTAAAATAGCTTTTTAGTTCAAAAAATTACAAAAAATTGCCCAGCTCCTCGAAGCTTCGCCCCCAGACCCCTAAAGCTTCCGGCGGCTCGTGGCTCCGCCCCCAGATCCTTGTCTGTGATACGTTTGAGTTACATTAGCTTACTTAACACGTCTCCCAAGTTAGACATTTGCACTTTTTGACTATTAGCTTACCTTTACCTTAAGCAAAATCCTGGTTAATTGCCAACAACAGGCTACGACTTTAGACCTTCCATTCTACGACATCTTAGCCCCGCAAAAAGTCCCTCTTTTAAAAATTTCTGATGACGTCATTGCATGTAAGTTGTGGTTTGGGCCCCTTACCAATCAAAAGTCTTGGCTCGCCAATGGTTACTTACCACCAGTTACAGTCTCATATGACGTCATAGGCCAATTCTATGTTGGGCTATTTTTTGGCTTGGAATTAGTGCTAGTTATGATTAAAGTAGGTGCTAAGTGTAAGTTATGAATATGATTAACCCTATCTCTAAAACTAACTCTAACTATCACTAACCTTTGATGTTCGGTTTGTGATGTCAGATGTGATTGCAACCGGTAGAAAATATCGATATCGATTTGCAACCGGAGCAAAATTGATATTATTCAAACGCATTTTGTTATCATCTATCTCAGTGAATAATTGAGTAATTGTAATTCAAAATAGGCAGAAAATTTTTCAATTACAATTATCGACTTTTGAAAATTTTCGATTACAATTACAGAAAAATCATGTAATTAATTACAATTTTGTCAATTATAATTATAATTTTTCCAAGCCTGGTTGAGATACCCAAAAAAATTACGTTTTAAACGATTTTTGTGTGCTTTCAGTGACCGATGAGTTTTTTTTTGTTTGGTTTTGAAGGAAACAAGCCACTTTTAATAAAACAAAGCTTTTTACCCGAAACATATAGTCTTAAAAACTAAAAAATCAAGTCAAGTAACAGCAGCTGTTTTGGTATTCAAATAATGGTGTAAATAGTCCATCCCTATTTTCCGATTATACACCTTGATTGGTCAGGATCAATAATTCTGAGAATGAATTTATACCCTTTGTTGTAATCTATGTCCTCATTAACCGTTGCAGCTATTCCAAGAGGTTCGACGCTAACAATTTCAAAAATCAATTACTCAAGATGTAACGACATGAAAAATGATATTAACAATTCACTGCGAAAAAAAAAAGCCACAGTTTTCAGTACTAACACCGTAATTTTCCTCATTAGAGAATAGTGAATATTATGTGACACTTGTAAACTGTTATCCTGAACGACGACAGGTAGTAGAAAAGCTGTAAAAAGCAATTTTATGGTCTTTAATTTGACCCGACTGACTGACTAATAATTAAACCCAAATTCACCGCTTAAATAGCATCTACGTAATCCTTGTAACGACTTGTTCTTACAGACAACAACTGCTGTATAGTTTTGGTGTTTTTTGTCTTTTAAATTAGCATTAAATTTGCGGTTGTGTGGTCATTTCAGATGCTGTCAAATCCATGATAACTGCTACACGGATGCTGGCGAAGTGGAAAAGACGTGGTGGGAAAATGTGGTATCGAAATTTGGACATATTCTCCCCCAGTACAACTTCAAATGCGAAAATGGAAAAGTATCTTGTGGTAAGGATTCCCACAGCTAGTTGGCAAATGACTTCCCGTATGTCGTAAAACAGACAACTAACGCTGTTTTTTCTAGTCTAATTTTACAGAAAGTGAATCGTTGCTAACTGAATACAAAAGAATGCTATGTACTGTAGATGGTGTGGTTAGGCACGCGTAGGCTTCCAGTAGTTTTGCGTTTGAGGGATTGTTGCAGTCATTTCAGATGTCCATGTAATCTTCAAACAACCTTTAGATGGTGTTGTTCATTTGCTTTTGGGATAGTGTAATTGTAATTACATTTTTATTCACCACGATGCTTTGGCCAGGAGACATCGAAGGGACCGTTTGGTTTTCAAGTCGAGCTGCCATCTGTCTATCACACGCGGTGGAGGCTGCGCACTGTCCTTTTTAATTGCTGACCGTCAAGTATAGGATAGCTGTGGATAGCAATTTGAAAGCCTTTAGTTTGACCCGACTGGTAATCGAACCCAAGTCTACCGCTTCAGTGACAGACGCTCTATCAACTCGACCACTGATGGTCAACAGGGCAATAGTGAAGCATGTAATCAGGAGTTGGTTGTTCACTCGTTCAGGACCGCATTCTCAAACTGCCATTGCTGCCACTCGCCAATTACGCAGTAAGGATCCGAGCGGTCCGATGCCAGTGCGAAGACGTCTACCGTACTCGAGGTGTCCGACTGAGCCCGTGTCCCGTTTGTACATAGTCACTCAATATCAGCATTAGTCTTCGATCGGAAGTAATTCTGTTTTTTGATTAGAACCGGACTCGTCCTACAGACAAAAACTGTGCGAATGCGACGCGGCAGCGGCGGAATGTTTTCATCGGGCCAGCGGCACTTACCATCGCCAACTACTTGGAATTGACACCTCCAAATACTGTAAGTAACGACTAACGAGCATTTCAATACCAGTGTAGACGTAGAGAGTTCTGCGGAAATATCAAACCATGCGGGGAAACTCTTTTGTATCTTTACAATGTTGTGAGAATTTGTTCCAACAAAGCATCTAAAGTTGCTTCATTCAAATTATTTACATTTTGTAACTTTGTCTTTTTGAAGTTTTGCAAAAGTTGCAGCACCAGCAGCTGGTCAAATGATTCAATCTCACCTTTGCCTAAATGAGTTTGGGCTCTGGAGGTAGATTTCTAGCCGGTAGAGTTCGACACAATTTTCTTCCTCTTCGGGCGTAAGGTAGCAATTTGAAGATTTCGATTTGATTCTAAAACCTCGGAAATAGTTTTTGTTGCGACAACCATTTTGTTCCATACGCGGAAGTAGCGGCAAGACAGGTATAAAGCGACTGCGTTTGGCCATTTCCTTAATAATTGGGGTGGGAATAATTGGTTCGAACTTCTGGCTCTTTTTTGTGCTGCGAAAATGTCGCGCCACAAAGTACCATTTGGGTTGGAGAACTTGCGATAGAAAAGTGGTTACTTCCCCACCACATCTCACAGGACGCTGGATGAGGGCTTTCTATATTCTGGTCCAGAAAACTTACTGAGGTGTCATTCTCTGGCAGGTTGCACTAAGCGTTGGCACGCGATGCGAAGTTTTTTTTTATAAATTTCGTTGCATAGCTCACCTACAATACGCGTCTCTAATCTTTTGGAAACAGATTTGAAATAAAACAAACTAATTTTATCCTGGTAAAACAGTTTTTAAAATAACAAATAAACCAAAATTTTCTTGTTTTAGATATAATGTTATGACTTCATTATTATCTAAAATTAATTTTGATTCTAAGCAAACGATTAATGACCAATTAACCACACAAATTTGGCTTCTCGTTTTTTATTCCGCAAGTATACAATCATTGTAGTTTACGGTGCTGTGAAAAAACAAAATTTTTGAATTTTAAAAAGTGGTGTTCATGGATATCCCCAAAGGTGAGGTAAAAGCCACTGAAACCAATTTTAGGATGATGCACGTTTTAGTGGCCGTGCACATTTGCCGAACGCAAGAAAAATAGCTAATTTGACCATATCTCAAGAACCGGTTGAGCTAGAAATCTGCTTTTTGTCTTAAAAGATGCAGACACACCACTTTCATATCCACTGTAACAGAACTTTTCGTACTTAACTGCTTCAAAAAAAAGTTATAAGCAAAAAACATCTTATTTGGTGAAAAACATAAATTTTCGCATATGGAATACGAGCTTTCTTAGAAATTTTTGAAGGATTCTATTTTGTTGCTAATCAGAAACATTTTACAAGAGGTTAATGTATCACTTGAAAATGGCATTGCTAGTACGCGTCTTTACATGTGTCACATCATTCCTAAATTGCAAAGAACTTAGTAAAGCTAACAAAGATAAGTAAATACGCATGCAATTCAAAACATTGATCAGAAATTTGCAATTACGGCCACTTTTAGATTGCAATTTTTGCAAGTGCAATTATCAAAAAAAAAACGCGACTCCCTTTCAGCCTACTGGATACGTAGCCATTTAAGACGAGCTATTAGGAGAGTAGAGGGTTAGCTAGCCTATTGTTCTTCTGAGAGGTGTAAGGCAAGATTTGTAGATTAGCCGAAAAAGATTTGATTTAGGGCATATACCTGTAGTTTCATTCGGTAAAAATTTAATTTATAGCCTTAGTTTCATTGGGTAAAGATTTCTCAGTTAAGATTTACTTAAAAAAAAAAAAATTGTGTTATGATCTGGTACTAATTTGCGACTCCTTGCTTTTTTACGCTCCTGTTCATACCTGTAGTCCTGGCTCCACTGACAAGGAATAAAAGACGAATGTCGATTCCGAAACAGTATGTCTTAGGCTGTTAATCAAAGGTTTGATTGTGCCTAAAAGACTGTATACTGTCTATAGCTTATAATTAAGATTTACTTAATTTTGCTAAAATTGATGGGTCAAGATATAATTATGTAGTATGAAAGTAATTGGTAAAGATTTATTCAATAATTGATATATTGGTAATGATGTATGTTTTGACATTTATATCACTGGTGATGTTTGTTATTTTGGCCTTGCTAGCCTTGCTGAAAAGCCCTGAAATTGCGCGAAACAGCAGCTGTCTAAGGCATGCTATTAGAAATTATTTGAATTGGGCTAGTATATCTCTTTTATATTGTGATTACTTAAAAAAAAATTTATATTCTGGTATGATCGGTTAATTTGCGATTCTTTGCATTTCTACGCTCATGTTCATACCAGTAGTCCTAGCTCCACTGACGAGGAATAAAAGACGAAAGTCGATTCGGAAACAGTATATCTTAGGCTGTTAATCCAATTTATGATTGTGCCTCTAAGATTCTGGATACTGTCTATAGCTTAAAGTTTATCTTGGTTTTTAATATATTCCGCTCAACTTACGGCAAATTAGAAGATATCATTACCAAAAAGATCTGTCTAAAGAAGACAATTTAAAGACTAAGGTAAATATTGTGGTTGCGTTTTTTAGGAGAACTGCACTAAAGAAAATTTCCATCTAAATAGTGGTGGCAAGTGTAATAAAAGGATAAAAAATTGACTGCTGAAAGTCGGATATAATTTCTGCTCTACCCAAAACTTTTTGAATTAAATTTTTAAGCAATTAGGTGCTAAATTTAAAGTAATGTAACTTTATTTTGTTTGTAAGGTGAAAATATTGCAGTAGTTTTATTTTGTTTATTTCTATGACATTTGAAGGCTGAAAAGAACTATGTTAACGAGAAAACGAGCCCATTCTGGTGCCACCGTAACAAATGCGCGGTGAAGAAGTTTTTGAAGCTGCTACGTCATTTCCACCGAGGGAATCACCCACTAAAAGTGAAGTAATTTAGAGAATGCTGAATTTACCTGATTACCGAACACTTGATGCAGCAAGAAATGTTGCTCAAAGAGTGCATGAAAGATGAGTGTGATGATGTCTACCTATGCTTTGGGTAGAGATAATTAATTTTCCTGCTATGGGTAGACATTACACCATACCCTTCTTTCATGCACTTGGAAAGTCGTTACACCATTCCTTGCTGCACACTGTTACCAACAGGTCAACAGGTAACATTTAACGGTAATTCCGGAGGAGCTCGCGGGTCTTCACTTCCTTTCCACTAACGTTTCTGAACTGAACACCAAACACCAAGCGTATAGATATTGTAAAAGTAAAATATGTTGGTTTTAGCCAGATTAAATTATGACGAAATCAAAAAAAAAGGAAGCAAAAATTTGACAGAGGCTTTCCAAACTTCAAAACAAATCAGCAACAGAAATAAACTTAAACCAGATAAAATAAGTGCGGTGTTTCCTGCACTGCCGTCAACTCAAAATGATCGCTACCAATGCTTCACGCGTTCAATGTGGAAAAAAGGTGTGACGTGAAACATGACGTAAAGATGCTTCAAACCAATTTAACAGAATTCGGCGATAGGTGATGATTTGTGAATTGCAACGGAAATGGTCAAGAACGATAGTTGAACGATTGAACTTACAAACGCAAATTCTGAGCAAAATGCAAATTAAGTTAGGAACCGCGTTGAGACAAAGTGACGTGATGCTGAAACATTGCGGCCCCTTTGAAACGTAAATAAATTATGAAGTTTCAAACAAACAGAAATAAAGGTGAAAGCATCACAAACAAACAACAAAATCTAGTATATTTAAGTAACACAACATCTTTTGTGCCAACATTGGTAAACCTTTAAAGAAAACGGCATAGAAAATCAGTTCCGGTACAACAAATGTTTACGTTTCGTAAATTCGATAATAAGCGATAAAAACACGATTTAATTTTTGCAAATATAATCACAGTAAAACAACACGACGCAAATAAACAGCACAGACTGTATCCAGTAATATATTTCATGAATAGTAAACACGAACAGTTAAACCGGGGCAATTTTAGAAACATCTCTGAGGATATATTGGATCTTTCCCGCTTCACTCCCCGAGTGATTTGCCAGCACTGCCACGGTGGCCCGTCGCACAATTTCTTTACCCTTCCTAATCTGAGGGTGAAGGCAATGGATGCGACCAAGACGGTACAACCCCCGTTTTGCAATATCCTCAGCGTCTCCCACCAGCACCAATTGGCCCGGGTAAAGATTTTCTTTCACGGCCCTCCATTTTTTACGACCTTGTAAACTTCACAAGTAACCTTTTATCCAAATTAACCAAAACTGGTGAGCAAGAGTGGAATTATACATGTAATCTCGGCGAAGATCCCCTTTTTCATGAAAGGTTCCCACCGGAGTACTTGGAGCAAGTTTCTTCCCGAGAAAACATGATGGAGTTATCACTAAAAGATCATTTGGTTGGTCGCTAAGCGTGGTAAGTGGGCGATCGTTTACGATGTGCACGGCGTCCGACGCGTAAGTCTGCAGTTCGATTAATGTTGGTTTGCGACGAGCACGCCCGATGACTTGGCGCAAAGCAGTGTCAAAGAGTTTAACCATAGCTTCCCAGGAGCCACCCTGAGAAGGAGCATATGGAGGAATCCTCACCCAATTTTTTCCACGTTTACGAGCCGCATTATTAAATTCAGTCGAGCCGAGTAACTTGGGTAGTACATCGGCTGCAGCACAAAATGTACTTCCATTATCTGAGTATATGGTGTCCACACTACCACGAAGGTTAGTGAACCGCGAAAAGGCAAGCAAAAATTCATGTAAATCAAGTCCGGTGACAATTTCCACATGCAAGCAACAAGTGCTTAAACAAGTAAAAAGCAAACCCCAGGTTTTGCAATCACTTCGGTTTTGCCGATATAAAATAGGTCCAAGAAAATCAGTTCCACGAATTTGAAATGGTTTGTTTGCCGTGGTAACTCGAAACGAAGGCAAATCTGCCATTAATTGACGTATAGGTTTAGCCTTTTGTTGAGCACATTCTGAAATATAGAATTTTACTCTTCCATTGCCAAAGATTACCCAAAACCGCTGGCGAGTTTGCATTAAAGTATACGAGGGGCCCGCATGACCAGCCAACGTATGTTCATTTAATATTATTAAACGGGTTAAAGCATGCCTACTCGGCAAAATAAACGGGTGTCTTGTATCAATAGGTAACTCAGCATTTTCCAAGCGTCCCTCAACACGTAGCATAAATTCAGCATCAACACAAGGGCGAAGGTTACGCAAGGTTTTCAATTCGTTAATTTTACGCATTTGTTCAGCGCTGTTCCCATTAGACTGTAGTTTTTTCAGCATTTGATCAAAATTGTCTGGAGATCCTTCTTTTAAAAGTGTTATAGCGGCCCCGAAACTCTGAAATTGCACGTATTTAACGGCATCCATAAAACCACGATCAAGGTACGAAGTATTCAGTTCGGGTCTTTGAAAAGGTATGCCTTTACTTTTAGCAATGAGAAATTGTTTAAACGCATTTAGATACGCAAAGCGTTTTTTAAGCTTATACAGGTCAGGCGCACTTTTAATCAGATAATGAAGAGAGCCATCATTATTTTCAGATATTTTAAGTTGAGCAGGTACGGAGATTGCTCGCACAGCCGACGCAGAGGGAACCGGTGATGGGTCCTCAACATCCCGCAAGAGAAACTCCGGCCCTTTCAACCATAAGCTAAAAGCATCTTTACTTTTAAAACTTTTTTTTCTAGCGCCGACATCAGCCGGATTTTGCAATGTGCCGATGTAGCCCCAAGATTCTGGTGACGAGACAAGGTGGATTTTGTCAATACGTCGTTTTATAAAACGTGAAAGATGCAGGTCTGGATTAGTAATCCATTTTAAAAGAACTTACGAGTCCGTCCAAAATTTAACAGCGCAAGAAAGATGTTGCAATGCAGCAAGTGCAAGCAGCATTAAATCACTACATAGCTTAGCCGCTTCTAACTCTTTTCTTGAAATTAACCAATTTTGTTGGTGGCTTAAAACCACTCGCGATTTTCCAAAGATGAAGCTCACATCAGAGCGACCATTAACAATGCGGCGCAGATAAATTATGCAAGAAAATGCCGTATTAAACGCGTCACAGAAGCCATGAAGTTGGTAGGTTACACTATCATTTTCATCAGGAATTTTTGTGTTCATGAAACAGTAACGGTCTAGAGAAAAACTTGACAGGGTCTCCAAAGAAAAGACCCAAGAATTCCATTCATTCACAATGTCACCAGGAAGTTTATCATCCCAGTCAAGTTTAGCCATGGCAGCCTTCTGCAAGATCAGTTTACCACCCAACAAGCAAGGTGAGGCTATGCCAAGCGGGTCAAAATTACTCGCAAGTTGGCTTGCCATTTGTCTACGTGTGGTAACATCGGTTAACCTTTTAGCAAAGCAAATTTTGAACTGATCGTTTTCAACGTCCCAAACTATTCCCAGCGTTTTAGAATCAGGCATGGGTTGCGAACCGATTGCGATTTCACTTATATTCGACGCGAGATCAGATTTAGGAATCTCTGAAAGAATTGATTCGGCATTAGAATTAGCGACCCATTTACGCAATTTAAATCCACGGCTTTTAAAAAGCTCAGTGGATTCGCGCGACATAGTTTCAAGATCTAACAAAGCCTGACAGAGTCCAACCTCAAACCTCCTTGTGGTGTCGGGTGGAAACAGTGGAAACACTGGCGAACTGAGGCAATGGCAACCGGCCGATGAATTAGGGCGAGGTTAAGGAGTGCAGGAATTAGCAACCAGGCAATAGCGCAAGCAAAGGCCTGATACTGCGAAGTCCTGCCTTCTAATATTCCGAACCCTGAGTCAAAGGCCAACAGGAGGTTGCTAGCTAAAATGGAAACCGGTGGTGATGGACCAATATTGAGACGGATTGTCAATGCGAGTATAGGGTACAGCGGATAAAACGCGCTGCCGTGTCGTGGCCACAAGATAGAAAGGATGCTGGTCCTAGTCCAGCCAACATAGGACTTCGTGTCCATCAGCTTGTGAAAATCCCCGTGCACCTGTAGTTCCAGATGGCACCTGGGTAGGGGTCTACAGCTGCATTGGGGGGGCTCTGCTGAGTCCAGTGCTCCAGGGATAAGTCTGTCAATTGCGGTGTTGGTGTGTCGTTATCGGCAGAAATGGCAGTTAGTGGCCTCCTGCTAGTTTGGATAATCTGGTCTTTGGAACTTTTCCCAGCTGAAAGAAAACCAACCCTATGATTATGTCTAATATTATTAGATCAAGAAAAGTAACACGGATCATACCCCTAAATTCAGAAGAAGTGGCACGGTCACAACCAAGAATCATTGATTTCTTGAGTGACAATGCCAACGAAGATAACACTCGGCTATGTGCATCTTCTAGCCCAGATGCCGAAAAAACATCAAATCTGAGCCCTCAAGTTGAGAAGGTTCCTTTACTAAAGGATTCGGTCTCAGAAGCTGAGGGCACAGCAAACATGGTATGGTCGGTTGTGAAACCGAACACCACCCCAACTTCCCCTGTGGAACCTCAGAATCCAAGTAATTTCTCAGAAGTTGCTTGCAAGTCTAAGGTGAAGCGGGGGGGGAAATCAAATAAAGCCATTACGACACCTAAGTTATCCTTACATAATTTAGAGTGTTGGCAAATCAACCTACACAGATGTAAAGCAGCAAGCTATAACATGTGTGAAGTTACAAAAAACGTATGTTCCGGGTTAGTGTTAGTTCAAGAACCATGGACATATGCCACTAAAATCAGAAGTAAGCTACGAGGCTGGAACCTCTTTCAAGGAATTGAAAAGGGTAATCGTCCTCGGGCGTGCATTTATGCTACTCCTGATCTGTGTTGTTCTCTAATCCCGATGTTTTCAAATGAGGATATTGTGGCAGTTAGAGTTAACAGTGTGTGCCAAAGCGGTGACAGTTTTGTTTTCGTATCGGCATACATGGCATCCGAAGAAGCAGCTCCGCCCAATTTATTGAGGGATCTGTTAGTCTTCGCAGAAAATAAACAAATCCCTACAATTGTAGGAACCGATGCAAATCCACATCACACTATATGGGGATCCTCCAATATAAACCCTCGAGGAGAGGATCTGCTAGCGTATTGTGTTAGTGCAGACCTGAATTTCTGTAATGTGGGTAATAAACCAACATTCAGAACTAAAACTCGCGAAGAGGTTCTGGACATGACCTTAGTAAACCGGTGTGCGTGGGACCGAGTGGTAAGCTGGCATGTTAGCGACGTGCCATCATTCTCGGATCACATGTATATTAGGTTCCAGGTTAAAAGCAGAATCCGAAAACAAGCGAAAATGTTTCGTAATGTTCGTCGTCCGTGCTGGAACAAGTATGTAAACGAACTCGAACAAAAGTTAAACGAACGAATTTTACGACCAGTACCAGTGCCTTCCTCAAAAGAAGACATTGATGTGCTGGCAAACAAGGTTCATTCAGTTATTACTAACTCATATGAAGCTGCTTGCCCTATGCGAAAGTCGCTTCGTACGAAAGATAACATTTGGTGGAATTCTGAGCTAGCAAGCCTTCGAAAAGAGGCACGCCGAGCTTGGAGAAAAGCCAATAAAACAAAACAAGAAGAAGATTGGGAGGCTCAAAAGCTCGCCCTATCCTGCTTCAAAAAAGCTGTCAGAAGAGCAAAACGCGATTCATGGCATTGCTTTGTAGAGAGTATGAATAGTCAAACACCAACGGCTCGGCTGGTTAAGATTATTCGAAGGAATAAAACGGTGCGTATTAGCAACGTAATTAAACACAACGGAGAATTCACAAAGTCTCCACTAGAAACTTTGAACTATCTGCTGGATATCTTACCACCGGGTAGCCAGCAGACAGAAAATCGTGCAACCAGGTCCGACTTAGTGGACAATCCATTCATGAGACCTGAAGACACTGAAATGATTGCAAACATATGTTCATTTGATCGTATGGAAGCAGCTATTAACGAATTTCAACCATTCAAAGCACCAGGGCCAGACGGGCTCTATCCTGTGCTGTTACAGAAAGGTTGGAATCAACTGAAAGAATATTACCACGTCATTTTTCAAGCATGCCTGAGGCACAGCTATGTGCCATTGGCATGGAAAGAAGGCACAGGTATATTTCTCCCCAAACCCGGTAAGGAAAGCTATTTTGAAGCTAAATCCTTCCGTATGATCACTTTAACTTCTTTCCAACTGAAATGGTTGGAAAGACTAATTTTGTATCATATTAATGAAGACAATAACGTGCAGGCAAAGCTTTCTGCATTGCAGTATGGATTTCGTGCAGGAGTTTCTACGGAAACTGCCTTGCATGAATTTGTGCGCCGTGTAGAGCATTGCCTTGTTAGAAAAAAGCCGGCTTTGGGTATTTTCCTGGATATTGTCGGCGCCTTTGACAATGTCACCTTCCGTAGCTTTGTTGTGGTTCTGCGAGGGCTGGGCATGTCTAAGGTTCTCACCTTATGGATAGAGAATTTGCTAAGACATCGCACAGTCCAAGTAGAATTATATGGTGATAAAGTTAAAAGGGAAGTAGTGAAGGGGAACCCACAAGGTGGTATCCTGTCCCCTTTTCTGTGGAACTGTGTCTTAAACAACCTGTTGCTAGAGTTACGCAGCAGGGGCTTTTATGTTCAAGCCTATGCCGATGATCTAGCAGTGTTGGTCACTGGTGCTGATACGCTTTGGATCAGAGGTATGGCTCAGAAAGCAATAAATATTGCTACAAACTGGGCTTTGGATCAAGAGCTACAGTTTAGCAGCAAGAAAACTGAAATCATACTGTTCACTCACAAACGGAATCCAGATTTGGGTTCCTTGTCAATGAATGGTAAAAAACTCGAACTTTCCAAGGAAGCAAGGCTGTTGGGTGTTGCTTTGGACAGCAAGCTAACCTGGAAACCACATATTACCCGTATTACCCGCAAAGCAACTACAGCATTGATGCAATGTAGACAAATTGTAGGTAAAACGTGGGGAATAAAACCATCTATGATGAAATGGATATACACAGCTGTGATACGTCCAATCATGTCGTATGCATGTGTGTCCTGGGCTGGCAGTCTCAACAAAAAGTATCTAGTGAGGAAACTCACAAAGGTGCAGAGACTTGCTTGCTTGATGATTTTATCAGCTTTTCCTGGCACCCCTACTGGTGCTCTGGAAATATTGCTCAACATAACTCCCATTGAGGAATTTCTATTGGCTGAGGCAGTGCGAGGGTCATACAGAATCTCTGTTAGTGGGCTCTGGCACGTCAACCCAATTGGTTCCTTTGGGAAAACGAAAAGCCATGTTGATGTTTGCAATGAGGCAAGAAGATTCTTACCGCTGCTGCAAATGCCGGCTGACCGAATAAAGAAAACAAAGGTATTCGAAAGAAATTTCGAATGTCAAATTATGGATAAAAAGAATGCTATCAGATTTGAAAGCGTTCTAAATCAGAACACTGTCAAGGTTTACACTGATGGTTCAAAACTAGATGGGAGAGTAGGTGCGAGTTTCTATGCAGAATACCCAAACAACTCCCCAAAACAAGCATTTTTCCACCTTGGAATTTACAGCACTGTGTTCCAGGCAGAAGTCTTAGCTATTTCAGAAATGGCAAAGAACCTGCTTTGGGAAAAAATGCACAATCAAAATATTGTTGTGCTGGTTGATAGCCAAGCAGCTATCAAAGCACTCATAAAGTGCGCTGTAACATCAATTACAGTGCTCAACTGCATTAGAAACCTAAATCAGTTAGGTAAACAAAACCACGTCAGTATAGCCTGGATTCCTGGTCATGCAGGGGTACATGGTAACGAAGTGGCAGACTATCTAGCCAAATCAGGATCTAAATCAAAAATATATGGTCCTGAACCTTTTATCACAGTCCCGTATGCCAGTTGTGTTAGCACGGTTAAGGACTGGTCCACAGATAGATGGAAATCTATGTGGAATAAACGGAAAGACTGCTTTAGGTTGAAGGAGTCTGTAGGTTGGACGTCCTCTCGACTAACAATGCGTCTCCTTCACCTTAAGAGGCCTCAATTAAACAGAGTAGTGCAAGTTTTAACTGGGCACTGCAATCTACAATGGCACAAGAAAACTACAGGTCGTGCTGAGTCTTCTTTGTGTCCAAAATGTAGCCTAGAGGATGAAACACCTAATCATCATGTAGGCAATTGCAAGCTTTACCAAGATATTCGTGTTAAATATTTTGGAATCACCAAAACCACTGTTCACAATGTGGTAACGAAATGCAACATTAGCAAACTGGCCACGTACTTAAAGGAAGCTGGAAGGCTTTCTGAGTTCGACCAGTAACCAAACAAAACAATTACATAGCAGCTACAGTTGCAATGGGCCCAAATGAGGCCTACGCAATGTGTAGGTGGATTTTACTTAACGGTAGTAGATTCGCTTGCACCGCTGCCCATTAATAAAAAAAAAAAAATCTAACAAAGAATCGCTGGTAAATAAAATATCATTCTTGTACCGATTTTTGTCAATTGCATTTAAAGTTCTGTCACTAGCATTAGTGGGGTTTTCCGTAATTGAATGTTTATTGGCCAGAAGCGCAACGTAAGGGCTTGAGTTTATTCCCCACACGTGCCTCGAGAAGCGAAACACCTGTGGTTCTCCATCTAAGTCATTATTCCTGAACCAAATGATTCTAAACAGATCCCTTTGCTTTTCGGGCTTTGCGACTTGGAAAAAACACTTGCTTAAATCTTCCATTGCCGCAAATTTGCCTAGACGAAAACGAGTTAGAACCTCAACAAGATTGTTCAGAAGATTAGTGCCAGCGAGCACGACCTGATTAAGTGAAACGCCCGCAACTGTTGCAGCACCGTCATAAACAACTCTAGGCTTGTCTTGTTTAGTTACGAAAAAAGGTAGGTACCACACAGGATGGTCAGAGCCAACCTCACCCATATTCTCTATCCATCCTTCATTAATCAACTCCGCAAAGGCAGGCGCGTAGCCAGGATTTGGAAAAGGGGGGGGGGGCTATTTTGAAAGAGTGAGAAGTGTGCAAACGACCTTGACTCGAATTTTCATTGATCTTGAATCAATTTCAGACGGTTTGTCCGAAACTTGAGGCGAAATGTCTCGGAAAGCTCGGAAATTCAAAGCTTTTTTCCGCCCAAAATTAGGTGATCTCAAAAAAAAAAAAAAAAGTCTTCGCCAAAATTGAGAGTGATTTTTTGGCCGAAATCCGAAATTCAAAGCTTTTTTCCGCCCAAAATTAGGTGATCTCCAAAAAAAAAAAAAAAAAAGGTCTTCGCCAAAATTGAGGCCACTATTTCGTCCAATTTCGCAAACTCAGACGTTTGAGGGGGGCTGTTTTCGAATGGGGGGGGCTATTTTCCATTTTTCACAGAAAATCGGCCTCACAAGCACAAAAAGCATGCGATTTTGCATACTTCACTAGCCAATGGGGGGGGCTCGAACCCCCCCCGCCCCCCCCCCTGGCTACGCTACTGCGCAAAGTTATTGGTTAAAGTGTCCTTCAAACCAGGGTTCTTCAGACCACTCGTTCTAAGCATTTTAGTTCTTTTTAAAGCGTAGTCTTAATTATTCGGTAAAGTTTCCACAACGTCTTGTTTAAGAGGGACCGTAATTTCATAGCGATCCTCTACAACTTTTATGTTTGATTCAACTAGGGCTTGCGCAATTTCATCATTTTTAGAGGGTTGTAATTCCTCCTCTTGAAGCTCAAGTTGCCGCAAATTTTCTTTTACCGTGTCATTTTCCAATTTTAATTCATCCCAATTGTGAGCATCGCAGTGGCACGACACGACTTCCACTCTCTTGTTCTGAACTGAAGCAGAACAGGCATCCATGCGGCCACCGCTAGCCACAGGTCCTAAATGGGTCAACACTAAATTTGGTTCATCAAAGTTCATATATACTTTCACGTTCCTCTAACACAGTTAAAAGTGCCTTATCGGATTGTCCAATGAGGATATCAATATTTTTACGATGAGGCAGAGTAGGTATTTCAACTCCATTAAAGTGCATTAAATCCGAAGTATCAACGCGATGTGGCAAAGTATCTTCATTATCAACGAACTCAGGGACCACCAGCGCATCTTTTGTCACAAAGTTTTCGCCAGAGGGCAGGGATTCAAGATTGAAATTAGTGAGTCCCTTACAAGACATTGCTCCCTATCCAAAAGTGCGAATCGATTTTTCCGAGTCGACGTTTCGTTTAAGTCCTAATTCGGTACACAAATTATCAGAAATTATGGTCGCCTGCGAGGCGGTATCAAGCTGAGCATATGCTAAAGAAGACTTTTTAGTATCTGGATTTATGACCCGTACAGCAGTAGTTCTCAACAGGACCACTCGCTGATCTGGATCATATACTTTTCTAACAGCAGAAACGGTATTACTGTCACTTTCAGAGTTACTGCTAGATTCCGAAACTGTAGGTGTTTTTCCTACTGCCCCGACATTTCGAGGGGTAGCGTAGCAATCATGTAAAGCAGTGGCATGTTTAGTTTTAGAATCAGGGCGACATTTTCGACATTTCGGATTGATGCGCACAGTTACGAACAGGATGTCCTAAAGATAAACAATTCAAACATTTGCCCGAATCAATTACGGTTTGTCGTTTAAGATGATTAGACAAAGCTTTAAACTTAGCACCATTGGCGAGATCGTGTTTTTCAGCGCACAAAGAACATTCTGGTGGCGATTTAGCAGGGCAGCGTTGATTACGAGACGCAGCACGATTATTAGCTCCAAGCAGATCTCCGTTCAAATTTTTTGCCGAGTCTGGTGCAGTGGAGAACGCTGTGTGACGAACCCTTACAGTATTACGCTCACCGCCAGAATCACGTGATTTAACTTTATCTTCATTAGTTTTGAACAAAGCTTGTGCATAGTCCGAGATCATTACATTTATTTCATGCACTACGAAATTACACAGTGCTTCAAAGCCTTCGAAACCTGGCTGATCTAAATTAGAACGCCTTTCAAGATAATCAATATAGCGACGTTTTAAACTACCAGGTAAACGATTAGCCACGTCAAGCAAGAGCTGTTCAGAAAGTTTATTGACTCTGTCAAGGGCATAAGCGAAAACTCTTAATGTATTAAGATCTTCGTTGAAAGATTTAAGCGATGAAACCGTATGAGTTACTTTAGCACCATTTCGGATTTCCAGTACTTTCGGCTCGGACAAAAAACCAGAGACTCCATAACGCTGACGCAGCCGATCCAGAGCCCGTTTAATTCGCTCACTAGCGCTCATGCTTTTAAACGGCGCAAAAAATAGATTTACCATCTCACGAGGTTATCCTACGCAAGAAGCACGAAGTACCTCTCGGCGGCGTTCCTCGTGAGGGGATTCAACCATTAACTTTCGAATTTGATTCTCGAAAAACACAAACGCCAAGTTATTTCCGTTGTATGCAATTTGAGACGCTAAATTTATGTATTCATTTCTTCCCTGACGTTCAAGATACTTATGCACAGCTGAAGCAGTGTGATCCACTGGTGACGGGCCAGGTACACGTAGATTTGTTTCAATAGGCATTTTAGGAATAGTATTAGCCGTTTGAACAGTACGTTTTGTAACGTCATGTACCCATGATCTGGTACGATCGAAACGAGAATCCTCAGTGGGAATTTCGTATTGAGTAAGTGAAGTTTTAATAGTTTGCGACCTTGTTGCACAGACGGATGCAACACGCAGTTTTATCGTTTTTTTTTAAGCTTCACTGAAACCATTATCGAGGCCCAGCTTGGCTTTACTCGCCCGCGTGACACTGCCTGTCAAATCTCTCAGTGACTTACGTGAAGCACGAGATCTTCTAGAAGCAGCAACGGACGAGCCCCGCTCAGAACAGGAAATAAAGTTTTGCTCTGCCTCAACTCTGGCTTCTTCCAAACGCAATTTTGCTAACGTTTCAGCCTTCTCCGCGCGAGCTGCGCAAGCCTCAGCTTCGGCTAACATCTTAGCCTCTCTTGCTTCAGCCAACTCGGCGGCCACTTTTAATTCTACTAGTTTTTGATCTAGATCAATACGACGCGCAAGTTTACTGGAAGTACTGGTGCTCTCCGCAGTTTGAGACGCGCTGTCAGAGGCCTCGACTTCATCATGAAAACGTTTGTTTAGTAGCATGTAGCATTCGTCGTAAGCGAAGTAACAATTTTCGTACACTTCTACAATGCGATCAGTTAATTGATGTAACGTACTAAATTCCGTAAGCTGTTGCAAATTGGCGTGATATTTATTGTATGCCATTCTTAGATCGTCAAATTTAGAAGAAAGTTCCTCAAATCTCTCCTGCGAATTACAGCGCTCGAATTGTTTAGATAGCGTAGTAAGGTCAACAATCAAAGTTCGCTGCGTAGTGAGGAGCTTTCGAGGAATATTTCCCTTGTCCGAAATTAAACCGTCGGCACCCCCAATACCATCACCTACAACCAAGTCCACAGGATCTCCACCCGGGCGTCGCTAGCATCACAAGCGAGTGAAGCGGGTTTTGTTTCCTCAGGTGACTTAAATTTGTTATTCTTGCTACAGCCGGCATCATTAGTCTCTACAGTAGGTTCGCGTTGTGTATCCTCGCTGCCGTTGGCAACTTTTCCCACTGAACTCATTTTAGGTTAGGGGATAAAAGATAAAGAAAAAGATAATAAACACAAAAATACAGTAAAGTTAAACAAAATTAAATAAACATTCTTTCCTGTTATTGAGTTCCGGATGTTGCTGGTTGATTGAATTGATTGAATCTTTAATATAAATCGAATTCTTGACAGTGAAAAATAGACTTGTTGGTTGATGGTAAATTCAACAGAAAGATGGACCAAAATCGACAGAACCAACGAAAAGACCAAAGATAGAACCACGTGGGTCAGACAAAGCAAAGTTCCTGCAATCGCTATAGATATGGGCAGGACGAGAAAGATGAACTGCGATTATGGGATCCAGAAAAACTGTCGAAGCCAAACTATCTTCTCCACTGCCAAGAGCAAAAATCGAGGTCAAATTTTCTTATGTTACCAACAGGTAACATTTAACGGTAACCCCGGAGGAGCTCGTGGGTCTTCACTTCCTTTCCACTAACATTTCTGAACTGAACACCAAACACCAAGCTTAATGTTGGTTTTAGTAAGATTAAATTATGACGAATTCAAAAAGAAAAAGGAAGCAAAAATTTGACAGAGGCTTTCCAAACTTCAAAACAAATCAGCAACAGAAATAAACTTAAACCAGATAAAATAAGTGCGGTGTTTCCTGCGCTGCCGTCAACTCAAAATGATCGCTACCAATGCTTCGCGCGTTCAATGTGGAAAAAGGTGTGACGTGAACATGACGTAAAGTTGCTTCAAACCAATTTAACAGAACTCGGCGATAGGTGATGATTTGTGAATTGCAACGGAAATGGTCAAGAACGATAATTAAACGATTGAACTTACAAACGCAAATTCTGAGCAAAATGCAAATTAAGTTAGGAACCGCATTGAGACAAAGTGACGTGATGCTGAAACACACACCATTGGATAACATTGCTTGCTGCACCAAGTGTTCCATAATCCGGTAAATTTAGCAATCGCTCAATTACTTCTCTTTTTGTGGGCAATTCCCTGGGTAGAAATGACGTAGCAGCTTCAAAAACTCCCCACGTTGCATTTTTTTATAGTGGCACCAGAATAAGCTCGTTTTATCGTTTGCATAGTATAAGTAAAAAGAAATTACACATTACTTTAAAATTTAATTTACAAACTTTGAGGTAGTGCAGAAATTAAATCTGACTTTTTGCAGTCAATCTTTTTGCCTTTAATTGCAATTGTCACCGCCATTTAGATTGAAATTTTCGTTAGTGCAATTTTCCTAAAAAATGCAATCACAAAGTTTACTTAAGTCTTTAAATCGTCTTCTTTGGACAGATCTTTTGTTGATAATATCTTTTCTATTTTGCTATAAGGTGAGCAGGATATAACAAAGACCAAGGTAAATTTTGTGTTTTTTTTTTTTGATAATTGCACTTACGAAAATCTCTCAATCTAAAAGTGGCCGTAATTGCAATCTAAATACAGATTTGTGATCACTACTTTTTATCGCATGCCTATTTACTTATCTTTGTTAGCTTTAATAAGTTCTTTGCTATTTAGGAATGATGTGACCCATCCAAAAACGCATACTAACAATGTCATTTTCAAGTGACATATTAACTTCATTTAAAATAAATCTTGTTATTAGTTTCAACATAGAGCATAGAAAAAAATTAAAAAAAAAGCTTTTATATGCGAAAATGTATGTCATTTATCAAAAAAAGATGTTTTTTGCTTATAACTTTTTTTTTTGAAGCAGTTAAGTACGAAAAGTTCTGTTACAGTGGATATGAAAGTGGTGTGTCTGCATCTTTTAAGCTAAAAAGCAGGTTTCTAGCTCAACCGGTTTTTGAGATATGGTCAAATTAGCTATTTTTCTTGCGTTTGGCAGATGTGCACGCCACTAGAAGGTGCATCATCCCAAAATTGGTTCCAGTGGCTTTTACCCCACCTATGGAGATATCCATGAACACCACTCTTTGAAATCCCAATATTTTGTTTTTTTACCGCACTCTATATCATTGCATTGTATGGTAATTTTTTGGTTTGTCTGTCAAACGAAACTATAACTAATTCAGAAAGTTCATGAACGAAATATGAATAATTTAAATCGTTGGGGGATTAACTTGGAAAGAGCAAGAAAACAATATTCTGTGTGAAAACAGATTCATTACACAACGTTTTTTTAGGTGTGGCCGATGCAAGCTACGATGACCTCAACCTTACGGTTTGCGAAAACAGATGTAAGTAACCAGAAAAAATGTTACTTTTTTAACCTGTTTGTCTTGTCATCAAAATTCTTGTGCAGTGGTGGTACATTTTATTCTTAAACTAAATCTCAACTTTGCATAAACTTCCGGTAGCAGGTAGAAATCAAATTTTTACCAATGCCTTTGTTTTTGCAATCATAAAAAAAGAACATGGTGGGTGGAAACAAACGCGATATAGTTGTAGAACTTCAACAGAGAAAGATTGGGCCATGACATCGGTATTAAAAAAAGTGAAAAAATCTTTGTTTTGAGTTGGAATTACATCTGTATTTGACATGTTGCCTTAGCAAGGAGACAAGAACCTTTCAGTTGACCCAATGACCCTTTCATTGCTACGTGATTATTCTGAACGTAATTTTTGTGAGGACATAATGGCGCAAGTTCAGAATTTCAACCTGTTAGTTTGTTTTAGCGGTCATGTCGAAAATTGCAGTATTTTTATTTCATAAATGTTTGTTATTAATAACGATGTAAGCTTTGCAATGTAACTGCTGTTTATGAGGTTACATTGGGTCAGGTGATTGTTTTCGGAGAACTTGTGTACTCAAAAAGTCACTAACACCACTTCCTTTTGACTGAACCTGCTTTGAAGATCTACAGTTGGGGGTGGTGAATTTTTTAAGGGGGTGTTGTCATCGAAATGATAAATTGGTGCGTTAAATACTAAAAAATTGACTACAAACCGCATATTTTTGGTTTGTATAAACGATTTTGTTTAAGTTAAGTCTGCGATTTTATGCCGTACTCGAAATCGGCAAATTTTAAAACAGATTAAAGAAGGTCAAAACCTCTAGATACTCGCTCTATATTACGTCAAAGTGTGTAAAAAGTTTGCGAGGCCCAAATCAGCGTCATTGCTCCTGGCATAGCTCCGAGAAGAAACATTGTAGCAGTGGCGAGCCATTGGTAATACCGTGTCCAATTTGACTTGCCCGGGATTTGAGCCCTTGGCTTCAGTTCCGGAGGCGACCCTTTTCACCATTCAATAAAGTTTCCAGTATACCTAGATTGCACATTTTGCACAGTCCGAACTTATCTCGTGACAATTATATGTCATCACGCAAGAACATCAAAGTACAAACTCTTGCGATGATGCAATAATAACTGACATTTAACGGTTGGGATGTTTCCTCTCGTCTGCTCGTAAAATTTCGTGCGGAGCAGTGCGGAAACAGAGGGCTCGTTTTCGTGGTACTTTTTAGGTTACAGCAAACTAAGCTATACTTGTACTGCAAAACCCATCAAAGCACAAATGAAATTCGCAACCATTTTGCAACGCCGCCCTATATTTTTTTAATAAATTATGAGGATCTCTAATTTTTACCGCTTGGTTTTATTTCGAGTGAAAAAGCTTTTTTAGAGTCCGATTCACTACCTTGGGTTAACTTTAGTCTGTAAATTAACAAAACATTAAAAGGAAAATACTAGAGAAACTTGAACGTGACATCGCAAGCGATATCTGGGGACTTCGCGACATTATCCGACTTTTACTAAACTTTATTAAGCTTTAAAACAGTGATCCGATTGCTTTGAATGAATTTGTACAAAATGTAGTCGTTGATAGTCGATCAATAATTTAAATGCGCTCCTTTCAAATTTTGTTTCACTGCCTTATGTCGCTTTGTGGTTATTCGAGTTCAAAATTTAAATCTCTCGAAGTGATCAAAAATAATCGAGTAACGTCATTCAAAAAGCTTGCATAACAGTTTACGATACAATGTCAAATCTCAGCACTTTTTACGAGTTTTTAAAAGTTTTTCACTCCATTTGAAATAACATATATCGGTCTTAAAATTCCAGCGACTCACTAGCAAATTTCGTTACATCAACAAAACTTACAGCCATGTATGATTCTGAAAACTTTCTCTCGCATCGCAATTCAAAATATAGTATTGACACATACCGGTTGTTTGGAAATTAAAACCCCCTCCTCAACAGCATAAACTAAAATAAAAAAATGCTAAAATTATGCAAATTTAAAACAGGCATTTATTTAAGTTTTTTTGCGAAATCGTTTATGTTTTTGCTACATAGATTTCATTCTCGAATGGTGTAGTTTGACAAATTGCAAAAAAGGAGAATTAAAATCTATTTTCCCTAGTTAATGCTTCACTCACAAGTTATCACAGGTTGATGAGCATAACTAGGTAAACTTTCGCAGTTTTCTATACGCCCTTTTTAATTAACACGATCTTTCGGGCGAATTATTGTCCAACATGGCATTACCAAGTTTGGCATGTTTTATTTTTTTTCTAATATCAGCCTACCGGCGCTTTTAAAATCTGATATGTCTAGCTGGAGTACTTTGTATTTAAGATTTAAGAATTTTAAAAGGCCCGTTTGGCATGTTCTCGTCGATGCGGCCCTCCAAATTTTGGTTATATATCTTCGATTTATATTGACCTCCAATAGATTTGATTCGTTTAGATTTTGTAGCTAATGGGGGAGGTGTCAACATAATTGGAGGACCCCTATGGTATGAGTTCCTCAATATTTTTTCATATGTATTTTTACCAATCTTGAAAATTTTATTTGTCTAACTTGGGTGGTTAAAAATCTTGAAGGGCCCGTTGGAGGAAGACTCTCCAATTGTGGCACCTATTCATATTTTATTTACTTATTCTGATTTTATTTTTCTTTTATATTTACTTATTCTGAACGTTTCATGTGTCTAGCTTAAATGGTTGAAACGTTTGAATCTTGAAGGATCCAATTGAGGGACCCCCAATTTTGCTGCCTCAAAATAACTTTATCTTTCCTTGTTATTAACCCATTCTGAAAATTTGATGTGTCCAAGTTAAACAATTAAAAAGTTTGAATTTTGGCGTCCTCGTTTGAAGGGGACCCCCATTGTGGTACCCCCAAATTTTATCTTTTTTTTCATAGTACCTATTCTAATAATTTCATCAGTCTAGTGTAAATGGTTCAAGTTGAATTTTAGCATTCTTGTTTGAAAAAGATCTCTTCATTTTGGTACCCCCAAATTTTGTCCAATTTTATCTTTTCTTCTCACTGGCCTATCCTGAAAATTTCGTACGTCTTGCGTGAGTGCCCTCATTGTGGTATCCCAAAACTTTGTCATATTTTATCTTTAACTTATATTTATCTATTCTGAAAATTTCATCTGTATAATGTGAGTGATTAAAAAGTTTGAATTTTGGCAGCCCCGTTTTTGGGAGATCCCCTTATTTTGGTACCCCAAATTTTATCAAGAATTATCTTATCTTCGTAATTCTCAACCCTAAAAATTTCATTTGTCTAACATGTATGGTTAAAAAGTTTTGAATTTTGGCGGCCTCGTTTGGGGAGGACCTCCGATTTTGGAACCCCCAAATTTGGTCAAATTTTATCTTTTTTTATATTTAGTCACCTTAAAAATTTCATGAGTCCAGCTAAAAAGGTTAAAAAGTTTGACTTCTGAAGGGTTCCGTTTGGGGAGAAACCCTCATTTCGGAACCCCAAATTTTATTAGGTTTAGCTTATTTTTCATATCTACCTATACCGAAAATTTGGTCTATCTAGCTCTAATGGTTTAAATGTTTAACATTTTGGTGTCCTTGTTTTGAGGGGTACCCCCCATTTTGGTACCCACAAATTCTGCCAAATATTATCTTTTTTTTACGTTTAGTTACCTTAAAACTTTCATGTGTCCAGCTTAAAAGGATATAAAGGTTGATTTTTCAAGGGCCTCGTTCGGGAAAAATCCCCCATTTTGAAACCCTCAATTTTTGTTAGGTTTAGTTTATTTTTAATATCAACCCATATCGAAAAATTGATCCATCTAGCTCCAACGGTTTAAAAGTTCAAAATTTTGGCGGTCTTGTTTCAGGAGGATCCCCAATTTTGGTACCCCCAAATTTTGTCAAATTTGATCTTTTCATATTTGCTTACCCTAAAAATTTCATGAGTCTAACGTTAGTGGTTAAAAAGCTACAGTTTTGGTGGCCTCATTTGGGGGAGACCCTCCATTTTGGTACCCACAAATTCTGCCAAATTTTATCTTGCCTTTATGTTTACTGATCTTAAAAATTTCGTGGGCCTAGCTTAAAAGGTTAAAAAGTTCGAATTTTGGAGGGCTGGTTTGTGGGGAAACCCCCCATTGTTGAACTCCCAATTTTGTTAGGTTTAGTTTGTTTTTAATATCTACCTATTGCGAAATTTTGATCCATCTACTTATAACGATTTAAAAGTTCAAAATTTTGGAGGGCCCGACGGAGGGGTTCGCCCCAACTTCGCACCCCTGATTTCATTCCCGCACTAGTCCTCCGTGATATCTTCAATCGCTCAAACTTTAAATACAGTACGTTTAGCGGTTTAAAAGTAGATAGCCGGTGAAGAAAAAAAAAAGTAAGAAAAAGCACAAAAAAGAAAATAGTATTAACGTTGGGGTAAACGAACATAACCAACAGAAAGGCGGTTGATAGTGTGCTCAAAAACCACAAATCGTTTTCCATCAAAATCAGTATTTATCGAGATATATCAGTTTAAAATCGTCCACTTTCTGCCCATTTTCGGCCTGTAGCATTTTGGTCTCTCAATTCACGATCACGTGACCGAGGTTCCCGAAAATTGGCACACAAAACGCATTCATTAATTCCCATGATGAGTCCAAATTTCAACTTTCTACATTTTGCCATTTGCTAGTTATGAGCAAATCAATCATCATCTGCAAAACTTTGCGAACAAAAACAAAGGTAGAGAAAAAACTCTCTACTTTGAGCAAAATTTTGTTCGCACCTATACGATATAGCACATGGGATTGTTTAATAAGGCTATAGTAATTAGGAAAGTAACGATTTACAAATGGCACCCCATACCCATAGCATCACAGTACTTTTTTTTGGTGGATGTAAACTTGAGGGACTCAAGACAGTCACGCTCAAATGTTGATATATTACAATCGTTGATTTTTAACTGACAACTTCTTTCCTAGTCAAAGTCCAAATAGGTTTCCGAGTACAACACCACGACCTACCGTAGCTTAACGATTTTCAGTTATGATTAATGTAAAAACGTGCACGAACTGTTTGGATACTCCACCTTTGATGTATTTTTCACATTTCCAGTCCTGCATTGTTTGTAACTAAGATTCGAATTTCGACTTATAAGTTTTTGTTCCACTATAGTACTAGGCAGTCGCGCAACCTGGGGATGGGCTAAGGGGACGTTAGTCCCCCTTAGCCATTAGCCAAGTTAACTAGAAAATTTAACCCCAAAATACCAGCGCTTTAACGTGTTTTTGACTTCACCTGCAAGTAGTGGGTTGAAAGGGCTGGACAATTTAATTCTTGCAAATAATTTCCGATTTTTGCGGCAATTTTGTCCTTTTAATTGCTTCTAAAAACGTGCCAAATGTGATCCAAGTGGCGTTAGAATGATTAGTTTTTCCAAAAAATCATAAAAATTGCCGATGCAACGGCCAGACCTCGTCTGTGATACATTTAGTTGCACCAGTTTGCTCACCGTGTCGCTTCAATGAAACATTTTTCGAACAAAAAATATTTTAATTTGCCTGTAAGTTCTCTCTCCTTTTGGCAAAGTCCTGGTTTCACACCTGGTACCCAGTGCCCCACATGAACTTGCCCTGGTCGAAATGCATACTCTATAAGCTATTGTGACTTTTTGACTGCATAATTAAGTCTTTATTACAAAAGTTATTTTCAGATAATCTTGGAGTTACTCACACTACAACAGTCGTGACTGCTACCAGTAAACCATCGAAAAAGAAGCCAAAGTCAGAATCTACAGTCGAAGCCGCTACCGAAAAAGTCTCTTCCATCTCCAACACTCAGTCCACTCTTGCAAGAACTTCAGAGCAAACTAGACAAGAGAAAGATGTAACCACAGAAATAGCAAAAAACACAAAAGAAACAGATAAAACAAAACAAAAGGAAGGTGAAAGTACGACTAATCCGACCAAATCAACTGCAAAAGAGTCCGAATCGTCATCAAAATCACCTCAAAATACCAGCCCGCATGACGTCACTCCTACGTCATCAAGCGACCCGTCTGACGTCGTCCATACGTCATCAAGCGGTCATGAGACTCAGTTCCAAACCAGCAGCTCTTCAAAATCACAGCTAAAAAATGAAACACAAACAAACGAAACTTTACAACCATTGTTGAAAAACGATGCCGATTCGAAAGATTCAAGCCCTCCGACGGAGAATTTTGTTGTTCCCAAGCTTGTTCGTCCAAAAGAGACGGAGTATAACCAGCCGTTAAATGACGAGGACGAATTCGATTTTGCAAATAAACATAATATTAGTAGGACAGAAAATAGGCATCGAAACCCACACGTTCACAATCACAGACCTGCTAAGCACGGCGTGCGCGATAATAAAGATTTGGATGTTGAAACTGAATTTGAAATTTCCCACCAAAACCCAAATAACCTATCGTCAAAAATTGCTGCAGAAGTAATTAATACGTCAAGGTTAAAAAATGACGTAAACGGTAGCCAATTTGACGGCCTTCCGCGTGCCCAGGGTTTTCATTCTCACAACAGGGCATCTTTACGAAGACGAAATACAGGAACAGGTTCAGCTTCTTCGTTTCATATATCACATTGGGCTCTAGCTTTGTATACCAGCCTCATGTTTCTTGTTTACCATTTACTAGATTTTTCAATTCTACCATATTTATCATAAAACTACCGATAATAATCTTCCACGTGTTACTTTGAGTTCACTTTCATCACTGTCTAAAATGATCTTGCTCAGAATTTTGTTAATTTTGTTTCTGTTTCTTGAGCAGTCAAAATCAGTACTGACTGAGCCTATAAAAAAAGAAGGTACCTGGGTAATGCTTAAATTTATTGTATCTGTTACAGTGTTTTGTAAAATTAATTTAGGTTAATTATATTGTTTGTGTTGTTAAATTTGCTGTAGTTTGCGCCGTGTGCAATTTGCCTCTTATGTTTTGTTGTTATTTCTCCATAAAAATTGACCGTCTTACAAGCAGCCAGTTGGTAGGGCGGTAACGCGTTCGTCTCTGGAGCGAAAGGTCTGAGGTTTAAATCTCTGGCCGGTCAATTCGAACGCAGTGTTGCCAACGGCTCGCCACTGCTGCTATATTTCTTCGATAGGAGCTGTGTTGCCAGGTACAATGACGCAGCGTTTAGCCCTGCAAACTCGTTACACGCTTCGGCGTAATGTAACGACTATAATGAAAGATTTGATGGATGGAGTATACACTGAAACACTTTCCTTCTTCACATATTACAAAATATGTATGATCTGCAATACTTTTTTTTCAAAAAAGTTTTTAGGTTTGTTTTAAATCTTACTCTGTTTCATAATTCTACATTTAATTTTTTTCTCCATAATACCTACAAATTTCGTTCAGCTAGTCTGAAATTCTCTAACCTTAACAACAGTCTAATAAAAGTCGCTAAGTAATGTACTGGTAGCCAAGTTTAGCATAGAGTTGTTCAGTGCCCTTTATTTTGCGATTAAAAATTTGCATATCTCAGGTAAATCGTGAAAATGTTACTTGTTTGATACAAAAATTCCTATTCAATACAACGACGCTGATTAATGGATAAGGGGTTTCAAACGCTCAAATTTAATGATTATCTTATTTTAGGAGATTAAGCTCTAGGCTGTTCTCGAAGAGACCAACGAACTTTCTAGTTTCATGAACCAAAATACTGAAATAGCGCATGTATCTGACCATTTTTTGGGAAATGCTCTTTTAAAATATTTTTGGTGACTTGGTGGTAGAATTATATTGTATACTGAGTGTTTGCTTAATTAAAAACAGTTCGCTGTAGTTTTCGTTTTATATTTTGTGTTTTTCGGGTAGAAACAGAGACCTAAGACCTTTAGTAAGCCGACGGTCAATTTATCTAAACTTTGAATGTAGTAAGCAATGAGTTTTGCAATAGTCTTTGTTTGTAATAGTTGAATTTATAAAAAGTACTGATACTGCCCGCTTCGCTCTCGTTGTATGTCAAGAAATATTTAAGTTTCGTTTGTGCAATTGCGAGTGAATTTTGAGCTTTTCCGGAGTGAATTTTGAGCTTTTCCGAATTGCGATTCAAATTTTTGTGAGAACAAGACTTTATTACAGTTCAGTATTCCGAATTTTTTTACTCGAATCCTCAATTCAATTTGAACACTGGATAATAGTTAAAAGCCTACTTGGTTGCTATATCGGCAGCGTGGCCGAATAGGTAAAAGCGTCGTTTTTACGACGACTCTAATCACATGATCTGGGTTCAGCCCCCAACTTGCTGGCCACGTTGTTGTGTCCTTGGAACAGACGCTTTTCGATGATTACCTCTGCTTTGTGGTTTCGAACAAGCAACAAATTCAGTGGACAAGAATTCAACGAAATCAACGGAAACGTTGTCTTCAATATCCTCTGCATGTTGTAAGGTTTGACGTTGTCTTGCTACTTCCTTTCCCTGACTCTGTGTGTTATTATTGTGTTACCATGGTGTTACTGTGCATTCGCTGTTGTTGTGGTGGTCAAAAATAAAAAGAATGAATCACGAGTGAAAAATTGGATCACTGGATACTCCTAAACAGGTGTGGATTCTTCCAAGTACGAAGTAGTGAATGCAATGAAAAGTGTGCGAATCGCCTGATAATTAGCGTCTGACGCTGTCTGGTGACAGGAAGACAAATGCAGAATAAAATAACAACGAATTTCGATCTGACACCTCCTATCACTCGTACCAAAGTACGTCTAAAACGTAAGCCAAGTCCATTTTCCAGATTGTTTGCTACTCTTTATGTTCTTCTTCACCCATTTTATAGTTTCTGCAGAGAGTTTATTTTCAGTTACCATATTGCAACACAACTCAAAAACACCACTCATTGATCTTATTACTGGGCTGTTTTGAGCTAGGCTAACTTCATTTTTATTCGAACGTTTTCGGCGTTTTACATAGCGCCCTCATTAGGAAACTAAAAATTCGGTAAAATGAATAACTAGTATCACTTTCACATAAACTGAAACATGGCTAACAAATTTTTTTTTTTCAGCGTACAATAAAAATTTGGACTAGCAACTGCATCTGGCGAAACTGTCATTTTCCGTTCAGGCAATTCAAAACACGCAATTGATGAAAATACAATTATGAAGTTTAACACAAAATGGTGACTTGACAAACTTTTACATATCGCGGTAAAAATTAAAGCACGCTTCAAAAAATAATCCACACTCAAAAAAAAAGGAGGCCCCATTTGCATACTTTTGTCTATTGATGGTTGGATTCTGTTTCTGATTAGGAGTGCTTCGTGTATTTTCGCCTCAAATGCACTACTGCACTTACGCATTACGCTTAACCAGTGTATTTTCTTCACCCATTTTCTTTGGTTCATTAGCCGATCTATTTTAAGTGAGTTTTTAGGATCAGACAATATTTTGGATCGTTTGTAGTGAAAAATTATTTTTTGCAAGAGATATAATCCGCGTTTTAACATTGTCCACGTTTCGAGCACAGTTCTTGGTTTCGGTATTTGGTTAAGGTGAATTTACACAGTATCCGCAATGCGCATTTTCATACGTTTTTTACGTACGTAAAACGTATACGCTTTTCAGTACGGAAACGGACTAAAACGGATACATAAATTTCGCACGTTTTGTATGCACACAGCATCCATTATTTCCGTACATAATATTTGCAAATATCAGAATGAAGTAGAACAACAAAATAGACCGTGCTGAAGTAATCAGCGATGTCCCATGTCAAACTCAAATCCCGATTTCAGTTAACCTGCTCGACATCATAGCTTTGCAGATATCATGGTCTGCTGATTTATTAAGCCATTGGTTCCAGATATTTCTCATTTGTGGTAACTTAATTGATTGCATCCGAAGACGCTACGAGTATCTGTTCATCATCACATGCTTTTTTGCATCATGGCAGCTGTTTATGAAGAACAACGAAATAAGTAAGCGTTTGGCGTATATCAACATTTTGTTGGATTGTTACCGTAAGTAGCATTGGCTTCTAGGCCTATTTTAACAAAAAAAGCTACCGAAAATAGGCTACCGATTCGACCAGCAGCAGCGATTAACTTACTCCCTAAAACAAGCTACCAAGCTTGCTTCAAAAGTAAATTCTTGTAAAACTTGACAGAGTGATTACTCAATTTTAAGAGTCAGCGCTTTTCCAAAATTATCCGCAAAGTGAAGTTAGTAGGCCTACTCTCTCCTGGGCACGCCCAATGTAACTAATTAGTGGTCGACGTAACTAACTACGAATCAAAATGCAACTTAGAACTACCATAACTCTGACAAAACCACTGAAACTGATGCTAGCTCAAATAGCCTAGCCTACTGATACGTACGGAAGCGGACAAAAGTAGAGCCATGCTCTACTCGATTCGTACGTAAAATTTGCGGATACGTTTTCGTCCGGACAACAAAAAAACGGATGAGCGTACACTGTTTGCATATACGTACGTAAAAAAAAGCGGATGCGTTTTCCGAACGTACAAAAAACGTACGAAAAACGGATACTGTGTAAACCCACTTTTATTCCTGAGTCGTTAGTAGTATAGAATGGTTGAAATGCTTAGGGATTGGGGAGTGAAGTATGGGGAGTGGGGGGGTTTGAGGAGGGGGCGGTTTGGGGAGAGAGAGGTTTGGGGAGGTGTGTTGTTTGGGTAGATTTGCAAAATGCGGCGTTGTAGTCTTAGCTCTAACCTTACTCTAACCCTAGCTCGTTGTAAAAACCGAAACTTAGTCTTGACCTGAGTACCAAACCACCGCAAGTGGTTTGCCTGGCTTCAAGTCCAAAGCTTGAAGAGTATCTTGACTGAGCATCGAACCACCACAGGTGGTTTGCCTGGCTTCAAGTCTAAAGCTTGAAGAGTGTCTTACGTGAGTACCGAACCACCACAGGTGGTTTGCCTGGCTTTGGTTAAGGTCTAACCCTAATCTTAACTCTAAGTTTAGTCCTAGCTAGTTGTAAGAATGGAAACTTAGCCTTGACTTACCTTACGTGAGTACCGAACCACCGCAGGTGGTTTGTCTGGCTTCAAGTGTAAAGACCCTTAGTGTCTTATGTGAGTACCGAACCACCGCAGGTGGTTTGCCTGGCTTTGGTTGAAGTCTCAAGTGTTGTTTAGTAACTAGTTAAAGTATAAGCGAATAATTAACCTGAGAATCAAAACTTAGTGTTGACCTGAAGAGTGATTGAGTATCAAACCACCGCAGGTGGTTTGCCTGGGAATTGGTTCAAATCTAAAGACTCTCAGTGTCTTGACTGAGTACCGAACCACCGCAGGTGGTTTGCCTGGCTTCAAGTCCAAAGTAGTAGCTGGTTAAAAGTGAACAACCTGAGAACCGATAGTTTCTGAATCTAAAAAGATTATCTAGTTAATGCTATGAAGTCTATTTTGTACGTTTGGCTGTGAATCACTACCTTTTATTAATCTTTGTTCACTCTTCGAATATGAAACGAGCATGGCGCAACAGAACTTGTGTTTAAAATTCCAACCCAAATAGCAATTACCAACGCAATAGTAGGACTCGCCTAAAAGTCGAATGCAAATAGTCTTCAAAGCTACTTGTGTCTTAACGTTTTTTCTAAGTTTGAACCCAAATATCCTTAACATTTCATCTTGCCTAAGATTCAAACCCAGTGTTAAATCTCTTTTGCTTAAAACCCGAGTGTTTTTTTTGCCTTGTCCAAGAATCGAAATTCTCAAAGAGATCTACCTCACACTTTTCCGCTTTAACTCGGTTGGTATTTTAAGTTATCTGATGGTATGCAATCTACTAAAACTGTCTTTTGTTAATTTCCCAAAAAGGATATCCAAACCTAGGCGCAAATTTTTCACACAGTTGTTTGAAAAGAGCTTAGTGATCTTTGGCTAGTTTCAAAGTGTATTACATGCAGACACACTACTTTCATATCCACTCTAACAGAACTTTTTGTGCTTAACTGCTTCAAAAAAGAAGTTATAAGCAAAAAACATCTTATTTGATGAAAAACATACATTTTGCATATGGAATACGAGCTTTCTTTGAAATTTTTGAAAGATTATATTTTGTTGCTAATCAGAAATATTTTACATGAGGTTAATGTATCACTTGAAAATGACATTGCTAGTATGCGTGTTGGGATGTGTCACATCATCCCTAAGTTGCAAAGAACTTACTAAAGCTAACATAGAAAGCTAAATGGAAATATAATGCAAAGCACTGATCACAAATCTGCAATTACGGCCACTTTTAGATTGCAATTTTCGTAAGTGCAATTATCAAAAAAAAACAAAAAAAAACAAACACGACTCCCTTTCAGCCTACTGGAGACTTAACCATTTAAGGCGAGCTATTAGGAGAGTAGAGGTTTAGCTAGCCTGTGAAGTGAGGCGTCCGCAAGCGTCTTGCTCTACCTCGGATTCTATTCAACTTGACCGCTAGGTTGCTTAGTTGCAACTTTCCTGGCTCCCAAAATGACACTAACTCGATCAGGAAAAAAAAACAAGAAATGACTAATCAGAAAATCACTTTATTATTCCAGAACAGAGCAAAACAAACGCAGCTCATCCAATGAGAACACAAGCAGTCAATGCCTATTTTGCCTAACTCTAATTTATGATTTAGCCTTATTGCTAGTGATTTATGATCAGTGTTGCAATCTAATGGATTGCGGTCTAAGAAACCATACAATAAAAGACAGTAAATCCAGATTACAGCAATACCAAGGCAAAGCAAAAGAACACACCCTTACTTACAGCGGGAAAACTGACACGAGGTCGCAGTATTTACAGTGCAGTATTATTATATGCTCATTGCTAAGACTGCAGAAATAAGCACTCACTAAAAATAAAGGCATTGCCAAACAGTCATCATTTAATTACTCACATTCTTAAATCCTATCCCCTAACCACTGCAATAAGTGAACAGCACAAAATAAGGGTTGCTCAACAACGCAGCTAAATTACCACCAACAAACAGTACATCATGCCTAGGCTATACAAACAGCCTCCCAAGGTAACCGCTAGCTACAGAAAACTGCAACTTAAACAATCTGCAGTAGGCTAACCCAAACAACTAAACCAGCCAGTGATAGCTGCCCAAAGGCTAAAACAGCTTCAGGCTGCACTTTAGCACGACTGCTGCACTAAACAACACTGGTAAACTTAAAAAACACTGTAGGCCTACGCCATATGCAAAACTAACATTAACTAGATGGGAATTTGCCAGCAAACCCAGTGAACGACCGACGCATAGCTAATGCTGTGACCAAGGATGGCAGTACGGTACGGTACGTTCAGAATTTGCGTACTACGTACCTTGAACCGTACCGTACTAACGTCCCGTACCCGTACCATTACAAAAAAAGCGTACCGTACCAACGTACCTTTTTGGGGCCCCATTTTGGGGGGGTCCCCGGGGGGGTGGTACCCCCAAATCATGTCAAAATATTTCTCTCTTAAATATCTACTGATATCAAAAAAAAATGGCACCCTAGGTTAAATGGTTAAAAAACTTGCTTTTGGGGGGTCCATTTGGGGGGGTTCCCGGGGGGGTGGTACCCCCAAATTATGTCAAAATATTTGTCTCTCAAATATCTACTGATATCAAAGAAAAATGGCACCCTAGGTTAAATCGTTAAAAAATTTATTTTTGGGGGGGTCCATTTGGGGGGTCCCCGAAGGAGTGGTACCCCCAAATTATGTCAAAATATTTGTCTCTCAAATATCTACTGACAACAAAAAAAACTGGCACCCTAGGTTGAGCCGTTCAAAAATTTGATTTTTTGGGGGGGTTCCCGGGGGGTGGTACCCCCAAACCATGTCAAAATATTTCTCTCTTAAATATCTACTGATATCAAAGAAAAATGGCACCCTAGGTTAAATCGTTAAAAAATTTGTTTTTGGGGGGTCCATTTGGGGGGGTCCCCAGGGGGGGTGGTACCCCCAAATTATGTCAAAATATTTGTCTCTCAAATATCTACTGATATCAAAAAAAACTGGCACCCTAGCTTGAGTCGTTCAAAAAATTGATTTTTTGGGGCCCCATTTTGGGGGGGTTCCCGGAGGGGTGGTACCCCCAATTCATGTCAAAATATTTCTCTCTTAAATATCTACTGATATCAAAAAAAAATGGCACCCTAGGTTATATGGTTAAAAAAATTTGTTTTTGGGGGGGTCCATTTGGGGGGGTTCCCGGGGGGGTGGTACCCCCAAATTATGTCAAAATATTTGTCTCTCAAATATCTACTGATATCCAAAAAAACTGGCACCCTAGCTTGAGCCGTTCAAAAATTTGATTTTTTGGGGCCCCATTTTGGGGGGGTTCCCGGGGGAGTTGCCCCAAAAAAATTTCAGGAGACACAATTGCGTATGTACCTCAACAACTTCACACAAAAATTAGATTTCTATGTTTTGTGGTTTAGGAGAACTCGAGCGTACAAGATTTAGGAAGAAAAAAAAGGAAAAAAAAGGAAAAAAAAAGGAAAAAAAAGGAAAAAAAAGGAAAAAAAAGGAAAAAAAAAGGAAAAAAATAAGAAAAAAACCTCATCGCGGCCGAAAGTGGGTTGGTAGGGATGAAAGGATATCTTAAGACATATAACCATGAGAAATATTTTTTGCCGTACTTAAGCCGTTTTTGACTTAGACCGCTTTTTACGCCAAACTTTCGGGGCGGTTTTCGGGTCATAAACCCGAAGTCACGTGACTGATTGCCTCGAAATTTGGTACAAACATAAAACTCATTAATCTCAAACTGCTGTCAAAATTTCATGTAGTTAGACCAAACGGTTCTCGAGTTATAAGCAAAAGTCTGAAATCTCGCACTCATTAGTTAGAAAATGGCCGAGTAAAAACAAAGGAACACGCGACGCGAGCGTCGGTCGTTCCAACAAGTACACAACTGCCACTACTAACACCTCACAAGACTGAATCGTGATTCGTGGCGCGAAACAGAACAAACAACGTGAGGGAATTCCCGACGTCACAACTCAATATTATCCGATCTGGAGAAAACATTCTATACCAAAAACAAATGCTTGCTATAACAGATCCCACACAAATCTCTAAACTATATTTCAATGAATTAAAGTCTGAGGTTATACAAAAGACAATATTATAAATAGACAATACGACACGGCTATCCTACATAGCCTATCGTTCTTGTGAGAGGTGTAAGGTAAGATTTGTAGTTTTTTGTGAGAGGTGTAAGGTAAGATTTGTAGGTGTAAGGTAAGATAAAGATTTGATATAGAGCATATACCTGTAGTTTCATTCGGTAAAAATTTAATTTATAGCCTTAGTTTCATTGGGTAAGGATTTCTTGGTCAAGATTTACCTAATTGAGCTGAAATTGATGGGTAAAAATATATATAGTATAAACATAATCGGTAGAGATTTATTTAATGATTGATAAATTGGTCAAGATGTATGTTTTGAGGATTTTTATCACTGGTGACATTTGTTGTTTTGGCCTTGCTAGCCTTGCTGAAAAGCCCTGAAATTGTGCGAAACAGCAGCTGTCTGAGGCATGCTACTAGAAATTATTTGAATTGGACTAGTATATCTCTTTTAATATTGTGATTACTTACAGAAGAATTATATTCTGTTACGATCTGGTTAATTTGCGATTCTTTGCATTTTTACGCTCATGTTCAAACCAGTAGTCTTAACTCCACTGCCGAGGAATAAAAGACGAAGGTCGATTCCGAAACAGTTATGTCTTAGGCTGTTAATCCAAGTTATGATTGTGCCTCTAAGACTCTGGATACTGTCTATAGCTTAAAGTAAAGTTTATCGTGGTCTTTAATACATCCCGCTCACCCTACGGCAAATTAGAAGATATCATTACCAAAAAGATCTGTCTAAAGAAGACGATTTAAAGACTACGGTAAATTCTGTGATTGTGTTTTTTAGGAAAATTGCACTGAAGAAAATTTCAATTTAATTAGTGGTGGCAATTGTAATAAAAGGCTAAAAGATTGACTGCTGAAAGTCGGATGTAATTTCTGCTCTACCACAAACTTTGTGATTTAAATTTTAAAGCAATTCACAAAAGTTGTAAATTACCGTAAATTTGCATTAAATTAAAAAAAAAATTGGTACGATAAGTTTTGAGGCTGTTTACCTTGGGAAAAGACTTCGTGAAATGTACTTCTTGACAAAAACACTGAATTTGCATTATCCGTGTACCGGTATGCTATTTCGAGAATCAAGTATTTGTGCGTGGTTGTTATGATAAGGTGATGTAATAAATAACTTTTTCCAAACGCATTACGTAAAAATTGATTTTTTGATTGCAGTGCGTTCTGAATGGCGAATATTTAGGAAACTGCACCAGCTAGAAAGCTAATTTTTTTTGCAAAGTTATAGGAGCTAAAAGATCTTCAAAATAATCACAACAAACCATGGGCGTATTCTCCGGACATGCATAGCATGCCTCGTCATTTAGCCACAAAAAAAATTTTAAACAAGTACATATAAAAATTTAAAACAAAATCAAACCAAGTTGCCACAGTTACAGGTTTTCACTTTCAAGTCAAAGTAGCAATAAATATTTTCGCTTAATTTATTGATTTCAGTCTTAGCCTGTTTTCGGTATATTGCTAAATTACAAAAAATAGTGGCAGCACTCATGCAATTTTTAAACTGCATTCAACGGCTCAAGAGATCGCTGTTTCGATACGATTACGAACAAAATTGAATAGGTTTCAAAACTTTGAATGGCGTATTGTTTGCTGCAAAAGTACTTTTATTCGTCTAGTTTCTTGTTTTTGTGAAATATAGTCTCTGTTTTGATTTTAGATTGTCACCAAAGCATGCAATTTAAATATTGCATGCGTGTTGCCATTTATTTTATGTAATTTAGCAATATGAAAATAGGGAATATGTAAGCGGCGAAACTAAGCAGCGATAGCCGGTAGGCATAGGCGTAGCCAGGATTTTTGATTGGGGGGGCCCAAACCGCAAATCACATGCAATAACGTCATCAGAAACTTAAACACAGGAATTTTTGTGGGAGCAAAGATATCGTGAAATGGAAGATCAAAAGCCGTGGCCTGGTATTGGCACGTAACTAGGAACTCGTTCAAAGGGGAGGACTTAAACCAATAGTTAAAATGTGATAATGTCTAAATTGGCAGACGTGTTGAGTAAAGAAATGTACTATACTTCAAGCGTATCATTGAGGGGGTCTGGGGGCGGAGCCCCCAGCTGCCGGAGGCTATTGGGGTCTGAGGGCGAAGGCCCCAGCCGCTGGGCGATTTTTTGTAGTTTTTTAGAAAAAAAAGCCGTTTTAACGTCATTGGATCACATTTCGCACGTATTCAGAGCCATTTGAAGGTACTCGATTTTTAACATTTGAAAGCCAAGAGAAAAAGTTAAGTTGTTCTGTCCTTTTTTTGCTTGCTATTTTAGTCCAAAACACGTTAAAAATCTTGCATTTTGGAGTTAAATTTTGTGAGCGATTCGGCCCAGGTAGGGGAAAGTAAAGTACGTTGCCTCCTGCAATATTTAAGCAGGAAACAACAATCCAGTCAAAAAGTTTCCTTAAGAGATTATTGTTTTTGTCATGAAAACAACCAGTTATAGGAGTAGGCATATACGGCCAGGAGCCCAGGCCCTCTCAATTCAAAATTTTGTTCAATGAGCATTCCCCTTACTGTAGCTAATTTTTTTCAAAAGTATTTTGTTGCATAAAAACTGGCGAGGTGGAGGTCAATTGTTACTGAAAAATGTACAATAGATGGCTACCGCCGGCAAATCATGTTATTGCCCGGGCCGGATTTACATTGTGTTGGGCCCCTGGTACTTCGGGATTTTGCAATATTTTCCAGCCAAATATAAGTGAAGACCAAAAAAATTCTAATGTGAGCGCAGGGCCCCTGGCACAGTGCCATGTGTTAAATCCGTCCTTGGTTATTGCATAACGTTCATAAAAAGGTTAGATGAGGGCCTCAGTTTGCAACTTTTAGGATAAAAATCCTTAATTTCACTCGGGTTAAACGATTAAATTGGTTGGCAAACATTACATTGTGGGGTATCCGGCCCCCTGAATCAATATTATTGTTAAGGGAGCATTTAAATTGGGGACCATTTAGATATTATTGTAGGGGGTCCATTTAAACTGGTTGGCAAAAATTAAACTGAGCGACCTGGGTCCCCTGGATCAATATTATTGTAGGGGGCCCATTTTGAATTGGTTGGCAAAAATTAAATTCAGGGGCCTGGGCCCCCTGGATCAATATTATTGTAGGAGGCCCATTTACATATTATTTAGGAGGTCCATTTAAATTGGTAGGCAAAAATTAAATTGAAGGGGCCCGGGGCCCCGTGGATCAATATTATTGTTGGGGGACCATTTAACTTCGGGACCATTTAAATATTATTGTAGGGGGCTCATTTTAATTGGTTGGCAAAAATTTAATTGAGGGGCCTGGCCCCCAGGATTAATATTATTGTTGGGGGCCTATTTAAATTGGGGGCTATTTAGATATTATTGTAGGGGGCCCATTTAAATTTGTTGGCAAAAATTAAATTGAGGGACCTGGGTCCCCTGGATCAATATTATTGTAGGGGGCCCATTTAAGTTGGTTGGCCAAAACTAAATTGAGGGGGCCCGGCCCCTGGATCAATATTATTGTCGGGGGCCCATTTAAATATTCTTTTAGGGGGCGTATTTGAGTTGGTTGGCCAAAATTAAATTGAGGGGGCCCGGGCCCCTAGGTCAATATAATTGTAGGGGGCCTATTTAAATATTATTGTAGGGGCCCATTTGGGTTGGTTGGCAAAAATTAAATTGAAGGGGCCCGGGCCCCCTGGATCAATATTATTGTTACAGTCAACCCTCGATTTAACGGACCTCGATTTAACGGACTTCGGATTTAACGGACTTCGGATTTTACCGTTCCGTAAGCATAGACTGCTGTACATGTAATTGTTACAAGCGAAAATCAATAGCCGACGAAACGAGAAATCGTGCTACGTTGTCGCAGAGACATAATGATTCCCCGTTTACTTGCATTGAGATAAGCTATGTTAGCAGTTGAGGTGCACACAATTGTAACAGAGTGAGGAACACTGCGTTTTCGTTTAACGGACTTTTTCCAACAACGGACTGTCGTTGGTCTGCATTTGTCCGTTAAACTGAGGTTTGACTGTAATTACTGTAGTATGCAAAGATGCTAAAAGAAACTGAAACTGAAGAAACAATAGTCTTTTTTGTGACGTTTTTATCATTGGTAGCATTTCAATCGGGCCCCCCCCCTGGCTACGCCTATGCCGGTAGGTAATGGCATTAAGTAATGTAAGTCAGAGTGACTTTTTGATTTGGTACTGTTCGCACTATTTAGGGTAGATGTTGAGCTATAAGAATGAAAGCAAGATGTGAAATCCATTTAAACAGAGTGGTACCGGTAGTTGGATTAGTTAGTACTTCGTAGGCAGAGGTGGAGTCGAGGACACAATGCTCGAGGCCAAAGACCCAAAAAAATCCAAGGCCAAGAACAGCCCTTCCGAGGACAGACCCTCTTGAAAGACAGGAATGCTCGAGGCCAGGGACACAAGCGCAAGTGATCTTCAAAAAAAAGGTCTTCAAAAATGTTTTCAGGCGATCTACAAAATTTTAACAGTTCAAAAAATTGTGCTGTCCTCAAGTCAAAGACAAAGCAATTTTCGAGGACTTGAGCCTTCAAGGCCCAAGGACTTCAAAATGTGTCCTCGAGGACTCCACCTCTGTTAGTTGGCCTAAACTAGTTGTAGAAGTTGCACTAGGTTTCCAAAAAAGTTTTTAAGGCTATCAATGACTTACCGGTTGGTTGTTTAGCTGTGTTACTTGTGCTTTGCTGGTTGTTAAATAAACTAAACAAGGCCAGCCCAGGCCTAACTTTTCATGCATTCGACTAGCCTTGAGCCCACCAGCCTGCTTAATATTGTATAGCATGGCTGGCTGTTACCAGGCTACGATATATTATAGCAACATGAGGAAGAGGCTATAAAAATAGGCTATGTATTTGATATTCAGCAAGTTGGCTCACCGTACTTCAGTGTTATTAAGCCTACTTTACTGTTGGTGTTAGCCTAGTGTGGTACCGGCTACTAACACATATAAAACTGCTAGACCTGTCACTGTCTGTAGTAACACTAGATAGACTTGCACTTGGACAGTACTTGTACACACTAATGTGGGCTAGGGAGAGGAGGCCTAGTTGCAATAGTTGCTTTTTTATTTTTATTTTACTGCCTGATAATTAATGACGTCATCAAAGCTGATGACGTCATCATAATTGCATGCCTTATCAGAAATGTCACGCTGCGCCACTGCCACAAACCATTGCAAAATTGTTGACGTTATGCAGCGCAAGGTATAGTTGTACTTGTGATGTTTGAAACAGAGGTTAACGCGGCAAGCGTAAGAAATTTTTTCTCTTGGAAAAGAAACAGAAACGTAGCACTTCAGACTTTGTGCCAAAAAGTTGCAAAGCGCGTCTGAGTATCAAACAATTTGCGTGCGATTAAGTATTAATTGCGATTAGTGATGTTCATACAATTAAACAAAGTGTTGATTGTGATGATTGCAAAGTGCTAAAGTAAACCAAGTAACAGCTTTCTCTACTTACATTTTATTTTATTGCAACAAAAGCGGACCTAAATTGCACCTTTAAATAATCTTGTTTGATAATGCTTAATACGCTATGTTTTGTTAGCTTGCCTATTGGGCAAGTTAAGCCGAAAAATAATTTGCCAAGGGAATTTCAGCTTGCCTCTGGCAAGCGTTAGTTTCGAACCCTGAGTTATATCAGAAAGATGTAGCTTTACCGGATCTTTTCCTTTTCTGGAGGGTTAATTTTGTTTTGTGGTAGAAATATCTCATTCATTTTTTTTGTGTTGCACAGGAAAAAAAAATTCTCAAACAGTTGAATGCCCTAGATGCTGAGAATCGAATTTGTTGAGTATCTTGGAGTCTTACAAAAACCGGTTAAAGGAAGAGTCTGATGAACTATTGAAGCAGCGTTCGGTTCTAAATGAGGAAAAAGAAAATTTGAATCAGCGGCTGAAAGTTGTGGAGGAAAAAAGCAAAGATTTGGCTGCAAAAATTTGCTCATGTGAGCAGCAAATTGCAAGCAATGACATAAAAGTTACTGAGCTGAAAGAAGCTGAAGTTGCTACCGCAATCAAAGCTACGGAGGGTACACAACGAAACAAATCAATTAGTGCGTTGCTGCGAAATGTCACTCAAACTCAATGGGAAAAAACATCAACCGATGAGGTTCTGCAAGGAACAATTGTCCTAAAAGATGATATCGAGCCTTTTTCCTTCAACTTAACCGAAACTTCAGAAGGAAACATCAGAGATCAATTATGGAATGAACTCACCAAAAACTCACAATCTGCTTTCTTTAAAAAAAACAGTTTTTTCTCATTACGCACGTTTGTTTAAACAAAACTGCTACGGGAGTTTGATTAGGGCTGCGACTCTAGTGGCTGGAATAGACTCTTGGAATAGAGTAACCTCACGTGCCAGTCACTTTTGTCGCTCGTTCTAACTTCTGACTACAGTATGTCCGTTTAGTTGAAAATCCTTACTTGATTTACATGCTTTTACCGTACATGTACTTGTCGTATAGGACAAACAAAGATGCACCAATCTTTATTGAGTCGCGTAAAAGTAAAACTCGCGACGCACGAACATGCATTTTTGCGTTCTGGAAAATGATACTTTACAGGCACATAGGCTACTATTTAGTACTTGAGTGACGGATCGGATGGGGGGGGGTTGTCGATGTCACATCCTGCTCCCTTCATAAAGCATGGCAATTTGCAGATCACGATTAAAATGACTTGGTTTCAAACGTCATAATTGCAGTTAGCGTTTTTGTTTTTTGCTCCGGTACAGGTGCAAAAATTTTTTAAATTGTTTTGAAAGGTGTTCGTATAAAGGCAAACTAGTTCGCCAAGGTGAAAATGTGCTACGTGTAAGAAGAACAAGCCAAAAGTTCGGTTCCTTTGTTTATTTTATGTCAGTTGCAATACAGTCTTGATTAAGGGTTACATGAAATTCTAACGCTTGAACTTCTAGTCAAACTTTGGATAAGAACAGTCGTTAAAAAGCTTTCAAATTGCATACAATATAATTACGGTGCAGACACTAGCGTACCTAAGAGGAAGGCCACTGTGCCGTGGTCTTCCCCTCAAACCTTAATAATGAAACACGATAAAGCAAAATGATGCAGTTCTTAAGAGGATGTACGTTATTACTGCGTAAATGCAAAAATAAGTTGATCTTTATTTTGGTTTGTTTTCTTCCTTCACACATGACCTAGCTTTTTAATTCTGTAATGTTTTTGAAGTATTTCATTCTTCTAGTACGTCTCGTAAATGCATTATACTAAAATTTGCTTCCAGAATCCACGAAAACGCTTATTTTTAGTGTAATTTTGCAAATTTTTTCCGGAGCATGTCCCCGGACTAACCTGCAATGGTTTTGCACTCTCCATAATATTGATTTGTGGCGTCACAGTGCAACGAAACTTTAGGCCCCCCCATGGAAACTTTTTGCGTACGCCACTGGGTGCGAATATTAATTTTGTTTGAAAACTCGCTCTTATTAAGAATTTTATGTTTCTCTTTAGCGTTGAACAGTCAGCACTCAGCACCTAAAGTAATGACAAAATAGAAAACTTGGGCTTTAAGTCTTGGTTATCGTTATGTAATGTAGGTTCAATTAATGGCCACTGTTAAATTAGAATTTTGTTTTGACAGTGCCCAGTTTGTTGGTGGTGCCAAAAATCTACAAGATCAATGTGCTGTAGTAATTTATCCGCCAAAAAGTTTGTCAATATGATTAACTTTGCTCGTGAATTTCGGAGTAACGCCGCCAAATGCTCAGAACTTTATGCCATTTCTTAAAAAAAAAATAGGCTAAGCATTTTGACGCATCATTTGCACAATACACAAACTTTGGAAAATCAAAAATGCAAAGTGTTGTATTATGTATACATCACTAAATATCACAAAAATATTCAGGATACAGAAATTTTTTCCAGGATTCTAAACCGAGCAGTAATATTAATTGCCAAAAATCTTTGGAAATTGCTTGAGTGGCAAAGCATACAGTCTAAAGCAGGCCTTCCAAAAGGACGATTAACGAAACAAACAACACAAAGACTAAAAAGATAAAACTAAGATTGAAAATGTTGGTAGGCCTGCAGCCTACTTATTTACTAAACGTGCTGGGCATGTCATCAAAGTCGTCTTGTGCAACCCTTTGCCACTTCAAAAAGTCTAAGTTTTCCTTCACAAAAACAAGCCGTTGGAAGTTTCTTGACCTTAAACCAACTCATTTTGCTGTAAGAATAGCAGTACCTCTGGGAAATAATCATTCCACAGCAGAGGAACTTGGTGAGAGGGTGTTGTACTGTTAAAATACATCCACCCAAATCTGTCGATACATTGAATCGTAAAAACGTATTTTTTTGGAAATTGCAGAAACGATCCTAGTAATGTTGTTGATTTGCGGATTTGCTGTAGATTTCAATTTTTTTACCGCAAAGCTGCAAATGTTTGCGGTAAGAAATCGGTTCGCAAATCTACAAGCCAAAACCTTGAGTCCGCAATTTGCGGATTAGCTGACCGGTTTGCGGAAGTGCCCAGCATTGTTTTTCAGCATGGGCAAAGACATTTTGAAACCCAAACGTTCTGGTCTCAGCGATGAAGATTTTGAGATGCTTGCTTTCTTAAAAAGCAATTAAACAAAGTGCATCAATGTGTTACGCAGTAGCGTAGCCAGGGGGGTAGCGGGGGGGGGGGGCTATAGCCCCCTCCATTGGCCTGCCGACCAAAATGCAGAATAAGGAAAATACCACGTTTTTAGCACTTTTAAGACTCTCTTTTGCACTGGATTAGATTAAAAACTGCTTTAAAGCATAGTTTGCAACGTTTATTTAGGGGGGGAGGGGTAGGCTAATGAACTGCCAACCTAAATGCAGAATAAGGAAAATACCACGTTTTTAGCATTTCTAAGACTGTGTGTTTGCACTGGATTAGACTATTTTGAAACGTTTATTTAGGGGGGGCTAATAAACTGCCGACCAAAATGCAGAATAAGGAAAATACCACGTTTTTAACATTTCTAAGACTCTCTTTTTCTCTGGATTAGACTAAAAAATGCTTTAAAGCATAGTTTGAAACGTTTATTTAGGGGGGGCTAATGAACTGCTGACCAAATGCACAATTAGGAAAATACCACGTTTTTAGCTAGTAGCGTAGCCAGGGGCTATAGCCCCCCCCCCCATTGACATGTCGACCAAAATGCAGAATGGGAAAAACACTACATTTTTAGCACTTTTGATACTGTTTTATGTACTGGAGTGGACTAAATAGTGATTTAAAACATCTTTTGAAACATATGTTCAGGGGGGGCTAATTTGTCAAAACTAAAACCAGCAAATCAATGAAAACTTTGATAAATGGTCAAAAATAAGCAATCAAATTTGATTGCAAGTGTAAAAATGCTGAACATAGGTGTCATCAACAAATATACTATAAACTAAGGAATAGGGGGGGCTATTCAGTATTAGTTAATTACCAATAATTTCTCTCAAATTTCTTTTCATTAGCACCCCCCCAATTATTTTTTTCTATAAACTGTATGCGAAATAGATTACTCCGTGTGAGTTTTATTAAAATATTCGATTTTGTAATTTACCAGCATCTAAACAAGAGAACTAACATTTTACCATTAGCCACCTCCCGAATAGCCGATTTATGCCACCAGTTTAATCATGTTTGCACTGCCAATTTCTAAGCCACGTTTCAAAAGCATTATTTTTTAGTCAAAATAGCCCTAAAATGAGTTATTTTTGCAAAAAAATGCAAAATTTTCGAGCGCTGGGGGCTCCGCCCCCAGACCCCCGTGCCTCCGGCGGCTGGGGGCTTTGCCCCCAAACCCCCAGCCTCCGGCAGCGGAGGGCCCCCATTGGCCTCCGGCGACTGGGGGCTCCGCCCCCAGACCCCCAAAACAGCCCCCCCCATTGCGAATTTCTGGCTACGCGCCTGGTGTTACGTTGTGTATTTTTGTTGTAACAACAGCATCATAGCCATAAGCAGCTTGTGCAGAGGCACCACATGATAATTAAAAAGTGAATAGAGAAAGAAATCAGTCAATACCGGTGCCAAAGTACAAAATCAACGTTTTCGATACTTAAATTATATCGGTAATTAGGTTTATTAAAAGTAACTGTAACTCTAACTAGTTATTTTTTTTAAGTGGTAACTGTAACTTAGTTACTTTTTTTTGCCAAGTGACTGTAACTCAGTTACTTTTACAAAGTAACTTGCCCACCACTGATGTTGCCTTACATTTTCTTTACATGTTGACTGTGAGTTTTGTGTATCTACTGTACAAAATGTTCATATCTTTGGAACACTTAATTTTAATTTTACATAAAATTATTTATCATAGAAAGTAGCAGACTGAGAAAATCTAAAAGCTGGTTTTTTACCCTTAGCTTGGTGAGGTGGCAGTAGACTTAAATGATCTTTCGGTCCTTCGCTGTCTCCTCACCAAGTGACTAAATATCGCTTTGCCTCTGCAAGTTTTGTGTGTTGGTTTTGAAGGCATTGCATGTTTCGATGCTTTGGTGATAGACCTAGAGGAAGTTGCAGTTTTTTTGTGATATGACGTCACTTGGTAAATAAATAGATATGATGATGAGTTTGAAGTGTTTCATCACATTTTAATATTCTTGCTACTGTAGTTATTCGCACAATGTTCTTACCAAAGTCTTAAACTATTTTGAAAGAATACTACACTTGCTCCATTTTCCTGTTGTGTGTTTTTTTATTTTTTCCTCTGCCCAGTAAAGTTTTATCTGTTGTTTGAGAACAAGCAACTTACTCGTAAGCTATGTAGAAGCATCAGATCATCTTCATTGAAAGTGTTCTAAATATTTTTTTGCTTGCGACGTGACTCTTCCCAAACCAGAGCCTCTAAGCTCAATATCTACCGAAAACTTTTAACTGTACTGTTTTACAGTTAGCAATGAAAATTATCAAGTTGCATGATTTAGGTGTAAAAAGCTGGTAGAAGTCGTTTAGCTTATTTTTTAAAGATAATAATTAAATATACGATTTGTACATATGTCCGCGATTCATTTCTTTACTGTTGTATTTGCATAGTGAATGCCGCTTTACATCTTCATTTGCTAAGCTATCCCCAGTTAACCACTAAAGCTGCACTGTGCGCGCTGCTCTTTTTACTGCTTAGCGTAAACCACGGAAGTGTGTTAACACCAGCTTTTGCAATGTTTGGTTTGCCCCAACCAGAAATGGAACTCCGAGTCTACGTTTTTGTAGCAGTGCTTTATCACTGGCAAAGCATCCGAGCTTTCGTGTAGGTGGTTGCTGGAAGTGTTTGTTGTGCTATTTTTCATTTCCATTTCCTTTTCTATTTTAATTTCGTTACCATCATTTAGGCGGGAAAAGTCAGACGAGAGACTTTATGTCAAACTGTATATGATTCACTGTAAGGTGAGGCACTGAAGATGTTCCAAATTTGTCCTAAATTCCTTTTGTTGTGAATGAATAATTAAGCATGTGATTCTGCAGTAGTACTTCGCTAGGAAATACTGTAGTAATAAATTTACTATGGTTAGTTTCTTTTAAAACTGTCAGGGTATTTGTTGTTTTTAGGTTGATTATGCAGTATCAGTAATTTCATGTTTTGTTATGTTGCATTTACAGTTATAATTGCTGATTTTTTATAAGCCATTGAACCAAAATCCCATCACTTCATTTTAGCCTTGACCTGTTCCCACACTCCACACCGATGTTGGAACTTTTATAATGGTTGATTTTGATTACAATAAACTTGGTGCACTGCCGTATATTTTTAGAGCGTCATTGGCTTGTCGAAAGTAGAAATTATTGCGCAAAATAACTTCTAATTTATCATCTGATCCTAGATTTTGAAGTCCATGGTTTTTCCGTGGTTTCTGACTAGGAACTACACCGCCATCCACCATACTGTCGCAATAGCTTTACACGGAGTTTTGCTTTCAGAAATTCAAGTGAGAGTTTTTCGAAAAGCCCTTGCTGTTGTTTTTAATTATATCCTAATTTACCACTGTGTAAATTTGCGTAATTTCGGCTGATTTATTTAAGATATCCGTCACAAGAGCATTTGATGCTTCTTTTTCGGGTTAGCTTCTGCTTTTCACGCAAAACGCTGTGTTCAGCGTACACTTCGTGGAGTTAGTATTTACCCAGATCGTAATTTTTAACTGAGCTCTTTATTGGTTGCAGATTGCAATAACTACGTTTTAACTAGGTAATAGGTATAGCTTGGATTTGATCACGTCATTTTATGGTAGAAATGGTGTTTGGTTGATATTCCGTTTAGCAGCGTGTCCAGTCAGGAAGAATGTACCGGTATACTAGAAGTCGGAATGCTAAGAAATTTCGTTTCGCCTAATGTTGATGTCAGAACAAAACGGGACCATAAAGTCAAATCCTGTTGTCACAATTGTATCTGCGGGAGTGGAAAAATTAGATGGACGACAATTAATGCATGTTAAAAGGGCTGAAGCATCCAGCCAATTCCGGTACTTTACAATAGTTAAAATTAAAATTTAATTTTTGAAATTTTATGTTTTTTCATTTGGGGGCTGCGGTAACAAATTTATTCAACAAATACCAAAAGATGTCATCCTAAAACAGATTTTGGAGACCCTGAGTTTGTTCTCCCCAGGCTGAATTGTTAGAAAAAGGAAGGGCTCCACCAAAATTGGGTAGGTCATGTGATGTTAATGGAAGGGTAAATATTATTTAGTCTTTTTTTCCTGGAAGTTCAGGCTGATAAAACAGGTTCAAGGTTTCCACAAACTATGTAGGGGAGACATCTCTTAGCATTTGCAGACTATTTTTGCCACCGCAGCCCCAAAATGAGAACAAAACTTTTCAAAATTTATATTTCGATTTTAGCCATGGTAAATACAGGATTGGGCTGGATACTTCACCCCCTTTAAATGACATGTGATTCATAACTGTTAAAGCATTATGTCGCTTAATAGCGTTATCAAACACACTCTTTCACTCTACTCGTCGTATTACGCAGAAGCGTGTAATCAGTTGTCGGGGCCCATCTCGGTATCATTGCGCCTGCAGGCAACATAGCTCCTTTCGAAGAAATGTCGCAGCGGCGGCGAACCGTTGGCAACACTGTTTGATTTGACCGGCTCGAGATATGAATCTTAGACCTTCCGCTCCAGAGACGAACGCGTTAGCGCTTGACCAAGAGCCAAAAAAGAACTCAAAACGGGACCACAAACCGCCGAGCCGAGCACAACGGAGCTGAAATTTAAAGTCTGTTGCCACAACTGTAACTGTAAGTGTGGAAAAATCTGATTGAGAACAATAGTTAATACTTAAGAATAACGTCGCTAGGTAGCGTTATGAGTTGCAAAATATTTCTCATTCACTATTTTTGCAAATGTGAAAGATACAAAGAGACAGAGCTGGGCAAGTCCGCAAGTTAGTCCGCAATTGCGGACTAACGAAAAAAGTTGCGGACTTGCGGACTTTAACAGTTTAAATTGCGGACTTGCAGTCGCGGACTATTTTTGATTTTAGTCCGCAATTCCGCAAGTTTTGTACAAATATTGAAATTCTTTCTCTTTTTCGTAAAATATTTATGTTTTAACCCAGTCAAACACGAGAAACAATCTAATCTTTTCGAGTTCAAGTTTGGCAAAAAGATCAAGTTTTTTTTAGTTCAGGCTGACAAAAATACTAAGTCTGCTTTTCGACTTACCCGCTTTCTTTTTGTTGACATGCTGTTTTTTCGAGTTCGGCAAAAAAAACGACTTTTTTCGAGTTTAAGTTCGATTTGGCAGCCCTGGTTCAAAGAATAGCTTTGTTGTTTTTTGCTGTGAGTTCACAAAACTAGCCATTAGTGTATCATTTTTTGTACTTGTAGCCAGTGCCGTTGCTACGGTGGGGCCAGGGGCGCCGTACCCCCCCAACGACTGCTTGTGCTCCCCCATTTTGGTTTCCTCAGAATGCCTGTTTGGAGCATCACGTAACAAGACTACAGGCAATAATGAAAAAAGGAATAATAAGTTTCAAAGATAATTCTTGTTTGAAGTTTTCTCGATTGTTTGCGAAATTGCTGGCCACCAACTGCTTTACATAAACATGACCCAATAATCCGTCTTATTAACACGCTATTACGGATGTGTCGCGGAATAGGGATGTATGCCTACAGAAGCGTTACCGGTGTTTCGTTAGAGATTATGACCTAAAACAATACTTAAAAGCATTTTTTAAAAGACCAGCTTTTTTTTTTAGAGCACACTCAAGATTTATTTTAGGTCGCTGTCAGTCGTGCAATCAGGTGGAAGGGGTTAAGGGGGCATCAGCCTCCTTTAGCCAAGTCATTTAGAAAATATAACCAAAAAATGAATAAGCGTTTAATCGTGATTTGGACTTGACCTGAAGTATATCGGGACTCAAGAAACTGGACAATTTAAATCTTTCAATGACTTCTGAATTTTAGCAATTTTCTGTAATTATTGATATAGTTTTGAAACGTGCGAAATGTGATTTAAATGGCGTTAAAATTGCTATTTTTGCCGCAAAATTGCAAAAATCACCCAACAGCTGGGAGCTCTGCCTCCTCTGTGACACACTTGAGTTGCAACGTTTGTTCAGCACGGGACCTAAATTAGACAGTTTTTGTGCGAAAAACATTTGCTTGTGGTTTAAGCCCCCTCTCTCTTAGCAAAATCCTGGTTGCGCTTCTGGTTGCATTCACTCCTGCAGACAGATTTTTCAAGCAATTATACGGGCCGCAAACGAAATGACCCAATAAATGATGCTGGGCTTATATGTCTTTTTTTTCAAAGATGAATACAAAATTGGAGCTTTAAAGTAACAGTTTTTATATGCAAAAGTTCAGTCTATTTCATAGTGCCTCCATTTTCGGCTAGGGCCCTCTCACTTTGTTTGGTCTGGCCACGGCACTGCTGGTAGCGTATGGTTGTCTCGTTCCTACAGTATTTATAGAAACTAGGGACTGAAAAATTTAGTAATACGATTAGTGATTTAAATGTTTTTTTGCCTTCTACTGCCTTTGCATTTTCCTGCCACGAAAAAAAATTGTTTGTTTAGAATATCTTGTTGTAAGCGGAAATACGGATTGTGCCCCGCTATTTGATGGCTTTGCACTGTAATCCAATGGCTTTTAATCTTCGAACCCCTAGCTCCATTGCACCATTTTTAAGAGTTCGTCCGTGGGTTGCGCATTATGCTTCCATGCAGTTTAGGCTCCTACTGTATGAGCAGTAGCGCAACCAGCAAGCCTGGGGGCTACAAACCCCCTAAGCCAAGTCACTTAAAAACCTTAACCAAAATTACAAACGTTTAAATCTGTTTTGAGTTGGACGTGAAAGTAAGAGGGGCTGGGCAATTCTTACGTTTGCCATCCGAAAAAGCAGCTCAATAACAAGTCTACTGCGGTACATTTACTACAATCAACGATTGTGAGTAATTTCTTTTATTGCGTGGACTGTATCCATCACCATACGCTTGCTATACTTCCGACAAGTCACAACTTTTGGCTTATTTTTGCTAATTAACTCTGAGCAGATCACGTCGAAACATGGTTGATTGCAAAACTCCTTTACTCGGATCATAAAAAAATGCGGACTTGCGGTGCGGACTTCAAATATTACGAAGTTGCGGACTTGCGGTTGCGGACTTCAAGAATTACGAAGTTGCGGACTTGCGTTTGCGGACTTCAAGGTTTACGAAGTTGCGGACTTGCGGTTGCGGATTCAAGGATCCTGAAACGTCGTTGCGGACTTGCGGTTGCGGACTTAGCTTTTAAACGTGTAATTGCGGACTTGCGGTTGCGGATTAAGAAAATTGAAATTCGATTGCGGATTTGCGGACTGCGGACTTAAAAAAAACTTGCGGTGCCCAGCTCTGCAAAGAGAAATGTAACAGATACCTCATTTACTAGTTTTGCAAATGTGAAAGATACAAGCATCGGTTCAAAATTTGAGAACTCTGGTCATTTTTCACGGAATAAGTGCCATATTTTGTCGTAAGTACTGGACAAATATCATGGAGTAAAATTTTCTTAAACGGTTTTTGCCCGACTCGGACTTCAAAAATTTACCGTCTTCGTTTCTCTATTCAGAATTTTTTAACACCATTTATAATTTTGATTAATTGAGTGTAAATAAACCAGAAAACAGCACAGCCAGATTGAAGCCGCAATTTGGTATTTTTAACTCTAAAACTGTTGTAAAATGACGCAGTTTTAACAAAATTTATGTATCGTCCTCCATCTCCTCACAAAACTTAAGCTGTTATACCCGTAACTGTTCAGTATTTCAAAAAATATTTGTGCGCATAGGTGGGCAAGTTAATGCAAAACGTTAGCTTCGTTAACCACTAGTCCGTTAACAAACTTCACACCTCCGTAAACAATAACTCGTTATTTTCAGGTTTAATTAAAGGAAGTTAATAAAGTCCGTTTATTCGTTAATATTTTACGTGTAATTTACTTTTTTTTATTCACTCGCTTCTGGAACACGTTTTGACGCTGTTGAGCTGATTATAAGAAAATATTTATTGCTATGGTGGTCTTTTTGTGTTTTGGAAGTTACATTTTACAGTCTAATCTAATTAGCTTATACTTTGTCACAAAAAAGAGCTCCTTTCTTCGCTTTCTTATAGAAAACTCGTGCTAATACTCAACAAGTGTTACCGGTGCAAACTGGTTTGTACCAGTACGATGGATGAATGGTGCAAGAGATTTACGATAAAAACCTTAACGGAAGTTAATAGAACTTAACGGAAGTTAATTTGGTCCGTTGACCTGAAAAAACTTTTTAACGGATTTACGAGGTAATGAAAACGTTAGCTTCGTTATTAACGAACTTGTGCCCACCTATGGCGGTGCGTGATGAATTCCACGGCATCCTGTACTACGACTCATTGTTCAAGCAGTTTTTAGCATATTTCAGAGTACTTAACATATTGGTGACGTAGCTGAGATACTTTGTTTTCGTAATGCAACTGACGTCTAGTTGGAGTTTTTTCATACTACTACATTATATTGCAAATAAAATTCTAACCCCAACTTCAAATGTTTTTATACGTGTATGTTTCGCAGTTCTAAAAGGATATTTTCTAAATGGATCTAGATGTTGTGCTGGACTATATTGCTGTGCTGTATTTCAAAATGAATGGCCGTGTTGCAGGACTTTTTCAGCGAGAACTTTCTTGGCAAGTCGATTGCTTATGACTTCTGCTCATTGGAAATGCAGAATTTTTGTTTCATAGCTTGAATCAATGGCCCAATTTGCTTTCGCTCTATCAATTTTGAAGGAATGAGCGACAACTGGACCTTTCAGCAAACCATTGACCGGCAAGGCGAAGCTGAGTAGTGTAAAGGGAATCGCGCTTAGATAACGGTAGAAAATCGAGCTTGGGCACCTCCGTAACCGTCTAGCCATGATCTAACTAAGGAAAAAAAGTTATTGACTTATGCGGTAAGTTTTGGCAACTTCAATGTTAAATACGGGCCTCCTTTATTCTGCCCGTATAGGCTTATGCTATTTAGATAAAACTAATGACCCGAACCAGAGCACGTCATCAATTGCCACGCGATCGGTGGGATATTACGTCATTTTTGTCGCAGCAAAAACGGTACTTTTGCGTAGAATAATCAAAACTGCTAAGGTAGTAAAGATACCTGTAGCAAATCATAACTACCCATTCTTTTCGAAAAAAATCGGGCTGACCACTGAGATAGTCGCATTCTTCCGGTTATTTACGTTCGAAAAAGACACCTACTATACAATTTTATAGCCAACGTTTTCTTATCTGCATCAGCTCGTTCCGGTTCAACAACCTGTAGTAACCTCAGCGTCGCTTTCGTAAGGTTACTCCAGGGCATTCTAGAAGATAGATAACAGTGACATCCTGCGTAAAGGAGGGTAAGAGGAAGAGCGTACATGTTACTATAGGAAAACAGTTCAGAAAAAGCTTCTAAATTTTAAGCACCGGAACTGGAGAAGAAAGGTAAGAAAAAGTTTTGGAACAAACTAGTGAGATAAACATTAGCAAGTGTTAATTTACGTTGGGAGAAAAAAGCTTGGCGATTGAAGGAAAAAATTTAAGTGGCTCGAAAAAATACTGCAAAATAAGAAAATTTGAAGGAAAAAATTTAAGTGGCTCGAAAAAATACTGCAAAATAAGAAAATTTCAATGTAGAAAGAGATAGACTTACCATACGTCCCGGTTTAGCCGGAACAGTCCCGGTTTTACGGCCATGTCCCGGCCGGTTAGTCCAAGTATCCCGATTTTGTTTTCTTTCTTGAGATCACTCGGTAATTCGCAAACGAACTTGCGTCGCTGGAGTGGAGACGTTTATTTATTTATTTTTTGAGATTACCTAAAAAATCACGCAAAAACTGCTCGATGACCTTTTTTTTTGGTCTACAGTTTAATGCTTTTGGATCTCTTCGACTGTACCGGTTCTCTGTCTGAAAAATATGGTAAGCCTAGAAAGCAGAGGTGGAGTCGAGGACACAAGGCTCGAGGCCAAGGCCAAGGCCAAGGACACAAAAAAAATCCGAGGCCAAGGCCAAGGCCAAGGACAGCCTTTCCGAGGACAGACACTCTCGAGGCCAAGGACAGGAATGCTCGAGGCCAAGGCCAAGGACCAAGGACACAAAGCGCAAGTGCTCTCCAAAAAAAAAAAAAAAAAAAGGTCTTCACAAAAATTATTCAGGCGATCTCCAAAAAAAAAAAAAAAAAAAAAAAAAAAAAGGTCTTCACAAAAATTTTTCAAGCGATCTCCACGAAAAAACGCTTTCCAAAAAATTTTTCAACCGCTCCACAAAATTTTAACTTTCCAAAAAATAGTGCTGTCCTCGAGCCGAGGACAGGCCAATTTTCGAGGACTTGAGGCCTCGAGGCCAAGGCCAAGGCCAAGGACTTGACCTTCGAGGCCAAGGCCAAGGCCAAGGACTTCAAAATCTGTCCTCGAGGACGTCCTCGAGGCCAAGGACGTCCTCGAGGACTCCACCTCTGCTAGAAAGAGATGAAAAATAAGTCATAATTACCTGCGTTTATTGCATTTTTTGGTTTAAGTTAAGTCTTGGCTTGGGTTTAGCTTGTGGTGAATGTAATTGTGACAGAGACGAGATGCTTCTCTTGGGGTGGCTTATTTTTGAATTTTTTTTGGAATGGATTATGTTAGGGTTAAAATAAACAAAGGACAATGGGTCGAATTTTTCGGTAAGATTTTTTAAAGCTTAGCAAAAATGAGGTCTGTCGGTCTGTTACCTTGTCAGAAAACAAGCAGCAATCTTTTTCTTGTTTTTTAGTATGCTTGGATGTCCAAAATTAGCGTTCGACTTTTGGGCGAGATGGAAGATGTTATATCTTATATTTCGGAAAGAAATTAACTCTAACAATGTAACCCAGAAATAGGATTTGGGTCAGAGATGGAACCGGTCAGGATTTTCTCGACCCGACCGGTAAATTTCAAAATCATCACCGGTTGACCGGTTTCTGACCGGCCCGGTCGACCGGTTTTTTTACAGAAAGTTTTATGTATCTAATGAAAAATTTTCCAAAAGGAGGCATGGGTGAGGGGTTAAAATTTGTGACTTTGGATGGGGGTTTCACGAAAATAAAACGCAAAAAAATTTTTGCCTTTTTTGTAAAAATGACTCAATTTTCAGACGTTTTTTGGTTAAGTTTTGCTTTGAATGACCTGTTTTGAGCAGCGCAAAACGTGCACAAAATAAGCATAAAAAGCACTGAAGGGCACAAGCCAAATTATTAGACGTTCTTTCAAGTGATATTTTGCAAAAGGCCAAAAAATGAAGTTACAAGTTTTTAGCTATTGGTGACAGATTATTATTTTGCAATTTGTCGAGCAGCAAACACTAAACTTTTTTTCGGCAGTGCTGCCTTTGTAGTTACAAAAAGATGAGAAAAAAAAAATAACAGCAAAAGAAAGGTAACAGCAAAAACATACGAATATCACAATACTTGTACTATTGCACCCAAAAACATTAAAATGATGGAGCTATAACATTACATGATATTGAAAATTATGTCAGTAACAGCGTGAAAAAAAGGAATATTGAAAAATTATGTCACTAACAGCCTGAAAAAACTTAATAATATTCATAACAACTATACACAGTGGGCACAAAATTAGTCAAATAGACGTTTAAACGTGGTCTAGATTTATGCAGCAGACGTAATTTAGATGGTCTAACTTTTGTCTAAATGCTGTCTATTTTGCAAAAATGTATGTCGTTAAAAAGACGTCTTTACAACGACGTCCAATTTACATAACTGATAGACCTTAACGCGTTGCTTAATTTTTCGTATTTTTGACGTCTTTGTAAAGACCTTTATTCAACTCAGTGCATTTTGCAAAATAGACAACATTTAGACCAATTTTTGTTTTAGACGTCTTTTAGACGTTTTGTGCCCACTGGGTAGGCTGCTTCACTAACAGTTTGAGAAAGTATGAAAAGGATCTATTGCAAAACATTATGTATTGGAAAAGGTTTTTAGCTCCACAGAGATTTATATACGGACGGAACAGTTAATATAAATCTCAGTGGAGCTAAAAACCTTTTCCAATACATAATGTTTTGCAATAGATCCTTTTCATATTTTCTCCAACTGTTTGTGAAGCAGCTAGTTGTTACGAATATTATTAATTTTTTTCACGCTGTTAGTGACATAATTTTTCAGTGGGCTATTCCTTTTTTTACGCTCTTAGTGACATAATTTTCAATATTATATAATGTTATCGCTCCATGATATTAACGTTTTTGGGTATAATAGTACAAGTATTGTGATGTTCGCATGTCTTTACTAATTACCTATCTTCTGCGGTTATTTTTTTCTCATTTATCTTTTTGTAACTGCAAAGGCAGCACTGCCGAAAATTGTTCTGAAGAAGCTTCCCGGTTTGGGAAGCGAAACGTCAAACCAATAAATAAACTCATCGGTAGTACGAAGTCGTTATGAATAACTATCCCGATGAACGCAACGCGTCCGTTATTTTCGTTGAAAACACGAAACTGTTATAACATTGGCTAGAAAACATTCGAAATATAATGTGCCCCTGCAGTTTGTAGAAATGCTGCTACTTCAGAATAAGCCATGGTTAGTTTGATATAAAAAAAGAGCTATGTCTTTCTTGCCCAGTGTAGAGTGTGGTAAATTTAAGTTAAAAAAGGCTTTTCAAAGCGGCAAGATTTTAGCATGTAGTAAAAGATCTGAAATCTGCGCCACTTTTACCCTTAAGCTAATTAAAATGATGCTAAAATGCCAGGTAGCGTACCATAGGCGTAGCCAGGATTTTTGATTGGGGGGACCCAAACCACAAATCACACGCAATGACGTCATCAGAAATTTTCGAAAAAGTAATTTTTTGTGGGGCAAAGATATCGTACAATGGAAGATCTGAAGCCGTAGCCTGATGGCACTTTGCCAGGATTTTGGTAAAGGGAGAGGGCGAAAACTAATTGTTGAAAAGTGTAAAAGTCTAACTTGGAAGACGTGTTGAGTTAGCCAGTGTACTCAAACGTATCAGAGACGGGGGTCTGGGGGCAGAGCCCCCCGCCGCCGATGGCTATTGGGGTCTGGGGGCAAAGCCCCCGGCCGCTGGGCGATTTTTGTAAGTTTTTGGAGAAAAAAAATATTTAAATCCCATTGGATCACATTTCGCACGAGTTCAGAGCCATTTCAAAGAACTAGATTTTTAACATTTCAAAGCCAATCGAAAAAATTTAGTTCAATCCTCTTTTTGCAATTAAATCCCAAAACACGCTTAGAATCTTGCATTATGGTGTAAAATTTTAATTGTAAGTGATTTGGTCTATAGGGGAAGTAACGAGCATTGCCTCCTGCAATACTTTAGCAGTAAATAATTAAGTTCATAATAACGTTAAACGAGGGCCTGGGGTGGCAACTTTTAGGTCAAAACTCTTAGATTTCTCACAGGTTTTGCATATAAATTGTTAAAAATTTGCATTAAGGGGCCCCTGGCCTGGGAACCTTGGTCGTCAGTCAGGGGCCCTTGGGCTCCCTGGTTGCCAGTTGGAGGCCCCGTAGCCCCTTGCTTGTCGGTTAGGAGCCCAGGCCCCCTGGTTGTTAATTAGGGGCCCTGGGGCTCCCTGGTCGTGAGTTAGGGGCCCCGGGGCCCCCTGGTCGTCAGTTAGGGACTCCAGGACCCCTTGGTTGTTGGTCAGGGGCCCTGGGGCCCCCTGGTAGTCAGTTAAAAGGGCCCTGGGGCCCCTCGTTGTTGGTTAGGGGGCTCCTGGCCCCCTGGTTGTTAGTTAGGGCTCTGGGGCTCCCTGGTTGTGAGTTAGGGACCCCGGGGCCCCCTGGTCGTCAGTTAGGCACTCCGGGGCCCCCTGGTTGTTGGTTAGGAGCCCTGGGGCCCCCTGGTTGTCGTTTAGGGGCCCCCTGGTTGTCGGTTAGGGCCCTGGGGCCCTTGGTTGTCAGTTAAGGGGCCCACTGGTTGTTGGTTAGGGTCCCTTAGTTGGTAGTTAGGGGCCCTGGGGCCCTGGTCGTCAGTTATGGGCCCCCTGGTTTTCAGTTAGGGGTCCCGGACCCCTGGTTGTCGGTTAAGGATTTCAGGCCCCCTAGTTGTTACTAAGGGTCCCCTGGTTGTTAGTTGGGGGCCCCGGGACTCACTTGTTGTCATTAATATTGTTAATTACTGTTATGTGCGTAATTACTGAAAAAAAAACTGCAACTAAACATCACCAGGCTATGTTGTCATAACTTTTTGTCGTTAGTGGTATTTTGATTGGGGGGGGGCCGGCCCCCTGGGCCCCCCCCCCCCCTGGCTACGCCTATGTAGCGTACACCTCTTCCACATGCATGCTCTATTAAAATCTGATTACGCGATTTTAACGTATATTTTGCACTTTTTTGCTTTGTGCCGTGGCCCAAAGTCGGGAGGCACGGCACAATACTCCCACCCTAAATTCGTCCCTGGATGTGCATATCTTAATGGTCCCAGCATATTAGTCACACCTTGAAACCACTCAACAAGTGTTTTCGAAAGGTGTGGTTTGTTGACACTGATTTTTATAAAAAGTTTTATTTATGATAAAATACATAGGTATATTTCGGTTGGTGCTTAGATGACTTTTAGTTGCCAGAAAGGAGAATTCGACCGGTTTTTCAACCGGCTTGACCGGCCGGTCGAAGAATCTCGACCCGACCGGCAACCCGACCGGCCGGTCGACCGGACCGGTTTCCATCTCTGATTGGGTACCGCAGACTTTAGCACATAAAACGACTGGGTTATTTCAATGCGACAGTTTTTGGAAATAACAACGAAATTTCCTACTAGCATTAAAAGTTTTAAGCTTTCTCGGAGTGTATTTGACAACCGTATTTTTTTAAATATAGGTCTGTAAAAGTTGGTTGGAACGTCCACAATGCAACGACGGTTCATATGGGTCAGTTTATATGTCCTGCTTGTTTCTTCGACCGTGGTGATGAAGGTCAAAGGCTTGCCCAAATCTGCGGAGAGGTTATTAGACGGTAAGTGGAGCTTATTATATGCCTTTGGTTTAGTTATATTTTTTGTGAAATTTTCTTTTCAATGAAGTAATCTTCCTACAAAAAAGATGAGCGTCAATTTCAAAATTTCACGTTATGTTTTTTCGACCATTTCTAAATTTGTCTGTTTATTTTATGAGACCGAATTTATCTGTTTATTTGCCGAGTTGCAGAAAATCGACAGTTGACCAGAGGTTTGAAGCAAAAAAATGCACCCAGAAACTTAATGTGCCCCGTAATCAAAGGTAGGCTGCTTCAACTATTGCCTATAAGCAAGACTTCAGTTTGAAAATTCAACGTTTTTTTCAGCTCCTAACGTTATTAGTCGCCGAATCAAACGTAGTGCTGTCGACTTTCATCGGATGATTCGCTGCTACCAACCTGTGGCCAATGTGTTAGGATCGTATGGAAATTATGGCTGCTTTTGTGGTTTTTCTGGCGAAGGCTATCCCATAGATGAAACAGACAAGTGAGATTGATTGCAGTACCGAAATTAAGTTACCGCTGTTTGTTTGTTGTGTCGAAGATAAAGCTGGAACTGTTTTTGTCTTTGAATATGAAAAGCATGAAACTTTTAACTATTTTCATGTTGTGTCCAAATTTCAGCTTCCTACTTTAAACGGTTTTAAAGTTATCATAACCAAACCAATATATTAAATTATTTCTGAAGCAAAATAGACAGAAATAATTTAATAGTTCACTGAAACATTACGTCTCACAATCCTACTCCATTTGACAACACCTTAATGCCGTTTCTACGTCTAAATGGGTAATCGTTTCAACCCCGAGTGTCGCAGGTGAGGCGGAGCCCCCATCGCGGGAGCATTCCCGTGTTTGGAAGTCAATCAAATCCATAAACTTTTAACACTATTGAGCAAAAAATCACCGATCATAAATAAGGTCCAGAAATACGCGCCGGTCCAATGGAGAAAAAGACGCGAGATTGCACCTGTGGTTGTTGAAAAAAAGACATCATAGATATTACTAGATCGTTCGATAAAAAACCATATCGCTATGTTTAAACGCGAAATTTGAGTTTTTTGTTAACATTGGCTCCATCTAACATAGTCGTTTATTGATAGTCAACACAAGATCAATATCAAATTTAAATAATACACGCTCGTAAATTGCTAAATAAATTTAAGTTACAGCTTGCAGTTGCTGTGAATAAAGTCAACATCATTATTTCACTAATGCAGATTGATTCAGACTTTGACTTGTAAAATATTGTGGGTATCATTTTACAAACTTTCTTTTTGCTGTTTGACCAGGGGTCGAAATTAACTTTTTCAACAACTTGCCCGTCGGGCAAGTGATATCAAATGTCTACTTACCCGAGAAGATTTTAAGTTCCCGAAAAAAAATAGGTACCGGTACAATAAATTTTGAGGTTAACTTTGGAAAAACATTGTAAAATGTACGTTACGTTTTAGCAAAAAGCACTGACTTTGCAAAATAAGTGTAGTCGCGTATCTTATTTCGAGAATCAAGTTTTTGCGCGCGATGTTATGTCAGATGTTAATGTGACGTAGGGTAATAAGTAACTTTTTCCAATCATGCATTACGCAAAAATTGATAATTTATGGTAATTATTTCAATTATTACGTTACGGTTTGTTGCAAGCATATTTTTAATCGCGAATATTTTGGAAACTACACCAGCTAGAAAGCCGAAACTTTTGCAAAAGCTATAGGAGCTAAAAGATTTTCAAAATAATCGTAAGAAAAAACTTGCAAAATTCTTGGTGTTTTCCTGCAGCGCAGGGTAGTACTTGTGATATCTAAAACGGCGGTTAACGCGACAAGCGTGGGAAATTTTTTCATAGCAAAAAAAAGTTGCATTTGGCTAAACGCGTCCGAGTATTAAAAAATCTACGTGCAATGAAAAAGTGTTAATTGCGATTAATAATGTGCGTACAAAATAAATTAAACAAAGAGTTAATTATAATGATTACAAAGAGTTTAACTAATATAAAGCAAGCAACAGTTTTCTCTACTTGCAGTACATATTTTATTGCAACGAAAGCGGACCTAAATTGCGTTTTGAAATAATCTTGTTCGATGTTGTTTAATACGCTCTATTTTGCTAGCTTGCCCGTCCGGCAAGTTAAGCCGAAAAATAACTTGCCCGAAGCGATTTCAGCTTGCCTCGGGCAAGCGCTAATTTCAAACCCTCTATTAGACGGAGGTAATATTAAATTAATGTTTAAAAAATAGTAATTAAAGTACAGAAAAATGTTACAGTTCAATCATTTTTTGCATGTGCTTTCAGTGACCGATGAGGTTTTTTGTGTTTGGTTTTGAAGGAAACAAGCCACTATCAATAGAACAAAGCTTTTTACCCGAAACATATAGTTTTAAAAACTAAAAAATCAAGTCAATTAAAAGCAGCGGTTTTGGTATTCAAATAATGGTGAAATAGTCCATCCCCGTTTTCCGACTTTACACCTTGATAGATCAGAATCAATAATTTCAACAATGGATTTATATGCTTCGTTGTAATCTATGCCCTCATTAACCGTTGCATCTATTCTAAATGAGTTTGAAGCTAACAGTTTCAAAGATCAATTATTCAAGATGTAACGATATGAAAAAATGACATAAGCAATTCACAGCGAAAAAAAGCCAGTTTTCAGTACTGACACCATAATTATTCTCGTTCGAGAATAGTGAATGTTATATGACAACTGCAAACTGTCATCCTGAACGAATTAAACCAAAAAATAGATCGGCATTGTTTTTTCGTATTACGTTATCTTTTTCATTGAAATATTGCCTTTTTTATTGTAATTTCATTTTCCTTCATCAAGTTGCCTTGGCCAGGACAGGGACAGGATTGAGCGACGGTACCAAGTTGCTTTCTTGTTCAAACTGCCATCTGCACACCTGTCAATCATACTCCGTAGAAACTCCACATTGTCCATTTCAATGTTTAATGGCAGCTAGCAAAAAAGCTGTGAATAGCAATTTTATGGTCTTTAATTTGACCCGACTGACTGAGAATCGAACTTGAATTCATCGTTTAAATAGCATCTATGCAAACCTTGTAACGACTTGTTCTTTCAGGCAACGACTGCTCTATATTTTGGTGTTTTTTTTTCTCTTAAATTGGCGATAAATTTACGGTTATGTGGTCATTTCAGATGCTGTCAAATCCATGATAACTGCTACACGGATGCTGGCGAAGTGGAAAAGACGTGGTAGAAAAATGTGGTATCGAAACTCGGACATATTCTCCCCCAGTACAACTTCAAATGCGAAAATGGAAAAGTATCTTGTGGTAAGGATTCCCACAGCTAGTTGGCAAATGACTTCCCGTATGTCATAAAATAGACAACTAACGCTGTTTTTTGTAGTCTAATTTTACAGAAAGTGAGTGGTTGCTAACTGGATCCAAAAGATGCTATGTACTGTAGTTGGTGTAGTGAGCCACACGTAGGCTTCCTGTGGTTTTGCGTTTGAGGGATAGTTACAGTAATTTTTGATGTCCAGGCAATCTTCAAACAACCTTTTGATGGTGTTATTCGTTTGCTTTTGAAATAGTGTAATTGTAATTACATTTTTATTCACCAAGATGCTTTGGCCAGAGGACAGCAAAGAAACCTTTCGGACTTCAAGTCGAGCTGCCATCTGTCTACCACACACGGTGGAGGCTGCACACTGTCCTTTTTTTTAATTGCTGAACGTCAATTAGGGAAGCTGTGGATTGCAATTTGAATGTCTTCAGTTTGACCCGACTGGTAATCGAACCCAAGTCTACCGCTTCAGTGACTGACGCTCTATCAACTCGACCACTGATGGCCAACAGGGCAATAGTGAAGCATGTAATCAGGAGTTGGTTGTTCACTCGTTCAGGACCGCATTCTCAAACTGCCATTGTTGCCACTCGCCATTTATGCAATAAGGATCCAAGCCGTCCGATGCCAGTGCGTAGACGTCTACCGTACTCAAGGAGTCCGACAGAGCCCATGTCCTGTTTGCACATAGTCCCTCAATATTAGTATTAGTCCTCTATCGGAATAAATTCTGTTCTTTGGTTAGAGCCGGACTTGTCCTCCAGACAAAAATTGTTCGAATGCGACGCGGCAGCGGCGGAATGTTTTCATCGGGCCAGCGGCACTTACCATCGCCAACTACTTGGAATTGACACCTCCAAATACTGTAAGTAACTAGCATTTCAATACCAGTGCAGACGTAGAGAATTCTGCGGAAATATCGAACCATGCGGGGAAAACTCTTTTGTATCTTTACAGTGTTGTGAGAATTTGTTCCAACAAAGCATCTACTGTAAAGTTGCTTCATTAAAATTATTTACATTTTGTAACTTTGGTCTTTTTGAAGCTTAGCAAAATTTGCAGCACCGGCAACTGGTCAAATGTTTCAATCTCACCTTTGCCTAAATTAGTTTGGGCTCTAGGGTTGATTTCTAGCCGGACAATTTTCTTCCTCTTCGGGCGTAAGGTAGCAATTAGAAGATTTCGATTTGATTTTAAAATCTAGGAAATAGTGTTTGTTGCAACAACCATATTGTTCCATACGTGTTAGTAGCGGCAAGATAGGTATAAACCTACTCCGTTTGACCATTTCCTTAATAGTTGAGAGGAATAATTGGTTCGAACTTCAGGCTCTTTTTTGTGCTGCGAAAATGTCGCGCCACAAAGCCCCATTTGGGCTGGAGAACCCGCCATAGAAAAGTGGTTATTTCCACACCACCTCCCACTGCACGGTGGGACTGGGCTTTTTTAGGTTGTGGTCCGGGAAACTTACTGGGGTGTTCTTCTCTGGCAGTTTGCTCTAAGCGTAGTCACGCGTTGCCTGCAAGTTTTTTATAAATTTAGTTGTGTAGCTCACGTACATTACGCGTCACTAATGTTTTGGAAACAGATTTGAGATAAAACAAACTAATTTTATCCTGGTAAAACAATTTTTTAAATAAGGAATAGACCAAAAGTTTCTTATTTTAAATATAATGTTATGATTTCATTATTATCTACATTAATTTTGATTCTAAGCAAACGATTTATTGACCAATTAACCACCCAAATTTGGCTTCTCGTTTTTTTTATTCTGCATGCATAGTCATAGCAATTTAGGGTGCGGTGAAAAAACAAAATTTTTGAATTTGAAAAAGTGGTGGCTCGTATATCCCCAAACGTGGGCTAAAAGCCATTGGAACCAATTTTGGGATAATGCACCCTTCCAGAGGCCTTGCCCATCTGCCGAATGCAAGAAAAATAGCTAATTTGACCATATCTCAAGAACCGGTTAAGCTAGAAACCTACTTTTTGGCTTGAAAGATGCTGACACACCACTTTCATATCCACTCTAACAGAACTTTTCGTACTTAACTGCTTCAAAAAAGAAGTTATAAGAAAAAAACATCTTTTTTTGATGAAAAACATACATTTTGCATATGGAATAAGGGCTTTCTTTGAAATTTTTGAAGGATTCTATTTTGTTGCTAATCAGAAATATTTTACGTGAGGTTAATGTATCACTTAAAAATGACATTGCTAGTATGCGTGTTGGGATGTGTCACATCATCCCTAAGTTGCAAAGAACTTACTAAAGCTAACATAGAAAGCTAAATGGAAATGCAAGCAAAGCACTGATCACAAATCTGCAATTACGGCCACTTTTAGATTGCAATTTTCGTAAGTGCAATTATCAAAAAAAAAACAAAAAACAAACACGACTCCCTTTCAGCCTACTGGAGACTTAACCATTTAAGGCGAGCTATTAGGAGAGTAGAGGTTTAGCTAGCCTATCGTTCTTGTGAGAGGTGTAAGGTAAGATTTGTAGATTAGCCGTAAAGATTTGATTTAGAGCATATACCTGTAGTTTCATTCGGTAAAAATTTAATTTATAGCCTTAGTTTCATTGGGTAAGGATTTCTCGGTCAAGATTTACCTAATTGGGCTGAAATTGATGGGTAAAGACATATATAGTATAAACATAATCGGTAGAGATTTATTCAATAATTGATAAATTGGTCAAGATGTATGTTTTGAGGATTTTTATCACTGGTGATATTTGTTGTTTTGGCCTTGCTAGCCTTGCTGAAAAGCCCTGAAATTGCGCGAAACAGCAGCTGTCTGAGGCATGCTACTAGAAATTATTTGAATTGGACTAGTATATCTCTTCTAATATTGTGATTACTTGCAGAAGAATTATATTCTGTTACGATCTGGTTAATTTGCGATTCTTTGCATTTTTACGCTCATGTTCATACCAGTAGTCTTAACTCCACTGCCGAGGAATAAAAGACGAAGGTCGATTCCGAAACAGTTATGTCTTAGGCTGTTAATCCAAGTTATGATTGTGCCTCTAAGACTCTGGATACTGTCTATAGCTTAAAGTTTATCTTGGTCTTTAATATATCCCGCTCACCCTACGGCAAATTAGAAGATATCATTACCAAAAAGATCTGTCTAAAGAAGACGATTTAAAGACTACGGTAAATTCTGTGATTGTGTTTTTTAGGAAAATTGCACTGAAGAAAATTTCAATTTAATTAGTGGTGGCAATTGTAATAAAAGGCTAAAAGATTGACTGCTGAAAGTCGGATGTAATTTCTGCTCTACCACAAACTTTGTGATTTAAATTTTAAAGCAATTCACAAAAGTTGTGAATTACGGTAAATTTGCATTAAATTAAAAAAAAAATAAGTGGAATAAGTTTTGAGGCTGTTTACCTTGGGAAAAGACTTCGTGAAATGTACTTCTTGACAAAAACACTGAATTTACATTATCCGTATACCGGTATACTATTTCGAGAATCAAGTATTTGTGCGTGGTTGTTATGATAAGGTGATGTAATAAATAACTTTTTCCAAATGCATTACGTAAAAATTGAATTTTTGATTGCAGTGCGTTCTGAATGGCGAATATTTAGGAAACTGCACCAGCTAGAAAGCTAATTTTTTTTGCAAAGTTATAGGAGCTAAAAGATCTTCAAAATAATCACAACAAACCATGGGCGTATTCTCCGTGCAAGCAAGCCATGCATTGCATGCCTAGTCATTTAGCCAGAAAAAAAAATTTTAAACAAGTACATATAAAAATTTAAAACAAAATCAAACCAAGTTGCCACAGTTACAGGTTTTCACTTTCAAGTCAAAGTAGCAATAAATATTTTCGCTTAATTTATTGATTTCAGTCTTAGCCTGTTTTCGGTATATCGCTAAATTACAAAAAATAATGGCAGCACTCATGCAATTTTTAAACTGCATTCAACGGCTCAAGAGATCGCTGTTTCGATACGATTACGAACAAAATTGAATAGGTTTCAAAACTTTGAATGGCGTATTGTTTGCTGCAAAAGTACTTTTATTCGTCTAGTTTCTTGTTTTTGTGAAATGTAGTCTCTGTTTTGATTTTAGATTGTCACCAAAGCATGCAATTTTAAATATATCATGCGTGTTGCCATTTATTTTATGTAATTTAGCAATATGAAAATAGGGAATATGTAAGCGGCGAAACTAAGCAGCGATAGCCGGTAGGCATAGGCGTAGCCAGGATTTTTGATTGGGGGGGCCCAAACCGCAAATCACATGCAATAACGTCATCAGAAACTTAGAAACAGAAATTTTTTGTGGGAGCAAAGATATCGTGAAATGGAAGATCAAAAGCCGTGGCCTGGTATTGGCACGTAACTAGGAACTCGTTCAAAGGGGAGGACTTAAACCAATAGTTAAAATGTGATAATGTCTAAATTGGCAGACGTGTTGAGTAAAGAAATGTACTATACTTCAAGCGTATCATTGAGGGGGTCTGGGGGCGGAGCCCCCAGCTGCCGGAGGCTATTGGGGTCTGAGGGGGAAGCCCACAGCCGCTGGGCGATTTTTTGTAGTTTTTTAGAAAAAAAAGCCGTTTTAACGTCATTGGATCACATTTCGCACGTATTCAGAGCCATTTGAAGGTACTCGATTTTTAACATTTGAAAGCCAAGAGAAAAAGTTAAGTTGTTCTGTCCTTTTTTTGCTTGCTATTTTAGTCCAAAACACGTTAAAAATCTTGCATTTTGGAGTTAAATTTTGTGAGCGATTTGGCCCAGGTAGGGGAAAGTAAAGTACGTTGCCTCCTGCAATATTTAAGCAGGAAACAACAATCCAGTCAAAAAGTTTCCTCAAGAGATTATTGTTTTGTCATGAAAACAACCAGTTATAGGAGTAGGCATATACGGCCAGGAGCCCAGGCCCTCTCAATTCAAAATTTTGTTCAATGAACAATCCCCTTACTGTAGCTAATTTTTTTCAAAAGTATTTTGTTGCATAAAAACTGGCGAGGTGGAGGTCAATTGTTACTGAAAAATGTACAATAGATGGCTACCGCCGGCAAATCATGTTATTGCCCGGGCCGGATTTACATTGTGTTGGGCCCCTGGTACTTCGGGATTTTGCAATATTTTCCGGCCAAATACAAGTGAAGACCAAAAAAATTCTTATGTGAGTGCGGGGCCCCTGGCACAGTGCCATGTGTTAAATCCGTCCTTGGTTATTGCATTACGTTCATAAAAAGGTTAGATGAGGGCCTCAGTTTGCAACTTTTAGGATAAAAATCCTTAATTTCACTTGGGTTATACGATTTAATTGGTTGGCAAACATTACATTGTGGGGTATCCGGCCCCCTGAATCAATATTATTGTTAAGGGAGCATTTAAATTGGGGACCATTTAGATATTATTGTAGGGGGCCCATTTAAACTGGTTGGCAAAAATTAAACTGAGGGACCTGGGTCCCCTGGATCAATATTATTGTAGGGGGCCCATTTTGAATTGGTTGGCAAAAATTAAATTGAGAGGCCTGGGCCCCCTGGATCAATATTATTGTAGGAGGCCCATTTACATATTATTTAGGAGGTCCATTTAAATTGGTAGGCAAAAATTAAATTGAAGGGGCCCGGGTCCCCGTGGATCAATATTATTGTTGGGGGACCATTTAACTTCGGGACCATTTAAATATTATTGTAGGGGGCTCATTTTAATTGGTTGGCAAAAATTTAATTGAGGGGCCTGGCCCCCAGGATTAATATTATTGTTGGGGGCCTATTTAAATTGGGGGCTATTTAGATATTATTGTAGGGGGCCCATTTAAATTTGTTGGCAAAAATTAAATTGAGGGACTTGGGTCCCTGGATCAATATTATTGTAGGGGGCCTATTTAAGTTGGTTGGCCAAAACTAAATTGAGGGGGCCCGGCTCCTGGATCAATGTTATTGTAGGGGGCCCATTTAAATATTCTTTTAGGGGGCGTATTTGAGTTGGTTGGCCAAAATTAAATTGAGGGGGCCCGGACCCCCTACATCAATATAATTTTGGGGGCCCATTCAAATATAATTGTAGGGGCCCATTTGGGTTGGTTGGCAAAAATTAAATTGAAGGGGCCCGGGCCCCCTGGATCAATATTATTGTTAATTACTGTTGTACGCTTGTACTGTTGTACGCAAAGATGCTAAAAGAAACTGAAACTGAAGAAACAATAGTCTTTTTTGTGACGTTTTTATCATTGGTAGCATTTCAATCGGGCCCCCCCCCCCTGGCTACGCCTATGCCGGTAGGTAATGGCATTAAGTAATGTAAGTCAGAGTGACTTTTTGATTTGGTACTGTTCGCACTATTTAGGGTAGATGTTGAGCTATAAGAATGAAACCAAGATGTGAAATCCATTTAAACAGAGTGGTACCGGTAGTTGGATTAGTTAGTACTTCGTAGGCAGAGGTGGAGTCGAGGACACAATGCTCGAGGCCAAAGACCCAAAAAAATCCAAGGCCAAGAACAGCCCTTCCGAGGACAGACCCTCTTGAAAGACAGGAATGCTCGAGGCCAGGGACACAAGCGCAAGTGATCTCCAAAAAAAAGGTCTTCAAAAATGTTTTCAGGCGATCTACAAAATTTTAACAGTTCAAAAAATTGTGCTGTCCTCAAGTCAAAGACAAAGCAATTTTCGAGGACTTGAGCCTTCAAGGCCCAAGGACTTCAAAATGTGTCCTCGAGGACTCCACCTCTGTTAGTTGGCCTAAACTAGTTGTAGAAGTTGCACTAGGTTTCCAAAAAAGTTTTTAAGGCTATCAATGACTTACCGGTTGGTTGTTTAGCTGCTTTGCTTGTGCTTTGCTGGTTGTTAAATAAACTGAACAAGGCCAGCCCAGGCCTAACTTTTCATGCATTCGACTAGCCTTGAGCCCACCAGCCTGCTTAATATTGTATAGCATGGCTGGCTGTTACCAGGCTGCGATATACTATAACGACATGAGGAAGAGGCTATAAAAATAGGCTATGTATTTGATATTCAGCAAGTTGGCTCACCGTACTTCAGTGTTATTAAGCCTACTTTACTGTTGGTGTTAGCCTAGTGTGGTACCGGCTACTAACACATATAAAACTGCTAGACCTGTCACTGTCTGTAGTAGCACAAGATAGATTTGCACTTGGACAGTACTTGTACTCACTAATGTGGGCTAGGGAAAGGAGGCCTAGTTGCAATAGTTGCTTTTTTATTTTTATTTTACTGCCTGATAATTAATGACGTCATCAAAGCTGATGACGTCATTACAATTGCATGCCTTATCAGAAATGTCACGCTGCGCCACTGCCACTAACCATTGCAAAATTGTTGACGTTATGCAGCGCAAGGTATAGTTGTACTTGTGATGTTTGAAACAGAGGTTAACACGGTAAGCGTAAGAAATTTTTTTTCTTGGAAACAGAAACGTAACACTTCAGACTTCGTGACAAAAAGTTGCAAAGCGCGTCTGAGTATCAAACAATTTGCGTGCGATTAACAGGGTTGCCACATCCTGGGAAAGTCCTGGATTTTTTTTGTTGTCCTGGAAAGTCCTTGAAGTTTGTTTGTTAGTCCTGAAAAGTCCTGGAAAAATATGTGAAAAGTTTTCCCGTGATTTACCACCACAGAATGTGAAGTTTTTTTTTTATATCAACTTGTGCCTTGTAATTGTACTAAGCCATTGTTAAATTAATTTGCATTGTAAAGTTTGTTCAAAAAGTTTTATTGTATTGTTAAGAGACAGAGCTTATTTGTATGCTGGCGCACAAACATAAAAAATCGCTATCCTAGCCCTAACCCAACCCTAAATCTAACCCAAACTATAACCCTAGCTCCTACTCTAACGTTAATATGAGCACCCATTCCTCGGCTCTTTGCTCTCTTATTCTTTTTAAGTAGTTCTCACTAAAACGCTAATGTGCAAATAAGCACTTCCTCCTTAAATTACCAAAATTTGCACTTCGCAGTACAGTATGCATAAATTATTGAATATTAGGAAAAGCGAATTCGTGGACAGTAATTTATTGCAATGCGATACTCTAGTCGCAGTAGCGTAGCTTTGGCCCGTTGACCAACATGCACAATTAGCAAAATGCAACGTTTTTGCACTAGACCTTTGCGGAAGTTTTTTGCAGTAACATGGACCCTAAAGTAATTCAAAGCCACTTTTGGAACATGATTTTGAGGAAGGCCTAACAAGGGTCAAAAATAAAACCAGTAACAACCAACTAAAAACATTAAAAATAAACAATCAACTCGATCGCTTGATGAAAAATGCTTAACTTAGGCTTTGTAAAAAAAGGGTCAATTCAGTGTTTAATTTTATTAATTACCAATCAACTCTCAAATCTCGTTTCATTTGTCCCTCCTCCCAAATTATATCTTTAGCGTTATAAAATACAGACGATTTGGATTAATACTTGTGAGTTTTTTCAAAGGAAGTGTCGATTTACGCTTTGGCGTGCAAATGAGCTGTGCTTATAGGGAATAAGGGAGCAAGAATGGGTGCTCATTTGCTCTTATTTTTCAAATTATTATTGTTAGTGGTTATTTGGGGTTTAGATTTTGAGTTTGGGCTAGGATTAAAGTTAGGGTTCCAGCTAGGGTTACAGTTTGAGTTAAGTTTAAGGTTGGGTTTAAGGGTTATGATAGCGTTTTTTTGTTTGCACGCTGGCGTGCAAATAAGCCTTGTCTTTTTCAAATGATAGGATTTTATGGTTTACTGGCTGGAAATAAAGCGAGGACTGTAGTTTTACCATTACCATATATTGGTCAGCCGATATATATCAGCCGATCTCATGGCCAAGCCGGTATATCGTATCGGCTTTCTACCGCTGATAAAATATCGGCTTAGCGCAATTATCCTAAACAGTTTATTTTTTAGAGCTAGCACAAGCACTCTTGCGTTCTATTTGTTTAGTATGACTTGTGCTTGAAATAGCCTTTCTTTGAAGGAGGATTATGGAAGCTTTTAGTGTCAAGTTAATTGAAAAATAGTGACAAAAATTGTCTTATTAAGTTTGTCTTTATCACTATTAGGCCGTTTGCTGTACATTCTAGCGTTCACCTTGTAAAAAAATTTGAGTGGCAACTTATTTTTTGCTTAAATACGTTGATTTTCATCTCACAAACTCACATGCAAAAGTTCTCCACTTATTTTCCTGCAGTATTTTTTTAATTTGACCTGAAAGTTGGCTTCTAAAATGCGGATGAATACAATCAGACAACCGGAATCGACCAATCATAAAATAGAATTACTTGGGGACTTTCCCTTTAACGAATTTTTAAAAACTGCTTTGGATCAGGTCCTGAGGTAGGCCACACTGATTTAACGGTTAGTGTAGTGTCTGATAGCCCAACCTTGATGCTGTCTAACGAGAAACCACAGACCAGCGCGCCAACTCGACCAACGGCGACTGGAAAGGCACTGAAAGAGTATAATGATCAAATGCTCTGTCCTCTGCTCTGCATTTAAAGTCAAATTCCACCATAACTAACCCAGTAAGCTTATTCAAATATATTATTAGTTTTAACAGTCCAAAATATCAGTAATTAAAACAATCCAATTCAGTTCCAAGTTACTTTAGTTATTATCGTTAGAAGCAGAATAATCACACAGCCGGTAATGGTATTGGTAAGCTTAGTCTTGAACACTTGATGAGCCGTACTAGCAGGTGCCAAACCAGGATACACTTGAACTTGAATCAAACCAACACTAAATGATTAATCAGAAGTAAAATTGCAGAACTACCAGTAAATTTAGCTTAGGCAAATAGAAATTCGAAACGGAGAAAAACAGCACACAACGAACAGAGAAGCAGTGAGAGAGATTTGAAAATAGTTTCTCTCTATCAATGCCGTAACCTGCAGATAAACGCACAGTAACCAACCAGTAGCCTCACAAATATGACTACCTCAGCACATCCTACCAAAGTAGAAACGGTAAACTAGCACGGTAAACATCCCTGAATGCTATCTAAACTGCAAGCCAACTTATCTAACCCGAATAAACATACCCAAAAAACTGCAACTTTACACACAAAGAAACTGCTGTCCTATCTAAACATCAGTCACATGACTGAGACCGTAAAATTACAAGTAAACAACTTAAATCAAGCGGTTCCGAATAATAATCCAAAAACGGAGTACAATGAGCATGTAGGACTTAACATACTCCCCTCTAAATAACACGCACAGGGAACCTCGTCGTTATTTACAAAAAACAAAAGGACTACATGCAAACAAAACACTGTAGCAAGCAATGACTACGTCCTACACAAACATAGCAGACTTGAAAAGGTGGGTCAAGCCGACCTGGCCTCCAAAAGGCACAATTTCCTTACGTCTCTAGTCAAAGAGGAACTCGAGGTCCTCACCCGCACACGACGAACCCGACCTTCTTTGTCTGGAAACACCTCTTCAACAATTCCTTTAGGCCAATTACCACGAGAAACATTATCGTCAGCAATTAAAACAACATCTCCAATAGCCAAGTTGCGATTTGGCTCAAGCCACTTTTGTCGTGGCTGCAAACACTGTATGTATAACTTAAGCCATTGAGACCAAAATTGGTCAGCTAAAAACTGTACAAGCTTCCATGATTTGCGGTAACCATCCGCTTTGATAAATTGTCCAGGGGGGGTGTCTGACTGCAACCGACCAGTAAGCAGCATTTTAGGAGTAAGTGGCTGGGCATCAGAAGGGTCGCTGCTCAACGGGGTTATAGGCCGATTGTTAATAATTTGCTCAACTTCAACAATAAACGAATGCAGCGATTCGTCATCCAATACTCTATCACGCGTGAGCGCATAAAGAACTTTGCGAACTGTCCGAATAATGCGCTCCCAAATGCCGCCTTGGTGGCTGGCAGCAGGGGGATTGAATCGCCACGTGATTTGTAGTTTGAGCATGTCACTCTGTAGGGCATTTATATCCCAGGACTTTAAAGCGTCTTTCAGTTCTCGCTCAGCCCCAACAAAATTAGTACCATTGTCACTGAGCACCATAGCAGGCTTCCCACGTCGGCCAACAAATCGGTGAAAGGCCATGAAAAATGAGGATGTATCTAAAGAGTTTGCTACCTCTAAGTGTACGGCGCGAGAAGCCATGCAAGTGAAGACTGAAATATAACGTTTAAGTGTGTTGCGTCCTTGTCGCACCATAACGGGTACCATGTAATCAACACCAGTCCAACTGAACGGAGGATGATTTGGTGTAACTCGACACTCAGGCATTGGTGCCTCTATTTGCTCTCCAGGTCGAGCCTTATCTAATCGGCATTTGGCACAACGCTGCAGCACTTTACGCACTGTAGCTTGACCACGTAAAATCCAGTACTTTTCTCTCAATGCTGCCAACACGTGTAGTGTACCACTATGCCCTTCGCGTTCATGGTAATGTTGCACTATGAGGGCTGTCCCATGACCGGTAGAGGGCAGAATTATGGGATGTACCATATCTTGAGGTAAATACGAACGTTGCAGTCGCCCCCCAACTCGCAATATGCCATTTTTCACGAAAGGGGTGAGTCTTTGCAAAACATGCAGCGTTGGAGAAGCACGCAGCCTCCTTTTAGTTATATTCAAATGATTGCTGGATTGCAACTCTATCATTTCATCACCAAAGAATGCTTGTTGAATGCACTTTATCACATCCACAGCAGCACTTTCGTACTCTTCAACACTGATTTGATGTGGAATGGGCGTCTCACGTTTCAAAAGATACTTAGTTTTCAGAAACTGCTTATACTTATTCAACCAGGCGACTGCCTTCACCAGTCTGTGCCAACTCGAGTAATGTGAGAACAACTCTTGAAGAAGGGGAACCTCTGTAGACTGATCTTTGACTTGTGTGTGACCGACAAGGTTGACCTTTTTTACTTCAGGGTCATTACTTGATACAGACGGAATAGCAGGGCAAGAGGGCCAACAGTGTTCAGGTTGATATAAGAAGCAAGGCCCTTTAAACCAGGTTTCACATTCGGCACACTTGTTTGGATATGCTCCTCGAGATGCCAAATCAGCAGGATTCGATTTAGTGTCCACATACCGCCATTGCTCCACCTTCGACAAATCATGAATTATCTTCAGGCGGTTTCCAACAAAAGGACGGAATCGCTTAGACGTGTTAGCGATGTACTGTAAAACAGCAGTGGAATCACACCAATATTGCACTGCGTCAACTTTATACTCTAGTTCATGCAATATGAAATCAACCAGTCTTACAGCCACAACTGCTGCTGTAAGCTCTAATCTTGGGATAGTTACCAGCTTTCGAGAAGCCACTCTTGATCTTCCGAAGACGAATGAACAATGAACCTCTTGACTTGCAGATACCATGCGCAGATACGTCACAGCTCCGTATCCCACCTCACTAGCATCACTGAAACAATGCAACTCAGTCCTTCCAATGTCAAAATCGATCGGTTTGTAGCATCGTGAAATGGCTATGTCTTGCAAAGAGGGTAGCTGTGACAACCAAGAGTCCCAATCGGCTCGCAAGAGATCAGGGAGTGGATCATCCCAACTTAGGTTTTCGCAGTTCAGTACTTGTAGGTGACGCTTCATGGGGAGTATGAAGGGTTGGACAAGGCCCAGGGGATCATACACCTGGCTAATTATGGAAAGCAATCCACGACGAGTGCAGGGCTTCTCCTTGATGTTGACTCGGATTTGAAGAGTGTCTGTAGACGTATTCCAAATTAGTCCCAGAGTTTTACTGATAGGCAGTTCATTTATAACATCAATAACATTACACACTGACCTATCAGCATCTGGAACAGAAAATAAAATTACACGGCAGTTGCTGTTAAATTTACTGAGGTGAAAGCCTCCGCTTTCTACCAATGTTTGCAGTTCTGTTATCAGAGACCTTGCTGCCTCTGCACTACTTAATGATTTCAAACAGTCGTCAACATAAAAGTTATTTTTAACAGTTTTAATTGTATCGTCACTCGCATTGGTCAAATTGTCTCTACCTACTTTGCGTAAGGCATAACCAGCAATGCTGGGGGAAGAAGTGGCACCAAATGGGTGCACTAGTAACTGATAATCGATAGGAGGTGAGCTCAAGTTGTTGTTCTCAAACCACAAAAATTTCAGGTAATCACAATCACTGGGTGTTACTTTAACCTGATGAAACATGCTATTTATATCACATGAGAAAGCATATCTTTCTTGTCTAAAACGTAACAGTACGCCAACAAGATTGTTAGTATGGTCTGGGCCCTTTAGCAATTGTTCATTCAGTGACGTATGGCCAAACTTTGCAGCGCAGTCAAACACAATACGAAATTTAGTTTGTGTTGTGGCATGGTGCGGAATATACCATCCCACTTTCTTTACTGATGAGCTAGAATCATCAGGAACCTTTCTTATAAAATTACGTTGTGAATATTCACTCATTTTGCTCTTATACAAGTCAAATAAATCTGGGTCTCTTAGTAGCTTCATACGGAGACTATCAACACGTTTCTCTGCCATAGGACGATTGTAAGGCAGTGATGGGCAACCAGTCCTCCAAGGTAGAGCAAGTTCATAGTGCCCGTCCACTCTTTTAACTGAAGAATCCATTTTGTCTAAAGCTTGGACATCTTCGACAGACAATGACTGGCCGGTATCTGACACATCCCCACAGAAATCGTACGAGAACATGAAATTCAATTGATCATGGATTAGCCTGTTGTGGCCAAGGGAAGTAAAATGTACCGACACACTCCCCTCTTTACCAGACTGGGTATTACCAGCTAGTGCCCATCCTAGTCCAGTGTGTAGTCCAAGTGGCTCATTTTCTTTACCAACTTTAGTTTCATCAACGAGCAAGCATTCAATATTATCCATGCCGATAAGCATATCCACATCATTGTGAGGGAGGGTAGGAAAGTTGATTCCTGTAAGATGGGGCAGGCCAGCAATGTCTTCCCCTTTTACAATGCTGTTTGAAATATCGGGCAAGCTCGGTAGTGCATAAACATTTTTCATAAGATATCTAGCCTCTTCCTCCACACCCTTCACATTAAGATCCAGCTTGAATATTGTCTGTTGCCTTTGCCCAAAAATAGTCGAAATCCGCATGCCTTCCTTTTCACCTTGGACCTGGAGCCTCCTCATCAACCTTGTTGTGCAGAGGGTAGCATTTGAACCGTCATCTAGAAACGCGTATGTATTCACCTTTAATCCAGATTGTGGAGAAGTAACCTCAACAGGCAAAACCTTCAGCCTAGCTTTACGTTTAAACTGGAGGGTGGAGGTCACAGTAGTATTCCCAACAGACTCAACAGTGGTAGATGGTGGAGGTTCTACTGAATAATGCAAAAGGGTGTGATGTCGTCGACCACAGTTTTCTACCTTACACCTACCAAGAGTTGGACACTTCCTTGCTAGGTGGCCATTAGACCTCAGACAATTGAAACATAAGTGAGCTTCACTCACAAGGTGCAGGCGCTCCTTTACTGTCCGCTTTATGAACTCAGGGCATTTCCATAGTGGGTGAGCTTGACTGCAAACAGCACATTTGTACACCGGTACAACTGATTCCTTACTGGAGACTTCCGTGGCATGAACCATTTTCATACCACCCTGGCCTTTGCCATGAGAGTCTTTAGCGGAAGGTTTAAAATTGTACGCTTGGCTCTTTCTTCCATGCGTTGAGTCCGTGTCTGTCTTCCTTGCATGCAGCATTTGGCCAAAGCGAGTGTTGGACATCATTGCTTGTTGCTGAACAAAATCCATCAGTACCTTAAAATCTGGCTCTTTACCTTGGGCAATAGTTGATGCAGTCTTCTTCTGAAAGTCTCTCTGCTGTGAAAGAGGCAGGCGTAAAAATATCTTGTCTATAGTGTCATAGTTGTTAAGATTGGCACTGTATCCCCATTCGGTTAAGGTGATATGGCAGTTACGCATTTGAGTAGCCAACTTATACAATGAATCTGCATCTCCTTCACGTATGCGAGGTCCATCCTTCAAGACCTTCATGTGTGCTGCCACTACTTTGTATTGTTGACCAAACTGCTCCTCGAGGATTGTCCTGGCAGTCTGGAAAGCCTTTTCTGGTGGACGAATAATGATGGTCGATTGTATCGCCTCATAAGCTTGCCCAATGCAATGACTTATAATGTAAGTCAATTTGGTCATAGGGTCCTTCACACGACTGGAAATATTATCATCAAAGTCTGTGATAAAGCGGTGATAATCCAGGGGATCACCAGCAAATTTCTTCACTTCACGAGGAGGAAGCTGCATTCCATCCGCTAAAGCTTGAAACGCATATGACCAATCTTGAACTTGAGAATCCGGAGCAGTGGCGGCAGCAGGCATAGTAGGTCTCATGGCTTGAATGAAATTCCCTGCCTCATCACAGGGTAGGTCCTGAGGCACCTGAGATGACCGAACTGTACCTGTGTTCATCTGCTGAGAGACAGCAGAGTTTACAAAAGAGTTAGGTCTAGGTGACCTACCGGCATCTTCTTGTCTTGAACGTGAATTGGTTATTCCCAGCTCAGCTTCCATCAGCTTTCTTCTGGTTATGGCCAGCTCCAGATCAATCTCCAGTTGTTCATCTCTAAGCCTCAGTCTCTCTTTCTTGATCTTTAATTCTTCCTCTTTGATGCGAAGTAGCCCCAGCTGGCTCGCATTCACATTACTTGTTGGAACTTTACTCCCCTGGCATCTTTCCAGACTTGGGGCCAGAGAGAGATCAGTCAATTGAGTACTACTAGAAAGGTTGCCAGTAAGTACACTATTCCACGTATTCGGGGTGTCAGTTGATGTGTCACCTTCTGTGACATCAGCTGCATGTTCTTGAGAAATGATGCCTAGATCAATTAAATGCTCCATAGGCTAAACTTAAATGTCTTTAGAACAAACTATTTTCAAATGATGTAGTGTCTGATAGCCCAACCTTGATGCTGTCTAACGAGAAACCACAGACCAGCGTGCCAACTCGACCAACGGCGACTGGAAAGGCACTGAAAGAGTATAATGATCAAATGCTCTGTCCTCTGCTCTGCATTTAAAGTCAAATTCCACCATAACTAACCCAGTAAGCTTATTCAAATATATTATTAGTTTTAACAGTCCAAAATATCAGTAATTAAAACAACGAAGTGACTACGCGAATGGAACATTTGCGGTATTTTTTTTTCCTCGCGAATGGAGACATTGCCTTTTTCATACATTTAGTTTAAAGACGTCATTTTGTCGCATTAATGGTACAAGCTGGGCAGCAGAATGGTTCGAGCGCCAAACTGCATATCAACGAACCTGGGTTCGACTCCCGGTGGAGGTGCGAATGCGCACATTGGAAAACTACACAGAATAGATAGATATGGGAAGAACCTACTAATGGTACAAGCTGGGCAGCAGAATGGTTCGAGCGCCAAACTGCATATCAACGAACCTGGGTTCGACTCCCGGTGGAGGTGCGAATGCGCACATTGGAAAACTACACAGAATAGATAGATATGGGAAGAACCTAGGTCAATTGGTCTTTTTTTTGCTTCTAAACCTTTCATTACAGTTAGGGTTAGGGCAGCGATGCCAGTCTGAGGGATAGCAATTCCCTGTAGTAGCTATTCACAGCGCCTGCTCCATTCGCGAGGAAAAAAAAGTACCGCGAATGTTCCATTGGCCAAGCCTCTTCCTTAAAACAATCCAATTCAGTTCCAAGTTACTTTAGTTATTATCGTTAGAAGCAGAATAATCACACAGCCGGTAATGGTATTGGTAAGCTTAGTCTTGAACACTTGATGAGCCGTACTAGCAGGTGCCAAACCAGGATACACTTGAACTTGAATCAAACCAGCACTAAATGATTAATCAGAAATAAAATTGCAGAACTACCAGTAAATTTAGCTTAGGCAAATAGAAATTCGAAACGGAGAAAAACAGCACACAACGAACAGAGAAGCAGTGAGAGAGATTTGAAAATAGTTTCTCTCTATCAATGCCGTAACCTGCAGATAAACGCACAGTAACCAACCAGTAGCCTCACAAATATGACTACCTCAGCACATCCTACCAAAGTAGAAACGGTAAACTAGCACGGTAAACATCCCTGAATGCTATCTAAACTGCAAGCCAACTTATCTAACCCGAATAAACATACCCAAAAAACTGCAACTTTACACACAAAGAAACTGCTGTCCTATCTAAACATCAGTCACATGACTGAGACCGTAAAATTACAAGTAAACAACTTAAATCAAGCGGTTCCGAATAATAATCCAAAAACGGAGTACAATGAGCATGTAGGACTTAACAGTTAGTTTTCTTACTTTGTTAGCTTAAATTGGGTTAAGTGGGTGCAATAGTTGAAATTTGTTCTTAAATTTGTTTTAAAAAGAAATTTTTGGCAAATTACTCGCAACAAATACTAGTATCCATGATGAAACCATGATGAAACATCGCTTTAAAGTATACCTAGGTCTACACAGTACAGATAGCCAGCTACTTGATAACCAAAAGTGATATGACGTGCCAGGCAGAAATTATGAAGCATCGTTTCAAAACAGTACTTTAAAATAGCCTATAGTTACTGGTACAGAGATAACAAAGTTATATGACCTGCTAAGCAGAACATAGTCGCAAACTACTGTGTTCAGGTATCAGTGGTAATTTTATGACAGTGCTGCGAAAATGGTAGAGACTTTTAGATTTGAAAATGCACTCAACAAGTAGACCTAGCATTGTTTCTCAAACAACTAGGCCTAATGCAGATTTGTATTTGTAGACCTAGCATTGTTGTGCAGGCTCCTAGATAAAATAGAATAGATTTGTACTTCTAGACCCAACTCCCATAAAAACACTGCAACTTGTCATTTGAGATTTTGTTTAACGCTATCTCAATTTTAGCCAAGTAGCACTCTGTTTAACAAAGTTTAAATCAGACGTGGAGTCCTCGAGGACACATTTTGAAGTCCTTGGCCTCAAAGCTCAAGTTCTTGGCTTTGAAGCCTACAAGCATGGGCGTAGGACCTCAAAAGGATTTGGGGGGGCACCAAACTTTTGCCCGGAAAATGATCAGTTTTTCTGTCCATATTAAGGTGATCTCCAAAAAAAAAGGTCTTCACTGAAATTGAGACGCTTTAATGAATACTAAATTGCCCAAAATTTTGATGCAACATTTTCCAAATAATATAAAATTGCCCGAAATTTCGACTCTTTGAAACCAAGCGGGGGGCCAGTGCCCCCCGGACCCCGCCTCCTACGCCACTGCCTACAAGTCCTCAAAAATGTCCTGTTCTTGGCTCAAGGACGGCATTATTTTTTGATTGGTTGAAAAGGAAAATAACCAAACAAAAAATAACTAAAAATTCTAGCTTTTCAATTCATTTTTTTTCCTTCTTTGAAAAATATCATATATTGTGATTGCCAAGACATAGTACACCTTATTTTAAATGGCATTGTGTGAAAGCTTTAATCGGAGAATGAGGGGCAAAAGGCAGTGAAGAATTGTTATTACTACTGCTAATATTTCTGGTGCGGGTGGTACAAACCCCAAAGCCTTAAAACCATCAAGAGCCATAACAAGAGATCCGGGGTCCTGACGCAAACATTTTTGAGTTGCTAATGCTAACTCATGACCGTGCTAATCTGAGTATGGACTCGGAAAAAAGTATATGTGCGTGATAATGAAATGTAATACAGTTACCACAACAGTAGCGTAGCCAGGGGGGAAGCGGGGGATGTGGGGCCTTTAGCCTCCCCCATTGGCCTGTCAACCAAAACGCAGAATAAGAAAAATACCACGTTTTTAGGTCTTTTGGGACTGTTTTTTGCGCTGGAATGGACTAAAAAGTGATTTAGAGCATCTTTTGAAACATATCTTCAGGAGAGGATAATTTGTCAAAAATTAAAGTCAAAAATCACTAAAACTTTGAAAAATGCCCCAAAATAAACAATCAAATTTGATCGCTAGTGTAAAAACGCCAAACATAGGTTTTATTAACAAATATATTATAAACTCAGAAATAAAGGAGAGGGGGGCTATTCAGTGTTGATTAATTACCAATAATTTCTCTCAGATCTCTTTCCATTAGCCTACCCCCTCCCCCAATTATTTTCCTTTATAAAATACAGACGAAATAGATTATTCCGTGTGAGTTTTATTGAATAATAGGATTTTATGATTTACCAGCATGTAAACAAGAGAACGGCAATGTTATCATTAGCCACCTCCCACATAGCCCATTAATGCAACCAGTTGAATCATGTTGCACTGCCACTTTCTATACCTTTTTTTAAAAGCATTATTTTTATTAAGATAGCCCTAAAATTAAGTTATTTTTGCAAAAAAATTCAAAATTATTGAGCACTAGGAGCTCTGCCCCCAGACCCCCTTGCCTCCGGCGGCTGGGGGCTTGGCCCCCAGATCCCATGAGACCTCCAGCGGCTGGGAGCTCCGTCCCAAGACCCCCAAAACAGTCCCTCCTCATTTCAAATTTCTGACTACGCGCCTGTACTAGGGATAGCATATTAAACAGAGTATGTTAGTGTATCCGTGATATAACTAACAAAACTTATCTTGAGAAAGCCACCTTGTTCTGAATGTATGCGAGCAAAAATCGCGAAGATTTTTTTCGAAATAAGAAAGAACAGCACTCTAATCACTGTTAAGTGATCTGGGAAAAAGCCGCATTTGCTGAGCAGTTTTTTCGTTAAAAATCGCCGCTAAGAATCCCAAATAACAGAGGCCGGGTCCTCGATGACACATTTTGAAGTCCTTGGCTTTGGCCTCGAAGGTCAAATCCTTGGCTTTAAAGCCTGCAAGTCCTCGAAAATGCCCTGCTCTCGGCCGAGGACAATAAATTGTTGAAAATGATCCATGGCCATGAGCTTTTTTCACTTTAACTTGGAAATTGGCATTTCCTGGCGCGAAGACCTTTTTTTTCGTTTTGGAGAAAACTTGCGCCTTGTGTCCTTGGCCTTGAGCATTCCTGTCCTAGGCCTCGAGAAGTCAGTCCTTGGCCTTGGTCTCGGTTTTTTTTGTATCATTGGCCTAGGTTTCGAACGTTGTGCCCTCGACTCCACCTCTGTCCTCGACAAATAATAAACTATATTGTATCAGAAAAAAACGCTATATGAGGAGTTAAAAATGTGAGCGTGAAATTAAATATAACTATAATTGTTTGAATGGCTGGAAAGATGCGCGCTGCAGTCAATCAGTTTTTCACACGACGTCATTAAGATGAGGAGAAGCTCCCATGAAAAATTTGGGCCTTTTTCGAAAAAAATAATGATGTAATATTTACGTTTCTACAATTGTGAGCTATTCAGAGGGGGAGGGCGACCCCGGACAAATTGCAAATCTCTTCAAGGCCTTCCTCCTTGATACAGCCCTGCTAAGATTCTCATGTTATTTTTGCCATTAAATACCTTATGTTAAATTTTACAAAGTGACGTTTGGCGGCAGAAACGCGTGCCCTCATTCATCGATAGGCAATTGATGAGCTATAGAAAGATATCATGTCTAAAAAAAAGTTTAATTAAAATTAGGATTGGGGAAAATGTGATAAAACTAAAGTTTTTCAATTTAACTTTTACGTTACCGGTATTTTCTTTTTTAAAATTGCTTTGAAAATTTAATTGTTTCACCTCTTTCAAAATCACAAAAATTGTTTTTTTATTAAAAAAAAGTCACTAAAATTGTTCAACGGAGGCATGTGAACTTTGCCCTCGCCCCCAGACCTCGTTTTTTCCAAGGACGTGAGCTTGGAAATACTGGATACGGTACCTTAATTCATTTTAAAAACATAAATTATTTTACTTTATTTTGCAATACTTTTAGATAATAATATCGTAGTCGCTATACAATGGTTAAACACTATGATAACATTTTTAAAAATCTGCAAAGAGAAGTCGTTCAAACAATAAAGGTTGTTTTGGAAAAAGTACTAAAACGGTGGGGATGAGAGATTCATAATCACTCAGAGGACGTTTACACTGGGGTTTTAACTGATGAAGTTAAGGTCTTAAAATTGACCGTTTCCATGTTCAGAAGTTAGTTACTCTCATTTTGCATAACGGTCTTAATTGTTTTATTACCACGATACCGCTATGGAACGTAATCAAAATTGGTGCTAACGCGTAAAACTTCAAAATAACATTCGTTATTTTTAGAAACTACCATTTTCAAATTATCATGAAAAACTTAACGAAATGCAACGTCTTACACTTTCGCGCTTAAAAACATTCAAAGTTTGCCGACCATAGCTTTTTTTTAAATTTTGTCCTTGGTCCTTGGCTTAGGCCTCGACCAATCCTGTCCTTGGCCTCGAGAGGGTCTGTACTTGAAAAGTCGGTCCTTGGCCTTGGCCTCGAATTTTTTTTCAGTCCTTGGCCTCGAACATTGTGTCTTCGACTCCAGGTCTGCTTGAACTATCGAACATGTAGTGAGCAACTTGAATGTGATGATTGATGACCACGACAATTAAAATAATTTGTATTAATGTGATCGGTGATATTATAAAAAAAGTTTTGATTTCTCCAAGCATTGTTGAAGCTTTAGACATCACCGGCAACCAGCATTATTTGCTTTATTTTTTGCACTTTCCTAAGTAATCAAAAGTGTTCTAATTTATTCTTCAATTGCTACTGGCTTCGGATGCACGCTAGGGTTAGACTTCACCTAGCACACCCATCAAAAATTGATTTTTACCAAAAAATGCGATTTTGCTTTTCATCAACTCAAAAAATATTGCGGTTTTGCAAAATTTTGACAAAAACTTCATATTGCAATTTATATTGTGACGTTTCATTCATTCGTTACGTTATTTTGTGACGTCATCATTGACCGGTTACGTCATTTCAAAAGTACACTCATCAAAAATCCTGTTTATATCTGTGCAGTTATAAGTTGATATACTTATTTTAAATATTTAACAAGCATTTGAAATAAGTTTGTTTTTGTAGTTAATTTTATTGATTTTTGTTTTCTAGTCAAACAAGGCCCCAAAATAAATGTATTTTGAATTTAACTGTAGCCCAGTGCTATCGGAAAAGTTTGTGTCATTTTCGTACGTTCAAACAAATGAAGTAAACTCCTATCGATGGTTAATCACTGAAAAATTAAGGGGAAAATTATTAAAAGCTTAAATAAACACAAAAGAAACATTTCGCCGCTAGTAGTGCTAGAGAGCGCTGGGAAGGATTGCTTAATTTAACTCTAAAACCAAACTAGACATTTGTGCATTTGAAAAATTGTCAAGATAAGCAAATAGAAATGATAAAAGGATTTAAATTTGCACATTATGCGGAAAATATATAATTTTTAGTCTTGAAAACCCCCAACTTTACCCCCCATTTACTCGAAAACTGCAGGGTAATTTTTGGAGAACTTTTTATATAAACCTCCTAGGATGAAATGCAGTCTATCTGCATCAAAATTTTTTTGCCACTCAAACTTTTTTACAAACTCGATTTTTAAGCGTCCTAGAATTTACAGCAAACGGCCTATATCGGCCTAAAAAAGTCTTACCGGTTGAGCTCTAGCCATCAGCCACATACTGTTGGACCACTATGCATCCAGTTTAATCACGTTTTTGCAGTACTGGTTTCTATGCCACGTTTTAGAAGCAATAATCTTTACCAAACTAGGCCTAAAATTATTATTGCAAAAAAATTGCAAAATTTTCGAGCGCTGGGGACTTTGCCCCCAGACCCCCAATGGCTTCCGGTGGCTGGGCTCCGCCTCCATACCCAAAAGCACAGCCCTCCCATTGCAAATTTCTGGGTTTGCACCTGGCTAGTAGTCAGTACTAGGAATGCAAATGCATTACATCAAAATTTTTCCTCAATCACAAGTACAAAAAGTAGGTGCATGAAAGAGTAATAGTCAACTGTAGCGTCAGCTCCAACGTAGCCACAAATGAAAGATTAAATGGATACTTGGATTAATAGGTCAACCCGGAGAGTAGCTCGATAGGTTGTTCAACCGAGCCGGTCGACCGCATTGGGACGCGTCCATTTGACACTTACGTTACAATGGCGAGCACGCCAGGACGTTGGAGTGGTGGACGCTCTCCCTTACGCTGGTTGGAGACGATGGAGTGCCGTCGCTAGCGTAAAGGGAGGAGATGATGTAGCGTCAGCTCCAACGTAGCCACAAGTGAAAGATTAAATGGACACTTGGATTAATACGTCGACCGCATTCGGATGTGTCCTTTTGATACGTACGCTACACAACATAAAATTTGAAGTCCTGTGAAAAAACCTTAAACAGTCCTGGAAAATGACCTAAAAAACTCCTGGAATTTGATTTTGCAGTTTCTGTGGCAACCCTGGATTAACTATTAATTGCGATTAGTGATGTTCATACAATTAAACAAAGTGTTGATTGTGATGATTGCAAAGTGCTAAAGTAAACCAAGTAACAGCTTTCTCTACTTACATTTTATTTTATTGCAACAAAAGCGGACCTAAATTGCACCTTTAAATAATCTTGTTTGATAATGCTTAATACGCTATGTTTTGTTAGCTTGCCTATTGGGCAAGTTAAGCCGAAAAATAATTTGCCAAGGGGATTTCAGCTTGCCTCGGGCAAGCGTTAGTTTCGAACCCTGAGTTATATCAGAAAGATGTAGCTTTACCGGATCTTTTCCTTTTCTGGAGGGTTAATTTTGTTTTGTGCTAGAAATATCTCATTCATTTTCTTTGTGTTGCACAGGAAAAAAAAATTCTCAAACAGTTGAATGCCCTAGATGCTGAGAATCGAATTTGTTGAGTATCTTGGAGTCTTACAAAAACCGGTTAAAGGAAGAGTATGATGAACTATTGAAACAGCGTTCGGTTCTAAATGAGGAAAAAGAAAATTTGGATCAGCGGCTGAAAGTTGTGGAGGAAAAAAGCAAAGATTTGGCTGCAAAAATTTGCTCATGTGAGCAGCAAATTGCAAGCAATGACACAAAAGTTACTGAACTGAAAGAAGCTGAAGTTGCTACCGCAATCAAAGCTACGGAGGGTACACAACGAAACAAATCAATTAGTGCGTTGCTGCGAAATGTCACTCAAACTCAATGGGAAAAAACATCAACCGATGAGGTTCTGCAAGGAACAATTGTCCTAAAAGATGATATCGAGCCTTTTTCCTTCAACTTAACCGAAACTTCAGAAAGAAACATCAGAGATCAATTATGGAATGAACTCACCAAAAACTCACAATCTGCTTTCTTTAAAAAAAACAGTTTTTTCCCATTACGCACGTTTGTTTAAACAAAACTGCTACGGGAGTTTGATTAGGGCTGCGACTCTAGTGGCTGGAATAGACTCTTGGAATAGAGTAACCTCACGTGCCAGTCACTTTTGTCGCTCGTTCTAACTTCTGACTACAGTATGTCCGTTTAGTTGGAAATCCTTACTTGATTTACATGCTTTTACAGTACATGTACTTGTCATATAGGACAAACAAAGATGCACCAATCTTTGTTGAGTCGCGGAAAAGTAAAAACTCGCAACGCACGAACATGCATTTTTGCGTTCTTGAAAATGATACTTTACAGGCACATAGGCTACTATTTAGTACTTGAGTGACGGATCGGATGGGGGGGGGGGGTTGTTGATGTCACATCCTGCTCCCTTCATAAAGCATGGCAATTTGCAGATCACGATTAAAATAACTTGGTTTTAAACGTCATAATTGCAGTTAGCGTTTTTGTTTTTTGCTCCGGTACAGGTGCAAAAATTTTTTAAATTGTTTTGAAAGGTGTTTGTATAAAGCCAAACTAGTTCGCCAAGGTGAAAATGTGCTACGTGTAAGAAGAACAAGCCAAAAGTTCGGTTCCTTTGTTTATTTTATGTCAGTTGCAATACAGTCTTGATTAAGGGTTACATGAAATTCTAACGCTTGAACTTCTAGTCAAACTTTGGATAAGAACAGTCGTTAAAAAGCTTTCAAATTGCATACAATATAATTACGGTGCAGACACTAGCGTACCTAATAGGAAGGCCACTGTGCTGTGGTCTTCCCCTCAGACCCTAAAAATGAAACACGATAAAGCAAAATGATGCAGTTCTAAGAGGATGTACGTTATTACTGCGTAAATGCAAAAATAAGTTGATCTTTATTTTGGTTTGTTTTCTTCCTTCACACATGACCTAGCTTTTTAATTCTGTAATGTTTTTGAAGTATTTCATTCTTCTAGTACGTCTCGTAAATGCATTATACTAAAATTTGCTTCCAGAATCCACGAAAACGCTTATTTTTAGTGTAATTTTGCAAATTTTTTCCGGAGCATGTCCCCGGACTAACCTGCAATGGTCTTGCACTCTCCATAATATTGATTTGTGGCGTCACAGTGCAACGAAACTTTAGGCCACCCCGTGGAAACTTTTTGCGTACGCCACTGGGTGCGAATATTAATTTTGTGTGAAAACTCGCTCTTATTAAGAATTTTATGTTTCTCTTTAGCGCTGAACAGTCAGCACTCAGCACCTAAAGTAATGACAAAATAGAAAACTTGGGTTTTAAGTCTTGGTTATCGTTATGTAATGTAGGTTCAATTAATGGCCACTGTTAAATTAGAATTTTGTTTTGACAGTGGCCAGTTTGTTGGTGGTGCCAAAAATCTACAAGATCAATGTGCTGTAGTAATTTATCCGCCAAAAAGTTTGTCAATATGATTAACTTTGCTCGTGAATTTCGGAGTAACGCCGCCAAATGCTCAGAACTTTATGCCATTTCTTAAAAAAAAAATAGGCTAAGCATTTTGACGCATCATTTGCACAATACGCAAACTTTGGAAAATCAAAAATGCAAAGTGTTGTATTGTGTATACATCACCAAACATCACAAAAATATTCAGGATACAGAAATTTTTTCCAGGATTCTAAACCGAGCAGTAATATTAATTGCCAAAAATCTTTGGAAATGGCTTGAGCGGCAAAGCATGCAGTCTAAAGCAGGCCTTCCAAAAGGACGATTAACAAAACAAACAACACAAAGACTAAAAAGATAAAACTAAGATTGAAAATGTTGGTAGGCCTGCAACAAACCATTGGAAGTTTCTTGACCTTAAGCCAACTCATTTTGCTGTAAGAATTGCAGTACCTCTGGGAAATAATCATTCCACAGCAGAGGAACTTGGTGAGAGGGTGTTGTACTGTTAAAATACATCCACCCAAATCTGTGGATACATTGAATCGTAAAAACGCATTTTTTTGGAAATTGCAGAAACGATCCTAGTAATGTTGTTGATTTGCGGATTTGCTGTAGATTTCAATTTTTTTACCGCAAAGCTGCAAATGTTTGCGGTAAGAAATCGGTTCGCAAATCTGCAAACCAAAACCTTGAGTCCGCAATTTGCGGATTAGCTGACCGGTTTGCGGAAGTGCCCAGCATTGTTTTTCAGCATGGGCAAAGACATTTTGAAACCCAAACGTTCTGGTCTCAGCGATGAAGATTTTGAGATGCTTGCTTTCTTAAAAAGCAATTAAACAAAGTGCATCAATGTGTTTCGCTGTGTATTTTTGGTATAACATCAGCATCGTAGCCATAAGCAGCTTGTGCAGAGGCACCACATGATAATTAAAAAGTGAATAGAGAAAGAAATCAGTCAATACCGGTGCCAAAGTACAAAATCAACGTTTTCGATACTTAATTCATACCGGTAATTAGGTTTATTAAAAGTAACTGTAACTCTAACTAGTTATTTTTTTTAAGTGGTAACTGTAATTTAGTTACTTTTTTTGCCAAGTGACTGTAACTCAGTTACTTTTACAAAGTAACTTGCCCACCACTGATGTTGCCTTACATTTTCTTTACATGTTGATTGTGAGTTTTGTGTACATACTGTACAAAATGTTCATATCTTTGGAACACTTAATTTTAATTTTACATAAAATTATTTATCATAGAAAGTAGCAGACTGAGAAAATCTAAAAGCTGGTTTTTTACCCTTAGCTTGGTGAGGTGGCAGTAGACTTAAATGATCTTTCGGTCCTTCGCTGTCTCCTCACCAAGTGACTAAATATCGCTTTGCCTCTGCAAGTTTTGTGTGTTTTGAAGGCATTGCATATTTCGATGCTTTGGTGATAGACCTAAAGGAAGTTGCAGTTTTTTTGTGATATGACGTCACTTGGTAAATAAATAGATATGATGATGAGTTTGAAGTGTTTCATCACATTTTAATATTCTTGCTACTGTAGTTATTCGCACAATGTTCTTACCAAAGTCTTAAACTATTTTGAAAGAATACTACACTTGCTCCATTTTCCTGTTGTGTGTTTTTTTATTTTTTCCTCTGCCCAGTAAAGTTTTATCTGTTATTTGAGAACAAGCAACTTACTCGTAAGCTATGTAGAAGCATCAGATCATCTTCATTGAAAGTGTTCTAAATATTTTTTTGCTTGCGACGTGACTCTTCCCAAACCAGAGCCTCTAAGCTCAATATCTACCGAAAACTTTTAACTGTACTGTTTTACAGTTAGCAATGAAAATTATCAAGTTGCATGATTTAGGTGTAAAAAGCTGGTAGAAGTCGTTTAGCTTATTTTTTAAAGATAATAATTAAATATACGATTTGTACATATGTCCGCGATTCATTTCTTTACTGTTGTATTTGCATAGTGAATGCCGCTTTACATCTTCATTCGCTAAGCTATCCCCAGTTAACCACTAAAGCTGCACTGTGCGCGCTGCTCTTTTTACTGCTTAGCGTAAACCACGGAAGTGTGTTAACACCAGCTTTTGCAATGTTTGGTTTGCCCCAACCAGAAATGGAACTCCAAGTCAACGTTTTTGTAGCAGTGCTTTATCACTGGCAAAGCCTCCGAGCTTTCGTGTAGGTGGTTGCTGGAAGTGTTTGTTGTGCTATTTTTCATTTCAATTTCCTTCTCAATTTTAAGTTCGTTATCATCATTTAGGCGGGAAAAGTCAGACGAGAGACTTTATGTCAAACTGTATATGATTCACTGTAAGGTGAGGCACTGAAGATGCTCCAAATTTGTCCTAAATTCCTTTTGTTGTGAATGAATAATTAAGCATGTGATTCTGCAGTAGTACTTCGCTAGGAAATACTGTAGTAATAAATTTACTATGGTTAGTTTCTTTTAAAACTGTCAGGGTATTTGTTGTTTTTAGGTTGATTATGCAGTATCAGTAATTTCATGTTTTGTTATGTTGCATTTACAGTTATAATTGCTGATTTTTTATAAGCCATTGAACCAAAATCCCATCACTTCATTTTAGCCTTGACCTGTTCCCACACTCCACACCGATGTTGGAACTTTTATAATGGTTAATTACAATAAACTTGGGTCACTGCCGTATATTTTTAGAACGTCATTGGCTTGTCGAAAGTAGAAATTATTGCGCAAAATAACTTCTAATTTATCATCTGATCCTAGATTTTGAAGTCCATGGTTTTTCCGTGGTTTCTGACTAGGAACTACACCGCCATCCACCATACTGTCGCAATAGCTTTACACGGAGTCTTGCTTTCAGAAACTCAAGTGAGAGTTTTTCGAAAAGCCCTTGCTGTTGTTTTTAATTATATCCTAATTTACCACTGTGTAAATTTGCGTAATTTTGGCTGATTTATTTAAGATATCCGTCACAAGAGCATTTGATGCTTCTTTTTCGGGTTAGCTTCTGCTTTTCACGCAAAACGCTGTGTTCAGCGTACACTTCGTGGAGTTAGTATTTACCCAGATCGTAATTTTTAACTGAGCTCTTTATTGGTTGCAGATTGCAATAACTACGTTTTAACTAGGTAATAGGTATAGCTTGGATTTGATCACGTCATTTTATGGTAGAAATGGTGTTTGGTTGATATTCCGTTTAGCAGCGTGTCCAGTCAGGAAGAATGTACCGGTATACTAGAAGTCGGAATGCTAAGAAATTTCGTTTCGCCTAATGTTGATGTCAGAACAAAACGGGACCATAAAGTCAAATCCTGTTGTCACAATTGTATCTGCGGGAGTGGAAAAATTAGATGGACGACAATTAATGCATGTTAAAAGGGCTGAAGCATCCAGCCAATTCCGGTACTTTACAATAGTTAAAATTAAAATTTAATTTTTGAAATTTTATGTTTTTTCATTTGGGGGCTGCGGTTACAAATTTATTCAACAAATACCAAAAGATATCATCCTAAAACAGATTTTGGAGACCCTGAGTTTGTTCTCCCCAGGCTGAATTGTTAGAAAAAGGAAGGGCTTCACCAAAATTGGGTAGGTCATGTAATGTTAATGGAAGGGTAAATATTATTTAGTCTTTTTTTCCTGGAAGTTCAGGCTGATAAAAAGGTTCAAGGTTTCCACAAACTATGTAGGGGAGACATCTCTTAGCATTTGCAGACTATTTTTGCCACCGCAGCCCCAAAATGAGAACAAAACTTTTCAAAATTTGTATTTCGATTTTAGCCATGGTAAATACAGGATTGGGCTGGATACTTCACCCCCTTTAAATGACATGTGATTCATAATTGTTAAAGCATTATCAAACATTGTTGGGGCATTATCAAAGTTGTCGGGGCCCATCGGTATCATTGCGCCTGCAAGCAACATAGCTCCTTTCGAAGAAATGTCGCAGCGGCGGCGAACCGTTGGCAACACTGTTTGATTTGACCGGCTCGCGATATTAATCTTAGACCTTCCGCTCCAGAGACGAACGCGTTAGCGCTTGACCAAGAGCCAAAAAAGAACTCAAAACGGGACCACAAAACGTCAAGCCGAGCACAACGGAGCTGAAATTTAAAGTCTGTTGCCACAACTGTATCTGTAAGTGAGGAAAAATCTGATGGAGAACAATAATTAATACTTAAGAACAACGTCGCTAGGTAGCGTTATGAGTTGCAAAATATTTCTCATTCACTATTTTTGCAAATGTGAAAGGTACAAACAGAAATGTAACAGATACCTTATTCCCTATTTTTGCAAATGAGAAAGATACAAGCATCGGTTCAAAGTTTGAGAACTCTGGTTATTTTTCACGAAATAAGTGCCATATTTTGTTGTAAGTACTGGACAAATATCATGGAGTAAAATTTTCTTCAATGGTTTTTGCCCGACTCGGACTTCCTAAATTCACCGTCTTCGTTTCTCTATTCAGAATTTTTTAACACCGTTTACAATTTCGATTAATTGAGTGTAAATAAACCAGAAAACAGCACAGCCAGATTGAAGCCGCAATTTGGTATTTTTAACTCTAAAAAGGTTTCAAGATGACGCAGTTTTGACAAAATTTTAATACCGTCCTCTACCTTCTCACAAAACTTAAGCTGTTATACTCGTAACTGTTCAGTATTTCAAAGATATTTGTGCGCATAGGTGTGCTAGTTAATGCAAAACGTTAGCTTCGTTAACCACTAGTCCGTTAACAAACTTCACACCTCCGTAAACAATAGCCCGTTATTTTCAGCTTAGATTAACGGAAGTTAATAAAGTCCGTTAATCCGTTAATATTTTGCGTGTAATTTACTTTTTTTTATTCACTCGCTTCTGGAACACGTTTTGACGCTGTTGAGCTGATTGTAAGGAAACATTTATTGCTATGATGGTCTTTTTGTGTTTTGGAAGCTACATTTTACAGTCTACTCGTGCTAATACGCAACAAGTGTTACCGGTGGAAACTGGTTTGTACCAGTACGATGGATGAATGGTGCAAGATATTAACGATAAAAACCTTAACGGAAGTTAATAGAACTTAACAGAAGTTAATTTAGTCCGTTAACCTGAAAAAACTTTCTAACGGATTTACGAGTTAATGAAAAAGTTAGCTTCGTTATTAACGATTAACGGACTTGTGCCCACCAATGGCGGTGCGTGATGAGTTCCACGGCATCCTGTACTACGACTCATTCTTCAAGCAGTTCTTAGCGTGCTTCAAAGTTCTTGGTGACGTAGCTGAAATATTTTGTTTTCGTAATGCAACTGACGTCTAGTTGGAGTTTTTTCATACTATTACGATTGCAAAAAAAATTCTAACCCCAACTTCAAATGTTTTTATACGTGTGTGTTGCGCAGTTCCAAAACGATATTTTCTGACTGGATCTAAATGTTGTGCTGGACTATATTGCTGTGCTGTATTTCAAAATGAATGGCAATGTTGCCGGACGTTTTCAGCGAGAGCTTTCTTGGCAAGTCGATTGCGTATGACTTCTGCTCATTGGAAATGCAGAATTTTTGTTTCATAACTTGAATCAATGGCCCAATTTGCATTCGCTTTATCAATTTTGAAGGAATGAGCGACAACTGGACCTTTCAGCAAACCATTGAGTAGTGTGGCAAGGCGAAGCTGAGTAGTGTAAAGGGAATCGCGCTTAGATAGCGGTAGAAAATTGAGCTTGGGCACCTCCGTAACCGTCTAACCATGATCTAACTAAGGAAAAAAGTTATTGACTTGTGTGGTAAGTTTTGGCAACTTCAATGTTAAATACGGGCCTCCTTTATTCTGCCCGTATAGGCTTATGCTATTTAGATAAAACTAATGACCCGAACCAGAGCACGTCATCAATTGCCACGCGATCGGCAGGATATTACGTCATTTTTGTCGCAGCAAAAACGGTACTTTTGCGATGATCAAAACTGCTAAGGTAGTAAAGGTACCGGTAGCAAATCATAACTACCCATTCTTTTCGAAAAAAATCGGGCAGACCGCTGAGTTAGTCGCATTCTTCCGGTTTTTTTACGTTCGAAAAAGACACCTACTAGACAATTTTATAGCCAACGTTTTCTTATCTGCATCAGCTCGTTCCGATTCAACAACCTGCAGTAACCTCAGCGTCGCTTTCGTAAGGTTACTCCAGGGCGTAATAGAAGACAGTCAGAAAAAGCTCCTAATTTTAAGCACCGGAACTGGAGAAGAGAGGCAAGAAAAAAGTGTGAAAAAATACTGCAAAATTAGAAAATTTCGATGTAGAAAGAGATAGACTTACCATACGTCCCGGTTTAGCCGGAACAGTCCCGGTTTTACGGCCATGTCCCGGCCGGTTAGTTCAATTATCCTGATTTTGTTTTCTTTCTTGAGATCACTCGGTAATTCGCAACCGAACTTGAGTCGCTGGAGTGAAGGAAGACCTTTATTTTTTTTGAGATTACCTAAAAACTGCTCGAAGACCTTTTTGTATTGGTCTTCAGTTTAATGCTTTTGGATCTCTTCGACTGTCCCGGTTCTGTTGTCTAAAAAGTACGGTAAGCCAAGAAAGAGATGAAAAATAAGTCATAATCGGGACTTCCGCGACGCTTTGCGTCGGAAGTCCTTATGTTTTTTTACGGCATATTTAACGAATTCGTAAACAAACATTGAAAACGCTATAACTTCGAAACGGCTAAAGGTAAGAACTTGAAATTTGGGTCTTAGCTGGGGCACTTATAAATCATTCTTAGTGCAAAGTTTCGGGGCGATCGGTTTGGTGATACGGTTTTCCGAGCCAAAAAATGAAACGCCAATTATAGGTTTAAACAGCTCTAGCTCGAAAACTAATGGCACTAGGAGAATAATATGGGGTGCCATTCGTAAACCCTTACTTTCCTATGTACTATAAGCCTTATTAACGATCCTATGTGCTATATCACATAGGTATGATCAATTCTTCATTCCTATGTGCTACATCACACAGGTATGCACTAACTTTTCATTCCTATGTGTTATATCACACAGGTATGCACTAACTTTTCATTCCTATGTGCTATATCACATAGGTATGATCAATTCTTCATTCCTATGTGTTATATCACACAGGTATGCACTAACTTTTCATTCCTACGTGTTATGTCAAACGGGTTTGCACTAACTTTTCATTTCTATGTGTTATATCACACAGGTATACACTAACTTTTTATTCCTATGTGTTATATCACACAGGTATATACTAACTTTTCATTCCTATGTGCTATATCACATAGGTATGAACAAATTCTTCGTTCCTGTCTACTATAGCGATCATGCGTGACGAATGTGCGATTGGCGGGAATTACTCAGCATTTTTACCTCGAAGTTGCACGGTAAAGATGGTAGCCGCGCAGCGTGATAAATTGTAGTAGTTTTGCAGGGAGTGTGGTTGCAGCGTGGAGGATGAGACCACTTCTTATTCAGTCTCAATGTAGCCAGCTTAGGTTTGTTAGGTAGCATGGCTTAATTGTTGCCTAGGTTTATCCTTGATATCGTAAGCCTACCGCGTAGGGTGTTGCAGGCGCCCCGACCTTTACCGATTTTGCTTAACTATGTTTTGGTAAAGCAGTTTGATCAGTAGATCATGAATACCAAGTTTCAAAAATTTTCATCAATGTTTACCTTCCTCGCCAGGCCAATTTTGAGGCTCACTTTTCCAAAATTTGCCCTTTTTTGCCACTAGAGGGCGATATAGATAAATTGTGTTTGTGGACACGTTTTCAAAAGATGCTCCATGTTAGTCTCCACCTTTAAAAAAAAATTGAATGAAATTCAGAGATCCTATCCAGAGATATTGCTATTTCATTACACTTTTAATAAGCGTTACTGTTATCAAGAGGTGAAAATTAATGTTGATTATATCAAATATTAAGCCTTTTGATGATGAGTTTCGGTATATTATTCATTTCAAAACTGTAGAAGTTCATTTTAATGCAACATTTGGTGAGTAGCTGGCTACATTGAGACTGAATTTAACCAGTGCGAATACTGGCTGATTCCTAACCTAATCCAAAGAAGTGGTCTCATCCTCCACGCTGCAACCACACTCCCTGCAAAACTACTACAATTTATCACGCTGCGCGGCTACCATCTTTACCGTGCAACTTTGAGGTAAAAATGCTGAGTAATTCCCGCCAATCGCACATTCGTCACGCATGATCGCTATAGTAGACAGGAACGAAGAATTTGTTCATACCTATGTGATATAGCACATAGGAATGAAAAGTTAGTATATACCTGTGTGATATAACACATAGGAATAAAAAGTTAGTGTATACCTGTGTGATATAACACATAGAAATGAAAAGTTAGTGCAAACCCGTTTGACATAACACGTAGGAATGAAAAGTTAGTGCATACCTGTGTGATATAACACATAGGAATGAAGAATTGATCATACCTATGTGATATAGCACATAGGAATGAAAAGTTAGTGCATACCTGTGTGATATAACACATAGGAATGAAAAGTTAGTGCATACCTGTGTGATGTAGCACATAGGAATGAAGAATTGATCATACCTATGTGATATAGCACATAGGATCGTTAATAAGGCTTATAGTACATAGGAAAGTAAGGGTTTACGAATGGCACCCCATAGAATAAAACTTTGGAATTTAGAAGCGTCTGGGCAACGCCCTTTCAGCTCTCAAAAATAAACAATGACGATTCCGACACTTTTTTTTTCTTTATTTATTCAGCATATCACATTATGGTGACAAATACTCAAAAACCACCAAAGCTAAAAACTTGAAATTTGAACAGATTATAAGCATAGGTGGGCACAAGTCCGTTAATCGTTAATCCGTTAATAACGAAGCTAACTTTTTCACTAACTCGTTAATCCGTTAAAAAGTTTTTTCATGTTAACGGACTAAATTAACTTCCGTTAAGTGCTGTTAACGGACTAAAGTAACTTCCGTTAAGTTCTGTTAACTTCCGTTAAAGTTTTTATCGTTAATATCTTGCAGCTTCGTTGTGCATTTGAACTTGTTTTTATCTTGAAATTAGATTAGACTGTAAAATGTAACTTTCAAAACACAAAAAGACCACCACAGCAATAAATGTTTCATTAAAATCAGCTCAACAGCGTCTATACGTGTTCTAGAAGCGAGTGAATAAAACAAAATGTAAATTATGCGCAAAATATTAACGGATTAACGGACTTTATTAACTTCCGTTAATTAAAGCTGAAAATAACGGATTAACGTTAACGGAGGTGTTAAGTTTGTTAACGGACTAGTGGTTAACGAAGCTAACGTTTTGCGTTAACTTGCCCATCTATGATTATAAGTCTATACATGAACTTGCGTCACTGCAATTTTGGAGGCGCTACGTCGCGTGGTTTGGGGCATATGCACCCCAAACTTGTGACAGCGAAGTTTATTAAGTGATTGCAGTCACACCAAAGCTAGAAACTTGAAATTTGGACAGATAATAAGTCTATACATGAACTTGCCTCCCTCAAATTTTGGAGGCGCTACGTCACGTGGTTTGGGGCTAAACTTGTGACAGCGAAGTTTATTGAGTGATTTTCGTCACATCTTCGCGCGTGCAGCCCTGGCCGAATGGTTAAAAGCGCCAGTGCTGAAATTCCTAGACATGGGTTCAATTCTCTAGTTGGCCATCGGTTTTATTATACTAATAGTATATTGAATCGAGCATATTAATTTTACTTTTTGATTATGACAAAGTCCTTTGTAATATTTTTTGTTTGACACTAGATATGATCAGAGGGTATCAGGTTTCATTGTCTACACAAAGACGTCCCAAAAATCAGCTTTTCAAGACCTCAAGCTAGCGCGCTAGTTTTTTTTTGCGAACACTAAAAATTTTAAAGACAAGAATATTTTGACGTACTTTGGGGTAGTCACCTACGCGCGCGTGCTGCCATGGCCGAATGGTTTAAGGCGCCAGGGCTTGAAACATAACACCTCGGTTCAATTATCTAATTGGCCATCTCTTATCAAACCAAAATTATATAGAATCTAGCATATTAATTTTTCTTTTCGATTACGACAAAATCCTTTATAATATTTTTGTTTGACACTAGATATGATCAGAGGGTATCAGGTTTCATTCTCTGTGACGACGTCCCAAAAATCAGCTTTTTAAGACATCAAGCTCTCGAGCTAGTTTTTTTGCTACCACTAGAAATTTTAGACGAGAATATTTTGACGTACTTTGGAGGTAGTCATCTACGAGCGCATGCTGCCTTGGCCGAATGGTTAACGGCGCCAGTGCTTGAAACCTAAGACCTGGGTTCAGTAGCGTAGCCATTGGTCTGCCGACCAAAATGCAAACTAAGGAAAATACCACGTTTTTAGCACTTCTAAGACTCTCTTTTGCACTGGATTAGACTAAAAAATGATTTAAAGCATAGTTTGAAACGTTTATTTGGGGGGGGGGGGGGGGCTAATAGACTGCCGACCAAAATGCAGAATAAGGAAAATACTACGTTTTAGCATTTCTAAAACTGTCTTTTGCACTGGATTAGACTATTTTGAAACGTTTATTTAGGGGAGGGCTAATGAACTGCCGACCAAAATGCAGAATAAGGAAAATATAACGTTTTTAGCACTTCTAAGACTCTCTTTTGCGCTGGATTAGACTAAAAAATGCTTTAAAGCATAGTTTGAAAGGTTTATTTAGGGGGGGGCTGATAGACTTCCGACCAAAATGCAGAATGAAGAAAATGCCACGCTTTTAGCATTTCTAAGACTGTCTTTTGCTCTAGATTAGACTAAAAAATGCTTTAAAGCATAATTTGAAACGTTTATTTAGGGGGGGCTAATGAACTGCCGACCAAAATGCACAATTAGGAAAATACCACGTTTTTAGCCAGTAGCGTAGCCGGGGGGCTATAGCCCCCCCCCCCCCCCCCATTGACATGTCGACCAAAATGCAGAATGGGAAAAACACTACATTTTTAGCACTTTGAGACTGTTTTATGCACTGGAGTGGACTAAACAGTGATTTAAAACATCTTTTGAAACGTATGTTCAGTTGGGGGGCTAATTTGTCAAAAATAAAGCCAACAGATAAATGAAACCTTTGATAAATGGTAAGAAATAAACAATCAAATTTGATCGCAAGTGTAAAAATGCTGAACATAGGTGTCATCAACAAACAACTATAAACTTAAGGAATAGGGGGGGGGCTATTTAGTATTTGTTAATTACCAATCATTTCTCTCAAATCTCATTTCATTAGCCCCCCCCCCAATTATTTTTCTCTATAAACTGCATACGAAATAGATTACTCCGTGTGAGTTTTATTGCACTATTCGATTTTATAATGTAACAGCATCTAAGCAAGAGAACTACATTTTACCATTAGCCACCTACCAAATAGCCCATTTATACAACCACTTTAATCTTGTTTGCACTGTCAATTTCTAAGCCACGTTTTAAAATCATTATTTTTTAATCAAAATAGACCTAAAATGAAGTTATTCTTGCAAAAAAATGCAAAATTTTCGAGCGCTGGGGGCTTCGCTCAAACGACCAAACAGCCCCCCCATTGCGAATTTCTGGCTACGCGCCTGCCTGGGTTTAATTATCTACTTGACCATCACTTTCATCAAACCAGGATTATATCGAATCTAGCATATTATTTTTTTTTCCATTACGACTAAATCGCTTTCAATATTTTCTGTTCGACACTAGTTATGATCAGAGGGTATCAGGTTTCATTTTCTGTGAAGACGTCCCAAAAAACACTTTTTAACACCATAAGCAAGCGCGCTATTTTTTTGGGTGCCAGAAGAACTTTTTAGAACAAAACTATTTTGACATAATTTGGGGGGACCATCCCCCCCAAATGGACCCAAACAAATATTTGTGTTTTTGACGGCTTAAGCTAGGGTGCTACATCTTTGATATCAAGAGGCAATAAAGACATAAATACCTTGACATAGCTTCGGGGTACCACCCTCCCGGAGACCCCCCAAGTTGCCACCCCAAACATCAATTTTTTGAACTGCTTAACATAGGGTGCCAGTGTTTTTGATATCAGTCGATATTTAAGAGAAAAATATTTTGCCGGGGTTTGGGGGTACCGCTCCCCCTTAGGGAACGAAATGGACCTCCTAGAAATCAATTTTTTGAACGACTTAATTTAAGGTGCCAGTGTTTTTTGATATCAGTAGATAATTAGGAGGAAAATATTTTGACGTAGTTTGGGGGTATCAACCCCCCTCGGGGACCAAAATGGGCCCCCAAAAATCAATTTTTTGAATGACTTAATTTAAGGAGCCATTTTTTTTGATATCAGTAAATATTTAAGAGACAAATACTTTGACGTGGTTTGCGGGTACCACCCCCCTCGGGGACCCCCAAAAATCAATTTTTAATTGGCTCGGGCTAGGGCACTAGTTTTTTTTGATATCAGCACATTTCTAAGACACAAATCTTTTGACATCGTTTGGGGTAGTACCCCTGAAGAACCCCCAAAAATTAATTTTTTGACTGGCTTAAACTAAGGTGCCACTTTTTTGCGCTATCAACACATACTTAACAGACAAACAGTTCGACATAGTTTGGGGGTGCCTACCGCCCTTTTAGGGACACCCCAAATAGACCCCCAAAAAACAATTTCTTGAAGGACTTAATTAACGGTGCCAATGTATTTTCTTATCAGTAGATATTTAGAGGCAAATAGTTTGACAGAGTTTGGGGGTACCACCTCGCTGAGGCCCCCTTCCAAATGGACCCCCCCAAAAAACAATTTTTTGAATGGCTCAGCTAGGGCGCCAGTGTTTTTTGTTGTCAGTAGATATTTAAGATACAAATATTTTGACGTGCTTTGGGGGTATCGCTCCCCTCGGGGATCCCCCCCAAAACCAATCTTTTGAACGACTTAATTTACGGTGGCAGTGTTTTTTGATATCAGCAGTAGATATTTTGGAGAGGAATATTTTGACATAGATAGAGGTGTGGGGAATCAGGCTTTTCCATCCACCACAAAAAACTCAAAATACGCTTGTTCATGAACCACATTTTGTAATGCTTACGACAGCATGCGAAACGAAAAAGAGAGCCACGTGCAATAGAACTCGCGTTATATACTAGCGCGAAAAAAGTAAAAAAGTGACAGCCTAGAGGGCGGAGTGAGAAAGAGAACGGAGACAGAGGGAAGAGTGTAGAAAAAAAAGAAAGAAAGAACAGGAGGATGTGGGGCACCACAGAGGGTGCCCCCCCGGGAACCACCCCAAAACAGACCCCCCAAAAATCAATTATTTTATTGGCTCTAACTAGGACACTAGTTTTTTTAATATCACCATATATCTAAGAGACGAATGTTTTCACATCATTTGGGAATACCTCCCCCCGGGGGACCCCCCAAAAATGGACCCATCAAAAATTAATTTCTTCTTTGGCCCAAACTAGGGTGCAAGTTTTATTTTTTGATATCAACAGATACTTAACAGACAAATATTTCAACATAGTTTGAGGGTGCCACTTCCCCTCGGAACCCCCCCAAAGTGGACCCCCAAAAATCAAATTTTTGCACGACCAAATTTACAATGCCTGTGTCTTTCATATCATTACATTATTCAGAGGCAAACATATTCACCGAGTTTGGGGGTACCACCCCCAGACGACCCTCCAAACGGACCCCCTAAACACCAATTTTTACAATCGCCTGAGCTAGAGTTCTAGTTTTTATTTGATATTATTAAACACTGAAGAGACAAATACTTCGACATACTTTGAAAATGCCACCCCCCGAAAATCCCCACATGAACCCCACAAAAATCAATTTTTGAACGACTTAATCTAAGGCTTTAGTCTTTTTAATACTAGTAGGTATTTAAACGACAAAAAATTAACGTAGTTCGGGGGTACCACACCTCCGGAACCTTCCCAAATAGACCTTAAAATGCAATTATTTTGAACAGCTTGAACTAGAACGCTAGTTTTTTTTTGGATATCAGTAGATGTTTAAAAGACAAACTTTTTTTACACAGTCTGGGGGTACCAAAATCTATACAAAAATCACTTTTTAAAAGCTAAATTTAACAAAAACTCTAAAGCCATCAAAGCTAGAAACTTGAACTTTGGAGATATGATAAGTCTATATGTGAAGTTGCGCAACTGCATATTTGGAGTTGCTACGTCACGTGGTTTGTGGTAGACGCACCAACAACCATAACGAACTTTAATGCATGATTTTATGACTGATTTTCTTCCTGCATACACATGTGCTGCAGTGGTGTAGTGGTTGAAGACGGCAGCATAGGAGACCGTTGTGATTGAATAGACCTGGGTTCAATCATCTAGTTGACCATCGGTTTTCTAATTCCAAAATCATATTGAATCCAGCTCATTTTTTAAATAAAACACAATCGTTTTTAAATTATTTATTTTGACATTAGATATGACCAAAGGGTATCCGGTTTTATTTTCTATAAAAATTCCCCCAAATTAATTTTTTTAACGGCTTAAGCTAGGGTGCTAGTTTTTGAGACAAAATCAGTTTGTTTGCAGTGCATACAATTGAGTTTTAGAGAAACATCGGTAACCTTCAAAGTATGAAGGGGAGAATGATGGTGAAATGGAACTGGCAGAAGTCCCGTATTATTTTCCTCCGGGAAAATGAACATCTAGTTACCAGCGTTTTTGTTGGCATTTTTTTGTGTTAACTTGGGTCTTGGCTTGGGTTTAGCTTGTGGTGAATGGAATTGTGAAGATACGAGATGCTTTTTTCGGGGTGGCTCATTTATATATTTTTTTGGAATAGAGTACGTTAGGGTTAAAATAAACAAAAAACAATGGGTCGAATTTTTCGGTGAGATTTTTTAAAGCTTAGCAAAAATGAGATCTGTCTGTCTGTTACCTTGTCAGAAAACATGCAGCAATATTTTTCTTGTTTTTTAGTATGCTTGGATGTCCAAAATTAGCGTTCGACTTTTGGCAAGAGGGAAGATGTTATATCTTGTATTTTAGAAAGAAATTAACTCTACCAATGTAACCCAGAAATCGAATTGGGGTACCGCAGACTTGAGCACGTAAAACAACTGGGTTATATCCAGGGATGTGGAAGCGCCTATTTTCCAACCGCTTCCGCTTCCACCTCCATCGCTTCCGCTTCCACCGCTTCCGCTTCCACCACTTTTATCAAAATTTATCATAATATTTTTAGCTAATAATATGAATAAAATGCATTAACGTGTTACTGGTATGTAAATGAAAAGTGAAAACGATTTATTTCATTACTAACACACAGAAAAAGTAAACATGAAGAAAAACAATACTCCGTGCAATAAAAAAAGTAATATTAAAACAAGTAATTTAAAACAGTGAGTGCAATAAAAAAGCACAAGAAAACAGCGGCTATAATAAAAGAAAAATCCATCGAAAATAGTGAGTGTAAAATAAGTTGAAAGCAAAAGCGATACAAACGTGTATTGAAAGGATAGAATTTAGTGTAACTTAACATATCAGAAATTAAACAAATAAAGCACACAAGTTTTTCAAAATGCAATAAAAGCTCAAAGCGTAACAATATTTTGCAGTTCACACAGATTTATTGGTTCTCATAAACACAATCGCATCTGTCAATTCTGTACCCATGCGAACTCTATTTTCTCGAAGAACCAACTTCAAGTGAGAAAACATGCGCTCAACTGACACCTGAGTGCTGGGCAAACAGCTAATCACTTGCGAGACTGGTTGAACAATGAGGGGATATTTGGAAATAATATCCCATACACTTGGCTGCCTCAATCGTCCCAGTCGTTCTACTTCAGTCAATGCGTCCGAAAATGCATTAATATCTGCTGTTGCGGCTGGTGAAGTTGATGACTCTGCAGCGGCCGAATGCAGAGAATTCAAATATTCGTCGAAATCAGATGTTGGTTCCGGATCGGTAGAGGATACATTCACAACTTCATGTGAATCCTCATCAGCATTTGCTCCTCCCTCAGCTTGCGCCAGACTTTGCATGCGCAAAAAAAGGGCTTGAAGAGTGCTCTTTGCACGAGTTTGCTCTTCATTGCTTAAAAATATTCTTGATCGCGCATCAACCTATAAAAAACAAAAACATATTTAGGAAATTGATTTGTCGCTTTTTTGCTGGACTCGTTATACACAATTATTTTTATATTAAACACTCAAGATTCAAAGCACAGTCCATGTTATGTGCATATGCAAATTGCAAAGACTATCACACGGCAAGCATTTTACGTATTTAAAAGTTTTCAAGATTATACAAAACTGTGGCTCAATTAATACTGAACTAAACTGTTTTTACTTTGCACTTACCCAAATCGCAGCCAAGAAAGCATCATTATCCAAGAGAAGCTGTTGGCGAGATAGCAAGGAGTTATGCAAAAAACGAGACAAACTGTTGTCTTGCTTGTTCAATTTAAACATGACTTCTCTCCATTGAAGCAAGCATTCGCCTGGAGTGAGATCTTGTTTTTGAAGAGAAATTGTCGCTGCATGCGGGATCTGCAATATATCGACCATCATCTTTACCTCAGACCATTCACTTTCAGTTAGATAAGAATCCTGTGATCCAAGGTCTTGAATAAAAGATTTCAAATCCAATAAACGCTGAAGCATGAGGAAAGTACTTCCCCAACGTGTTGGCATGTCAATCAGCATCCCTTTTCCAGCTCGTCGTTTTAGAATTCCATCGGTGTGTGGTGCACGTAGATGCTGAGCAATTTTCCGTAGTTTTGTTAAAAACTTATCAGATCGGCTTTTTTTTAAAACATCGCGAATTCCCAATTGTAAAGTATGTTCAGCGCATCTCATGTGGTAAATTGTGCAATCAAATCCAGTACCCATTTGGCCAATCTCTTGAATAGCCTCTTCATCATCTTCATTTTGTTCATCTTCTTCATCTTCATTTAATAGCTGCACAGTTCGTGTCATATTAGATGCATTGTCAACAACACATGCTAAAACTTGTTGCTTTGTGATGCTGAACTCCTTCATAGTTTTCAATAAAATTTCTTTTAAATGAGCGCTGGTATGATTTGCTTCAGTGTCCACTAAAGCTAAAGTTTTTACAGACAGACCGCGTTTTTCGCTAAAAAACTGGGCAGAGATTCCTAAAAAATGAGAACGGAGTCTAGTTACTCCGTCAAACTTGAGCGAGACAAAAGTTTTAGAAAGAGACCCTTTCAACTTCGATCTCTCCTCTTCCGATCTTTTCAAAACCATGTTTCGAATGGCTTGCCGCCCTAAAAAAATTCCCAAGATTTTGGCAAAGTCCCCATTTAAAAGTTGAAAGCCATCGTCCTGAAAAAACGTGAGAGGAACTCCATTGTAAACGACCATTTTTAAAATGCCGTTTTTGAAGTCTTCTGCATTGATGGAAGCTGTTGCTTTTGGATTTGGATTAACCTTTTGAAAATAATTTGGTACGGCATTTTGGCCTTTTACTTTCTCTAACTTGGCTTTTTTTGTAGTGGCAGAATCTTGTTGCTCAACTTTTTGAAACGTTTGCAGGTGATGGCGTTTTAGATGCCTTTTTAAATTTGCTGAAGCGCTTCCCTGCTTTAGTTTTGGAACCAGTGAATTGCATTCCAAAATTCCATCACTTTTAAGTACAATGCAACGAAAACTGTTGCCCTCTTCAACAAAATGGTCGTAAACGGTACTCCATCTTGTTTGGGACATTGTGTGATAGTGCGGCGTGTCAGAATTAAAAATATCAGCTTTGTAAACTTCTTTAAATGACAAAAAAAGTACATATAAAATTACGTTGCTCTATCAAATAAATGTTTATTAGAAAGCGCAGCTAAATAAGCTGCTCCGTTTACATTAGCAAATATACGTAGGCCTACTTTGCCGCCCGTAGTTACAGAAATTATTTGCCTGTTAGAAACAATTTAGTGCTTTACTGAAATCTATATAAACTTACCTAATCACTTATAAAACCTTATTCTTTTTCTTTATGCATCTAAGAGAGCGCAGCAGCAAAAATCTTTCAGGATCGTAATTAATTTTAGTTCGAAACGAATTAAGTATTCGGCGGATCGAGGGCAGATGAAAATAAAATATCCGGCTAGTGGCTAAGATCTGCTTGAAAATGCCGATTTCTAAACAAGCTATCCTTGTCTGTAATCAAAAGTAGGCGTATATATAGTTCTTAAATGAAACAAAAAATATATTCGCACGTATGTTAAACGGCTTAATAAACACGAAGATCAAGTAACAAACTGTCCACCTGATTTAATTTTATTTTGCTTGACTTGGGAAAAAATAATTTAGAGCGAATGTGATTAATTTACGACATTTTATTCAAAGTAATGAACATTTAACTAACTGAATGAAGCAAAAACGCACTGAATTTTACTTAATTCTCAACTGCTCAATACGTATTAGGCTATGAGTACGAGCTACTTAAATTTACTTGGTCAAATATCAAGTTTGAATCGTTGTATCTCTATTTATACGCCGAATATGCATGTCATTTATTACATACTTACGTCATCTACTACGAATTCTCACCGCCTTGTAAACACGAGAAAAACAATGAATTGAGTTGCATATCGTTAATCGTAAACAAGTTTAAAGTTTGGACGTAGGAAAATACTTTGAGACGTCACCGAACTCCATAGGTGGTTGCAAGAAAGGCACTTTATTAAATCGACCGAAGTACCGTCAGCTTGGTAGGTTAGTATTTTACAATAAAATTAAATTCAATAACGAAAACAGCGGTTTTGAGAAAGTGAGCGCACTGCGACTAACGTTTTTGTATTTTTTTCGTGATTCACGAACCCAAACATTACAAACGTACGCTATTGTCCCCAGAGAATTTTCCTATCACCAAATTTAACGCTACACACTCACAATTAAATTACTTACCGCAAAGAATCGTCAAATGGAATACGCGAAAGCAACATCAAAATACTCAGTTTTCTTTCATAATACTTTAATGACAATGAAATTAAATTATTTTAAAAACTATATTAACTAACATTACTTCAAAAAGCTTGATTTTATTTGAGTAATAAAACTTCCCGTTGTGAATCTATAGTAACTTGCGAGATTTGCCAACAGTCGAAAGATTGCAAAATAGTGCGTTGGTAACTTGGTATTCGCTAACTGCCTTTTATAATTTGTAAATGAGAAACCACGAAGCTTTGTTTTCCAAGTGTGAACTGGGATTGTTGCTGAAATTTCGGCAAAATATGGCTTTGCCAGTATTTATAAAGTTTTATACCAAAGATTTAAAAAGCTATTGCCCCGATTCGCATTTGAGGGCAATGAGTTTAGCAAACAGCGGTGGATTCAAATTTTTGCGAGTTTAAGAGTGGATACTTTCTGCAACAGCTGGCTTCACAAACTCTTGTAATGGTATGTTTCAATTGTTTGTTTTGTGTTAAAAAAACATTTAGTGCGAGTATTGTCGAACAACGTAAGTGGAAGCGGTACCCATTTACCGCTTCCAGCTTCCGCTTCCGCTTCCACAAAAATTTACCGCTTCCACCGCTCCCGCTTCCGCTTCCACATCCCTGGTTATATCAATGCGACAGTATTTAGAAATAACAACGAAATTTCCTACTAGCATTAAAAGTTTTAAGCTTTCTCGGAGTATATTTGACAACCGTGTTTTTTAAAATATAGGTCTGTAAAAGTTGGTTGGAACGTCCACAATGCAACGACGGTTCATATGGATCAGTTTATACGTCCTGCTTGTTTCTTCGACCGTGGTGATGAAGGTCAAAGGCTTGCCCAAATCTGCGGAGAGGTTATTAGACGGTAAGTGGAGCTTATTATATGCCTTTGGTTTAGTTATATTTTTTGTGAAATTTTCTTTTCAATGAAGTAATCTTCCAACAAAAAAGATGAGCGTCAATTTCAAAATTTCACGCTATGTTTTTTCGACCATTTCTAAGTTTGTCTGTTTATATTATGAGACCGAATTTATCTGTTTATTTGCCGAGTTGCAGAAAATTGACAGTTGACCAGAGGTATAAAGCAAAAAATGCACCCAGAAACTTAATCTGCCCCGTAATCAAAGGTAGGCTGCTTCAACTATTGCCTATAAGCAAGACTTCAGTTTGAAAATTCAACGTTTTTTTCAGCTCCTAACATTATTAGCCGCCGAATCAAACGTAGTGCAGTCGACTTTCATCGGATGATTCGCTGCTACCAACCTGTGGTCAATGTGTTAGGATCGTATGGAAATTATGGCTGCTTTTGTGGTTTTTCTGGCGAAGGCTATCCCATAGATGAAACAGACAAGTGAGATTGATTGCAGTACCGAAATTAAGTTACCGCTGTTTGTTTGTTGTGTCGAAGATAAAGCTGGAACTGTTTTTGTCTTTGAATATGAAAAGCATGAAACTTTTAACTGTTTTCATGTTGTGTCCAAATTTCAGCTTCCTACTTTAAACTGTTTTAAAGTTATCATAACCAAGCCAATAAATTAAAGGAAGAGGCTTGGCGAATGTTCCATTCGCGCACACATTTTGAAATAAAGCCTAAAAAAACTAACCTTAAGCCCTAGCCCTAACCTTAACCCTAAACCTAGCCCTAACCCAAATCCTAATCCAAACCTACAAGAGTAATAATCAAATTAAAAATTTTTGAAAACGAGTGACGTCACTGGAATCTTTGTTTTTTTTTAACCGGGCGTGTTCCATTCGCCGAGTCGCTTCGTAAATTAAATTATTTCTAAAGTGAAATAGACAGAAACAATTCAATAGTTCACTGAGACATCACGTCTCACAATCCTACTTCATTTGACAACACCATAATGCCGTCTCTACGTCTAAATGGGTAATCGTTTCAACCTCGAGTGTCGCAGGTGAGGCGGAGCCCCCATCGCGGGAGGATTCCCGTGTTTGGAAGTCAATCTAATCCATAAACTTTTAACACTATTGAGCAAAAAATCACCGATCAAAAACAAGGTCCCCCAGATACGCGCCGGTCCAATGGAGAACAAGGATGCGCGAGATTGTACCTGTGGTTGTTGAAAAAAAGACATCGTAGGTATTACTAAATCGTTCGATAAAAAACCATATCGCTATGTTTAAACGCGAAATTTGAGTTTTTTGTTTGGCTCCATCTAACATAGTCGTTTATTGATAGTCAACACAAGATCAATATCAAATTTATATAATATACGCTTGTAAATTGCTAAATAAATTCAAGGTAAAGCTTGTAGTTGTTGTGAATAAAGTCAACAACATTATTTCACTAATGCAAATTGATTCAGACATTGACTTGTAAAATATTGTGGGTATAATTTTACATACTTTCTTTTTTGCTATTAGACCAGGGGTCGAAATTAACTTTTTGAACAACTAGCCCGTCGGGCAAGTGATGCCAAATGTCTACTTGCCCGAGAAGACTTTAACTTGCCCGAAAAAAAATAGGTACAATAAATTTTGAGGTTAACTTTGGAAAAACATTTGTAAAATGTAAGTTACGTTTTAGCAAAAAGCACTGACTTTGCAAAATAAGCGTAATCGCGTTTTGAAAATCAAGTTTTTGCGCGCGATGTTATGTCAGATGTTAATGTGACGTAGGGTAATAATCAACTTTTTCCAATCATGCATTACACAAAAATTGATTATTTAATCGTAATTATTTCAATTATCACATTACGGTTTGTTGTAAACACATTTTTAATCGCGAATATTTTGGAAACTACACCAGCTAGAAAGCCGAAACTTTTGCAAAAGCTATAGGAGCTAAAAGATCTTCAAAATAATCATAAGAAAAAACTTGCAAAATTCTTGGTGTTTTCCTGTAGCGCAGGGTAGTGCTTGTGATATCTAAAACGGCGGTTAACGCGACAAGCGTAGGAAGATTTTTCATAGAAAAAAAAGGAGCTTTTGGCTAAACGCGTCTAAGTATCAAAAAATTTGCGTGCGATGAAAAAGTGTTAATTGCGATTAATAATGTGCGGACAAATAAATTAAACAAAGTGTTAATTATGATGATTACAAAGAGTTTAACTAAAAAAAAGCAAGCAACAGTTTTCTCTACTAGCAGTACATATTTTATTGCAACAAAAGCGGACCTAAATTGCGTTTTGAAATAATCTTGTTTGATGTTGTTTAATACGCTCTATTTTGCTAGCTTGCCCGTCCGGCAAGTTAAGCCGAAAAATAACTTGCCCGAAGCGATTTCAGCTTGCCTCGGGCAAGCGCTAATTTCAAACCCTCTATTAGACGGAGGCATTAGTGGGCAAGTTAACGCAAAACATTAGCTTCGTTAACCACTAGTCCGTTGACAAACTTCACACCTCCGTTAACGTTAATTCGTTATTTTCAGGTTTAATTAACGGAAGTTAACAAAGTCCGTTAATCCGTTAATATTTTGCGTGTAATATACATTTCTTTTTATTCTCTTGCTTCTAGAACACGTATTGACTCTGTTGAGCTGATTTTAAGGAAATATTTATTGCTATGGTGGTCTTTTTGTGTTTTGGAAGTTACATTTTACAGTCTAATCTATTTTGAAGATAAAATGAATTCGGATGCACCAACAAAGCTGCGATTGGGAAATCTTTGGAAATTGTAAACAGCGATAATTAATAGGCTGCAGTTAATTATTTGCCACAAAAAGCTGTTCCTTTCTTCGGTTTTCTTCTATAAAACTCGTGCTAATACGCAATAAGTATTACCAGTGCAAATTGGTTTGTACCGGTACTATGAATGAATGGTGCAAGATATTAACGATAAAAACCTTAACGGAAGTTAACAGAACTTAACGGAAGTTAATTTAGTCCGTTAACAGAACTTAATGGAAGTTAATTTAGTCCGTTAACATGAAAAAACTTTTTGACGGATTAACGAGTTAATGAAAAAGTTAGCTTCGTTATTAACGGATTAACGATTAACAGACTTGTGCCCACCTATGGACGGAGGTAATATTAAATTAATGTTTAAAAAATAGTAATTGAGGTACAGAAAATTATTACGTTTCATAATTTTTTGTGTGCTTTCAGTGACCGATGAGGATTTTTTTGTGTTTGGTTTTGAAGGAAACAAGCCACTATCAATAGAACAAAGCTTTTTACCCGAAACATATAGTCTTAAAAACTAAAAAATCAAGTCAATAAAAAGCAGCTGTTTTGGTATTCAAATAATGGTAAAATGGTCCATCCACGTTTTCCGACAGTACACCTTGATAGGTTAGGATCAATAATTTCAACAATGAATTCATATCCTTCGTTGCAATCTATGCCCTCATTAACCGTTGCAGCTATTCTAAATGGTTTGAAGCTAACAGTTTCAAAGATCAATTATTCAAGATGTTACGATATGAAAAAATGGTATTACCAATTCACAACGAAAAAAAAAGCCAGTTTTCAGCACTGACACCATAATTTTCCTCGTTGGAGAATAGTGAATGTTATATGACAATTGCAAACTGTCATCCTGAATAAATTAAACCAAAAAATAGATCGGCATTGTTTTTTCGTATTACGTTATCTTTTTTCATTGAAATAGTGCTTTTATTATTGTAATTTCATTTTCCTTCATCAAGTTGCCTTGGCCAGGTCAGGAACAGGATTGAGCGACGGTACCCAGTTGCATTCGTGTTAAACTGTCATCTGCCCACCTGTTAACCATACACGGTAGAAACTCCACATTGTCCATTTCAATGTTTAATGGCAGCTAGCAGAAAGCTGTAAATAGCAATTTTATGGTCTTTAATTTGACCCGACTGACTGAGAATCGAACTTGAATTCATCGTTTAAATAGCATCTATGCAATCCTTGTAACGACTTGTTCTTTCAGGCAACGACTGCTCTATATTTTGGTGTTTTTTTTTCTCTTAAATTGGCGATAAATTTACGGTTATGTGGTCATTTCAGATGCTGCCAAATCCATGATAACTGCTACACGGATGCTGGCGAAGTGGAAAAGACGTGGTGGGAAAATGTGGTATCGAAACTCGGACATATTCTCCCCCAGTACAACTCCAAATGCGAAAATGGAAAAGTATCTTGTGGTAAGGATTCCCACAGCTAGTTGGTAAATGACTTCCCGTAAAATAGACAACTAACGCTGTTTTTTGTAGTCTAATTTTACAGAAAGTGAGTGGTTGCTAACTGAATCCAGAAGAATGCTATGTACTGTAGTTGGTGTGGTTAGGCACACGTAGACTTCGTGTAGTTTTGCGTTTTAGGGATTGTTGCAGTCATTTCAGATGTCCACGCAATCTTCAAACAACCTTTTGATGGTGTTATTCGTTTGCTTTTGGGATAGTGTAATTGTAATTACATTTTTATTCACCAAGTTACTTTGGCCAGGAGACAGCGAAGAAACCTTTCGGTCTTCAAATCAAGCTGCCACCTGTCTACCACACATGGTTTAGGCTGCAAACTGTCCATTTTAACTGCTGAACGTCCAAGTAGGAAAGCTGTGGATAGCAATTTGAATGTTTTTAGTTTGACCCGACTGTTAATCGAACCCAGGTCCACCGTTTCACTAACAGACGCTCTATCAACTCGACTACTGATGGTCAACAGGGCAATAGTGAAGTATGTAATCAGGAGTTGGTTATTCACTCGTTCAGGACCGCATTCTCAAACTGCCATTGTTGCCACTCACCAATTACACATTATGGATCCAAGCCGTCCGATGCCAGTGCGAAGACGTCTACCGTACTCAAGGTGTCCGACAGAGCCCATGTCCGTTTGTACATAATCACTCATTATCAGGGACGTGCAGTCAGGGGAGGCAGGCGAGGCCGTGCCTCACCTGTACAATTGTGCAAAGGAAAACGAAAATAAAGTATATAATTAAAATAAAATGGTTTCACACAAATCAGAATATTTATCAAAAACTTTATTGATTTTTGTCATATTTACTTTTTTTGTGTAATCACTGCTTTTATGTTATGTCTTTCGCACTAAAACGCCCAAACTTTTTGGTGTAATATTGCTATCATTACAGCATGCCATTGAGCATCGCTTCAAATATGCAAAGTGAGGCATTGTCAATAGTGCCTCACTTCAGCCATAAACTCTTTATTAGTAGACTAGAAACTGACTCGCGAAGAAAAAACGAAGAGAATTGAAGAGAACAAGGCTACTTTCGTTGCGAAATTTTTTGACCACACGTGAATTATTCGACACGATAAGGTTTTTCGCGATAAGTTCAAATGCACAGTACAAGCACAAGCATAAGAAACCTTAGGCAATTTCAAGCTTACAACTGAAGCCATGAAGCTAGATCAGCCGACTAAAAAAGCCAAAAGAAGTTTCCAGTTGAATTAATAAATCAGCACAAAGGAAGATAGATACAGAGGTGGTCAAAGTAGCCGAAAAACAAAAGTATCGCTACTTACTCTGAAATCCACCTCAAGTGAAAACAGAAGTACGGCGAATTATTTTCACTTAAGTGAAAGTAGTTCAAATGAACTCTCTGTAACGAAAGTAGTTTCAAAGTATAATACTGCCTCAACTGCTCATGCTTGTACCAGCCAAAAACAACAAATTTTTAAAATGACTCGCCATATCTCAAGATTTTATCTACAATACAAATTTCACGTTCGAGACCTTTACGAACATATTTTCAATAAGCAGTTTTGCCCAATAGAATGAGAATAACTTTTCTTTACGTCATGTCGTAGTAAAATCACGGTGAAATCACCAAATAAAACAACTTCGTTACTGAATACCTCTGAATATGTACTATGAAAAAACCTCTGTTACAAGGTAACTGGAAAATCGAAATCCAAGTAAGTTTCAAATTCGACAAAATATGTATTTTTTTTTCTGTTTTCAACGGTATCAAAATGTGTAAGAGTATGCTTATAAGGACTTGCTGATAGCGCTGTAAAAAAACATTGACTCGGAGCGATAGCAAGACGGGGCAAGGCAGAGCTAAGCCCACCTAGAAATTTTTACTTATCATATATAAACAGTGGCGTAGGCTTACGCAAGATTTTTCCAAAGGGGTGTGTATGAGTCAAAACTTAAAATTGTCATCATAAGTTTGAAGTCTGGGTCAAAGTACCCATCCGCCCGTGATGATAAGGGGTTCTGGGGGCGAAACCCCAGCGCTCAGAGATTTTTACTTCGTTTTACAAAAATAACTCAGGGTCAAGATCTTTTTGGATTAAATTTCGGATTAAAAGGTATGCTTTGAACAGTGCAAAACAGGCCAGGCGCCACGGGGGGCATTTCGGAGCCGTGCCCCCCCAAACGAAAATTGTGCTCCCCAAGCGAGGACTGTGCCCCGAAGAAATTCACAGACTCGGGGCTATTGGAGTGCAAATCGAGGCCTAATACTCCCAAATTGGTGTTTACCGCCCGAATTTTTGAAATTTTTGTGGACTCACACCGGATTTCATTAAAGTTTTGGGACGAAGACCTTTTTTCTTTGTTTTGGTCTTCACTTAAGAATTCGTGAAAAATCGCTAGAATTTTGAAATTTCTGAACTGAAGACCTATCTTTTTTTTTGGTCTTCACTAAAGAAATCGTGAAAAATCACAAAGACGATAACTAGAATTTTGTGGTCTTCTTCTTGTTCGTTTGATCCACACTAGAATAAATTGTGCCCCCGTGCCCCTCTCGAATTCACATAAATAAACTTCTCGTGCCCTCCCAAAATTTATTTTTGCCCCCCAGTCACGCTATCCTGGCGCCGGGCCTGACACAAAATTAGTATAAAAACAACTGAAGGGCACAAGCTAAATAATATACTCAGCCATCCTTTTCCACGAGTATTGTACGTAAGGCCAAGAAAGAAAGCAAAAACTTTGTAGCTATTGTTGACAGATTTTTTTGAAACATGCCAAGCATTAAACGCTAGCTTATTGGCATTGGCCGCGAAACATCTAAAATATAACGTGCCTCCACCAGCTGGTTGAAATTCTACTTCTTAACTAGCCATTGTCTAGTCATTTAGTGACTATGGTCTAGTTCGATCATTAGATAGGGAGAAATAGTGCCATGCCTTTTTTGTTGCAGTTTAGAGTGTGGTGAACTTGCGTAAAGTCGACAGCGATGCCGAGATAGTAATAAAGCCGTCGTTTTTACGATGACTCCGATTGTATGATCTGGGTTCAACCCAAACCCTGGTCACGTTGTTGTGTCTTTGGATAAGACGCTTTGCGATGATTATCTCTGCTGGTGGCTTCAAACAAGCAGCAAATTCAGTAAACAAGAATTCGAAGAAATTCACAGGAACATTGGATCACTGAAAACTCCTAAGCAGGTGCGGATTCTTCCAAGCACGAAGTAGTCATTGCAATGAAAAGTGCGTGGATCGTCCAATATTTAGCGTCAGACACGATCTGGTGACAGGAGGATAAATATGCGCTACAAAAAAAGTCGAAAAACTTTTCAAAGCAGAAATATATTGGCATCAGCAAAACAATTGAAATCTGCAGACTCTTACCCTCGAGCTGATTAAAATAATGCTAAAATGCCAAGTATAGCGTAAGCCTTTTCCAGGTGCAATCCGTACATGCTTTATGATAATGTAATTACGCGATTTTAACTTTTTTTTACACAGTTTTTGAATTGTGCCGTGGCCCAAAAACGGGGGGCCATGGCGCAATATCTCCCTTATCAGTGCTACTCGCTGTACATGCACTTGCGGAATTTTGCGACCACATAAACTCGAAACTTGACCATAGCAAGTTAGAGTATAATCAGGGCCGTTGTCAGGCGGTCTATTCAGCGGGGCTCAACGTATTCGTATGTGCCGTTTACCAAAGTACAGTAATATTAAAACAATTACACAAGGGCGTTCCTATTTCAAAAAAGATTTAGGCTGTTCAGTTTTAGAAAAAGTACTGTAATTCTCTTATAAATGGAGTTGAATCTTATGCAACAAAAACTAGAGGTGGCAAAATTTGATGGATATGTTTTACAGCAAGTGGCGGATCTGCTTAAAACACTTACAAAACACCAGATTTTCGTAGTAGACTATAATAGGCTTCCTCTTTCTTGTATAAGGTCTGTAGAATGTTAGTAGAGGTTCTGAGATTCTAAACTCGAAGCTTTTCAGGTGTCATCATAGTCCATTTTTAGCCTAGACGTTTTAGCCGAGACGCAAGAACCTAACTCAAATGTCATTGAGGTGGGTCGTGCGTTTCAAAACTTTGCTGCGATTTACAGCATCTTACGTCTTTCTGAGATCTAAGTGTATTTGCTCTTTTGTTGCTTTTTTTAAAAAGATTTCTATCTCTTGCTTGCATGGAGCTGCAGTCGTTGAAAAAGAATACCACTAAATCGCTAGCATCACGCTTCTCGCGTTCGATCTGCTATAACACTATTTGCATCAAAGTCTATTTCAACCTATCCTACCATATATCGTTTATATGAAGTCTATAAGCCACAACATTAACCTAATCGAGTCTATGGTCTATAAACATTTCGCTACTTAGGATAGCTATTACTGATTGTAAAGAGTCTATGGTGCAACCAAAGCAGACAGAAACTGAGACTTTGATAGCGATATCGAGTCAGTGAACCGTGAAGGAAAAAGGTAAAACTGTCAGTTTCTAGTCTACTAATAAAGAATCTATGCTTCAGCTATGCATATTTTAATAAACGAACTAAAAGTATGCCTTTTTTTCTCAAGACAAATCGCGAACGACGCATAATGCTTTTAAATCTGATTTCGCGGCACACCTTACTTGTGACGTCATAGAATGAGAAAAAGTCTTTGCAGTTTTTTTGTAGTCTTTCGTTCATTGCGAAATTGAACAACATATTTTTCCAGTAGAAATAAAAACAATTTAATGCAAGAAAATGAATTAAAATGGAAGAAAATTTAGTCTCAAAGCTAAGAGACTTTCTAAACCAAGTTTTTAATCTAAACTTGAAGTTATAGCTAAAAGAAAATCGATTTAAAAGATTTGCTCGAAACATCACTACAAAACAACCCCTCAATTCAGAAAGAGTAGAACCGTACCCAAGAATAAGAGTGGTTGCGCTACAAAAATCTTCATTTTTGCTTTGATGTTTTTAGCAAATATTAATGTTGGGACTGAAACCGGGTTTTGTGACTTAGAGAAATTGCTAAGAAGGCTGAGCAAGCACAAAAACTTCAACAATGTCCACATTCAAAGCCAAGAACAGACTAGGCCACCTTTGTAGATTTTCGGAACTTCAAGAATTGATTTGGCTTTAAGTAAACTACAAAAATTAAACGAATAATTAATTATCGAAAAATTTAGTCTTCGTTTAAAGGTTATGAAAACAATTATTTGCAGTGGCGTCGCTAGGGGAGGGCAGGGGGGCGACCCACCCCGGGTGTCACCATTTTGGGGTGACACCATTTTGTAATGTGTTTGTGATGAAGACTTTTTGTTTCAATTTATTGGGTCTCAATCCAAATACGCAACGAAAACCCACAGAGTTTTTGACGAAGACCTTTTTTTTTTCTTTTTGGTCTTCACTAACAGAGAGGTGACATCATGAAGGGTGAGTCACACATACAGGGTGACAACAGTAGCGTAGGAGGGGGGGGCTCGAGCCCCCCCCCATTGGCTTGTGAAGTATGCAAAATCGCACTTTTTAGGTGCTTTTGAGGCCGATTTTTGGTGAAAAATTGAAAACAGCCCCCCCCCCCCCATAAGAAATTTGGTGCCGAAGTTGTGAAGTACATGTCGTGATATGGCCTGAAAAAGCGTTTGAATTTCCGATTCCGGCCGAAAAATCAGTCTCAATTTCGGCGAAGACCTTTTATTTTTGAGACCACCTGTTTTTGTGCGGAAAAAACGTTTGAATTTCCGATTTTGGCCGAAAAATTAGTCCCAATTTTGGTGAAGACGTTTTTTTTCTTTTTTTTTTGGAGACCACCTGTTTTTGTGCGGAAAAAATGTTTCAATTTCCGAGGTTTCTGAGAAATTTCCTCTCAATTTTGGGACATACCGCGTGATTCTGATTCAAAAACGATGAAAATTCGGGTCAAGGTTGTTTGCACTTTTCTCACTCTTTCAAAAAAGCCCCCCCCCTTTTCCAAATCCTGGCTACGTACCTGGGTGACACCAAGCACTCCCCGCCCCGGGTGTCACCATCCTTAGCTACGCCTCTGATTATTTGCTTGTCATTTATTGTTTTAAACAATTTTTTTGCAAACATGTATGTGAAAAAAATTGTGCCTCACCAACCAAAAGCCTCACCGCACGTCACTGCTCATTATTAGTATTAGCCCTCAATCGGAAGTTATTCTGTTTTTTGGTTAGAACCGGACTCGTCCTACAGACAAAAACTGTGCGAATGCGACGCGGCAGCGGCGGAATGTTTTCATCGGGCCAGCGGCACTTACCACAGCCAACTACTTGGAATTGACACCTCCAAATATTGTAAGTAACGAGCATATCAATACCAGTATTGACGTTGAGAATTCTGCGGAAATATTGCGATCCATGCGAGGAAAACTTTTTCATATTGTAACAATGTTGTGAGAATTTATTCCAACATAGCATTTAAAGTTGCTTCATTAATATTATTTACATTTTGTAACTTTGCCGTTTTGAAGCTTAGCAAAAGTTGCAGCACCAGCAACTGGTCAAATGATTCAATCTCACCTTTGCCTAAATGAGTTTGGGCTCTGGTGGTAGATTTCTAGCCGGTAGAGTTCGACACAATTTTCTTCCTCTTCGGGCGTACGATAGCAATTTGATGATTTCGATTTGATTCTAAAACCTCGAAAATAGTGTTTGTTGCGACAACCATATTGTTCCATACACGAAAGTAGCGGCAAGACAGGTATAAATCGACTGCGTATGGCCATTTCCTTAATAATTGGGGAGGGGATGGTTGGTTCGAAGTCGAACTTCTGGCTCTTTTTTGTGCTGCGAAAATGTCGCACCACAAAGCCCCGTTTGGGCTGGAGAACTTGAGATAGAAAAGTGGTTACTTCCACACCACCTCTCAGTGTACGCTAGGTGAGGGCTTTCTATATTCTGGTCCGGAAAACTTACTGGGGTGTCATTCTCTGGCAGTTTGCACTAAGCGTTGGCACGCGTTGCGTGGTTTCTTTTATAAATTTTGTTGTATAGTTCACCTATAATACGCGTCTCTAACCTTTTGGAAACAGATTTGAGCTAAAACAAACTAATTTTATCCTGGTAAAACAGTTTTTAAAATAACGAATAAACCAAAATTTTATTTTAAATATGATGTTATGATTTAATTATAATCTAAAATTAGTTTTAATTCTAAGCAAACGATTTATTGCCCAATTAACCACACAAATTTGGCTTCTCGTTTTTGATTCCGCAAGTATACAGTCATTGCAATTTAGGGTGCAGTGAAAAAACAAAATTTTTGATCTTTAAAAAGTGGTGTTCATGTATATCCCCAAAGGTGGGGTAAAAGCCATTGAAACCATTTTTAGGATGATGCACCCTCTAGTGGCCGTGCACATCTGCCGAACGCAAGAAAAATAGCTAATTTGACTATATCTCAAGAACCGGTTGAGCTAGAAACCTGCTTTTTGGCTTAAAAGATGCTGACACACCACTTTCATATCCAATCTTAACAGAACTTTTCGTACTTAACTGCTTCAAAAAAAAAAGTTATAAGCAAAAACATCTTTTTTGGTGAAAAACATACATTTTCTCGTATGGAATAAGGGCTTTCTTTGAAATTTTTGAAGGATTCTATTTTGTTGCTAATCAGAAATATTTTACGTGAGGTTAATGTATCACTTGAAAATGGTATTGCTAGTACGTGTCTTTAGATGTGTCACATCATTCCTAAATTGCAAAGAACTTACTAAAGCTAACTGCAATACAAAACATTGATCACAAATCTGCAATTACAGCCACTTTTAGATAGCAATTTTCGTAAGTGCAATTATCAAAAAAAAACGCGACTCCCTTTCAGCCTACTGGAGACGTTGCCATTTAAGACGAGCTATTAGGAGAGTAGAGGGTTAGCTAGCCTATTGTTCTTCTGAGAGGTGTAAGGCAAGATTTGTAGATTAGCCGAAAAAGATTTGATTTAGGGCATATACCTGTAGTTTCATTCGGTAAAAATTTAATTTATAGCCTTAGTTTCATTGGGTAAAGATTTCTCAGTTAAGATTTACTTTAAAAAAAAAATTGTGTTATGATCTGGTACTAATTTGCGACTCCTTGCTTTTTTACGCTCCTGTTCATACCTGTAGTCCTGGCTCCACTAACAAGGAATAAAAGACGAATGCAGATTCCGAAACAGTATGTCTTAGACTGTTAATCAAAGGTTTGATTGTGCCTAAAAGACTGTATACTGTCTATAGCTTATTATTAAGATTTACTTAATTTTGCTAAAATTGATGGGTAAAGATATAATTATGTAGTATGAAAATAATCGGTAAAGATTTATTCAATAATTGATCTATTGGGAAAGATGTATGTTTTGAACATTTATATCACTGGTGATATTTGTTATTTTGGCCTTGCTAGCCTTGCTGAAAAGCCCTGAAATTGCGCGAAACAGCAGCTGTCTAAGGCTTGCTATTGGAAATTATTTGAATTGGGCTAGTATATCTCTTTTATATTGTGATTACTTAAAAAAAAATTATATTCTGGTATGATCGGTTAATTTGCGATTCTTTGCATTTCTACGCTCATGTTCATACCAGTAGTCCTAGCTCCACTGACGAGGAATAAAAGACGAAAGTCGATTCGGAAACAGTGTATCTTAAGCTGTTAATCCAGGTTATGATTGTGCCTCTAAGATTCTGGATACTGTCTATAGCTTAAAGTTTATCTTGGTCTTTAATATATCCTGCTCACCTTACGGCAAATTAGAAGATATCATTACCAAAAAGATCTGTCTAAAGAAGACGATTTAAAGACTAAGGTAAATATTGTGGTTGCGTTTTTTAGGAGAACTGCACTAAAGAAAATTTCCATCTAAATAGTGGTGGCAAGTGTAATAAAAGGCTAAAAAATTGACTGCTGAAAGTCGGATATAATTTCTGCTCTACCCAAAACTTTTTGAATTAAATTTTTAAGCAATTAGATGCTAAATTTAAAGTAATGTAACTTTATTTTGTTTGTAAGGTGAAAATATTGCAGTAGTTTTAGTTTATTTCTATGACATTTGAAGGCTGAAAAGAACTATGTTAACGAGAAAACGAGCCCATTCTGGTGCCACCGTAACAAATGCCACGGTGAAGAAGTTTTTGAAGCTGCTACGTCATTTCCACCGAGGGAATTGCCCACAAAGAGAGAAGTAATTTAGAGAATGCTGAATTTACTTGATTACCGAACACTTGGTGCAGCAAGGAATGTTGCTCAAAAAGTGCATGAAAGATGGATATGATGATGTCTACCTATGCTTTGGGTAGAGATAATTAATTTTCCTGCTATGGGTAGACATTACACCATACCCTTCTTTCATGCACTTGGATAGTCGTTACACCACCATTCCTTGCTGCACATCATTGGACAACATTGCTGGTTGCACCAAGTGTTCCATAATCCGGTAAATTTAGCAATCGCTCAATTACTTCTCTTTTTGTGGGCAATTCCCTGGGTGGAAATGACATAGCAGCTTCAAAAACTCCCCACCTTCCATTTTTTTTTATAGTGGCACCAGAATGAGCTCGTTTTCTCGTTTGCATAGTATAAGTAAAAAGAATTTACACATTATTTTAAAATTTAATTCACAAACTTTGAGGTAGTGCAGAAATTAAATTAGACTTTTTGCAGTCAATCTTTTAGCCTTTTATTGCAATTGTCACTGCCATTTAGATTGAAATTTTTGTTAGTGCAATTTTCCTAAAAAATGCAATCACAAAGTTTACTTTAGTCTTTAAATCGTCTTCTTTGGACAGATCTTTTGTTGATAGTATCTTTTCTATTTTGCTATAAGGTAAGCAGAATATAACAAAGACCAAAGTTAAATTTGTATTTTTTTTGTTGTTTTTTTTGATAATGCACTTACGAAAATTTCAATCTGAAAGTGGCCGTAATTGCATTCTAAATACAGATTTGTGATCACTACTTTTTATCGCATGCCTATTTACTTATCGTTGTTAGCTTTACTAAGTTCTTTGCTATTTAGGAATGATGTGGCCCATCCAAAAACGCATACTAGCAATGTCATTTTCAAGTGACATATTAACTTCATTTAAAATAAATCTTGTTAGTAGTTACAACATAGACCATAGAAAAAAATTTCAAAAAAAGCTTTTACATGCAAAAATGTAAGTAGTATTATATGCTTCAAAAGAGGTGAATTGAGGTGGCAAAATTGAGGTTGCTGGTTTGAGGTTGTGGATTTTTGCAAGATCGTAAGTTCTAACCGTATGTCTCTAACCCTAAGAATCGAACTAGGTAGAGCCTAACCCTAGGTCTGTAACCCGTAGAATCGAACTAGGTAGAGTCTAACCCTAGGTCTGTAACCCTTAGAATCGAACTAGGTAGAGTCTAACCCTAGGTCTGTAACCCTAAGAATCGAACTAGGTAGAGTCTAACCCTAGGTCTGTAACCCTAAGAATCGAACTAGGTAAAGTCTAACCCTAGGTCTGTAACTCTAAGAATCGAACCTGGAACTCGGTCAAGAGTAGAAGAGTTTTTTACCTAAGAATCGAACCAACAACAGCTAGCCAATGCTTTTGTTTAAAATTCGTAAGATTTCTTAAAGTTGTGAGATCTACCTGGGAACCGAACCATGTTCCTGAATGTTAAGACTCTAATACATTCAACTAAGGTAAATCAAAGACCAAGACTTTTTTTTGTTTATGTGTAACGTCTCTTGAGCGAATTAAAACTGGAAAATTTATTTTAGAATTTATACGCAAGCGGCGGTGATTCACCAGGGAAAGTCCCTACGAGAACGTATTCTTTTTAGAATGTTCAACGGGACCGAATTATTTTCTTGTTACGGGCATACAGCGTAATATTACGATGATGCTGTCATAAAAGTGAGCGTGATAAAAATAGCAATGACGTAATCACAGTGTGATATATTAGAACTGTTCTATGGAGACAGTGGCGCAACAGTATATTATTATTATATTTTGATCGCGCAACCTTGACACGTCTGAACCTGTCTAAAACGTGGTGGCGCAAGGTTTGTGAAAGCTTCGCTCGCTGCTATAAATAACGAAGAGGTGCACGATCCTTTCATTCTAAAAAATTTTTTGAAATGGTCAAATATGAATATTGTGCAAAAACCTTCGATCGAAATTGGATTTTACAGCTACACAAACGAGAAGTACACAAATGGGAGTTACAGTTCCAGTGTGGTGAATGTGAAAAAAAATTTAAAAGAAAATCCAACCTTGACCGTCATAAACAAACTTGCTGTCGTTGCCAGAGATGTAACACACAATTTGATTCGTCCCAGGAAAAAAAGAACCATGCATGCAAACCACCTAAAAAAGTCCGAATTGCAGAGAACAAGCGCGCGGAACCAGTTCAGTGTCCAGGCATTGAGTTACAGACAGAACCATCACCCGCACAACCTCAACCAATCGTGGTAGAAAAAACACCGCTTAATTCCATCGGGAATGAAGCAGAGCAATCACATTACCCATCTCCATCACCTCAACTCCCAACCATTCCCAGCAGTGATCCAGCAACAGTATTGACCTCCCCTCCACCGCTAACACCCGCTCCTCGAAGACGTAAAAGTCTGAAGATCAAACAACCGAACACTGTTTCAAATCTACCTCCACCTCCGCTGTTAAAACCAGCACCTGGATCGTTTGCAACCTCTCCGGAACCACCACAGAAAACTCTGAAAAAAGAAAAAGCTGAAATTAAAAAGAAACGGCGGGAAATCAACCACACTGAAATGATCGATGAGCAAGATCCAGATTTGAAATCCTTCATCCGTTTAAACTAGGACTCGCTTCATACATTTTCACGTAGAGGACCTATTCAAAATCTTTTAAAATTTTATTATAATGACAATATGCGTCATTTAATTGTTGATATTGCAAAAACTATCATGAAAAATCAAAAAAATCGATTTAAAATTAATTATTCTTTTGGGTTTGTACTCAGAAATATTGAAACCAGTGAATTTAGATATTACCATGCTTCAAATAATACATTAATGCAAGATACTGCAGGGTTGATTTCTCACAAAACCGAGTTGAATGAATTATTAGCGAATATTACTGACGAGAGTTTCCCAGATTTCATTTCAAGACCCGACACAAAAAGGCGACTGCATCAAATTACTAATTTGCTGTTTTTTATAAACCATCTGAAACATGCACCTTTGGGAGCTCTGTTACCGCTTCCAAAGTTTATCAAGCATAATCGCGGTCTGATAAACGTTTTAGGCGATGATACTTTATGTTTTTTTTGATGTTTAGCAGTCAGGTTTTGACAATCGCTATTGCGAGACTAAGACTAAAGAGCTATTTTCACAATATGTCACAAATTTCGATGTACGTACATTTAACGGTGTTACTGTTGACGATTTGATTGTAATCAAGGATTTTTTTAAGATCAACGTCACTATTTATACACACAACGAAAAATCGGCTCAACTGAGTTACAGGAGCAGAGGTTTATATGATCAAACAATGAACTTGAATAAATACCAGAACCATCTTAGTTTAATTTACGACTTTGATTATTACTGTGCTGTGTACTGCTGTAAGTCGTGCAAAAAGTTATATTACGGTAGAAAGGGTTTCTTACGTCATTGCAAAACATGTAAAGTTATCACTCGACAAAAATATCCTGGAGGTATATTTAAAGCGGAAAAAACGATTTTTGAAAAATTAGCGATGATTGATATTCACGTTCCACTGAATGATCATAACTTTCCGTTCTACGGTTGTTTTGATTTCGAAGCTTTCTTCAAAAAACAAAATCTTCCTCAAAATGCACAACAACTCACATATGAAGCTAGGCACATTCCACTGAGCTTTGCGGTTTCGTCCAATGTTCTGGGGTACACAAACGGTGTTTGTCATGTTAGTTTCGGCGACAAGAACGAGCTCATCAAAAAATTAATTGATTACCAGTAGCATTTGGCAGACATTTCATTTGCGATTTTAAAAGAGAAATTTGATTATGTTTTTGAAGCTCTTGAAAACCATCCAAACTACAGAAGCGAAAAAATAACCAAAGAATTCTGTGCCTATCTGCAAGAACTACCTGTTTTAGGTTTTAATTCGGCTAATTATGATTTAGCACTCATCAAACCTGCTCTACTCCACTGCTTGATGGGTAAAATCAGGTTCGTACTCAAAAAAGCGAACTCTTTTCTTCGCTTGAAAACTACAAAGCTGAGGTTTTTGGATATTCGAAACTTTTTAGCACCAGGGTTTTCTTATAGAAAATTTCTTATCGCATACGATTGTGGAGATAGTAAATTTTATTTCCCTTATGAGTTCATTGACTCCATTGAAAAACTGAATTTTCCCAAACCACCCCCTCACAATGTCTTTTATAGCACGCTGCACTAAAGCAACATTACTGATGAGGAATACGCTCTTGTAGTAGCGACTTGGCAGAAAGAGGTTTGGACAAGTCTCAGAGATCACCTTATTTATTATGACTTATTAGATGTAGTTCCATTCGTTCAAGCAATATCGAATCTTTTGCAACCGTATTTTCAAGACGGTGTAAATTTATTTAAAAACAGTTTTTCAGTGATTGGTGCTGCCAAACTCCAAATGCAAAAAGAAATTAACCGTGAAACATTCTTTTGCTTATTTCCTAAAAGACACAATGACCTGTATCAGAAATTAAGATCTCAACTCACTGGCGGGTTGTCCATGATTTTTTGCAGGCTAGCGATTTCCGGCGAAACGAAAATTCGCCCCCATCAAGTTGAAAACCCATACACTTGCGCCATCGTGCAAGGGTATGACGCGAATTCGTTATATTTACACTCCATCATGCAAAAGAATCCAACAGGTTGTTTCTGTAGATATCAAGAAAAGGAGGCCTATCATCCTCAACCAGCATGTCATTATGGATTAGCATGCTACCAATGGCTTTCATGGCAGAAACATTGCCAAAAAATTCGCATTCAGCACAAGTTTAATGGCGGCGAGGTAAGGGTTACCGATTGTGCTTTTCCACTAGATGGCGTAGCTGGGAAACAGGCCTTCCAATTTTATGGCTGCGTCTGGCATGGCTGTGATCTCTGCCAGGCAAATAGAAACCGTGATGGTACTCTCAAAGTGCTCAACTTCTATGGAGACAAAGTCGAAGAACTCAGAAAGGATACTCTGGAAATTACAAAGAAAATTGAAGACGCGGGGTATGAGGTTATTTTAATTCAGGAGTGTGAATGGAATGTTCTGAAAAAAAGGCCAGAAGTCGCTGAATTTGTAAAAACTCTAAAATCAGTGCATCCCAGAAGACAGTTGTTTCAACAAAATACTCCATGTTGTTCAAAACGACAGTCTTTTTGGTCTCCTTATTGTTGATATCCATACACCAACAGAACTACAGCCAATCTTTTCAGATCACCCCCTCATCATTAAAAACGTTATGGTTTCACGTGAGGATATTGGGGAGTACATGCGAAAAGTAGCTGCTGAGCATGGGTCTCTCAAAAAATCAAAACGAACCTTAATTTGTAGTCATTTTGGAAAAGAGGTTTTAATCACCACAGAAATGGCAAAGTTCTACTTGGAAAAAGGTCTAAAAATCACCAGAATTTACGAGTTTGTAGAATTCCACCTCAAAAAATGCTTTGAAGACTTAGGTAATGGGATTTGTGAAGCCCAACGCCAGGGGGATAGAGACCCAGCCCACCAAATTCTTGCTTTGACCGCAAAACTTTCAGGAAACTCTCTGTATTCAGCTTCCTTAATCAACAAAGACAAACACCGTTTGATTGAGTACTCTGATGACACTGGTGTCAATGAGAAAGTGAATGACCCACGATTTGTCAATTTGGAAGTTATCTCACCCGGGATTTATGAGGTGAGGAGCTTAAAAAAGAAAATTATCAACAACTTATCGATTCAAATTGGTCTGTTTGTGTATTTAAACGCTGAATTAACCATGCTCCGTTTTTTGTACGATTTCCTTTTCAAATTTTGTCAAAAAGAAAAGGTAACTTTATTGGAAACAGATACCAATTCGTATTATTGTGCTTTAGCTGAACGTGAACTTGACGATTGTGTGAAAGCAGAAAAACGGTTGGAATATTTTACCCAAAAACCTAATTACTTAGTTGTTGCAGCCTGCGAAAAACACAAGCAAAATTACATTGAAACTAAAGTTGCTGAAAGAGAGTGGATCCCACCACCTTGTTGTCTTGCTAGAGAAAAGTATATGAAGCGTATGCCCGGAATTTATAAGTTAGAGTTTGGTTCAAATTCGATGGCTCTTTTGGCATTGAAGAGTTACATCTGCAGTGGACCGGAAGGTGATAAATTAGCTTGCAAAGGTGTTAATACCAAACAAAATCGACTCACCTATGATGACTATTTTCGAGTGTTGACTTCAGACGAACCGCTCGCAATCACAAATAGAGGTTTTCGAATCAAGAATCATAGAGTATACTCCTGCAAGCAAAACAAGCGTGGTCTATCTTCGTGTTATTACAAGCGACGAGTGCTCAACTGTGGAATCGATACCGAACCTCCACATCCGTAATCGATACTTTCTTCCACTTTAATTCTAAATTCAAAGCCGTATGTTTCAGTATGTTGATATGCACAATGCGTTATTGATGTTTTGAGTGTAAAACTTTGTTTCGTATTTACGTTAATAAAATGGAACAAAGCAACAATATCAACCTTATCATGTCTGTTTACTACTGACGTCAGCAAGAAGGAACCAGTTGTTAGAAGCATAACTTCTCACAAATCGCGAAGCGCTTCACCTGCAGAAAAGAGCGATCGATGAGTTTAAAGTGCTAATCTCGGTTTGATGACGTTTTGTTTACTTAGAGACTTGTAACTACTTGCTCATCTACTGCTGGATTATATTCACTTTACACAAACAAAAAAGGATTCTCGAAAATTAGAGCTCGACAAAATTAACTTAGAAGAATGTTGGCACCTTCCTTTAACCAAAACATAGCGATCTTAAAACTCATGAGGTTCAACAACAATTTGAATCCTCTTTGTCTTTCAAAACAAATTCGGGGCGATATTTGTTATTGCTAATCAGCTTACGTTGAGTTGCAGATGCTTCACATAAATAAAAAAAAAACTCCAAAAGCTTTAACTGACACTAAATGTGAAATAGTTGTTTATTTCAATACCGTACCAAACTCTACAATAGATAAACGTGGCTTACCGATTCAGAGAAAAAAAGAGCCAGCCGGTATTAAATCACCCGCGTTTTCATTCCTACATCCAAACTATCTCAAAGTTGCAAGAAACATCATCATCCGTGGGGTTTACTGAACACAAAGACTTGGAAGAATCTATTCAGAAAAAAAAAGTATGAATTTTCAAAAGTAAGTTTGTAATCGCTATAGTTTGTTATCTTTGATAGAGGTAGAACATATTTACAACGCGTTCTTATGAAGGGGGGAATAAAGTTAAAATATAAATCTCAAACAAACAAAAAAAAACAAACTGAGGAATACATCAGATGTTTCTAGCAACTATTATTGATGATCTATTCGATAGGTGCTGTACTCAAACATTGTTTTGTAATATCCAAAAAAATTAGCACTCTTTCCCAAGTGAAGGTGCGCTGCGTAAAATACAGTAGCGACATCTACCAATCGGCTGGGGAGAACTAATCACTCGTATGAGGTTTTGAGTTAACGTATATATTCTAGAGGAGTAGTTTTCAACCTGTGGACCATGGTCTACAGATGAGTTACAGAAGTATTTTGCAGCGGGTCACAGAACGTTTTGATCTTCGGGATAGTTGTTTATTTTACAATAGTGAACCGTTTTTCAATGATATCAAAATAACTTCTGTTTCATTCAGTTTTGCGAAGTTTGTTCAAGGGAGGTGATTTAAACGAAATCCTTTAACCAATGAGTTAAATAAACGGTTGCGGGTTCGGAGCGTTAATTCTCGGTACGTCGCAGTTGAATCAAACATTTCTAACCGCTGGTCTAGATAGCAAGCTTTTTTTTGTAATAGTGATTAAATTCTTTTACTTATTTATTTATTTATTTTTTGCAGCGTCGTCAATATGTTTCGAAAGTGCCGGCTGGTGCTTACCTCGTAATTGTCGAAGATATCCCGGCAGATCCACCAGCCGAACAACTGCAAAGGCAAGCGATCCAACAAATAGATCCACCTTAACAAGAGCATCAAGCTCCGGAGGGAGGACTCTGCCATCCATACGTAATTTGTCTTGCTGCAGAGGCAACGTTCATAGCTCTCTTTTGTTGTCATTTGCTAGCATGTGCGGAATGTGTGCAAGTTTTGCGCGCTAACGGAGTCGGTGCTTGCCCCATTTGTCGGCAACCGGCAATCTATTTCTTTAAAATTTATATGACATGAGCGCGATTTTAATTTTCTCAGTGTGCGCGTTGTTTAGTTCTTTTTTTGAATAAATACAATTGTTGTGTTTACGAGCGTTAAATGAAAGAAGATTAATCAAAGCGGAATCGAACTATAACCATAAGCTCTAAACCAACTTTTCTAGCGAGGTCGATACGTGTATGACGTCACCAGGAATGTGAATGTAGTCAGGTGAGTAATCACGAGATCAAAATTGTCTTATTACCAGAGCGAGTAACCGATCAAGCATGACAAATCGTCAGCAAGCGAGTAGTTACGTGGCCCTTTGCACTAGTCAAAAAAAAAAAACATCAGCAGTTTTAACACAGCAAAAACTTCAAACGAGAATATTCACTTACCTTCCCAATGAAATCGATTCACACTTCAGTAACTTGCTCTCCAACGCTGTAGCTCAAACTAATCCAGCCAGTAAAGATGTTTCAGATCTCGCATTAACCACAAAAACGTGATTTTGGTATATTTATTTAAAACTTTTCTATTCTATGTTAACGATTATTTCAATTACAGAAAAAAACTCTGCGACATGTTTCAAATATTCACTAATCTACACAAACCGATATCTTATTTACAAATTTTTTTTTGAATACATGTTTTAACCTCTAACGTTCTGTAATCACTACTCTAGTCGCAAAAGCAATTTCACAGACTTACTTCAAACTTTTTACTATTCTGCTACCGTTATTGTAGTTGCAAAAAAAGATTTGTCAACTTATTTTGAACGCTTTGCTGAACTCTTTGCTAACTATCATTCTAGTTTGGGAAAATAGACTTCATGAACTGCTCTTCCAATCTAAATCTCGCTTTAGTAAAGTTTTAGTTGCGTTTGCTGTTGGTTTTGCGAACCGCCATCTTTAACAAGTCTCGCCACACTTTGGAAACAGTTGCAGCTTTCTAAAAGCTAAGAGCGCTCTGTTGTTGGTAAATTGAAGCGCCGCGCCTGAAATCGTTACTTCAAACGCCACAAAGCTACCTTTTTAAGTAGATGCAAAGGGCAATTTCTTCCGTTGTAAAAAAAAGTACTATGGCATTGAATTTGACTTCCCTTGCCTCGTTTCTTGTTTGTGGACCAAGTTGCTGTGGAAAAACACATTGGGTGTTTCGCTTTATTGAAAATCGTAATGAGATATTCACAGAAAAAATCGAAAGAGTTTTATATTTTTATGACACTTATCAAAAAAAATTCAACGACTACTTGAACGATATTGAATTTATTCAAGGAATCCCGACTCTCGAAATATTGCAACTTGCAGGTCGATGTTTACTAGTTCTTGATGATTTGATGCATTACCCCCAAGATTTGATTACTAAAATCTTTACTGTGTACGCTCAACATTTCAATTTTTCAGTAATATTCACAGCGCAGAATCTTTTTAATAACAACATTCGCGAAATATTGTTGAATTCACATTTTGTGGTTTTATTTAAAAACTTTTGCGATGCGACCCAAATCCTGCACTTTCTAAGGCAAGCTTTCCCACATAAAAATAAGGCTGTGTAAGACGCTTATAAAAACGCCGTCGCCATGCCAAGAGGCTATTTGATGCTAGACTTCAGACCAGACACTGACAACTCCCAGCAAATAAGAGCAAATGTATTCCCAAACGAAGTGAACTACATCTATCAGTAGTTTCCTGCCCATGGATCGATTGAAAAGAAACGCTTCCACTATCAAGCTTTTGTGTGGCGCAAAACCTTCTTTGCGCAAAGCTGTTGTGGAGAAGTCCAAAGATGACCTAATCCGTTGCCTTTGCGATATCTCTTTCAACATCCTGAAAGGAACTGCACCGATTTCACGACAGCATAAAAACCGACTCGTTAAACACAAGTCTTCATTACGTAGACTAATTGATCGCAAGCTACCTCTAAAAAAGAAGAGAAAGATTATTCGAAGTGGCGTTTTTTTGTCTGCGTTGCTTGGCACAGCGATACCATTATCGGGCAGCTTATTTGGATTGGCGAAATGAGGAAATTAATGGTGTTGGAACCACAAGTTTATGAAAAGTTGAAGGAAGGTGTTGGACGAGTGGAGACATCTATTTTAAACAACCTTGACCAAGAAATGCAGACAATATTAAATTCCCAGGGACCGGCGCATGAGAAATTACGACTTTACGACGACGCGTTGCAAAAATCGGAACAGTTTGAAAAAAAGACTGCAGACGTGACACCACAAGCTGTGGAAGATCGAATATTATCAGACCTTGACCGACAGATGCAAGATGTTTTGAAGTCTCAAAAACCGCCTCACGAAAAAATATTACTATATAACGATATCTTGCGGAAATCCGGCGTATATGAAAAAAAGCGGCACGCTAGACGTGTGCAGAAAAAGGAGAAATTACCAAAAAAAAAGATACTAAAACATTTCAAAAAGTCCAAGAGCAAAAAGGTGAAACAGATTTTGAGCGGGATTGAAAATCAGAAAATATTACCTGGAACGACGCTGGAAACTTAGTTCTTGACGGTTGAGCGATTCCTTCCAGCAATATCACAGAGCTGTTACGCTCAGCTGTAATCAAAAAAGAACCTACCATACCAGGTTGGTCGACGTTTGACAAAACGCTTCCATGGACAAGTTTTTGAGTTATTACGATGAAAAAAAACGGAGCGTTTTCTGGTGCAACAGCGTTTCAGAGAACCATGCAGAATCCTAAGGTTAAAAATTGCTTTCAACTCAAGACACTTACACTCTTCACAAACTGGTTCGAAGACGCTTTCCAAGAAGAAAAATTGTTGTAGCTGGTCCGAAACAGCAATTTCAAGCAGACTTGATCGATTTTAGTTATTTCCAGAAATACAACGGTGGTTTTAAATTTATTCTTGTTGTGATTGACGTTTTTTCAAAATACGTTTATGTGGAATGTATGAAAAATAAAACTTCTCAGAGTGTGATAACAGCGTTTTCTAAAATATTGAAGAGGAGTGGTTATTTTTCTTCCTTGCAAACTGATTTAGGTACAGAGTTTACGAATAAAGCGTTTCAAAGCTGGCTCAAAGATCGCAATATTCATTTTTTTCACACCTACAACCGTGAAATTAAAGCTAGTATACGAGGTATGTTCAATAAGTAATGAGAAAATGTCAGGAGAAGCCCCATTTATTTCCATAGGCTCACAAAACTTGGTCTCCTTCAAAATTACTACCTCCCGCATCTACACACGTCTTCATGTGTAGCTCCCGATTCTGGAAAATTTTCTGAAAGTCCTTCATCAGTGATCCCATCAGACAATTTTCCGATGACTTTTTCAACTTCTCAGCTGAGTGAAATCTGATTCTTTCAAGGCTTTCTTTCATGCATGGGAACAAAAAGAAGTCACAGGGGGCTAGGTTAGGGCTGTAGGGTGGGTGTAGTATGGTTTTTATTCCCCTATCGGCCATTCAGGTGATGACCAGTGTTGACTTGTGACATGGGTCATTATCCTGGTGGAATCACCATTGACCGCTCTTCCATTGCTGAGTTCTCTTCTTTGGTAGAAACTTGGCACAAATTTTGTGGAGTTCAAGATCTTTGGTGAGAATTGTGTTTACTATGCCAATATCAACGCCAACAGCTTCAGATAACATCCTCACAGACATTTGACGGTCTTGCATTATCAGTTTCTGCACTTTCTCAATGTTTTTCTCCTTGCGTGCACTTTGTGGTGCTCCAGATCTGGATTCATCTTCCAACTGTTTGCTTCCTTTGGAAAATTCGTTGAACCATCGATAAAAACTTGCCTTTCCTCATTTGTTTATCCCCAGAGGCCTCCTTTAACTTTCCAGATGCTTATTGCTTGGTTTTCTTAATTTCAACACAAAATTTAATGGCATAACGTTACTCCATGTTTTCTAGCTTCTTGCTACGTGCTCACAGATCGGCAAACCTTGTCAGATTGGTAACAATACACTCAATACTATATTAAAATTTGTCGAGATAGATAGCTGCTGATTAGCCATTTTATAGAATATGTGTTTGTGTATTTCACCATGAAGTACCATTTTAATTGAATAACAGTTAATGTCTCTCCTGATAATTTCTCATTACTTATTGAACACACCTCGTAGTGGAACTTTTTATTCGTACTATCAAAGAAAAACTTTTTAGGTATTTTACGTATTCTTGTAAGCGGAAATACGTCAACGTAATTCAAAAATTTGTGCACGCCTACAACCACTCCTTCCACCGCTCAATTCAATGCTCGCCAGCAGAGGTCAGCCCTTCTAATCAAGAGTCGATAAGGCTCACGTTATACGGTGATCAGCAGCCTAAAAATCCTAAATTTAGTGTTGGGACAAGAGTAAAGTTGTCTGTGATTCGCGGGCAATTTAGCAAAGCTCATACTCAAGATTGGACTCAGGAGGAGTTTGAGATTGCTGAGGCGTTTACCGGCGATCCGCCCTACTATAAAATCAGAGATTTGAGGGGTGACATGGCCTACTAGAAAGAATACGGCCAAATATGTTACATTTTCGACGCGTTTTCTAACAGGCCGACTTTCTCTACGAGTAAAAACAACATTGCGCTGCGTGTGTGTGTGCAATGCGCGTAAAATGAGCTGCGTAGGCACATTCATGATAGTAAATCAATACGCACGCGCGTGATGAGTAAGCGATGGAATAAGGAAAATTAATGTAGCTTGAAACAAATGTAGTTTTGTAACTTAGTTGTTTTCAAATGTTTTTGACTTTACATGTATCAGCAGTGGGAAAGAAACTATTTAGTTAATAGTAAAAACTAGTAAAAATCGTAAATTTAACACTAATCAGGTAGGGGAGTAAGAAGTACATGTAAGCTAAACCTTATCACAAAACATTAGTCTGCAAAGTAAATATAGATTCCTTTTTTTGAGTGGTCAGTTTTATCCTGAATGTAAAATAATGTGTTTATATACTAACAGTTAATACAGTGATTTATAGTAGTGCCTTTAGATATAGTAATGAAAATATAGTACAAGAAAGTGCTAAATAAGGTGAGGATTTGTTTTGTGTTAAGAGTTTAAACCACATCCTTAAGAACTCGAGAGTTTGAGGAGATTATCTCATAAACAGAAGGTTAAAAACTTTGCTGATTGTAAATTCATTTATGCACTGAGCTTAGATATTAGATAAAGAAGTGTCTGAGTTACGCCAACGTTTTTAATAAGTACAGTACAGTATGGTTAATAAATGTGTGGTTTACGGTTGCAAATCGGGATACCTGTCTACTGCATCTGAAAAAGTTTCTACCTTCACATTTCCATTAGAGAAACCCAACTTATTAACGGATTGGATTAAATTTGTAAATCGAGCCCATTGGAAGCCAACCAAAAACTGTAATATGCTTAAAACACTTTGAAAGTAAGTTTATTTTTCCCGGAAACGGGAAACGAAGAAAGCTAAAGTGGAACCTTAATCCAGTTCCTAGAATCCATTCAAAAGCTGCATTAGATAAGCCATCAATTTTACCAACACCTAGTACAAGCCGGAATCTACCTAGACCCAGAGTGTTCCAAGAAGATGAAACCTCTAAGTTTTTTAAAATCGACACCATATCAAATTTTGAAGAATTAAACTCTAGTCACAGTCGAATGGGATTTATTACTTACAAGTCAGAAAATTACATTTTGTATTACAATCTTGTATATCATGAGGACACTGATTTTCCGGAAATTAAAGAAGCAATCAAAATCGATCGGGATCTTCGTGTTTATTTGCAACACGAAAGTCGTCCAGTTCCTCTTCCAACATGGTTGATTGAGAGAAAAAATGGAAGGATATCCCGCCACAGCATGCTCCAAAATCTTCCTGGTTATATACGCAACAAATCCGAAGAGCATTCCAACTCAATTTTGGATGAATTGCAGCAGCAACCATATTACAAACCCAAAGGCAGACCCCCATATTCAGCTGAGATGATGCGGTTTGCATTACTACTGCGCTATACTTTTTCTCAAAGCTATAAATATTTGTTGGATCATTTTTCTCTTCCTTTGTTTTCTACAATCAACAAACTGAAACAAGGTGAATTGGATTCGTTAAAAGCTCTGCAACTTCTCAAAAAAGCAGGAAAAATTTCGGAAGATATTGTTTTAATGGCGGATGAAATGTATCTTCAAAAATCATCACAATATCATTCAGGAGAATACGTTGGAGCGGATAAAGAAGGAAATCTTTACAAAGGCATTGTAGTATTCATGGTAGTTGGATTAAAAAAGTCCTTTCCCATTGTTATTAATGCCTTTCCAGAAACTGCAATCACAGGAGATTGGATTGCTTCAAAATTAGATCAATGCCTTTCACGCCTATCGGAAGAGGGATTTAAAGTCCATGGAATCGTGACAGATAATCACAGCGGAAATGTTAAAGCTTTTCATTTACTAACCTCCCAATATCCTTCTGACAATCCATTCTGCTTCAAGCATCCCAAGAGCGTATCAAACACGTATTTGTTTTTTGACAATGTCCATCTCATGAAGAACATCCGCAACAATTTACTGTATGCCAAAAAATTTGTGTTTCCTGAGTTTTCTTTTCCAGTGATGCAAGGCAAACATCTGGATTTAGATGGAGGATATATTTGTTGGTCCGACTTGCATGCAATGTACGACAAAGATGTTGCTCTCCAAGGAAATTTAAGAAAAGCACCCAAGCTCACATATTCGGCCTTGCACCCTGGAAACAACAAACAAAGTGTTTCTTTGGCTCTCGCAATATTTGATGAAACTACCATTGCAGCTCTCAAAAGTTATTTTCCTGAACGCAAAGATGTTGCTGATTTTCTAACTTTAATCAATTCTTGGTGGACTGTTGTCAACGCAAGAACACAATTCACTTCCAATCCACTTGCAAATGCTCCGGTTCAAGGTGATGGCAAAGCTGATTTTCTTCATTTTTTTGCCAATTGGTTAGAAAAATGATCCCGTACAAATGGTAATACCTTTTCTCCAAACAGACTAACGACGCACTGGTACGAAACTTGCATGCCCAATCTTGCCTAATCAATGATCTTCATGTGGAGGGATTTATCTTTGTCATCCCTAGATGATTTCAAAGTGATCCTTTGGAAAATCGTTTTGCTCAATATCGTCGGATGAGTGGTGGGCGATTTCTTGTGAGCCTGCATAAAGTCAAATCTTCAGAAAAAATTTTGTTAATTCGATCCCTTATCAAAGAAAATATCAATTTTTGGGAAGAAAAAATTCAAAGCAAAAAGCCATTATCGTCCGAATTTATTCAAAAAATTGCAGACCTAGACACTGAATTGCAATCAGTTAGTTTGGATGAGGACAGCACCGAGGTTGCCTATACTATCGCTGGGTATGCAGCAAAAAAACTGATCAAACGGTTAAAATGTACTGATTGTCAATCTACTGATATGCCCTATTTTCATCAGTTGTCACGTGGAGGATTGACAATACCATCTTGGGACTTGGCTAATATCTTTTGCACCGGATTTGCAATTTTGGATGCAGCAGATCATGTGATTTTACAACATCCAGAAGTTCAAGCACAAGATAGCGCTGAATATGTACTGAGCAGATATGTTCAGGAAAGTAACATAGGATGTAGCAACACACACAGTCATTTGTGCAAAAGGTTTGGTATAAGAATTTTGGTCAATATTTTTTATAACAACAAACAACGAATTTCTTCTGATGCAGTTAGAAAAGAATTTATTGCTTCGTTTAAGAAAAGACAGCGAACAAAAGTTGCTTAGAGTGATCCTGCATATTGCCTTTGCACATGTCTGAAATGAAAGGCCGATACTTCTACGCCCGTGGCATTTCGAACACAAAATTTGGCAATCTCTAAAGCAACAGCTACCCGGGGTCAATCAATAAAAACCACGTATAACTTTATGTCACAGCAAACGTTAGCTTTTGGTTAACTTTAGCAAAGTTTCAATAACCTGTGCTCCATTTCATCATGTGCAAAGTAGACTAGTTATTGTAATGTGGAATCAAACAATGGATTTGATATGTAACAATGCCTCTTGGTAAGTGCTGAATTTTTTCTTGCACCAAGTTTCCCGTTTAATCGATTAAAAGTTGTTTATATTTTATTTGAGTTATACGATGTATTAATACTATACTCTTATAATTTGAGCAAAATTTGCAGCAACGACTGCTTTTGATATTATTATACATCAATATTTACAAACTAATTAAATTACTTTTCAGATTTGTTAAACCAGTATCTTTTTTTCTTATTTCATCGCTTATTTATCACGCGCGTGCGTTTCGATTTATTATCATAATTGTGCCTACGCAGCTCATTTTACGCGCATTGCACACACACGCAGCGCAATGTTGTTTTTACTCGTAGAGAAAGTCGGCCTGTTAGAATACGCGTCGAAAATGTAACATATTTGGCCGTATTCTTTCTAGTAGGCCATGGGGGTGATGATGTGAAGGGAAGTTTTTACAAACCCGAACTTCAGAAAGTGGTTAAAAGCGATAACATTTACAAAGTTGAGTCCATTCTTAAAAAACGAAAATGTAATAAATGTCAAGAGTATTTTGTGAAATAATTGGGATACCCAGACTCATTTAATTGCTGGGTACGTGAGCAAGATCTTGTGCGTTATGCCTAATCTGTCATCAGCTGTAAGCGATTTAGCTCTGTTTGTTTGACAGATTGCTGCTGTCTACATAGTGATCGCTTTTACTCTATACAACTTGACACAAGGTGTGGAAAATAAGGAGCTCTGGGTGAGCCTGCTATCAAGCGATGTGGGTTATCTTTTACCAGCCCCCATATTGACAAAAAAACATGTTTCTAATTCTTCCTAGCAACGCCTCGATGTCTGTTTTCCCTGAGAATAAAACTTCAGACTTTAAAGTACACTTACCGAAGTCTGAGTCTGGAAGGTTCTTGGGAATGTGGTTTAGCTAAGATACAGTACCCGAGATCTTGGTACACAATGTCACAATCTTTGGAGCATTGGGTGCAACGCAGGCAGGATGACATGGAGATAAGAGCGTTCTTACCACGAGGTTACTACCAAAATCCCCGCAATGTAATCGATCAGCTAAAGCGTGAGATGGAAACAGCTTTCGCAGCTGCAGCAGACAAGAAATCGAGGGATCCTACATCAGGGTTGACGACACTCCCGCAATTGAGGACGCATTTACACTTCAACCCTTATTCTCAAGCAGCATCAATGGAAATTCAAAAACCTCAGCTCAAAAATATGAGAGTTGGATTATCTATCCCATTAGCACGCATGTTAAGCTTCGACACGATGGTTTACAGACGACCGGGGTTTCATGTAGCTTCAAGAGTTGTAAATTTAAACAACACCAACGCTATATTCGTTTACCTTGACGCAATTCAATTGCAAATCATTGGTGACACACTTACACCTCTTCTAGACGTCGTTGCTGTCCAAAGTGGTCCTGGAGATCTGGTCTGCAGTAGATTCGATAAACCGCATTACAAACCTATTTTGAGAAAACATTTTTCCGATATCCACATTTCTTTACGCGACGATCAAGGTGATCCTATTCGGTTTGAAAAAGGTAAAGTTATCGTGACTCTACATTTGAGAAGAGTGAAACTACCTCTTTAAATTCAATACTGTATCGTCATTGCGCTCATTCACACAAAACAATATGCGTGCGACATACTGTTGCAATTCCAAGGCGTACGAACGCTACTACTTGACGCAAGTCGCAAACAGTAGTCCGTATTTCAGCGGGGCACCGTTTCAAAGGGGGTAGGGTTTAGGAAGTATTTTTGGAAGTATAGCGAAGTCGATTATGCCATTGATCAAGTCAGGGGCAAAAGTGATCGGGAAACAAGCGTTGAAGGGCAGTCTTGGTTTCGCCTCGGACGTTCTAGCAGGGAAAGACGCAAAACAAGCTGCTGTCGATCGCGCTCGGTCTGCTGGGTCGACACTTTTACGACAGGCTGCGAAGCGTAAACGTAAACCTACATCACATGTTCAAAAGAAGCGACGCAAACGTTCCAGCGACATCTTTAGTTAGGATGTCGTCCTTAATACATCCCAACTCTTCCGAGTCAGTCTCCAGTCAATTGGATCTGTTTTCAGTACCCCCAACTCAAACTAGTTTGGAGGATGGCTTTTTTACGGAGTATAGACCCTTGTCCGTGTTAACTTCACAGGGTCCAGTGGAGTTTTGTATTGCTGCTGAGAGTTCGCACTACATCGATCTAGCTAACACTTTTCTGTACATTAGAGCGTCAGTGACACAAGCGAACGGCGCTGCGCTTGAGGAAAATTCCGAAATTGCTCCAGAGTGTAATTTTTTGCATACATTGTGGTCTCAGTGTGATTTATATTTGAACGATACGTTGGTGACTCAGTCAGGAAACAATTACCCTTATCGCTCGTATTTAGAGACACCGCTTTCTTTTGGGAAAGACGCGAAAGATTCTCAACTCTCGTCTGTTTTATGGTATCAAAAAACTGCTGGCGTTTTCAACACACACGGTGCAAATAACGCCGATTATACTACAAGGAAAACTTTTGCCGCTCAAAGTCATGAGATTGATATGTTGGGACGTTTACATCTAGACATGAGTTTCCAGTCTAGATACCTCCTCAACGGAATAGAAATTAAGTACAGGTTGATAAGATCGAAGGATAGTTTTTGTTTGCATGGAAACGCCAACCAAGCCGAAAACAAAGTCTCGTTGAAAGAGGTCTCTTTATTCTGTCGAAAAGTGAAATCGAATCCTTCAATTGAATTAGCACACGCCAAAGCTCTACAACATGGTACTGCGAAATACCCTCTGAGGCGCGTAGAAGTGAAACATTTACTATCCCACAAGGAAATCGCTCTTTTTCGAAAGAAAGTTTGTTTTTGGGACAGCTACCCACCTGTCTCATGGTCGGATTTGTTGACAACAATGCGTACAATGGAAACGTTACAAAATCACCTTTCAATTTCATGAACTACAATATTAATTTTGTGTGTATTTATCGCGATGGAACCCAGATCCCATCGTCACCCCTCCAACCAGATTTTAAGAACAACAAATATATTTGCAGCTATTTGAGACTGTTTTCGCAGACCTCCCAATATTTCGCCGACACAGGTCTCGTTTTGTCTAGATCTGATTTCGGTGGTGGTTACACGCTGTTCGCTTTTGATTTAACTCCTCAGTTAAATTCGAGCGATCCGACTTTCGAGTTAATAAAGAGTGGTAATATTAGATTGGAGGTTCATTTTGCCGATGCGACACCTCACATGTTGACCACTGTTGTACTGGCTGAGCATGATAATCTTTTGCAGATCGATAAAGATCGCCATGTGGCTTTTGATTACTCAGCATGAACACGGTTCAAATTCAGTGTTTATTGAATAAAGATCTGTTTGCTAAAACTATTTTCAAAAAAGTTTGTGCCAAGAACCAATTGCAACGTGTCGATTACCCCTCTGCTTACGTTATTAACTCACACCCTAGCTCTAAACCAGTGGAGCATTGGATTGCTGTTTATTTCGATAAACATGGGAAGGAGGAGTATTTTGATAGTTGCAGTCTACCACCTAGTGTGAACGGTTTTACAATGTTCATGGAGCGTAACTCCAAAACGTGGATCTACAATGATAAAACAGTGCAAAGTCTGTTTTCTACCATGTGTGGTCACTATTGTGTGTATTTTATTTTGTATCGTTGTCGCGGTTACAGTATGCATTATATCGTTTCTCATTTCTCATCTAACCTGACTGAAAACGATCGTAAAGTCGACTTGTTTATTCATACTCTCTCACTGATGTAAATACTTTTTCGCTTGTGTTACACTTTCTTGCTTATTTAAATTAAGCACACGTTAAACGATTTTTTTCGCTTGTATTTTATTACAATACATTCACAAAGAGAACAAACGCTTGATTTTTATTCTATGTACAGGATCAAGACAGTACTCAATCAATTTAGCACATGAAGTGATTTGTCGGCAAAAACGTTGGCGGTTTCGGGCAACAAGCATCCAATTGCTTCGTCGAGCTTCGCGACAGGCAGCAGATTCAGACAGTACGTGAACGTTCACAAACTAAGAAAAACGTACACATTTCATTACATATAGTCCTCCAAATTTTGAGCTGCTGTTTGTGTAAGTTCAGCGTTCGTAAAAAGATCAGTGTCGGTCAATCTTCGCTTCTTCGGTGTAGTGATGTCGTGCTCCTCCAAAAGAGTCAGAAAAGACTCCAGCTGCTTATGGTCGATTGTCGGGAGATGACAGTCGTCGTTGTTTTGAACCGCCAAGGTGAGGTAGTTGTTCAGCATGTAAAAAACGAATCGTCTTGGCGATGGGATGTTTTCCACTCTAAATCGTAGTTGAAACCCATAAGCAAGAACTTCTTTTTTGATTGCTTCTGCGTTTTCCTGAATATTACAACGAGTGTCGTCGTAGTTTGTTGCCCAGAAAACGAGAATAACGTAGCCCTTTGTATCACTTTTTGGTCGGATTAATAAGTAGGGTTTAGTTTCCATAACCATTTGCACTACGCGTGAAAGTTGCTCTGTGGAGAACATAAACTTCCCTTTTTTGACCGAGACCACAGCCTTTCTCAACAGAGTTGAGGTAGGGACCGGAAATCCAGAATCTGCGATAGCTTGAAACTGCTGTCTGATTTGTCTCGCTAAACCTTCCATCGTTCTGGCGCGTTCGATTAATTCTTCCTGCTGGTACAAAGTTTCGTAGCAGCTTGTAAATAGTGGGATATAGTCTGGTAGTTTTACGTTTTCTGCCTCCAGATACAGTTCGTCTGCTTTGTTGGTGAAAGACTGCATGATTTCATGTCTTTCACTCGCTGTCCTTTTTATAGGCAACAAAGAGAAAAAAGCGATTGCACCACAACATGGGAAAAAATCCACCGCTGTTCTTGGTGTCATTGTGCCATAGTCAGGTGTGATTAGAGGGTGAGTTGATTTTAGATTGATGGCGCAATCGATTGGACTTATACTCGATACGAGCGAATTTTTTCTTTAATGAATTTGCCACATATCGTACACAGCTGCGATTTTCTAGAACAACAAAAACATTCGGTGATGTGAGCACATGGAAGGTATACCATACACCTTTTCTCCTTCTTACATTTCATACACTTCACCTCATCCAATATTTCTTTTCCTTTTTTCATTGTCAGTTTTGCTTTAAAAATAACATCAGGTTCCTCCATCAGTTTCAGCATAAAATCATAGAAGATGTTAAAGTTTTCGCCATGTTCTGTAAATCTTTTCGTCAGAACTCGGGTTATTTTTTGATCTTGAAATCCTAAAAGTTTCACCATTTCTACGTTTCTTCCCAACAACATTTCTCTGTCAACTTTTTCTTTCACATCCTCACCTCCTCTAGGATCGATTAAGGGCGGGAACGGTGGTTGCTGTTTTGTGGGTGTTTTGTTTTTAACTAGTTTTTGCAGACCTTGAAGTTTGTTTTCTGGCGGTGGGTTGGGTACGACTGGACGTTTGAAACTGGTAAATCCTTTCATGATGTCTTTGACAAAGTCCACGCCTTTATTTTTGAGCAAATATTCGCAGAGAGGGAACCATTTCGCATGTTCTATCCACGGGTCGTCAAAACGATCCCAGTTTTTTAAACCACCGTTGCAGCACCAACATTTCACCTTATCACCTTCACCAAGATAGTAAAACCCAGCGTCCGCTAGTAATGCTGTATCAGCTTCAATTCTGTGACTGGGCCAATGCTCGGTAAACGACTGATGACGGTCGATAATTCTACGCATGTGTGGGTTGATTGCATGCTTGCATTGGAACAGGGAAGGAGTTGGTGGTACTACATCACCGCCAGGAACTGCAGCTGAATCACAAGCGTCCGCCATGTTTCTTTTGTTCTGGTAGAACGAAAACGTGACTCCCTGGTCCCTTTTTTTTATAGTCGATGACCCACGCCATAGGTTAGTGTTGATGTGGTTGCGCCACCACGTTTTAGACAGGTTCAGACGTGTCAAGGTTGCGCGATCAAAATATAATAATAATATACTGTTGCGCCACTGTCTCCATAGAACAGTTCTAATATATCACACTGCGATCACGTCATTGCTATTTTTATCACGCTCACTTTTATGACAGCATCGTCGTAATATTATGCTGTATGCCCGTAACAAGAAAATAATTCGGTCCCGTTGAACATTCTAAAAAGAATACGTTCTCGTAGGGACTTTCCCTGGTGAATCACCGCCGCTTGCGTATAAATTCTAAAATAAATTTTCCAGTTTTAATTCGCTCAAGAGACGTTACACATAAACAAAAAAAAGTCTTGGTCTTTGATTTACCTTAGTTGAATGTATTAGAGTCTTAACATTCAGGAACATGGTTCGGTTCCCAGGTAGATCTCACAACTTTAAGAAATCTTACGAATTTTAAACAAAAGCATTGGCTAGCTGTTGTTGGTTCGATCCTTAGGTAAAAAACTCTTCTACTCTTGACCGAGTTCCAGGTACGATTCTTAGAGTTACAGACCTAGGGTTAGACTTTACCTAGTTCGATTCTTAGGGTTACAGACCTAGGGTTAGACTCTACCTAGTTCGATTCTTAGGGTTACAGACCTAGGGTTAGACTCTACCTAGTTCGATTCTAAGGGTTACAGACCTAGGGTTAGACTCTACCTAGTTCGATTCTTAGGGTTAGAGACATACGGTTAGAACTTACGATCTTGCAAAAATCCACAACCTCAAACCAGCAACCTCAAACCGGCAACCTCAAACCGGCAACCTCAAACCAGCAACCTCAATTTTGCCACCTCAATTCACCTCTTTTGGAGCATATAATACTACTAATGTATGTTTTTTATCAAAAAAAGATGTTTTTTGCTTATAACTTTTTTTGAAGCAGTTAAGTACGAAAAGTTCTGTTAGAATGGTTATGAAAGTCGTGTGTCTGCATCTTTTAAGCCAAAAAGCAGGTTTCTAGCTTAACCGGTTTTTGAGATATGATCAAATTAGCTATTTTTCTTGCGTTCGGCAGATGTGCACGGCCACTGGAAGGTGCATCATCCCAAAATTGGTTCCAGTGGCTTTCACCCCACCTCTGAGATATACATGAACACCACTCTTTGAAATCCCAACATTTTGTTTTTTTACCGCACCCAATATCATTGCATTGCATGGTAGTTTTTTGGTTTGTCTGTCAAACGAAACTATAACTAATTCAGAAATTTCATGAACGAAATATGAATAATTTAGATCGTTGGGGCATTAACTTGGAAAGAGCAAGAAAACAACATTCTGCATGAAAACAGATTAATTACACGTTTTTTTAGGTGTGGCCAATGCAAGCTACGATAACCTCAACCTTACGGTTTACGAAAACAGATGTAAGTAACCAAAAAAAATGTTACTTTTTTAACCTGTTTGTATTGTCATCAAAATCCTTGTGCAGAGGTGGTATATTTTATTCTTAAACTAAATCTCAATTTTGTATAAACTTCCGGTAGAAGGTAGAAATCAAATTTTTACCAATGCCTTTGTTTTTGCAATCATAAAAAAGAACTTACTGGGTGGAAACAAACGCAATAGTTGTAGAACTTATACATTATACATCAAAAAAACTATAAACTATACATTAAGAAATGACTTGACTCTTATGAATGAAGGGATTTTCGAATCCCTTTTCATTGATATCCAGTTTGGTAATGATAAAACCACATGTGGTACAATATACCGCGCACCTAAACTAGACAGATTCTCGAACAATCAATTTATAGTTCAATTAAAAAATGCATTAAGTACTCTAAACGTATCCAAAAACAAGGCGTATATCATGGGAGATCTAAATTACGATTTATTGCAAGATTCTCATACCTTCACAGATCACTTTGTGGATATTATGTAGGACCATTCTTTTTATCCAATCATAAATAAACGAACAAGAATTACTCAAAGTTCAAGTACATGCATTGATCATATTTGGACTAACATTCACGATAAAAATATAAGTAGTGCTATTATCACTCATAAGATTGCTGACCATTTACCAGTTATTCAAAGCACTAAAATTACTAATATCAAAACAGCTTTGCCTTACACACGCAATTTTTCTAAACGAAATTGTACCCTGTTTAATGATGCTCTAAGTGATATTGACCCATCCGATATACTACATCATACAAGTTCTGATAATGCAATGGATTCCTTTATGCAACAGTATTCTACTTTGTTCAATTCACATTTCCCGCTAAAAAAAACAAAAATTTTTCTAACAGCTGGTTCACCAATGAACTTAATAAATTGCTCAAGAAAAAAGACAGATTGTATAAAAAATACATTAAAAATAAATTGCCAGCTAACCACCAAAAATATAGCGTTGCACGTAATACGTATTTTCGTAAAGTAGCAATTGAGAAACAAAATTACTTCAAAAATTTATTTACGAAACATAAAAACGACATCAAAAAAACATGGCATAGCATAAATTTGCTGCTTGGCAAAGAGAAAAAACAGTCAGGCTGCAAAATTATCTCAGCTGAAGGAAGAGATTTGACTGAACCTATTGAAATTGCCAATCACTTCAATAAATGTTTTTTGACTGTAGCGGAAAACCTTGTTAAAAAGATTCCAAGCACTAACACCAATCCTTCAAGTTTTCTTGGCCCGAATTTATCTAACTCCTTTTATCTTTACCCAACTACCCCACAGGAAATTTAAAAAATTATTTCTAGCCTTCAGACTAAGTTGAGTGCCGGTACAGATGGGATTCCGGCTTTTTTGTTAAAATCATTACCGATTAATGTTATTGTAATCTTGACTAACATTTTTGATTTATCTATTTCAACAGGTACTTTTATTTCCTATTTCAAAAACGCTAAAGTCATACCTATCTTCAAAAAAGGAAATCCCAAACTAGTTGAAAATTATCGTCCAATAAGCATACTTTCTGTATTTTCAAAAATCTTAGAAAAAAGTTGTTCACAAGCGTTTATATTTCTATTGCAACAGAATGAATATCCTCTCAAATTGCCAATTCGGTTTTAGAAAGTCACATTCCACTAGCCATGCATGTACTCTACTAACAAGCACAATAACTTCTTCGTTTAATTCGAAACAAAAAACGCTGGGAATCTTTCTTGACTTGTCAAAGGTCTTTGACACCATTGATCATTCTATTCTTGTCTCAAAACTCTATCATTACGGAGTCAGAGGCATACCCCTAGAATGGTTTAAAAGTTACCTAAACAACAGAAAACAACAAGTACAGATAAATGATATATTTTCAACTAATATTCACACAATAACAAGAGGTGTTCCCCAGGGATCAATTCTTGGCCCCTTATTATTTTTATTGTACGTTAGCGATTTTCCTAAGTGTTTAAATCATTCTTCTGCAATAATGTTTGCCGATGACACAAATGTATTTATATCAAACTCCAACCTAACTACCAGAGGTGGAGTCCTCGAGGACGTCCTTGGCCTCGAGGACGTCCTCGAGGACACATTTTGAAGTCCTTGGCCTTGGCCTTGGCCTCGAAGGTCAAGTCCTTGGCCTTGGCCTTGGCCTCGAAGCCTCAAGTCCTCGAAAATTGGCCTGTCCTCGGCTCGAGGACAGCACTATTTTTTGAACAGTTGAAATTTTGTTGGAAAACGCAAGAAACCTCGCAGAAAACTTGCGAACACCTTTTTTGTTTTCCTCACTTGGAACATAAGCGTAGCCAAGGGGAGGGGGGCAGGGGGTCCGCCCCCTTCCCAATTGAAAATTCACCAATGACAAAATGTGACAAAAAAGCTTAATTTTTTTTCAGTTTCAGTTTCTTTTTAGCATTTTTCGCTTACAACAGTATAACTAACAACAATATTGAAGACCAGGAGCTCCGGGTCCCCCTCAATTCAATTTTTCCCAGCCAATTTAAACGTATAACCCGAAGAAAACGGAGAGTTTTTGTCCTGAAAGTTGCTATCTCAGGCCCGCATCTAGCCTTTTTGTGAACGTAATGCATTAATCAGGGCTGGATTTACCATAATATGACGCAGTACCAGCAGTAGCGTTGCCATGGGGGAAGCGGGGACTATAGCCCCCCATTGGCCTGTCAACCAAAATGCAGAATAAGGAAAAACCACGCTTTTAGCTCTTTTGAGACTGTTTTTTGTGCTGGAATTGACTAAAAGTGATTTAATGCATCATTTGAAACATATATTCAACGGGGGCTAATTGTCAAAAATTAAAGTTACAAATCAATGAAAACTTTGAAAAAATGCCCGAAAATAAACAATCAAATTTGATCGCTAATTTAAAAACGCCAAACATGGGTTTTATCAACAAATATATCATCAACTCAGGAATATGGGGGAGGGGGGGCTATTCAGTGTTAGGTAATTACCAGTCACTTCTCTCAAATATCTTTCCATTAACCCTTCCCCCAATTATTTTTATAAAATATAGGCGAAATAGATTTCTACGTGTGAGTTTTATTGAATAATAGGATTTTTTGATTTACCTGCAGGTAAACAAGAGAACTGCAATGTTATCATCAGCCACTTCCCATATAGCCCATTAATGCAACTATAGTTGAATCATGTTGGGTTGCCAATTTCTATGCCACGTTCTAAAAGCATTATTTTCTATTAAAATAGCTTTAAAATTAAGTTCATTTTGCAAAAAAATGCAAAATTTTCGAGCGCTGGGGGCTTCGCCCCCTCACCCCCATTGGCCTCTGGTGACTGGGGGCCCCGCCCCCAGACCCCCAAACCGCCCCCACAGTGCGAATTTCTGGCTACGAGCCTGAGTATCAGTTAGTGGCCCCGAGCTAAAATCGTAAGACTTTTTTTGGTCTTCACCTATATTTGGCAGAAAGATGTTAAGAAAATCTCCAAAGCGCCAGGGGCCTAGCGCGATGTAAATCCAGCCCGACAATAACATGGCTAGTTGAAGTTAACTATCTATTTTACCATTTTTCAATAACAATTCAGTAATTCACCTCCAACCTCGCCGGTTTTTACGCACAAAATACTTTAAAAAAAAATTAGCCATGGAAAATGCTGATTGAACGAATTATTGAACTTCAATTGAGGGAGCCTGGGCCTTCTGGCCGAACATATACTCCTATAACTGGTTATTGTCATGACAAAACAAAAATCTCTAAGGAAAATCCTCGAGTGGATTATTATTTACTGCTAAAATGTTGCAAGAGACAATGCACATTATAATTAAGACAACGCACCCTAGCTGGACCAGATCACTAACAATTAAATTTAACTCCAAAATACAAGATGTTAAACATGTTTTAAACTTAAATTGCAAGTAAAAGGAGTATTAAACAATTTGATTTTTTCAATTGGCTTTCAAATGTCAAAAATCTAGTGCTTTTAAATGGCTTTGAACATTTGCGAAATGTGATTCAATGGCATTAAAATAGCTTTTTTTTCCAAAAAATTACAAAAAATCGTCCAATGGAGACCCTCCGTTTGTGATACCTTTGAGTTACACTAGCTTTCTCAACACGTTTCCAAAGTTAAATATTTGCGTTTTTGAACTATTAGCTTAAGCCCTATCCCTTTGCAAAATCCTGGTTACGTGCTAACGGGCAGCGATATCAGATCTTCCATCCTACGATATGTTTATCCCACAAAAACTTCCTCTTTGGAAAAATTTTGATGACGTCATTTCATTCGATTTGTGGTTTAGGCTTATCCCAATAAATTCTGGGTACGCCAACGAATTGGAGATCGCCTGAAAAAAAATTTTGAAGACTTTTTTTTTGGAGAACACTTGCGCCTGTGTCCTTGGTCCTTGGCCTTGGCCTCGAGCATTCCTGTCCTTGGCCTCGAGAGGTTCTGTCCTCGGAAGGGCTGTCCTTGGCCTTGGCCTTGGCCTCGGATTTTTTTTGTGTCCTTGGCCTTGGCCTTGGCCTCGAGCCTTGTGTCCTCGACTCCACCTCTGCTAACTACAATGTATCAACGCGCAAACGAAGATCTAAATAGCATTTACAATTGGCTTGGCGCAAACAAACTGTCTATAAACTTTACAAAAACTAAATACATTCTGTTCCGAACACTACGTTCAAAACCTCCACCCTCTAACTTGTCATTAAGCGTCCATGGGAAAAAAATAGAAAGAGTTTCTGAAATTAATTTCTTAGGTATAACCTATAATGAAAATCTTTTCTGGAAAAAACATATGCTAAAAATTTTGGGTAAAATTCGATCTAGTTATGGAGCCATAAGAAAAATTCGATCTTATTTAACTAATAAACATTTACACATTCTATATTATTCCATGATATATAGCCACATTAACTATTGTTTAACTACTTGGTTTCATGGTAACAAAGTCATTGCAAACAAAATTCAAAAAGTCTGTAACAAATTCAATAGCATGTTTGATCGTCACATCCCCTCCAAAAAAACAACAAAAACACATAAAGCCTTAGTAACCTCTAATAACACTAAATTTCTTACTTTAGATCAGTGTTTGATAAAAAATAGTGCTTTATTTATGTATAATTACCACAAAAAGTCTCTACCAAAAATGTTTCGAAACTTTTTCTTTACAGCTAAGACTAAAAATATTTTAACAAGAAGCAATTCAAAAATTATTCCCGTCTCTTGCACCTTCGCAGTAAGCAAACAATCCGTAAAATTTTGGGGCCCTAGGGTATGGAATCAGTTACCAACGAATGCCAAAAAGAGTAAAAACGTTCAATCTTTCCTTCAAAACATTCAACCATACTTAGTTCAAAATAAAATAAAACTATAAAAACAAATTTATAACCCTACTCGTATTTCATTAGCTGAATTTTTATGATAAGCTAATCGTAAGTGTAACATAACTCGTTGCTTCAAGTTGAGCAATTGTGCACATAATGTATATAATGCCTTTTTAATTGTATAAATTGATGATAATTGTAAATACTCGTGCTAGTACCGTGTTTTTCTCATTTTCCAGAAACCGTGATTATTTATGACCAAAATTTCATGACAATTTAAAAAAACATAAATTGCGTATTTTGAATTGAAAATGGTACTGCAGGCCTACTGGTCAACATTCTTTAAAACTTTTTCGTTATGTCACATTAATTTTACTTTTATTTGCAAGGTGGTGCATACATGTAGTCGTGTTACTTAAGTAGTTTTGATATATTTTTTGCATTTTAATGTTTTCGCGTCTCATGCTATAACGCTCAATGTGTTTTTTGCGCCTTCCTTACGTCTTTGACGTGAAATAAATAAATAAATAAACTTCAGCAGAGAAAGATTGGGCTATGACATCGGTATTATAAAAGTGAAAAAATCTTTGTTTTGAGTTGGAATTTCATCTGTATTTGACAAGTTGCCTTGGCAAGGAGACATGAACCTTTCAGTTGACCCAATGACCCTTTCATTGCTACGTAATTAATCCGAACGTAATTTTTGTGAGGGCATAATGGCGCAAGTTCAGAATTTCAACCTGTTTGTTTGTTTGTTTTAGCGGTCATGTCGAAAATTGCAGTATTTTTATTTCATAAATCTCTGTTATTAATTACGATGTTAGCGTTGCAAAGTAACTGCTGTTTATGAGGTTACATTGGGTCAGGTGATTGTTTTCGGAGAACTTGTGTACTCAAAAAGTCACTGACACCACTTCCTTTTGACTGAACCTGCTTTGAAGATCTACAGTTGGGGGTGGTGAATTTTTTAAGGGGGTGTTGTCATCGAAATGATAAATTGGTGCGTTAAATACTAAAAAATTGACTACAAATCGCATATTTTTGGTTTGTATAAACGATTTTGTTTAAGTCAAGTCTGCGATTTTATGCCGTACTCGAAATCGGCAAATTTTAAAACAGATTAAAGAAGATCAAAACTTCTAGATACTCGCTCTATATTACGTCAAAGCGTGTAAAAAGTTTGCGAGGCCCAAATCAGCGTCATTGCTCCTGGCATAGCTCCGTGAAGAAACATTGTAGCAGTGGCGAGCCATTGGTAATACCGTGTCCAATTTGACTTGCCCGGGATTTGAGCCCTTGGCTTCAGTTCCGGAGGCGACCCTTTTCACCATTCAATAAAGTTTCCAGTATACCTAAATTGCACATTTTGCACAGTCCGAACTTATCTCGTGACAATTATATGTCATCATGCAAGAACATCAAAGTACAAACTCCTGCGATGATGCAATAATAACTGACATTTAACGGTTGGGATGTTTCCTCTCGTCTGCTCGTAAAATTTCGTGCGGAGCAGTGCGGAAACAGAGGGCTCGTTTTCGTGGTACTTTTTAGGTTACAGCAAACTAAGCTATACTTGTACTGCAAAACCCATCAAAGCACAAATGAAATTCGCAACCATTTTGCAACGCCGCCCTATATTTTTTTAATAAATTATGAGGATCGCTAGTTTTTACCGCTTGGTTTTACCGCTTGTTTTTCGAGTGAAAAAGCTTTTTTAGAGTCCGATTCACTACCTTGGGTTAACTTTAATCAATAAATTAACAAAACATTAAAAGGAAAATACTAGAGAAACTAGAACGTGACATCGCAAGCGATATCTGGGGACTTCGCGACATTATCCGACTTTTACTAAACTTTATTAAGCTTTAAAACAGTGATCCGATTGCTTTGAATGAATTTGTACAAAATGTAGTCGTTGATAGTCGATCAATAATTTAAATGCGCCCCTTTCAAATTTTGTTTCACTGCCTTATGTCGCTTTGTGGTTATTCGAGTTCAAAATTTAAATCTCTCGAAGTTATCAAAAATAATCGAGTAACGTCATTCAAAAAGCTTGCATAACGGTTTACGATACAATGTCAAATCTCAGCACTTTTTACGAGTTTTTAAAAGTTTTTCACTCCAGTTGAAATAACATACATCGGTCTTAAAATTCCAGCGACTCACAAGCAAATTTCGTTACATCAACGAAACTTACAGCCATGTATGATTCTGAAAACGTCCTCTCGCATCGCAATTCAAAATATAGTATTGACACATACCGGTTGTTTGGAAATTAAAACCCCCTCCTCAACAGCATAAACTAAAATAAAAAAAATGCTGAAATTATGCAAATTTACAACAGACATTTATTTAAGTTTTTTACTAAATCGTTTATGTTTTTGCTACATAGATTTCATTCTCGAATGGTGTAATTTGACAAATTGCAAAAAAAGGAGAATTAAAATCTATTTTCCCTAGTTAATGCTTCACTCACAAGTTATCACAGGTTGATAAGCATAACTAGGTAAACTTTCGCAGTTTTCTATACGCCCTTTTTAATTAACTCGATGTTTCGGGCGAATTATTGTCCAACATGGCATTGCCAAGTTTGGCATGTTTTATTTTTTTCTAATATCAGCCTACCGGCGCTTTTAAAATTTGATATGTCTGGCTGGAGTACTTCGTATTTAAGGTTTTAAAATTTTGAAAGGCCCATTAGGCATGGTCTCGTCGATGCGGCCCACCAAATTTTGGTTTTATATCTTCGATTTATATTGACCTATCCGATAGATTTGATTCGTTTAGATTTTGTAGCTAATGGGGGAGGTGTCAACATAATTGGAGGACCCCTATAGTATGAGATCCTCAATATTCTTTTATACGTATTTTTACCTATCTTGAAATTTTTATTTGTCTAACTTGGGTGGCTAAAAATCTTGAAGGACCCGTTGGAGGAGGACTCTCCAATTGTGGCACCTATTCATATTTTATTTACCTATTCTGATTTTATTTTTCTTTTATATTTACCTATTCTGAACGTTTCATGTGTCTAGCTTAAATGGTTGAAACGTTTGAATCTTGAAGGATCCAATTGAGGGACCCCCAATTTTGGTGCCTCAAAATAACTTTGTCTTTCCTTGTTATTAACCCATTCTGAAAATTTGATGTGTCCAAGTTAAACAATTAAAAAGTTTGAATTTTGGCGTCCTCGTTTGAGGGGGACCCCCATTGTGGTACCCCCAAATTTTATCTTTTTTTCATAGTACCTATTCTAATAATTTCATCAGTCTAGTGTAAATGGTTCAAGTTGAATTTTAGCATTCTTGTTTGAAAAAGATCTCTTCATTTTGGTACCCCCAAATTTTGTCCAATTTTATCTTTTCTTCTTACTGGCCTATCCTGAAAATTTCGTACGTCTTGCGTGAGTGCCCTCATTGTGGTATCCCAAAACTTTGTCATATTTTATCTTTAACTTATATTTATCTATTCTGAAAATTTCATCTGTATAATGTGAGTGATTAAAAAGTTTGAATTTTGGCAGCCCCGTTTTTGGGAGATCCCCTTATTTTGGTACCCCAAATTTTATCAAGAATTATCTTATCTTCGTAATTCTCAACCCTAAAAATTTCATTTGTCTAACGTGTATGGTTAAAAAGTTTTGAATTTTGGCGGCCTCGTTTGGGGAGGACCTCCGATTTTGGAACCCCCAAATTTGGTCAAATTTTATCTTTTTTTATATTTAGTCACCTTAAAAATTTCATGTGTCCAGCTAAAAAGATTAAAAAGTTTGACTTCTGAAGGGTTCCGTTTGGGGAGAAACCCTCATTTCGGAACCTCAAATTTTATTAGGTTTAGCTTATTTTTCATATCTACCTATACCGAAAATTTGATCTATCTAGCTCTAATGGTTTAAATGTTTAACATTTTGGTGTCCTTGTTTTGAGGGGTACCCCCCATTTTGGTACCCACAAATTCTGCCAAATATTATCTTTTTTTTACGTTTAGTTACCTTAAAACTTTCATGTGTCCAGCTTAAAAGGATATAAAGGTTGATTTTTCAAGGGCCTCGTTCGGGAAAAATCCCCCATTTTGAAACCCTCAATTTTTGTTAGGTTTAGTTTATTTTTAATATCAACCCATATCGAAAAATTGATCCATCTAGCTCCAACGGTTTAAAAGTTCAAAATTTTGGCGGTCTTGTTTCAGGAGGATCCCCAATTTTGGTACCCCCAAATTTTGTCAAATTTGATCTTTTCATATTTGCTTACCCTAAAAATTTCATGAGTCTAACGTTAGTGGTTAAAAAGTTACAATTTTGGTGGCCTCATTTAGGGGAGACCCTCCATTTTGGTACCCACAAATTCTGCCAAATTTTATCTTGCCTTTATGTTTACTGATCTTAAAAATTTCGTGGGCCTAGCTTAAAAGGTTAAAAAGTTCGAATTTTGGAGGGCTGGTTTGTGGGGAAACCCCCCATTGTTGAACTCCCAGTTTTGTTAGGTTTAGTTTGTTTTTAATATCTACCTATTGCGAAATTTTGATCCATCTACTTATAACGATTTAAAAGTTCAAAATTTTGGAGGGCCCGACGGAGGGGTTCGCCCCAACTTCGCACCCCTGATTTCATTCCCGCACTAGTCCTCCCTGATATCTTCAATCGCTCAAACTTTAAATACAGTACGTTTAGCGGTTTAAAAGTAGATAGCCGGTGAAGAAAAAAAAAAAAAAAACTAAGAAAAAACACAAAAAGAAAATAGTATTCACGTTGGGGTAAACGAACATAACCAACAGAAAGGCGGTTGATAGTGTGCTCAAAAACCACAAATCGTTTTCCATCAAAATCAGTATTTATCGAGATATATCAGTTTAAAATCGTCCACTTTCTGCCCATTTTCGGCCTGTAGTATTTTGGTCTCTCAATTCACGATCACGTGACCGAGGTTCCCGAAAATTGGCACACAAAACGCATTCATTAATTCCCATGATGAGTCCAAATTTCAACTTTCTACATTTTGCCATTTGCTAGTTATGAGCAAATCAATCCTCATCTGTAAAACTTTGCGAACAAAAACAAAGGTAGAGAAAAAACTCTCTACTTTGAGCAAAATTTTGTTCGCACCTATACTGTACGATATAGCACATGGGATCGTTTAATAAGGCTATAGTAATTAGGAAAGTAACGATTTACAAATGGCACCCCATACCCATAGCATCACAGTACTTTTTTTTGGTGGATGTAAACATGAGGGACTCAAGACAGTCACGCTCAAATGTTGATATATTACAATCGTTGATTTTTAACTGACAACTTCTTTCCTAGTCAAAGTCCAAATAGGTTTCCGAGTACAACACCACGACCTACCGTAGCTTAACGATTTTCAGTTGTGATTAATGTAAAAACGTGCACGAACTGTTTGGATACTCCACCTTTGATGTATTTTTCACATTTCTAGTCCTGCATTGTTTGTAACTAAGATTCGAATTTCGACTTATAAGTTTTTGTTCCACTATAGTACTAGGCAGTCGCGCAACCTGGGGATGGGCTAAGGGGACGTTAGTCCCCCTTAGCCATTAGCCAAGTTAACTAGAAAATTTAACCCCAAAATACCAGTGCTTTAACGTGTTTTTGACTTCACCTGCAAGTAGTGGGTTGAAAGGGCTGGACAATTTAATTCTTGCAAATAATTTCCAATTTTTGCGGCAATTTTGTCCTTTTAATTGCTTCTAAAAACGTGCCAAATGTGATCCAAGTGGCGTTAGAATGATTAGTTTTTCCAAAAAATCATAAAAATTGCCGATGCAACGGCCAGACCTCGTCTGTGATACATTTAGTTGCACCAGTTTGCTCACCGTGTCGCTTCAATGAAACATTTTCCGAACAAAAAATATTTTAATTTGCGTGTAAGTTCCCTCTCTTTTTGGCAAAGTCCTGGTTTCACACCTAGTACCCAGTGCCCTATATATACTTGCCCTGGTCGAAATGCATACTCTATAAGCTATTGTGACTTTTTGACTGCATAATTAAGTCTTTTTTACAAAAGTTATTTATAGATAATTTTGGAGTTACTCACACTACAACAGTCGTGACTGCTACCAGTAAACCATCGAAAAAGAAGCCAAAGTCAGAATCTACAGTCGAAGCCGCTACCGAAAAAGTCTCTTCCATCTCCAACACTCAGTCCACTCTTGCAAGAACTTCAGAGCAAACTAGACAAGAGAAAGATGTAACCACAGAAATAGCAAAAAACACAAAAGAAACAGATAAAACAAAACAAAAGGAAGGTGAAAGTACGACTAATCCGACCAAATCAACTGCAAAAGAGTCCGAATCGTCATCAAAATCACCTCAAAATACCAGCCCGCATGACGTCACTCCTACGTCATCAAGCGACCCGTCTGACGTCGTCCATACGTCATCAAGCGGTCATGAGACTCAGTTCCAAACCAGCAGCTCTTTAAAATCACAGCTGAAAAATGAAACACAAACAAACGAAACTTTACTACCATTGTTTAAAAACGATGCCGATTCGAAAGATTCAAGCCCTCCGACGGAGAATTTTGTTGTTCCCAAGCTTGTTCGTCCAAAAGAGACGGAGTATAACCAGCCGTTAAATGACGAGGACGAATTCGATTTTGCAAATAAACATAATATTAGTAGGACAGAAAATAGGCATCGAAACCCGCACGTTCACAATCACAGACCTGCTAAGCACGGCGTGCGCGATAATAAAGATTTGGATGTTGAAACTGAATTTGAAATTTCCCACCAAAACCCAAATAACCTATCGTCAAAAATTGCTGCAGAAGTGATTAATAAGTCTAGGTTAAAAACTGACTTAAACGGTAGCCAATCTGACGGCCTTCCGCGTGCCCTGGGTTTTCATTCTCACAGCAAGACATCTTTACAAAGACGAAATACAGGAACAGGTTCAGCTTCTTCGTTTCATATATCACATTGGGCTCTAGCTTTGTATACCAGCCTCGTGTTTCTTGTTTACCATTTACTAGATTTTTCAATTCTACCATATTTATCATAAAACTACCGATAATAATCTTCCACGTGTTTCTTTGAGTATCACTTTCATCACTGTCTAAAATGATCTTGCTCAGAATCTTGTTAATTTTGTTTTTGAATCTTGAACAGTCAGAATCAATGCTGACTGAGCCTCCAAAAAAAGAAGGAACCTGGGTAATGCTTATATTTATTATATCTGTAATAGTGTTTTGTAGATGCACAGAGCTAGACAGCGCTGTTTCGAGCTTTTAGCTCTCATCGGCAGCCCTCAGCTTCTCTAACAAAGTTATTCCCCAGCTTTTTTTTTTTTGTGGATTTTTTTGGGTTTTTGGACATGTGTGATGTTTGGAGATTGTTGGAGGGTTGTGGAAGTAGTTTAGAGAGCTGGGGACACTTTTTCAAACATCCGAAGCTGCTCTGAGTTAAGTAAGTTTCACCAGCTAACTCAAGCACCAAGAACGCGTTACCGCGTCCTAAGCACTATAAGCGCCAGTGGTAATTATGCTCTGCAAACACCTACGAAGCATTTGCAGTGGCACTGACAATTTATCGTGGTGAGAGCAGCTCGAACTACTACAGGTAGCCGAACTATCTCTCCTACGAAGCTTTTCAGGAACTAATACAACAGACCCGCGATGATAGCGGATCCCAGCCTTTAATCCTGAAAAGAATGATCACTTGATCTTAGAGCCGAGAAGCGATGGACAAGACTCTTGGCCGAACTGGACAAACCTTAAGGGCTAGCACAGCGGCAGAGGATTTCTAGGGAATAAACGATTTTTCCTTGTGGTACTTAAAAAAAACAAGTGAAAAAATCGCTGAATCCTTGTAGTAAGGACAGCCATAGGCTATCCCTACTACAAGGATTCCCCTTGTGTGACCACGGAAATCATAACCAAAAAGTTTGACGTCCTTCGTGGTCGACTCCTGGGAAATCATATCATTTCCCAGAAGATCTGGGAATTGATTTCCCAGGAGTCGACCACGAAGGACGTCAAACTTTTTGGTTATGATTTCCGTGGTCACACAAGGGGAACCCTTGTAGTAGGGATCGGATAGCCTATGGCTGTCCTTACTACAAGGGTTCAGCGATTTTTTCACTTGTTTTTTTTAAGTACCACAAGTGAAAAATCGTTTATTCCCTGGAAAACCTCTGCCGCTGTGCAAGCCCTTAAGGTTTGTTCAGTTCGGCCAAGAGTCTTGTCCAGCTGGGGAATAACTTTGTTAGAGAAGCTGAGGGCTGCCGATGAGAGCTAAAAGCTCGATACAGCGCTGTCTAGCTCTGTGCATATTATGACTCGAGCTGCTTTGTAGCTGCAGGGTTGGTGGTTGATCTAGCCACCTAACTGCCAGTGGAAGTCGTAATGATTTCCCAGGAGTTAACCACGAAGGACGTCAAACTTTTTGGTTATGATTTCCGTGGTCACACAAGGGGAACCCTTGTGGTAGGGATAGCTTATGGCTATACTTACTACAAGGGTTCAGCGATTTTTTCACTTGTTTTTTTTAAGAACCACAAGTGAAAAATCGTTTATTCCCTACAAAAGCTCTGCCGCTGTGCAAGCTCTCAAGGTTCGGCCAAGAGTCTTGTCCAGCTGGGGAATAACTTTGTTAGAGAAGCTGAGGGCTGCCGATGAGAGCTAAAAGCTCGATACAGCGCTGTCCAGCTCTGTGCATATTATGACTTGAGCTGCTTTGTAGCTGCAGGGTTGGTGGTTGATCTGGCCACCTAACTGCCAGTGGAAGTCGTAATGATTTCCCAGGAGTCGACCACGAAGGACGTCAAACTTTTTGGTTATGATTTCCGTGGTCACACAAGGGGAACCCTTGTGGTAGGGATAGCTTATGGCTATCCTTACTACAAGGGTTCAGCGATTTTTTCACTTGTTTTTTTTAAGTACCGCAAGTGAAAAATCGTTTATTCCCTAGAAAGCCTCTGCCGCTGTGCAAGCCATTAAGGTTTGTCCAGTTCGGCCAAGATTCTTATCCAGCTGGGGAATAACTTTGTTAGAGAAGCTGAGGGCTGCCGATGAGAGCTAAAAGCTCGAAACAGCGCTGTCCAGCTCTGTGCATATTATGACTCGAGCTGCTTTGTAGCTGCAGGGTTGGTGGTTGATCTGGCCATCTAACTGCCAGTGGAAGTCGTAATGATTTCCCAGGAGTTGACCACGAAAGACGTCAAACTTGTCGGTCAGTGTTTTGTAGAATTAATTTAGTTTAATCATATTGTTTGTGTTGTTAAATTTGCTGTAGTTTGCGCTGTGTGCAATTTGCCTTCTATGTTTTGTTGTTTTTTCTTCATAAAAATTGACCGTCTTACAAGCAGCCAGTTGATCGAGCGGTAGCGCGTTTGTCTCTGGAGCGAAAGGTCTGAGGTTTAAATCTCTGGCCGGTCAATTTGAACAGAGTGTTGCCAACGGCTCGCTACCGCTGCAACATTTCTTTGAAAGGAGCTGTGTTGCGGGGCGCAATGACGAGGAGTTTGGCCCCGCAAACTCGTTACACGTTTCGGCGTAATACAACGACTATAATGAAAGATTTGATGTGAAAGATTCGGCGTAATACAACGACTATAATGAAAGATTTTTTGTGAGAACAAGAGTACACACTGAAACACTTTCCTTCTTCACATATTACAAAATATGTATGATTTGCAATACTTTTTTTTTTCAAAAAACTTAGGTTTGTTTTAAATCTTACTCTGTTTCATAATTCTACATTTAATTTTTTTCCCCATAATATCTTTAAATTTCGTTCAGCTAGTCTGAACTTCTCTAACTTTATTAACAGTCTAATGAAAGTTGCTAAGTAGTATACTGGTAGCCAAGTTTAGCAAGGAGTAATTCAGTGCCCTTTATTTTGCGATTAAAAATTTGCATATCTCAGGTAAATCGTGAAAATGTTACTTGTTTGATACTGAAATTCGTATTCAATACAACGACGCTGATTAATGGATAAGTGGTTTCAAACGCTCAAATTTAATGATCATCCTATTTTAGGAGATTAAACTCTAAGCTATTCTCGAAGAGACCAACGAACTTTCTAGTTCCATGAACCAAAATACTGTAATAGCGCATGTATCTGACCATTTTTGGGGAAATGCTCTTTTAAAATATTTTTGGTGACTTGGTGGTAGAATTATATTGTATTCTGAGTGTTTGCTTAATTAAAAACAGTTCGCTGTAGTTTTCGTTTTATATTTTGTGTTTTTCGGGTAGAAACAGAGACCTAAGACCTTTAGTAAGCCGACGGTCAATTTATCTAAACTTTGAATGTAGTAAGCAATGAGTTTTGCAATAGTCTTTGTTTGTAATAGTTGAATTTATAAAAAGTACTGATACTGCCCGCTTCGCTCTCGTTGTATATCAAGAAATATTTAAGTTTCGTTTGTGCAATTGCGAGTGAATTTTGAGCTTTTCCGAATTGCGATTCAAATTTTTGTGAGAACAAGACTTTATTACAGTTCAGTATTCCGAATTTTTTTTATTCGAATCCTCAGTTCAATTTGAACACTGGATAATAGTTAAAAGCCTGCTTGGTTGCTTTATCGGCAGCGTGGCCGAATAGGTAAAAGTGTCATTTTTACGACGACTCTAATCACATGATCTGGGTTCAGCCCCCGACTTGCTGGTCACGTTGTTGTGTCCATGGATAAGACGCTTTTCGATGATTACCTCTGCTTTGTGGTTTCGAACAAGCAACAAATTCAGTGGACAAGAATTCAAAGAAATCCACGGAAACGTTGTCTTCAATATCCTTTGTATGTTGTAAGGTTTGACGTTGTCTTGCTACTTCCTTTCCCTGACTCTATGTGTTATTATTGTGTTACCATGGTGTTACTGTGCATTCGCTGTTGTTGTGATGGTGAAAAATAAAAAGAATGAATCACGAGTGAAAAATTGGATCACTGGATACACCTAAACTCCTAGATTCTTCCAAGCACGAAGTAGTGAATGTAATGAAAAATGTGCGAATCGTCTGATGATTAGCGTCTGACGCTGTCTGGTGACAGGAAGACAAATGCAGAATAAAATAACAACGAATTTCGATCTGACACCTCCTATCACTCGTACCAAAGTACGTCTAAAACGTAAGCCAAGTCCATTTTCCAGATTGTTTGCTACTCTTTATGTTCTTCTTCACCCATTTTATAGTTTCTGCAGAGAGTTTATTTTCAGTAACCATTTTGCAACACAACTCAAAAACACCACTCATTGATCATATTACTATGCTGTTTTGAGCTAGGCTAACTTCATTTTTATTCGAACGTTTTCGGCGTTTTACATAGCGCCCTCATTAGCAAACTAAAAATTCGGTAAAATGAATAATTAGTATCACTTTCACATAAACTAAAACATGGCTAAAAAAATTTTTTTTTCAGCGTACAGTAAAAATTTGGACTAGCAACTGCATCTGGCGAAACTGTCATTTTCCGTTCAGGCAATTCAAAACACGCAATTGATGAAAATACAATTATGAAGTTAAACACAAAATGGTGACTTGACAAACTTTTACATATCGCGGTAAAAATTAATGCACGCTTCAAAAAAATAATTCACACTCAAAAAAAAGGAGGCCCCATTTGCATACTTTTGTTTATTGATGGTTGGATTCTGTTTCTGATTAGGAGTGCTTCGTGTATTTTCTCCTCATATGCACTACTGCACTTACGCATTACGCTTAACCAGTGTATTTTCTTCACCCATTTTCTTTGGTTCATTTGCCGATCTATTTTAAGTGAGTTTTTAGGATCAGACGATATTTTGGATCGCTTATTGTGAAAAATTATTTTTTGCAAGAGATGTAATCCGCGTTTTAACATTGTCCACGTTTCGAGCACGGTTCTTGGTTTCGGTATTTGGTTATTCCTGAGTCGTTCCTAAAAAAACTTCCAATTGCAACAGAACCTTGCAAAATTAAAGGCTTTACGAGCTGGCGATATTCTTTTGGTGACAAATACATTCTTCATGCCATGAGATAATTCTTTTAAAATTTGGCACGTTTTTAACATGACTTAAAGCAGCAAGCAGACAACGGAACCAAAAACCTGGCCTAAAAATCGGACGTGCTGCAAAAGCGCTAAATAAATTTACGGTGTTGAAAAGCATCTGTTGTTGTTGAAGATTTTTTAAACTTGGCTTCTACCACATATTTTGTATTCGACTCGTGATATTTTATTTTGAAGAAAGAGCGAAGTTTTATTGTTTAATCACAGAACAACCGATCGGTGGTCGAGTGGATAGAGAGTATGCTACTGAAACAGTAGACTTGGATTTGATTCCCGGTTGGGTCTAACCAAAGACCAGGAAATTTGGTATTCATAGCTTTCCTGCTTGACGTTCAGCAATTAAAGGGACAGTGTGAATCCTCAACCATATGTGGTGGACAAGCGGGCAGGTAACAGCTTGAATCGAAGACCGAAAGGTCCTTTCTCTGTCACCTGGCCAGGCAACTTGTTGAGTAGAATATAATTACAATTACACTCTTTGTTTTTGCACATTAATTTTTTACGGAGTTTTACTCAAAATAAAACAAGCAAAAACACTGGACAACAAAATAAGGAATTTAAACACCGAGACATTTCGTGACGTTTTTCAACGTAAATTTCTATGCATAATTTATTATTTTCACTAGAGCAGATTTAACAATGGCCGGGAGAAAGACGGTATCGAAACCTAAGCCGCGTGGCTGCATGGAACAATTGCAGTCTATAACATACCGCAATAGAAAACACTTTTTTTGCTGCAACTAGCGGTGACCTCAATGTGATCTTTAACGTCATCTAACAACTGAATCACCCTTTTTTCCATCTCTGTTTCTATCGCCATCGCTTTAGCTGAAGCAGCAAGCCAATTGCAAACAGTGCCAGATATACACGTTTGTTGGATCATATTTAAGCACAATAAGACTTTTGAATCCGAAGATGCACACGACAGCTTTTCAATACTGGTATTGCAGAATACGCAACTATAGAAGGAATCGCTCTCTCACCCCTTGATTGCCTCAATCGGATTTATTGTCACTGCGAACCGCTGCTAACCATGAACAAGAGCTTTGTTGGTAGATTTTGCAAAACGTACAGACTGTGAAAACGTGTTCTTCGCAACAGTTTGCGATAATAAAGACAAGCTTCCAAATTATTTGCAGTTGATAGAACTTTTAAGAACTGAAAAATACCAGCTGCTGCATATGCTTAATGCTATTGATAAGTGTGGAGGTTGTACCAGACAATTCCTGGAAATTGCGTCAAGGAAATATCGCTCTGGCGATGCAAACTTAACGGGGTTAACAAGTTTCAAGAAATGTATATTCCAGAAATGCAGGTCACAGCTACTAAATTGCAGTAAACTTGGAAGTGAATGAGATACCAGTACCTACGTACAATCAAGATACGGCGATATCATTCCGAGTTTAAAATAGAAACAATGAAACATGCTGGTTTTGCTCTCAAAAAGCTGCGGCTAGGGTAGTGGTAGAACTTGCGAAAGACTGATGGCTTTGTCTTCGATTCAGTAACTGATCATGCTTCGTTGCGTCCTTGGAAAAATACATGAAGTACTGTATATTTCCCATCGGGGCAAGTAGTCTACCCGTAAATGGAGGCCCAACCTGACAAAAGACAGAACCGCGAATAGTACGATTTGATAAAAGATGAAGAGAGCCTGGTACATTGGCTTGACTAAATTGTTTAAAAAACGTAAACAAAAAATGTGTGGATATATATGGTCCATTTGGAAGTCGGTTAAAGTAGAGTCACCACGAAAGTAAACTGGATCGCAAAAACGCTTTATTTCATTTCAAGTCGTTGCAGCTAGGCGATTCAGTTTTCAGTTTGAGAGTAATTATTATTTCCGCGAGAAATTTTGAGTAAAGAGAAGAAAACAAAAACGAGGAATATTCCTTTGCAAATAAGAATAAATTTGGATTAAATTTGGATTTGGTTAATTTTTTGGCAAAAACTTATGGTTTCCAATAAAAGAGAATAATGCACTAAAACAGCTGAAGCAATGACTTTTCAATTTGCTGTCATATTATAAATCGGAGTGGTTCTGGGTTTAGGTTTCAAACAAACTTCGTCCTGGGTTAAAGTTCTACAGCAAACCTATTCAGCATAATTTTGCAATCGGAGATATTTTTTACTAAGCAGGTGGGGCTTATTTAAGCGACGAGTGCATGCAATATTTGCATCCCTCTATTAATACCCGAGTAATAATTTTCCTTTCAAAAATTCTATAAATTGCCTAGGGGCTGGGGGCTTCGCCCATCACAAAAATGGCTGGAGTCTGTGATCTACTCAAGATACCTCGGTTTCCTCAACGCGCTGTTGTTGAAGAGTTTTGGTTTCGATGAGTTTCAATGATGCTACGCGCTCCTCCCTTAGAAAAATCCTGGTTGCGTCCCTGCTTGTACCCAAAAACCGAACCAGTTAAAATTTTTTTTGCTTGAAAAGTATTTGAATGGAATCAATATTTGGAGATGACGGATGCTACTCTTGACTGCCCACTAGCTGTTTGTTCGTGCGTATGAACAAAACACTTCGCGTTTGTCGAACCGCATCAACACAGAGCACTTTGTTCTGTTTGCCAGTCTTTCGTCAGGTTAGGTCACCACAGCGGGTAAAATGCTTGGCCCCAAGGTGTTATTAGGCGATATATTGTGCACTCTGAGCGTAGTCTGCAGACGAAATGTAACTGGTGCAAGTATTTCGAGTAATTGCAGTAAAATCGTAGTTTTAAAAAGGCATTCAGGTCGGAGGTTATTTTTTTCTCGGTTTTCTCTGAAAAAAAAAAGATTGGACAGATCTGCAGACTAACTTCACCAAATTTGACCTTCCATTCCCAAGATATAAAAGCTTAAATTTTCCTTTAGACTGGCTTTTTTCCCTCAGAAATTTTGTCAAGGTTGCCAGTTAGAAACAACATTTAGAGAAGTTGTTGCATGTTCTTAATTCTCAATAAGCGTTTTGCGGCAGAATTTTTGTCAAGACGAAGTAAAGGGTCAGAAGTAATAATTAGCTGCTTTTCGAGTGAATGCAAGCCAGGTTTCCAAACGTTAATCATCTGTCACAATACTGACAAAATGGCAACACTGAAGGAGGAGGAATATCGCTATTTTTGAACTGCAATATCTTGCAAACAGCAAAACGTAGAAAGTCCAAATTCGATGAGAATATATTTTAAGCTTATTCCAACATTGTGGTCAACTGTGACAAACTTGACCAGAATTACTTTTTAAGAAAAAGTTTTTTTGAAAAGATACCAGTACAGGTTTTAGGATTTCATTCTGACTGTTGTCGAAAATATACTTTGAATTTCCTCATTTTTCTGAAATACCGGTATTGAAGATTCAAAATAAACGTAGTATAGCAACATTGGTTTAAATGCCGCTTCGACATTTATCAGACTTAGAGAATGTAATTTCTTGTTTGTTTCTTAATTTAAATTCATACAAAACTACTATCAAATCGAAAAGCTTGAAACTTTCAGTATACTGTAAACTCCATTTCATAAAAATAGAAATGATAAAATCAACGAAATCAAAGTTTTTTGTAGTGTTTACATACCCTATCAACAAGAATTTGTGTTAACATTACAAGGGGGTAATTCAGGAAGCATTAGAAGTTCGCCGCAGACAGAGCTTAATCCAAAAACAAATTGTAGTTTTGAGAAGGGTGGAGTGCATTTTTTTTCTACAAGTATTAGTGGTTTTTGCTATTTGCTTATACGATAACCATAACTTAAATATTACGTATTACGCAGATCCATTTACAAGACTATGGGCTTTGCTTTGTGAAGAAGAGAAATTAGGCCTGGTCTGCAATTGACGTAAGGTCGTGATTGCACGAGCGTGTCCTTGTTTATTTCAACCAAAAATTCTTTACCTCCGCTTGCCATCTTAGGCCCGCTCCACGCTGTGCGTAAAATCGTGGGCGCATTAGCGCATTTTTGATTTATTTCAACCCTATTTCACATTGGGTATTTGATCAACTCATTTTACACGGCGGAGTGGGGCAAAAACGCCCCCTATTTAACTCCTAAACCAAAAGTCATAGGAACATCAAATTGGGCATGCGGGTTGGCGTTCAACAAAATGTTTTAGAAAAATTGGCTTTGGGCAGATGACGTCACGGCCGTATTTTTGAAAAATTATGTCATCTTTAAGACGATGTCACAGGTGGTTCGAATTTTGTACATAGGTTTTCTTTTTGATACTGAATCATAAAGTGCCTAAGTCAAGTTAGTTACGTCACAAAAATTAGCAAACTTTCCGTTACCTTCGCAACTTCAAATTTTCAGGAGTTATTTGTAATGAATTTTGACTCAAAGTCAAGTTGGTTCGAAATAAAGCTCGCTTTGTTGAAGGGATTTATTACAAAAAAAAGAGAGGTGGGACAAAATGCCCCCCCGTGTACAATAGGGTGAAACAAAAATGAATAAGCAGAAATACCAGCATACAAGCTAGCAGTTGGTTAAAATAAACTAAAAACAAGATCATATACGCTCATGATTTTACGCCCAGAGCAGACCTGACCTTACCAGCGTAAACTTTTTTAGAACAAAGAAAAGATACTTTTGTACGCTCACGAGTTTATGGCTTTCAGGCTAGGGTATAGACTGGGCCAGGCCTTAAAATAACTATGAAAAGTGAGAATAAATATGGACCTACTCCTACACATAACAGTTTCGCTTCCAAATAGAGCACTGATACTATACCTCGACTAATGTAGAATATTGATTCACTTACTAAACAAATGTTTGCTGTAATTTAAATTCCGACTCAAAGAGTAAACAGCACGTCATAAAATAAAGGCTTTTTTCTCCGCCTAAATTTCAGATCAATGTACGGTCAAAGTAATCAGTATCACACCTACGAGTACAGAAACTATAAGGTTTAGTTATTTGGTATGCAGTAAATATTTTTGGTTATTTTTAGTAAAAAATATCTAAAAGTATAGAAATATTACAAATTTTTACAGTTGTAGTGAGAAATTGATCGAAAAGTTTGATTTACTGAGTTTATTTTAACGTTATTTTACACGAGGTGTTTGACTAACGCGTTTTACATCAGGAAAGGGGATGTTCAGTTGCTCGCTCTGCCAAACTTTTTACTAGAGATAATGAAAATACCAAATTTGGCATATGCGTTGGTTTTTCCAATTTTTAAAATTAGGGTCGAGTTTGAAGAGGCCTGTAGTAAAGTCACGGGCGATTATATGTAAAATATGACGTACAGTAATTCTTTAAGATGGCGGTTCAAGTTTTGCACATAGATTTTTTGTTTAATTTGAATCATAAAACGCTTAAGTCAGACTGGTTAGTGATTACATCGCAAAAATGTTGTATGGGATTATTTTGGTTCATTATGGGCCACAAAATGACTAAGTTTTGGTAAAATGTTTCCGCTTAACCTTGAACTGGGAAACAAAAAATTTTTGAAAGCTATGTAATGTCATCTTGGTATTGCAATTAAAACCTTTTTTCTGAAGGTATTGTTAACGAAAAAGCAAGAGTAACGGATTTTTGCCTCCCCCGTCTCCGTGCAAAGTAGAGTGAGACACTGCTCCATGATGTAATGGGAAAAACTCATATTTTGGTATAGTTTCGCTAGAGAGGTTTATTTTCAGTAGCCATACTGCAACACAATTATGCAACCCAGAAACACCACTCCATTGATCATATTAATAGGTTAGTTTATTATTTTGAGCTAGGCTAACTTCATATTTATTCAAACGTTTTCGGCGTTTTACAGAGCTCTCTTATTCGGAAACTAAACATACCGTAAAATGAATAACTGATATCATTTTCAAATAAAGTGAAATGTAGTTAAAATTTTTTTCTCAACGTACAACAATAATTTGATGAGAGCGCTTTGTAAAACGCCGAAAACGTTCGATTAAATATGAAGTTAGCCAGCTCAAAATAATAAAAGAGCCTAGTAATATATGATCAATGGAGTGGTGTCTCTGAGTTGTGTTGTCATATTATAGTGCTGAATGGCAATGGAAACAAGTTTCAGACAAGCTCGTTCAAACGTTTTTGTAATTTTTAACTGAATTTTGCATTCTTTCAATATTTCCTTTGTTGTAGATCAGTAAAAAATTAATTTGAATTAAACTTTCATGTCATTCAATGACGTCATCGTCTATGAATTAGCAACTACATGTGCTCTTCTTTATGAAATACAAACAGTTTTTTTGAATGTTGCCCACATTTCTGTCTCATCATCTTAAATGCAAAAACTGAATTAAATTGCTCTTAGCTTTATTTAATTGCAGGTTAATAGCTATAACTATATACTATTCAGCATGGTTATTTCTTTTTATAAATGAGGTTTTCAACAAAAATGTAAGTTTTCATACCTAGAAAAAAATGAATCCGGAAGCACCAACGATGCTTAAAACACAAGACTGGCTATGCAATGAAAAAATACTTTTAATCAGTTCGATAATTATACTGGAAAAGAAAATTATATTCATGTAAGGTGATTAACGCTACCCCGAATGTTGCCTGCTATACGTATTTGCTTGGCCGGATTATTAATATAGTAATCATTAACTATCTTGACTGAGTGTTTAAGTATTTACAATATATATCACATGCTTGGAGTGGGAGCTTAGCGCAGTTTGAAAATGCGATTAAAACACAAAACCAGTTGGGTTTTCAGGCTAAAATGTTAAGATTTAATGTAACGTTGGTGACAGCGCTTTGTTTAGCTTGCTTTTTTGCTGTTTGTTTAGTTTTCTATTCTCAAGATGGATCTCTTCTCTGTTTAAACGGTAAGCTTAAACTGTTTATTGTGTTTTTTTCTTACTACATCTTTTTGTTAAACGTTAAACAAGATTGTAAAACCAATTTTCTTATAGACGTTGATTTGACCCGAATGGGAATCGAACCCCAGTTCAACTTTTTATTGATAGATCCTCTATTACTTAAAAGTAAAAGTAATACTTAAAAAGAAAAATAGTAATATTTGTTTGAATTAAAATTAATATTATCAAAATTTTTCTACGTCGATTAAGAATACTGTACAGAGAAATTAAAATGATAACTACACAGAGCGTACAGAGTCTAAAAGGTACAGGGAAACTATAATTAACAATCTAAGACTTATTATTTCGCAATTGACTATATCGTCTAATATTCCTCGTCATCATAGCTTGGACTACAGGCAAGCACATGAGCATAGAAAAACAATCCAATACAAATCAACAAATTTTGGCATCTTCTGCCGTCATTTACGTTTTGAATCAAACAATATGTTCTTGTTATTGATTAAATGCGTCTTTTTCTTCTTGTGTACGAGAAAGAGACTGGAGCGTTTCTTTGGACAAATCCGCATTCGCTTAGAGTGGACCAGGGCTGCCCAACCTTTCTACTGGTACGGGCCACATTTACGGGAGAAAATTTATTGCGGGCCACATGTTTTTTACCAAGATCAAACTCCAAATAATTGCAAGTTTGTTGTACAAAATCGGTGCTCACTTTGGCCAGTATTTTGGGTATCTGTCCCCAAAAGTAAGTGAAGACCAAAAAAAAAAACAAAAAAGGTCTTCGCCGCAAATCGGTGCTGATTTTGGTCAGTATTACGGAAATCTGTCCCAAAAACTAGGTGAAGACCAAAACAAAAAAGGTCTTCGCCGCAAATCCGAACTGATTTCGGGAAAACCAAACAGAAGAAGGTTTTGGTTCAGACCTTTTTATTTGCTGGAAAATGCTAAGTAAGCCTTTCCATGAGGAAATCAACCGCGCAAAAAGACCTTGCGGGCCACACAAAACAGCTTCGTGGGCCAAATGTGGCCCGCGGGCCACGGGTTAGGCAGCCCTGGAGTAGACCATTTCCAGAGTTTTCGGTTAGTTTCTTTTCATTCAAATTTGCAGCTTATTCGAAGCCATCAATAGAGATAATCAAAAAATCATTGTAAAGTGGTCTTTCACCCACGAACGCAACAACGTAATTTAGATGGTTTAGATGGAATTCAGATCCTGCAATTACTTCTCCACGCTTCCAACTATAGTTTTGAAACAGTTTTTAGAAAATTTACTCTATGTCATACCGTAAGATTTTTGTTGCAGATTACAATTTTTTATCCTTTTCGAAAGAAAATTATTTTGTCGTCATCAAAGACATCATCAAAGAAGACGACCTATATAATGAAACAAAGTTCAACTCGACTGTCTTGTTGCAAGTGAAACACACAGAAGAACGGTTTTCTTACCGAGCCAACCATCTGAAAAAAGTTTGCAAGAGAGACGAACATGTCGGTCTTTGGAGCAATGCTGAATCTAAACGGTATCGTACCGAATGGGTTCGAAACGATAATTTCGTAATAGTCTCCGAACGATCTTTTCTGTTGTGCGCCGTGCCTAAATGCGGAAGCTCTAGCTGGCATGTGCTGGCTAGAGATATGAGAGAACCTCTGTCAGCAGGTCATGAATTTGGCTGGCAGGATCGTCAGAAAAACACGGAGATATCACAAGAACTTGATCCGTCGGACGGAGTCCGTCTTTTAAAAGAGAAAAACGGATTTCGCGCCATTACAGTCCGTCATCCTTTCGCCAAAATGATTTCCGGATGGAACGATAAACTTGACAGTGGCGAAACTTACGGCGATTTTGTTTTAGAAGCATATCCACACATGCAAAAGTATGCCAGCAATCGAGACCTTAAACACGTAATTGCCTTTGAAGACCTAGCGGATTACATTGCAGACTATGGTACTGATGTAGATAATTTGGACTATCACTTCATGCCTATGCATAATCTTTGCCAGCCTTGCCTGTACCCTTACAATTACATTTTGAAATTAGAGACTTTAGCATTGGATGAGGCTTATCTTAAAAATATTCTAAATGTCAGTCAAATGCCTTGGCACCAAAAAGGGAGCACATACTTCAGCGCCAACCATAGTCACCCTGCCGAAGTCATTCGTTCTTATTTCCGCAAGGTCAAAACTTCAACGATACAAAAGCTGATGAAAATTTATTACTATGACTTTGCCCTTTTTGGTTATACTTTTGACATTGACACTTTAACTGCTGGTGGATTTTTTTGATTTTTTTTTTAATTTTTAACCTCACAGTGTTTTTACTTTTTAGTTGCAGCTATAGGTAAAATTGAATTATACCGTCAATTTTTGATTTTTTTTTTATTGTGATTATTTATGAGCAAAGTTCAGTCTTTCAGAGCTAGCACCAAATCTTGGTATAGGTTTTTCGAGGCGGCCGGACATGATGCTTTGTACGCACAAACACAAAATTCGTGAAAATTTAAAAGGATAGCCAGCCTAAACCCCCAAAATTCGTAATCATTTCTATAAACAGGAATACGCTAAAAATGACCGAGGGATGCGGAGTACTCTCAACTTTTTGAGCGGAGTCGCTACCTTTATAAGTACGACAGAGGTAAAGGAATATTATAGTTGGGGTAATAAAGTGAATTGGTGCTTATAAACAAGAAAATTAAGAGTTTTGATCTGTAGTCGTCCAAAAAATTTGATTCAGTCTTAAAAAGGTGCTCAATAACACAAATTCTAACAAAAATTACCGAATTTTTTCTATATCAGGTTTTAATGATTCTACCTAAATTAAACTTGTGGGAAAAAATGTTGAAATGTTTATGTGGTGTACTTCATACAATGAGCTGACTGGTTGTAAATCACGTATTGTGTTGAGCGTCGGGTTTGTAATCAGAAGGTTGCTGACTCCTGGTTCGATTCCCCAACTGGCAATGCGTCGTTGTGTCCTTGGGAAAGACACTTAACGTTTATTTCCTATTAGAGCCAAACAGTCTACCCCTTTTGGTGGCCCAGCATGACGAATGACTTGCAAATAGAACCCCCAAAAGAGCTTGGCGTTGGTGTGATAGACTGACGCAAAGTGTCTGTCTGATTCAAACGAACGAACGTGTTGTGTTTGAAAAGCGTATTTGGCTATGCATCGTAATACGAAACGAGGTGAATTTCATTTACGTGAAAAAGATTCATGAAATCAAGCTTTACGTTTGCAAATACGTTAGTTCTTGTGTAGCAAACTGGTTAAACTTGTTGTATTAAAATATTTTCTGTATGTCGTAGAATTTTGTATCTGATTTGGAATAATAGAATGTTTTCTAGTCCAACCAAACATTTTTGCAAAAAATGTTCGTAAATCTTTATTTGCTCGATGTTGTTTATCTTTTATCTTTGACATTAGATGTTAATATTATGGTCGTAAAAACCTAAAGGCCTCTATAACCATGCAACTATATTCCTAAGAAATGCGACAAGTAGATTGTAAAAAAAACACTAATGGGTTTTAAATAAAATTTAAAGGAAGTGAATCGTCCAGCCAATTCCGATAATTTAAACTAGCTAAAATCTAAATATGATTTTTGAATTTTTTTCATTTTGGGGCTGCGGTTGCAAAGATATTCACAAAATACAAAAAAATATCCCCCCCAAAAGTTTTTGGAAGCCCTGAGTTTGTTTTATTAGCATGAATTTTCAGAGAAAAAGAGAGACTAAATAAAAGTGGTTAGTATACCCTTCCAGTAACTTCTTGTGACCAATCCAAGTTTGATAAACCTCCCCTTTTCCTGAAAATTTGGGCTGAGAAAACAAACTAAGGGTTTCCAATAACTTTTTAGGGGGATATCTCTTTGTAATTGTTGAACATCTTTGTAGCCGCAGTTCCAAAATGAGAACACAAAAAATTTCAAAAATTATACTCTCTATTTACGACAAATTTCAGCAATTGCAAACTACCGGGTTTGGCTGGATGCTTCGCCGCCTTTAAAATATCGCAGATTAACGAAGACTTATTCATATTACACAAACCTAAGAATGAATGGACTACGTAATAAGTGTTTGTAGCTGTTTTTCAGGTATTGAAAAAACATGTAGTTTATGCATACAGTAGATATTCAGGGGATTCACGACAATTAACCGCGAACAAACTAACTAACTGCCAACCAACCCCAACCTTAAACGAGGATTGAAGGCAAAATCAATGGTAGGTATCTAAAGTTAGGCAATCATTTTAGATTAGATTGGCGTTAACTCCATCCTTCTTGAACAGAGATCTTTTTCATCAAACGCGACGCAGAGGCCGCCTCAATTATGATTTTTATTGGCAACTCTGATCTGACTTTTAAATGCAGTAGCCTAGCCCAAAGAGGCCTTTATTAACATAAATATAGCTTAAAAAACCTCGGTAGCTTAGCGTAATTGCGGTGATGTCTTACGATAGACAGAGGATGGCGTCGCCGATGTTATCATCATCATCAGGGTTTCCAATTAAAATTGCGATTAGAGAGGCCCTTACGTTGTGTTTGAAATAGAATATCTCTGAAATGGCTAGGTCAAGATAGATGGAGTTGATTGCCCCAACTTCAGTACCCCCATTGATTCTGCCTTCAGAGCTCGACTCTTCGTTTAAGTCCTCAATATTGCCGGTCATTTTGTGGCGGTTTGGTGACTTAGTTTGGTATTTACGTGTATATTGTTCAGATTTTGGGAAATTTAGTTGTATGCGCTATATATCTAAACATCCCTAGTATATTTACAATCTTACTTCGATCCGTTAGTGCCAAAAGGGGATAACTGGTATGTCGAAAGTATAATTCGTTCAAGCACCAAAAAATTAACTGTCAAAAAAGGCAAAATGAATGATGGTGCGCTTTAGGATTCTTATAAGGCTAATGAGAAACATTGCTCGCGCAAAGATAATTTTGTTGGTGCTTGGAACTTTGTAGAACTCACAAAACAAAGTCATTTCTTTATCAATGGTAAGTTACACCCTTACCATCAACGAAGCGAGCTAAGAATCCCAATAAGAAGTGGGTAAAACCAGTGGCGTAACTAGAGGTTTGAGCCAGGGGGGAGAGGGGCAAGCTTCACTAGAAATTTGCAGCATTTTTTCCCTTAATTTTAGGTAAAAAAAGGTATGCCCTAGAAATTGCTGCTTTTTACTGTCAGGTTTAGGTAAAGTTCAAAAAGAAAAAAAAACAAACTAACAATGGTTTAATCGAAAATTTGTGTTTTTTTTTCAAATTTAAATGAGCTTTTTCCCACAAACTTGTTGCGCCTGAGAGGACCATTTATAAGGGGTCCCATTAAGAAGGGGATCACATTTGGGGGGCAGGGGAGACGTTTGCTCTCCTTGCTCCCTCCCGTCAGCTATGCCAGTGGGTAAAGCTGATTTAATACTTATTTGGCTTTTTTAGCATTTTGTCATGCCCAAAATTATTGTGTTAAGCATTGTGTTGTAATAGCTGTAACAGTTAAAGCGAATATTATTTCTCTAATCCAGGGATTATAAATTGTGATCATACAATACAGCAGTCGAATGCTGGACTGAGAGCAGGGGTGCCGAAACCCGGGGAGGGGGGTGGATGGGCGGATATATCCCCCCAATAATTTGAGTATGGTCTACATCTGCATTCTCCCAATAATTTGACTCTGGTGTGCATCTGGCGTAAGTTGGGGGAAAAAAAGTGCTCCATCTTTGGTGAAGACTTTTTTTTTGATTTTCACCTGAATTTGGGGAAAAAGTGTTCCTTTTTAGGTAAAGACCTTTTATTTTTTTGGGCCTTCACTTAATTTGCTCACCTGAACAAAATTGTGGTCGAGGTTCATCCCCCCCAATGTTGAAAATAGGGCAAAATTGGGGTAAAATTGCAAATTATCCCCCCCCAATGCTCAACAAAGATCGGTACCCCTGACAGAAAGAACAAATTGGTTCCACCACAGTCTTCCCTTGCAGCGAAATACTGGAAGATTCCAAAGCAGGAAGCCGATATTTGAATTCGTTTCATAGACTGTACAATGTACACGTATTTATTTTGTTTGTGTTCATTTTTTTTCGTATGCATAAATAAAGAAATAATGTTGAATGCCTTATATTACAGATTTAAATTGGATTAGATTAAACTTTGAGAAATCTTAGTATCAAACTATGGATTCCATTCTAGACTTGGTGTAAATGTCATACTCTGAGTTAGTTTGGCTCAGAGTTGTAAACAGACCGTCTAGTTCAGGCCCCAACCCAAAAATTAATTTGAAGCCCAAATCAAGCCCGAAAAAAACGAAAGTTAAGTTTGGTCTGAAAAATTTAGCAATGTTGCCCAATTATTTTGATTATGTTTTTGTGCACCTAAGACAAAAAGCATGTGTCAGGCCCGAATTAAGCCTGAAATTTTTGTCAACTTTAGGCCCGAACCCGGCCCGAAAAGCCCGGCCCGACTTACAACTCTGGTTTGGCTACTAGCCTGACCAAAAGTTCAAAAAGGCTAATGCTTTATGAAGTAAATCGTGGTCGCCTTCAGTATGCTGTACGATACAGAACTTGCCCCAAAAATTTTGAAGTGAAATGATTTCGACATCTAATATTTTCACAGTTTGTACCACTGCATTATTGTAAAAAATTGTGGCGAAATACAATAAACTCTCATTGCCTTTTATTGCTAAAAGTTGCATATTTGCAAGTGGTTACCGGTTAATTTCTACAAGCTTTTTCAAAGTCTTAAATAAATTGTTTTACTCGATTACGACAATTTGCAGGCAATTATTATTTTTTTTAAATGACAAAAGATTGAAAGCCAATTATTGCAATTTTTGCTATAAGTTTGAAAATTCGATTCAATTTTGAGTTTTTCAAAAATAAAATTAGAAATCATTTTATTTTTGATATTATATTTTTGCGAATTTGAAAATTCGAGAGTGGTTAACTCTGACTTTTCTCATAATATGACCAAAAAATTGTTAAGTTAAAATAATTCAGTTTTGTTTTTCACTAAATTTGAAAATTTTGGAACGGTATCATAATTTTGTAAAAATTTTCAACGTAAATTTCATTTTTGGTTTGCCAATATTTAGAAATCTAACTTGATCTTTTGCAAATTTTGATCAAAAATTACAGTGCACCTCACCTTATATTTCAATTTTTTGTCTAACTTTTAAAGTTGTTGAATACTGCTATTTCAATTAATTTAAATAAATTAGTTTCAATTTTGTAAAAAACCTAAGCTTGCCCAAAAAATTCTCAAGCTTTAAACTCCAGTTTCTTTGAAAATTTGAATTCAGGAGTGCCTATATAGAGCTTTAAAAATACAATAAAACAACAGGTGAATGCTGCATCTATAGTTTAATCATACAATTTCAAAGGCAAAAATTGGTAAGAAATGCCAAAACAAATAGCGCTCAATGTTAAAAAGCGCCTCCTTTATAACGAATGCTTTTAAGAAGGATGAAAGTTGCATTTGCTCAAAGTATGCCTGTAACAAAAACTGATAAATTTTAGACCTTTTTCAATGTGAAAAACATTGTAATTATTGAAAAATGCGGACGAAAATAACAGTCTTACACCTCTTTTAGAATTAAAAAATTTCTGAGAAAAAATAAATCTGTATTTTGCAAAAGGATGTCTCTGTGTTAACCGCCCTATTTTTGCACCTTGAATGATAAACTTATTGAAGCAAAAACTGATAACTCTTAAAAGATGCCTAAAGCAAAACAAATAGTTTTAGACTTCCTTCTGCCGAAAGCTTTTGAGACAGAAAAATAATTGTATTGATTATAAGGTAACTAAGCATTTAGATTCAAGAAAAAAAAAACGACGAAGTGAAATAAACAAATATTTACACCTTTAATGATGAATTTAAACAGCAAAAAAATTGCATTTGTTGAAAGGATATCTATGCGACAATAAACAGGAGTCGAAATTAACTTTTTTAGCAACTTGCCCGTCGGGCAAGTGATATCAAATGTTTATTTGCCCGAAAAAATTTCAACTTTCCCGAAAAAAATAAGTACAATAAGTGTTGAGGTTAGCTTTGGAAAAAATTAGTGAAATGTATTTTTTGACATAAAGCACTGAATTTGCAAAATAAGCGTATAGTCGCGTATCCTATAAATCAAGTTTTCGTGCGCGAAGTTATGTCAGATGTTAATGTGACGTAGGATTATAAGTAACTTTTTCCAATCATGCGTTACGCAAAAATTGATTTTTTAATTGTAATTATTTCAATTTTTACGTTACGGTTTGTGCAAGCGCATTTTTAATCGCGAATTTTTGGAAAATATACCAAAAATCTTCAAAATAATCATAACAAAAAAATTGCAAAATTCTTGATGTTGTCTTCATGCAGCGCACAGGGTAGCACTTGTGACATCTGAAACAGCAGTTAACGCGATAAGTGTGGAAATTTTTTCTTAGAAAAAAAAAGTAGCATTTTGCTAAACGCGTCTGAATGTCAAAAACTCTGCGTGCGATTAAGAAGTGTTAATTGCGATTAATTAAGTGCGTACAATTACTCAAAGTGCTAATTATGATGATTACAAAGTGCTTAACTGAAATAAAGCAAGTAACAGCCTTCTATACTTACGTAGCCTAATTTTGTTTTGCAACAAAAGCAGACTAATCGAATAAATTGCGTCTCTTAAATTATCTTGTTTAATACGCTTTATTTTGTTAGCTTGCCCGTCGGGCAATTTGAGCTGAAGAATATCTTGCCCGAGGCGATTTTAGTTTGCCTTGGGCAAGCAGGCAAGCGTTAATTTCGAACCCAGATAAACAAACATTTACACCCTCTTTTAATGATAAACCCTTAGAAGCAAAAAAATTGGATCTGTTAAAGGATGCCCATTGCAATAACAAACATACAATAAACCTCTTTTAATAATAAACTTTTAAGGTAGAAAAAATGGTATTTGTTAAAAGATGTTTCGCTAAGAATAGACAAACATTTACACCCCCTTTAATGATGAATTGAGAGAAGAAAAAAAAGGATTTTTAAAGGATGCCTTGAACAGTAACACACATTACTTGTTCCTCCTTTAATTATAAGTATTTGCGATTGAAATAATTGCCTTAACATTTACACCTCCTTTAATGATAAACTCAGAAAAGCAAAAAACATGGATTTGTTAAAGAAGGCCTACAATAATAACAGACTTATCTTGGACCTCCTTTAATGATGATCTTTTGAGATAGAAAAAAAAACATATTTGTTAAAGGATGTCCAAGCAATCAATAACCAGCAAGCATTTACACCCCCTTTAATGATGAGCTTGGACAAGCAAAATTTGGATTTGTTGAAAGATGTCTACACCTACAGCAATAACAGACCTATTTTACACTCTAATAATACACTTTGAGATAGAAAAATCTTGGTTGTTAAAGAATGACTATTGTCTAAGCAATAATGGACAAGCATTTGTACCCCTTTGAAAATGAATTTCAACAAGCAAAAAAACTGGATTTTTTAAAGGATGCCTACAACAATAACACACATATCTCGGACCTTCTTTAACAATGAACGATTAAGATGGAAAAAGTGCTTGTTCAAGGATGTCTAGGCAATAATGGACAAACAGTTAAACGTCCTTTAAGGTTAAACTTTAGGAAGCAAAAAGGATTTCTAAAGGATGTCTCTACCAACAACAGGCATATGTTGGACTTTCTTTAAAAATAAACTGTCGAGATAGCAAAAAATTGTGTTTGTTAAAGGATGTCTAAGCAATAATGGACAAACACTCCTTTTAATGTTGAACTCAGAAGCAAAAAAATTGATTGTTTTAAAGGATGCCTATAACAATAATACATATCTTGGACCTTTTTTAATACCGTAATAAACTTTCGAGATAAAAAAAATTATGTGTGTTAAAAAGGATGCAACAAAAGTTGAACATTTTCACCCCTTTATTGATCAACTTAAAAATGCGACAAAAACCTGCGTTTGTTAAGGGTAACTAAGTAATGATCGATAAATTTTTTTACCCCCTTTAATGATTCGAAAAATTATGTAATTATTTTGTATTTAGCAAAAGATGCTTAGAGTATTAAAGGGCTTTGCACCACTATTAATGAAGTTGGCAAAATAGTATTTAAGGACTTGCAAACTAAGCAAAAAATAAGCGCAAATTGTAAAATCACTTAAATTGTTAAAGGGAATTGGATCACTAAACAGTGAATCCTTCTTTAATGAACAAATGAGACCTGCCGCTTATTGGTTGCATATTTATCATCCTGCCACCGGACAGCGCCAGGCACTACTTAAAGGTGGTGAATCATCCAGCCAATTCCGGTGGTTTGCAATAGCTAAAATTGAACTATAATTTTTGATATTTTTTGTTTTAATTTTGGGGCTGCGGTTGCAAAGATATCAACTACACAAAGATATCCCCCGAAAAAAGTTTTTTGAAACTCTTCGAGTTTTATTCTTCCCGCCAAAACCACAGTAGGCCTAATAGTTTAGAGAACTGCGGGTTAGGCGGGAAGAACAAAACTCAGAGTTTCCAAAAACTTTTTTGGGGTTAAATATCTTTGCAACTGCAGCCTCGAAATTAAAACAAAAAATATCAAAAATTATAGTTCAATTTTAGCTGTAATAAACCATCGTAATTGGCTGAATGATTCACAGCCTTTAATGGATGATCCGCACACTTTTCATTGCAATACGTACTTCGCGTTTTGAAGAATCATCATCTACTTAGAGAGTTCCCAGTTAACCAATGTTCCTCTGGATTTCTTCGAATTCTTGTCCACTGAATTTGCTGCTTGCGAAACCACCAAGCAGAGATGGTCGTCGTAAAGCGCCCTAACCAAAGTCGCATCAATGCAACCGAGTGCGGGTTGCATTCACATCATACGATCAGGGAGCCGTGAAAACGACGCCTCTGCCCTCTAACGAAGCTGCTGACAATATCGAGCGATCTGCATAAGGCAAAGAGCTCATCGCTCCGACAATAGCTAACAGAACGCAAAGGTGGCAGCAGTTGCAATACTGTGTCTATCTCACCGGACTCGGGAATTTCGTAAATACTCAAACTTCCATAACTAGATGATTAACAGTTCACAAAATCCAAAATACATTCGAGTTTACTGCAAATTGCACTGTTAAAGTAGCACGCAACTTGAAGTCTGCAGATAGACTAAGTACAGTCATTCAATCGCTAAACATTAACAAACGCATACACCATTTCAGCTTCAGTATATGGTAAAAATAAAAATGATTCGATTACAAACTTGGACTTTAATTCGCGCTTTGCAACCTTTTTGTTGAATATTCTTGCAGGGATTACAGTTCGTCTGAGGCTGCAGTTTTATGCCTGGACTAGTAATCTACATTATAGGCAGAAAGCCTTAATGTTGAAGAATACCATTTTGCAAGTTACACCACAGCGTCTTTCCGGGAGCAAAATTACAATTTACACACCTATACGCAAATTTTAGTAACTAGACGGGGTAAGTTTTGGCAGCAGACACTATCTGCCAAGTCGACTAACTAATTACCTAACATCGTAATAAAAACAGCGACATCATGATTACGTGATGTTTTGATGACGTCAGGAAAAAACACACTAAACTTGCCGCAAAAAACCTAATAAAAAACCACGAAGGATACAAATTGAAGACATGATTAAATCGAATTAAGCATAAGAACAAAGTGACACTATATAATCTCTAATGAGCAAAAGATGCAGTGGCTATACGAAAAAGCACTAGTGTCGCACTCACTCATATTCTTTCAACAAATTCGATTTCACGAGCTTTTTTTCGTAACGCTCTTCGACCGAACTCTTCAGCAACGACCTCTGTCTGATTCGATACGAGGTGAGTGGAATCTTTCCAATTTTTGATATTTCAAAACCAACGTAACCACTAACCAGACAGATATCGTTACTGAAGAATTCTGTCCAAAAACCTTAAACGAAAAAAAAGCTTCTGAAGTCGACTTTCTGAAAGTTATTTTTTAATTTGGCACCATCTTAAAAATTACTAATATTTATCTTCAAGTTAATTAAATTAATTTAGGAAAAATGTAAAGTTTCTAAAGAATGAAACACTCTAGTTCTCATGGTAATAATGAACCACTTTTTTGGTGAGTATGCAATGCATATTTAAGATCGTTCAATGTCCCAGTTTATGACATTGAACCCAACAATTTTTTTCCCTACCAAATTTGGAAATTCCATTCATTTACAAGTAATTAGGATTAACAATTACAACTGATTGCAAGCATACAAGAAAAAACTCCGAGTGAAAAAAACAATAAATTACATTAACTACATAATAATAAAAACATAATTTGCTAAGCTCCGCTAATAACCATTTAACGCTAATCAATGTAACACAATTCAAAATAACAGCGTGAAATAATAAATTGTTTATAAAATAGGTTTGGTGTATTCAGGGAAAAACGTAGTCGAAAATCATTTTCGACTAATAATAATACTAATAGGCAGTATAAATGCCGTGGTAGAAATATCTTCACTTGAAAAAAAAACAAGAGCATGATTTAACATACGCATCATTTAAAATTTTTCAAACTATTTGCTTCAAAGAGAAAAGCTTCAGAACAACATCAAGTCCAAAAATCATTATGCTAAACACTTTAGATACCAGGTATAAAGTAATAGACATTACTTTATGTATTCTTACCAAAAACTGGCACCCCTCCCTCATATTAAGTAAATAGTGTCCCAGAAATAAAGCGACCGGTTTGAGAATTTGGCGAGAAAATAAATTAAAGATTCTGATATGAAAATATGTTCTCTTAAACTTGGTAAAAATGGTTCGTTTTTGAACCAGACATTTTATCGAGCCCCACCTTTAATATAGCAATTTTTAATTGTGGCTGAAGTAAAAGTATTGTGGCATTTGACGAACATTTTCCGCAGCGTGATAAAAGTGCTACATATTCAAGTTCAAATACTGACAAAACGTCATAGAATCAAGCAAATACTCAAATAGATAGCATCTTCTCGCTTCAACGCTAGTATTTTATCTGAGACAAGTAGAAACATATCGCACTGTCAACGGATAAACCCTGAAGGTACAAGCAGGCCTAGGAGCATACTGCAAAACCGAACTTAAAAACTGAACCAAAAATTGAATTTGTTGATGAAGAATGTAATTGAAAATTTCAATACGGTCTCTAATCCCATAGCCACTCAATCTCAATCGGATTAAAATCTCTTTTTAATTTCAACAGCATACGATCTTGCAGAACAGTCCCAAACCTTTCATGCCTATTCCGAGCACGAATTCATTCCTATTATACTTCAAGCGCTATAACAAATAAATCCAAGAAAAAACACCAAGCAGAGCACGAAAATAAGGAAATATTTAGATATATCAAGTTAAGGTAACACTCGCGCAGTGGGTGAAAGAATATTCTGTGATGAAGTTACGTTAAGTTGACTGGCATCGCCAAGAGTTTTTCCAATCATTTCAACCTAAAAAGAAAAATTTAACAGCTTTAATGTAAAAAAGCAGAACTCAAAAGGCTACCACGATCAAGATTAAAAGACACCTAAACACGTTTGAACTAACTCTCATTATTACAAATACCTATTAGTCAAACAAAAATAATACTGTTGCACTAACACTAGCAGTATACTACTACATAGCCAAATGTGTCACCAAAAAGTATTCTATTGAACAGCTATTTCAACCAGGAAATTTATATAACAGAAGGTAATGGTACAAAGTGAATTGAAAACTGCTGAAGAATCAACAAGCTGACAATGCTCCTGTTGACGAGCAGTTTATCTTCAAAGAAGAAAAGCACCACCAGTGTTGACATAAGGGGCGGCCACATTTTAAAAAATCCCAACCTACATCTTTCCGGGTAGAAAAACTTCTAAGCAAAAGTAAGGAGACCTAATTGATAATACATTCGCACGTTTTGCGTCGCTAATTCGGAGAGTATTTGAATTTAAACACTCACCCTCTATCCGAAACTGTCTTGTTGAGTTCTTTTAATTTGATAGTTTGTTTTTTTAAGTCGATTTTTTAAGTTAACAATACTTCGTTTGTATTCATTCGTTCAAGCGTATAAACCGAGCACTTTGCGCATGTCTAACCATACCAACGCAAAGCACCTTGTTTGGTGGTTTTGCTAGTTTTTCGTCAAACTAGGCCACAATGAATGTACTGCTTGCCCCATGAAGATAAACTGCTCCCAATGAACCCGTCATAATGTAGAAATAACGCATATACCTGGAATCCAATTTGAACCAATTCGTTGTGAGGTAGTATTCCTCTTCCGTCAAACGCGAAAGCCGGTTTCAGCATTTTCTCAAATATTCGTTTGTAATCGAGGGTCTACAAAAATATTTCATGTTATAAATGCTTTTTTTCGGCAAATTTAGCACCCTTTTACCCATATCTTACCTCTTACCACCATCAAGCAACAGTTCGGTCACCTAAACATACCCCACTCTCCATAATTACGACTAAAATGAGACCAAGTGTTAATTACGTCAAAACATGAACGAAATGGTCAAGTTGACTAAATTAATGTTGTAATTTTAACGTACGTATTTCAAAAGACCACTTGTTCTTAGCATTTAAGGGGCCCAGGAAATTTTTCTACCACAAATTCTGAACTGATTTAGGAAATTTTGTTAAAAGCTACAAATTTCGTAACTAAAAAGTCATGAGCCCTCCAAATCTGGTACTTGCAAAAACATACCTTGAACATATCCCATTCTGTACACACAGCGATGGCATGCGATCCAACACAAGCGTCGTAGGGATCATCAGATACCTTCACATTATCAAGCACAGTATCGGGCCTACTGGTAATTGTGGGGTGCTGTAGATCTCTGCAAACAAAGCATTTCCATAAATTAAAGTTTTTCGGACTTTTTCATGGCAGAATAAAAAAAAATGGCCCAAACAATAGTGGTACCAGACGATGGTCCAAATTTCTTCAAACAATGGACAATGATTTTTCTTGAGTTCTCCAGCAAATAACTGTAATCCAGTGTGATAGTCCGCTGAAAAATGCTCAATTGCTCATGTTTGCGGGAAAGAGCCAAATAAATCCAAATCAAATCAAAGTATACAAAGATAAGTCTTCTTTCGGCCAACCACCGCGTAGATAGTTAAGCCTCAGTTAACCAGTTGGAACAGACCGTGAACCGTAAACTGCTATTCTAAGAAATCAAGTAAATAATACGAAAAAATGTCATTATATTAAAGTAACACATACCGATATTATATTTCCAAAGGTGGAAGCAAATCGGGAATTACTGTCTTGTTTGAAACCAAAAACGATTTGAAAAATTTGGTTGGTGATACAGAACTTAAAAGGGCATTCAAGTCAAGTTTTTCACTTTCGACCAAAATGTTGGGATAAGCCCAAAATGCATTCTCACCAAAGTTGACGTTTCTACGCCTTCCCGTTTTCAAGATATTACAGTTCAAAATTAGCTGTTTTCCTCTTATTTCAGTGTTGCTATTTTGTCAGTATTGTAACAGAAGTATAACTTTCGGAAAGCTGGCTTACATTAATTGAAAAGCAGCTAATTTTGCAGTTTTAAAATCCTTACTGTGTTTTACAATAACTCTGCCACAAAACATCTATTGAGAAATAGAAACATATGCATCAACTTTTTAAATTTTGTTTCTAATTGGCAACTGGGAAAAAGCTTGTCTAATGGGAAATCTAACCTGTTATATCTCAGGAACGGAAGGTCGTAGAAAGCTCATATTTGGTAAAGTTAGTCTTCAGATCTGTCAAAGTTTTTTTGGGAGAAAATTGAAAAAAAAATTTCCGACCTGAATGCCCTTTTAAGTATTGCTATGATCCTAAGCGTCGATTTTTGGGGGCGGGGGGGGGGGGGGGGGGGCTCCGCCCCGTCGGGTCTGACACTGAAGGGGGCGAAATATGTCTGGCCCCCTCCGTTTTTTGGCGAGTAATACTCACTTGGCAACAAGAAATCCGAAATTCCGGACTGAGATAGAACCAGAATGCGGCGAAGACCTTTTTTTGGTCTTCACCTGAATTCGGGGGCAAAATTCCGGACTGAAATAGAATTATTAAGTTTAACCAAACTTTGCAAAAACATTTCGCTTCCTCGGAATTTGGTTAATCAACAAAAAATCGACGCCTATGGCTCTGATTAATCAAAATATTCAAGCCTTCGAACCTTTTCGTTTAACACGTGTCAATTTTCTGGACTCTCAATTCTAACGATTCTTCTTGACAAGTGTCAAACAAAAAGAATCAAATATATGAATATTCTGACCAAAAAATACAAATTATAGCAAAATTGCGCTGTTTTTCTTTTAATAAAAGAAACTGCTGGATATTAATGTTTAATTTACCGGTATATCTGTTGTTTTGGGACCTTTGGATCAAAAATAACCAACTTAGCACCTTCATCTAAGAGATACTTTGATATATAAATCGTAGATGATTCCCTAGTGTCACCTGTAACAGTAAAAACTTCGTTATATTCAAAAATCTATAAAGGGCACAGAGTTTTATACTCGTAGCACAATATTAACTCTATTTAACCAGCGAAAGACGAGACATACTGTTTCGGAATCGACTACAGTCATTGTTGACTAGACCAAAGGTAAGATGTTGCATTTAGGGCAGCTACTAACCCGTAAACAGCCAGGCATCAAGATCATGGAGCATTAATTCGATTGACCACCACGTCCAACGCCAAAGTTTTGCGCTTTGATGCCAGATTATTGTACCAATTTGTACCGTGTACAAGATAACATAAAAGCTACGTTTATAAAATTGTTTGTTTTATTAAGATAGTTGACAACGACGTGCAATGATTTCCGACAAAATAAACAAAGTATTAAACAAAGACTCCATTTGCCAAGTAAAAACAATAAAAGTCATGTCATGGTAGAAAAGCAACCATTTCTAAAATCGCGAAAAAGATTACCCTCAAGCTAAAATGGCACGTAAAATATTGCACTTACGGCCATAATTTTCTACCTGTGTCCTTTTTAAACGCGAATCCCAACAGGGTAATTTGCTTCTCTGAAACAGTGTTGAACAAGGATCCGATTATGCGATTCGCAAATCTACGGCGTTGGTAATCATTAATTTCAATTACCTAAAACGGAATTATTGTCAAAAACTTAAAACTGTAAAAGGTTATGCACTAGTTAACAAAATGAGGGTAAAATGACGTAAACGATTCTACGCAAACTACTCATTTTTATGACGGAAGCCAACATCTACTCGTCTACCTTCTGTATTCAACCTACGCATGAAGAAATGGATAAGTGCATCTGCAGCAATTCCTCTAATGCAAGGTGAACTCCAAACTGTCAATTTGAGTATTAAACTAACTCTTTTCCAGCTTAATGGAAGTTTAAATTATTGTTTGATTTTCAAAACCTCAAGGTTTTTATGCCTTGAATGCAAATAGAGACGGAACATATGTTGCAACATATAAATTAAATTACACTATTTGACAAGATGGCACACAAGTACGAAAGTTTGTTCTACCGGCAGCGCTATTTACCTGCTGCCAATAATTGGCAACTTCCGGAAGATTCAAAGATTCGCACAAGTACACAAGATTAAGAACATCTTTCTGGAAACAACTGCCCCCAAACCCAACTGAAGCTTTGAGAAATCTGTTACCTAAGTGTGAAATATAACAAGAAGGTGATTGCTTTGTAGAAAACACGCTAACAGTAACACTCAAGAACTGCTTATTTATTTATTAGCCAAGTTGCTCAGGCAAGAGAATAGCAGAGAACTGTAGTTCCTCAAGTCAAGCCGTCACCTGGTACCTAACACCCACGCACAATGAAGGCACCAACCACACTGCCAGTTTTTGATGCTGAACGTCAAGCAGAAAAGTGAGAAAACCAAATTTACAGTGTTTGGTATGATGACCAGAGTGAGAATTGAACCAAAACGTACCAATTCCGTAGTGCTTAAGAGCTCTATCGACTGGAATAGAGCTAATGATTAGTCAACAGAATATCAGATCAATACCGTCAAAAGGTTTCGTGAAAATTTCAAAGCGTTTATCGTTTTTTTTTAAGCAACTTTAAAATATAATATTTTCTCACAGAAAGGTGCCTTATAAATAAAAAAATGTAATTTGTCAAATAGCAAAGCTCACCTATTCTTGAATCAGTGCCAATAGCATTTGCAACTTCGGTGACATCAGCGCCCGTTACTTCGCACACAGCGCTCATGGCATTTATACTGCTGATTCGTTGAGCTAAAAACGCATTGGCAGCCTGAAAAAAAGTTTTCTTAAACTCCCAATCCTCGTTGGGATTCAGAAAGGTGTCTTCAGGCAGGTACAAAATCGTACGAACTATTATAAAAATATCTTTGTGTATTAGCGTTGCAACATAACAAGCTAAGGAGTACTGCCGGTGACACATTACTTGAGCATTTTACCAATTTTGATAGTTCTGATGACCATGTATTGGTTTCAATGATCTTTTCTCTTGGTACCCAGTGAGCATAAACATCAGCCAGAGCTTCAATTGCTTCCTGTCCTTTCGTACAGGTTTCTCCACCAATCAACACACGGTCAGGTTCTAGCAAGTTTTCGACAGCTGTCCCTTCGGCTAGAAACTCAGGATTCGACAAAACCTAAATAACAGCAAAAATAAACATGGCGTTGGAAAATCGTTTCAAATGAATAAAATTTTCACAACCTTGCAAAAAAACTTCTTTTTAAACCATTGCAAAGCAAACAACAGCTTCACAAAAAGAAAGAAATTATTCTTGATGTATTGCACCAAAGCATGTTAAGAGTTAATGGCCATAACAGGGCCTAGCCAGCCACATTTCTAGGCTTCTTCTGAGCCGAGTTTCGGCCAAAATGCTTGGCATCATATTTTCATCGAAAATATGTCCCTCAATTAAAAACCCAATCATTCTAATTATGCAATACAGATTTTTTTTTCGGTCATTGACCTAAATTTTTGGTGAATGACCAAAAATCTATTAGCTGATTCATTCCAATTAACCGAAAAAATCAGCCAAATTTAGCCATCAAGATCTAGAATCATACTTGCAGTGATGAACATTACATTCCAATTTGGATATTTTAACACCAAAAATTTTGAACAAAAAAACTAACCAACTATAGAACGTACTACAACATAAACAATGTATACTCATTTACTTGATAAGTGCAATTTGGTGTAGTATTAGCCATAAGAATGTGTTTGATGCTTGCAGCTGCTCGAACAGGTACAGTGCTTTTTTCAACAACTATTTTGTGTCCACTGGTGACAGCTGCAATATGACGAGCACATGATTCAACGTATTTCAGGTCTGCAGCTCTGCCTTTACCCAAGCCATACGTTTTTGTGGGAGTATTAACCTAAAGAAAAAATATGAGTTCAATACTTTCAGCAATTTTTAAAAGAATTTACTGTCAAAGGACACACAGCACACTATTACCTATATACAGTACTTAAATTGTAGGGGAGTTGCAGTGGAAACGTCCCACCGTCCCCCCATCAAGAATTAGCCATCCCCCAATCGAAATTCAGTGTTCCACCACAGGAAGAAAGCATCCTGGTTGATTAAGACATGAAGACCTATTTTTTCTGGTCTGCACCAAGATTTTGGACAAAAAAATGGACAATTCGAATGTGAAGACCTTTTTTTTTTATCTTTTATGAACATAAATATTTTTGTTTTTTCACCCTAAAATATTTTCATTCCACGATGCGTTTGGTAACGTATGTGGAAGCATCTCCTCATACAATATTCGAAACTCTCGCATTGCGTGTTTCTTTGTTTCAACTCGGCCATTTTCAAACTAACAAGTGCGACGTTTCAGACTTTTCTTATAACTAGAGAACGTTAGGTCTGGCTACATGAAATTTTGACAGCAGTTTGAGATTAATAAATTATATGTTTGTATCAAATTTTGAGGCAATTGGTCACGTGACTTCGGTTTAGAACCCAAAAATCGCAACAAAAGTTTACTGTAAAAAGCGGTCTTATTCAAAAATGGGTTAAATATGGCAAAAAATATTTCACATGGTTATATCTCTTAAGATACTTTTTCATCCCAACCAACCCAATTTTAGCTGTGATTAGGTTTATTCTTTTTTTTTTTCTTCCTAAATTTCGTTCGCTCTTCTCCTAAACCACAAACATCAAAATCTAATTTTTGTGTCAAGTCGTTGAGCTGCAAATGCAATTTTGTCTCCCAACATTTTTTTTGATCATTCCCCCAGGAACCCCCCCAAAATGAGGCCCCAAACAATCAGTTTTTTGGATGGCTCAAGCTAGGGTGATAGTTTTTTTTTATATCAGTATATACTAGAGACAAATATTTTGGACATAGTTTGGGGGTACCAACCCCCAAGGACCCCCCAAAGATCAATTTTTGAATGCTCAAGCTAGGGCACTGGTTTTTTTTTATATCAGTAGATATTTGAGAGACATATATTTTGACATAGGTTGGAGGTACCACCCCCTGGGAACTCCCCTAATGGACCACCAAAAATCAATTTTTTGAACAGCTCAAGCAAGTGTGATAATTTTTTTTTATCAATAGATGTTTAAGCGACAAATATTTTGATATAGTTTGGGGATGCCACAAGAGACAAATAATTTAATGTAGGTTGGGGATACCACCCCCAGGGGAACTCTAAAAATTTTTTTTTGAACGGCTCAACCCAGGGCGTTACTTTTTTTATATCAGCAGATGTTTAAGAGACAAATATTTTCACATAGTTCCACAGGCTTAGGCTTGGATTTTTTTATTTTTATTATCAGTCCATATGTTGTTGATAGAATATATGTTTTAACAATGTTTGAAAATCCAAACCCTCTTGGGTGTCCCAGAAGATATTTCTAATTAATTTCTTAATGAGAAAGCAAAAGGTGTTTTTGGAGAATCTCATTGTTCAACATGAGCCGGTTGTTCACTGAGATTGCTTCTCAGCAAGTTCCCATCTAGTCTAATGTACAAGTGCTGCCCATATATGATACTGTACATTATTTTTGTTATCCAATAGTTGTTTTTTGTGTAGGCAAAGTAGCTTTAAAGTAACAAACTATTATTTTGTTCTTACTTGTGCAGTCTCTATTGATTAGAGTCACATAGATCTGCCACTAATATTGTTACTTTAGCTGCTTGTAAAAAACAAGTAAGAAATGAAATTCTGTCACTTATCATTAGCCATCTTGCATGTTTGCGCTGTAAGCATCAAAGTATTAGAAACATTACTGCTTTGTCACATGATTTGTGAAATCCTAGTTTATAGTGTCTAAATTCAATCCAGAATCCAACTAACTAAAACCATAATCACTAATTAGCCTAACATTTGTGGCTTGTAATTTCAGATATAGATAATACTCATAATCAAACAATACCAATTACCAGCACCAAAGCAAGCTAGACAAGACTACAGGCTAAGCATAAACATTACAACTAACCAACTTACAGAAATAAAGATAAGATCTGCTTCAACAATTGCATTATCAATGTCAGTTGAAAAAAAGAGATTTTGACCACGACATTTCTTCACTATTTCTTCCAAACCAGGCTGAAAAAAAAAAAAAATCAAAAGTTAAAGCTTCAGTCTGCACGACAAAAGGTTTCATGATTTAATCAACAAAAATCAAATAGCTACTATCCAACCAGCATGCCAAATTAAGCAGTAAGCTAAACAACTGCAAATCTGGCATTAATTCAACTATAAAAACAGCTCCCACTTTAGAATCTACTGGTACGACTTACACTATACCACTTTTTGAAAATCACTGAAAAAGTATCGGTAGAAAAGTGTCTTTCTATTTTTACAGTTGTACACTTGTGTATAACATTGTTACAGAGTGTTTAGTTAGTCAATTTCAGAGAGTTATGGTACTGTAGGGCATATGCCCACCATCTGATAAGACTGTCAAAAGATACCTCATATATCGGTAGTTGACTTGAGTTCCATGCATCAATTCTTTCCTTATTGATGTCAACCACTGTAACTTGAATATTTGGACATTTAAATGCTATAACTGAGCATGTTGGACCACCTACATATCCAGCTCCAATGCAACATATTCTTTTCACAGTCATTTCAGCTGTCAACATACTAGTGTCAGAGCTATGTTATTAAAAGTGATCTTGGCTTAATCAGAAATGCTAAAAGCAATCTATTGAGCACCTACCAGTACAAAAAGAATTGGCGTTCAAGTAACCTGCAAACCTTAACTTTAAGCCTATTTTATTAAATTTGTATAGCCTCCTAACTTTACTGTCTAACTGCGGTCGTGCATGGGATGTTTTGAGGTGAAGGTGGCACTGGTACCAGTATGTACAGATTAAAATACAAGTATTGAGGCTCTAAGGCTGTGAGGTAGCCTACTGGTATAGCACTCCAATTAACTGATACAATCCTACCAGTTGTATTTGCCAGTTGTCACAACCAATAGGCCTACTACAATTACAAATTACTGGTATAGGGTAGTGGTAGGCATTCCGCTTTCCCAACCAGCCAATTGCTATTCTGGTAAGTGGTAACAAAGGAGCTGGTAGTGGTACCGGTAATAAGTACCGGTACTGATTAGGATAGGAGGTACCATATCTGCTATAGGTTAGATACCGCTACCGTACCTAGCTTACGGTAGGCCTACCCATAATCTAAGCACTTCTTCTATTCTCAAATTCTGTATTGTTGAACTAAAATACCGTAGGTGCCGGTACAAGATCTACTCTGTACAAGACAGATGTCAATGATGTGCTCTTTTTCTGTTTCAAGCTAAATTTCAATTAGCCATTGTAATATTCTAAACTGATCTGTAAATGTTGAAATCTAAGTAAGTTACCTAATCACGGAGTCCTGCAGCTCCACAGACTCAATTCAATTCAATTCAATTTATTTAGGCATGCGAAAACACTAAGCACAGTCATCAAGGTCTGCAGCCATAATAAAACTGAGAAAAAACAGAAACAACAACAACAAAAAAAAAAGCTTCCAACTGTCAACTCAAACAGTAGGTACACTACAAAACTTAAAAAAAAAACCTAACAAAACTTTAACAAAAAATAATAATAACAATAAAAATAAAAAAACTTAAAAAAAAATAATTAAAAAAAAAAAAAGCACTGCACAGTACGGGTATCTTTTGTATGTTTTAGTAGTAGGCTACCTCTATTCTGTCACTCAATCCTTCGAAGGCGGGGAATCTAACCCAGCATTTGCATTTTGGTCTGCTGGTTGCTGACACTTTGACACGTTCTACATTGATAGTAGCGAACTAGCAATTAGAGATGGCAACAGCGCAGCGTACGCGGCCGCGCGCTGTTGTTGGCGCACCGCGCCGCGTGGCAACTAAAATCTGCATTACGTCACAGCGTCAGCGCAGCGCCGCGTACAATAATTTTTTTACATTTTTTTTACAATTATTGCTGGTGATTTTCTTTTTATGAACAACAATGGTTAGTCTGGATGTAACTACAGTATTATATGAATTGAAGACAATGCATGCTACTATTATTAAAACAGTAAAAGGTGCCTTCGCTTCAAGTTTATTTTTTCAGAATTCGGAGCATCCTAGAATCGGCTATTTTGGTACTAGAAACTTAGTTTTGATTGGCTGAACGTGTTTTTTTGACACCAACAAAAAGATTTTGGTTTTGTTAGGCATGACTAGGAAAGGTTTAGGACGTTCGGTGAGAAGATGAAACAAACGCAGACAAATGTAGAAGAAACAGGTTTGTGGGAAACAATCATCAGAGTAGAGGCACAAAACAAAGCCTAGCGACACACCCACCCTGAACGCAGTAGGCCTATGGTATTGGTACAAGCCCAAGGCTAGACAACAGTTTCTACTACACATGCGCTTGCATTTCAGAGTGACTGAGTTAGTTCTGTGTAGCCTATTCGTCAACAGGTCATGGCATCAAGAATTAGGCTTTCGGTCCTATGTCTGTAGCCTATCTCAGATCTGGTAGGCCTATGTAGTAGAGTACGAAGACTAGGCTACACAAATTTCCAATGACAGAATAGCCTACGTTGTAGCAAAATTTATTCCACAATCAAACACACATGCAAACGGCAGAGGTATAATACGTAGGGTAGTTTCATGCAGTTGTAGTAGCTTGTGACAGCATGCAGAGCACGTGATACCATTTATTTCATTATTTGAGCTACTGGCTCAGGAGTAGTACAGTAGTTGCATGGAATCATCAGGTAGACTGGTAGATTGTTTTTGATTATCAAAACATGGTGCCAAAAAACTGATAGAAAGCACACACAAGGCAGAATAAACCTGAAGACTGATCTCATGTTGCATGTTTTTTAGTTTTTACTCGGCCATTTTCAAAATTAACGAGTGCAAAGTTTCAAACTTTTACTTATAACTCGATAATGGTTTGGTCTAGCTTCATGAAATTTTGACAGCAGTTTGAGATTCATAAGTTATTTGTGTGTGCCAAATTTCAAGGCAATGAGTCCCGTAACTTGAGGTTTAAGACCCAAAAACTACTTCAAAATTTCGGTGTAAAAAGCGGTCTTATTCAAAAACGGATTAAGTACGGCAAAAAATATTTCACATGGTTATATGTCATAAGATACTTTTTCATCTCTATTTACACTTTTAGCCGCATTGAGTTTTTTTTTCTTTTTTCATTTTTTGCTTTCTAAATTTTGTGCACTCTTCTTCTCCTAAACCACGCAACATCGATATCTAATTTTTGTGTTAGTTTGTTGAGCTGCAAATGCAATTTTGTCTCCTGAAATTTTTTGAGGCTTCTCCCCAGAACCCCCCCAAAATGGGGCCCTAAAAAAATATTTTTTTTAATTGCTCAAGCTAGGGTGATAGTTATTTGCTTATATTGGTAGATATTTAAGCAACAAATAGCTTGACATAGTACGAAGGTACCACCCCCCCTCCAGGTGCCCCCAAATGGACTCCCCAGAAATTAGTTTTTTGAATGGCTCAAGCTAGGGCATTACTTTTTTTTATATTGGCAAATGTTTAAAAAACAAATATTTTGAGATGGTTTGAGAGAGCTACCCTTTTGAAAACTCTCCAAAATAATACCCCTAAAATCAATTTTTTTATATGTCGTAAGCTAGAGAGCTAATTTTTTTCTGATGTTAGTGGAAATTTAAAGAATATTTAATTTGCGGTGCGGCGCGGTGCAGTGTGCACTTAGTTGTGTTTGGATGCGGTACGGTGCAGCATGCGGATAAGCTTTGCGGATGCAGCGCAGCATGCGGATGCATTGTTTGTTATCCGCGCCATCTCTAGTAGCAATTGCAAATGCTGGAAGTTTGAAATCACTACAGCGACTAATAAACGGCAGTGTCAGAAACAAGCAATTTTTTGCAAAGAATTCCGTGGAAGTCGGGTTAAAAGGGCATTGAAGTTAAGTTTTTCTCTGTAAACCAAAGTGTTGGGAAAAGCCTGAAATGCATTCTCACCAAATTTGACCTCCTGGGTCGTCCCATTTTCAAGATATAGTTTGAAATTAACAATCTCTCTAACTTCAATGTTGCAAATTTTGTCAGTATTGCGACAGATGATTAAGTTTTGGAAAGTTGGCTTGATTTTACTTGAAAAGCAATTAATTTACATTTATCACTCTTTACTTTGTTTTGACAACAACTTTGCCACAATACACTAATGAATGAGAATTACAAAAATGCAGTAACTTTTTGACATTTTGTTTGCAGTCAGGGGCGTCGAGAGGGGGGTCAGGGGCTACAATGACCCCGGGGCCCATGGACTTTAGGGGGCCCATGGGTTTTAGGAAGACCGTTGGCTTCAGCGGGCCCAGCATAGGGCCCATGAACTTGAGAGAGGGCCCATCGAAATGACACTGAGAAATCAGCATGTGAAGCCTGAAGACCTCTTTTTTTTTTTTGAGATCACATCATATTTCGGACCAAACTACAGCATTTTCTCCGTCTATTTTGGACTTCAATAAACCGGAAATCCGTCATATTTGAGCTGTCCCCAGGCCCACTTTTGGTCCCCGGCGGTATTGCTAGCAGTTGGTAATGGTAGTCCTGGCAAAATTACTACAGAAAATCTAAACTGTCAGATCTTCGGAACAGAAGGTCGCAGAAAGCTCAAATTTGAAGTTAGTCTTTAGATCTGTCAAAATTTTTTGAGAGAAAAGCAAGCAAAAAAAATTCCAACCTAAATGCCCTTTTAAGGTTTGGATTAAAGTTGGGGTTAGTCAGAGTGTAGCATCAGGGCTTCAGCAGAGAGAAAATTTTCCAGGGGGTACAAAGGTCGATACCGTGCCCCCAAATCTTATTGGGCCCACCAAGCCTTATCGGGGCCCATGCTGTTAAATCATTTTTTGTATGATGGGTGTAGATCTTCATTTAAAAGTGAGCGGATAACGATATTCACACGCAGTTAAGTCCTATGAAAAACACAACTAGACATAAAATTGGTTTAAATCCAGCTAGGGGGTCTGGGGGAGCGCTGTGAGCTCCCCCAGCGGGGTCCGGGCGGAGCCCCAGAAACTTTGGCACTTTTTATGTTTCGTGAGGGTAAAATACAGCATTTGATCAACATCCCAGCACCAAACTTGCTTAAATTGACAAGCAGAAAACGTGATATACATGAAAGAAAGTATGTGAAGTGGGGGATGATGACATTGACGCAATATCATACAATATAATGACTTTAATACTGCAAATCCAAATATTTTACCGATAAAAGTTTTAAGAAGTCATCAGCAATCATAGACTTCACAAACCCAAATACCTATTAAACTCATACAGATAGAATGAGTTACTTAATGATAGTAGTATAGTATGTCAACTTTGACTTCGCTCTCTGAGGTTGAAATGCTTTTGAATCTCTGGAAGTGTGGGCCCTCGTACATTGTTATACCGTGGAATTAGGGCTCTCAAGACATAGAAATGTAACAAAACGTAATTTTGGTGCAAGTGTATGGCTTTTAATACGATTTCCTCTTTTTTCAATCAAATCGGCCACTATTGGATGCCCTAAAGCCTGTATAGCAAAAATAGCGACCAATTACCGCTTACTGAATAGGCTGACTGATATTTTTGCTGTAGGCAAGTTTGATTACGGTGTTATGGTGCGATACCAAAACTTAACGCGGAAACCTAAATTCTTCCGGGCCCCCCTAAGCCCGGGCCCGGGTACAATGTACCCCCTGAATCCCCCTCTCGCAGGTCCTGTGTAGGATCCATGGTCAGAGCATAGACTCTTTATTTAGTAGACTAAAAACAGACGCAGGGGGAAAAAGGGAAGAGGATTGAAGAAAAAACGTTTGCTCTAGTTGCGAATGTTTTTTGCGGTCACGCATATTTGACTGATTTGATTGGACATATTCGTAGAACGACTGATCTGCAAAAAAAGAAGTCACGCTGATTGGACGAATCGGTATATTTTAGAACAAATGACTGTGACACAAAAAAGACAAAAATGTCAGTTGCTAGTCTACCTATAGAGGAGTCTATGGTCAGAGTTAAGCTTGGGGTTAAGCCTTAAGGTTAGAGTTGGGATTAGGTTTAAAATTGGAATTACGGTTAAGGGTAGAATGAAACTCACGAATAAATAAAATTCCACCAAAGAAAATTCCCGTGTTTTCGACAGACCTCCAATAAACTCAAAGTCAAAACTGTCTACTCCATTTTTGACAAAGGAAAAGGATGAAATAATGTTTTTCTGATATCTTGCAAAATGCACTCAAACTGACCTGGAAAAAAAAATCAACTGAGGATTTACAACTCCACGAACTCAATAAGAACGGAGAGATGAGGGTGACTGGGAAGTGAGCTCGCGCTCTTCGAGTCTCCAGCTACCCACAAATGTGTCGAAGCAGGTGGCCTGCAGCCGTAGTCGAACTCGGGTCGCTGTATTGTTCGCTAACGCAATAATCAGCGCTCAGTTCCGCTCGGCCATGCTGCTGACTAATGCTAAAAATGCTAAAAGTGATCTCAACCTTTTAAACTACTGTAAGGGAAGGTGGGATAAGTCGGCTGTTTTTTTTTTAATTTGCAAATATTTGTCATTGTAAATGTTAGTAGAAAATCAAATAGATCCTCTAAATTTCAAATCTTTTGGCTTTCATTTGGCATTCTTCTTATTTTGAAATCTTCTCAGCTTTGCTCGCAAAACTAACTTAAAGATGTCCCACTCAAACTGACTAACATGCCCCACTGGAAGGGTAACTTGGCCAGTCCATGAGGGTAAGTTGGCCATATTGCTTCGTAGAGAAAAAAAAAAAATTTAATACACAATACAAAGACCAAAACAACGAATATCAAAACAGTTCGAAGCAGGGGCGTCGCCAGCTTCGCGAGATCGGGGGGGGGGGGGCAAAATTAAAATCGAGGGGGCAAAGGTTTTCGCCGATTTCCGAAGGCTTTTTCTGGCCGAAATTTTAACGTTTTTTTCCGGCCAAAAGCAGGTGATCTCCAAAAAAAAAAAAGGTCTTCGCCAAAATCCGAAGGCTTTTTCTGACGGAAATCACAAATTTCAACGTTTTTTCCGGCCAAAAAAAACAACTTCTTCCTCCCAAAAAAATACCATGAGGGGGCAAGAAGTAAATTGAGGGGGCATTGCCCCCTGCCCCCCCGCTGGCGACGCGCCTGGTTCGAAGATACAGTCAGTTGCACATGCAAAATATTTCTATAGCTTTCTAGCCGTTCTGTAGAGCCAAGTAAACGCACCGGCTTGTAGCATTATCCACGTATGATTTCCACGACGTGCAGTGCTTAACTAATGGGTGTTTTTCCAAGTTTTGCCTCTGTCGTAAATTGGCAAAAAACTAATTAAGCATCAGCATGGTTCTACATAGTGTTTAATCAGATACAGATTGTAAAAAACACGTGGACGTTCAACGCACTAGTTCTATACAAACTTAGTCTAGTCTCAAGAAGATGAAAAGAAGACGCACAAACAATAAACATTGTCAATTTACAGTCATCAATGTCGTGACTACAGTAGCTCGCACAAAATTTAGGAGATATTCATTAGCATTCTATACATAATATAAATCACTAAAAATTGTCAGTACACAAGCTGTGGACCCAATTTAGACAAAAACTTTTGGAACAAGACGGTTTGTTTCCAGGAAAATTGGCCAGAGAGATGATTGGTCACAATATGGCGGTGACCAACTTACCCCACTCGGTAGCCATATTGGAAATAGCCTCACAGCGGTATGAAGATTAACGTTCAGAACACTGAAGCAATAGGCAGTGGCGTCAATGGGGGGCGGCCAGCCCCGGATGTCACCATATTATGATGTGCAACCATAACTCTACCGATTTGTGGTGAATACGTTTCTTTGATCACTTTAGACCTAAAACCCTCCGATTGTTAAATCCTCTGATTCTACTTTTGGACTGAAAACCCACTGATTTTGAGGCGAAGACCTTTTTTTTGTCTTCAACTACCTTTGGATCGAAAAAGGGTGCGACCACGAAATCCCGCCCCGGGTGCCACCATCCTTAGCGACGCCTCTGGCAATAGGAATTTATTGCTAAAGCACTTACCAACCTTTCCTGGAAACTTACTTTTCTAATGTTTTACAAATGCAACAAAAGCTGATGCTAAATTGAATTTTTCAAAATCCAAATTTTCATCAAAAATTAGTTTCTTTTCAATAACTTTTCTCTCTGCTTAAAAGAAACTTATCTGACTTACTGTGGTAGTAGGTTGCAACCATGGGATTGGTTGTGCTAAAGCACGTGACCATTGGACTGCTATTTTCAATAAAAAGGCGATGGCCTACTTGCCCGCTTAGCCAACTTATTCCACCTTCTCCCTTCTTAATGAGGGCGATTTATTTTGAAATGTATGTGTTGCTGTAGTGCATACTTATCCTCCTATCAATAGATCAGTGGCCGAGTGGATAGAGCGTCTGCTGCTGAAACGATAGACTCGGATTTGATTTATGGCCGGGTCAAACCAAAGCCTAAAAAAAGCGATTTTCACAGCTTGCCTGCTTGACGTTCAGCAATTAAAGGAACAGTGTGAAGCCTCCACCGTATGTGGTTGACAAAAGGGCAGCTTGACTCGAAGATCCAAAGGTTCATTCGGTATCTCCTAGCCAAGGCAACTTGGAGAATAATGAGTAACTACAATTTCTGTCATCGGACATTAACTTTGGATAATCCGCACACTTTTCATTGCAGTAAATACTTCGTGTTTGGAAGAATCCGCAAATGTTCAGGAGTTTCCAGTGACACAATGCTACTTGTCGAAATCTTGTCTACTGAATTTGCTGCTTGTTCGAAGCCACTAAGCAGAGATAATAGTAAGGATTAGTTATTGAAGCATCCAGAAGTCCGTGAGAAAGCTTGGTATAGTTACCAACTGCAGAATTTTATCTGCCTTGCCAACCTCACCACTAAATTTACAAAGAATTGCAATTTGCAAAAACGTGTAAGGGCACTTAACAAAATTGTTTTTACAAGCTTGATTCTAAAAAAAAAGCTTATCATAAAAACTAAGGCAAAGTAGCATCAATACCAAATTGTCGCAAAAACATGAACCCTGGGCTCTGAGATTTATTTTGCAAGTTCAAATTTGATAACATAGTATTAACATTGGTATGTTGTTTGACAACAAAATTGCACTTTTCTCGATCACACCATTTTTTGCTTGAAATACCAGTACGGTATATCAATCTACGCCAATTGCTTCAGTCACCTCTACTCTACTCAAAAAGATATTTTTGAACCAATTTAATTCTGTCTGAATTGATAAATCCAAACCTGCTTCTGTTTCAGATACAAAATGTTATTAATCGGCATTTATGTAAAAAAATAGTAAAACATATACCTTTTTTTTTGCCACCCTCATAAGAGTAGCATCTTGCAGCTGCACTAATTTTATTTAACCTTTTTACAACAATTTTAGAAAACAAAATTGACTTTTGCCAACGTGATAAAAGCCATTTAATAAAACAATAATAGAAATTTCTGATATGCAATTCAATGATTTTGACGTCACTCAATCAATGATGTCATTTATTACCTGAGACAAAATCAAAATCATTGATGTTTTTGACGTCAATAGTATATTCATGACGCCTTGACGCGACATTTTTTAGGAATTTATACATGCTAAATGACGTCATTAACATAGTCGCGGCAAAAGTTTCTCATGATGTTATCTAGCTGGTACAACTTCATGTAAACAATTTAATTTTTTTCGCTGCACAAAATTTTCACAAAAAATGTAGGTTACGCCATTGCGGCCATAGTCACTTTACAGCAATGCAAATTTTAAAAGAAGCTGAAGCTGCATGGAACGATCGACGAAAACTGGTTTGAAGATGAGACGATCAAACGATGGTTTGAAGATGAGATGATCGAACGACAGAATTTCGTTACGTCTTTCATGGTATCGTCCAATAAAATCTTTTTTATAAACTCAAGAATCATCAACAATATCTGAAAGTACATGCCATTTTGCTATGGATTTCGGCAAACAATGCTGTGACTGAGACAGGATGTCTTGCCAGTGTATCGACTGGTCCCCCCTACTGTTGATGGTTGATCCAATTGTCACTTTTCCGTACTTGTTTTCAACTCCATATCGCCCTCCAGTGAGAGCACTTTTAACAGATGCTGACAATCGATTAAAGGCGCCATAGCCTGCTCTGGTTACCACTAGAAAAAACAAAATTACTATCATTTTCAATCATAATGCTAAGAATCAAATAAAATTAAAGCTAAAACTAAAGACTAAGGGTCGTTTGGACCAACGTGGATAAATTTTGACCAAAGGATTATCAATTTTTTGTCTTTTACACTTATGAACTTATTAAACAGAACTTGCATGTTCAGAGATGCTATTCTTGAATTACTTTATAATCATGACAATTGGCCCGGCCATTTATTTAAACTTTTCACCTAAAATTTTCTTAATCCTTGGATCAAAGTTAATCCACGTAGGTGCATACAACCATTATCTGTTCAGGCAAAAAAAAGCAATACAAAATGAAAACCTTTGAAACCAAACATTTACCACAAAGAAAAAGAAATCTAGAATAAAACTCACAGAGTTTTGCATCTGAAATTGCGCAAATAAAACTCCGTCCATAACCACGACAAAAAAAAAAATTGATTTTGACCCACCAGTAAAAGTAAGCGAAGTCTGCTCCATATCTTCCGCTGTTATCTTATAATAAAATGATTCGTTGTATTTTGGATCGGTAACTCCTACTTTGGTTGAAGTTTTTTTAGTCTTGATTGATTTGTTCCCGTGAAAAAGAGCGACTTTAACATACACACCTGAAAAAATAATTTTTTTTGTGATGATACCATTGGCATTTTCTGCTCGATCTTTGTGGTAAGTATAGATTAATTCAAGGTTTATAAAACGAACGTTTATAACTTTTGATACCGTCGTACTTACATTTTCAACTAGAAGTACTGTATACTAATGTAAGTGATTCAAGTCACAATCACAATTTCTTACCCGTTCCGTCAAGATCAATTTTTCGTAAATTCTTAGCCTCCTTGACGACAACACTTAATTTTTCTGCATTAGGGATGTAAGAAAGGCCAATGTGCAAGTCACCAAGGGAAGAACCCGTATCGCCAGGCTGAAAAATTCATTAAATTAGTTTTAAGTGTATATTAACAGGCAAAAAATAATTATTCACAGCGCAGTTTTGTGGCGTATAACCCCACCACTTCTTTTGAGTTTTAGAGAAGACAATTGAATTTATTTAGCACAGCTACAGACATTCAGTATCACAAATTGTTTTGCTTCGCATTAAAAAATAAGAACATGTGCCATGATGTACCATGCACGTAGCAATGCTGCTTTGTAATGATATCTCATATCAACATAGGTGGGCAAATTAATGCAAAACGTTAGCTTCGTTAACCACTTGTCCGTTAGCAAACTTCATACCTCCTTTAAAGTTAAATCGTTATTTTCTGCTTTAATTAACGGAAGTTAATGAAGTCCGCTAATTTGTAAACATTTTGAGGGTAATTTACATTTCTTTTTGTTCTCTCACTTCTAAAACACGTAATGACACTGTTGAGCTGATTGTAAGGAAAAAATTATTGCCACTATGGTGTTTTTGTGTTTTGAAAGTTACATTTTACAATCTAATCTAATTTCAAGATAAAAGTAGGTTCATATGCACTAACGAAGCTGCGATCAGAAAATCTTTGGAAGTTGTGAATAGCGATAATTAACAGACCTATGAGGCTGCAGCTTATTATTTGCCCCAAAAAAGGGCTCCTTTTTTGCTTTTCTATAAAACTCGTGCTAATACGCAACAAGCGTTATCAGAACAAATTGGTTTGTAACGGTACAATGAATGAATGGTGCAAGATATTAACGATGAAAACCTTAACGTCAGTTAAGGAAACTTAACGCAAGTTAATTTAGTCCGTAAACATAAAAAAGCTTTTTAACGAATTAACTAAATCAAATCAAATCTTTCATTATACTCGAGGTATCACGCCGAAGCGTGTAACGAGTTTGCGGGGCCCATCTCCGCATCATTGCGCCTGGGCAACACAGCTTCCAACTTTCGAAGAAATGTCGAAGCGGTGGCGAGCCGTTGGCAACACTGTGTCTGATTTAACCGACCCGAGATTTGAACCTCAGACCTCCCGCTCCAGAGACGAACGCGTTACAGCTCGACCAACTGGCAGGTAACGAATTAACTAGTTAATGAAAAAGTTAGCTTCGTTATTAACGGATTAACGAATTAGTGCCCACCTATGCATATCAAAGTAAGAAACTTCAACTTTACTCAAAACCACGTTTGATTTTGGGCTTTTTTTGGAACGGCTGGGCAAAGTTTGGAAACGTTTTGGGAGAAAAAATTTTTGTATTTTCGGTATATTTTTGGCAAAAAATATTTTTGGCAAAAAATATAGATACTACCCGGCAATATGATCAAATGCACTTTTTTATACCTTTTTTTCTAAAATTCCGCTCCACAAATATTCCTTCTTAGCTTTAAACTACTGATAGTAATCACGAAATCTAGTAAACTGACCAACCGAAGCCATGCGGCTAATTTATTTACGATTGACTATTTTTGACCGCAGATATATTTACAGACATCAGGCCAAATTAACTTAATTACGAGAAAAGGTAATAAATTTAATCAGATTTAAATCCGCTAAATAAATTATTTATTAGTCAATTAACCACAGAGATATTCGATTTTCCGGTTTATTGTGTTCAATGCAAATAAAAGTATTGATTTTGGCTTAATGATGCTTTCGGTAAAAGTAAACCTCTCCTGGTTTTTCTGGTTTGTGACTTTTGTCGATAGAAATTTAAACTAATAATCCTTAGTGTTTTTGATTACATAAATGTTACGAGGAGCTGCTATTGATTTTAATCAACATGAGTTTCTTTTTCAGATTTATAACTATGTGGACAAAGACCAAGTTTCCCCCGAAGGAGACTTATAGCATTGGTGGGCAAGCTATCTAGATTTAGGGTTTGACTTCCAAGTTTAGTGACCTCTAATACTTAAAACTTTATGAAACATAAAATTACCTTCGCTATATCATCCAAATCTGCCCACATTTCGTCACTAGCTTTTGAAAAATCAAGGTCATCCAAGTGCACTAGAGCGTGACCAAGCAAATTTCGAGAAGCTTTTCTTTTTTCTTCATCGTATACTGACAAACGGAGAATTCTTTGGCGAATTTCGGAATTAGAAACCTTAAATTTTGTACATTTAGCTAATGCATAACATATCCTATAACCAAAAAAAGTGATATAAAGATTAAAAGTGGACTAAACCAGTGACATCTTAAAGATAATAGCAATGAAAATGTGCTGAAGAATGTAAAACTTTTTTCAATCGAGTTGGAAAAGGTGGTGGAGGACGCTTTTACGTGACCAGTCTGGTGTCATTATATATATAAAGTGTATCTCAATCTTGATATCCGCGAAAATGCCCCACAACTCTCAAAACACAAAAAGAAAGCAACAACGAAAAATAATGAAATACAAAATACTAACTTGAAATGAAAATGATTCGTTGAAAACTGGATTATTGCATTTGTGCCTGACTTTCGTCTGGTGGGAGAACCTTTCATCAGGTAGGAGGAAGACCTTAACAAAACTATCGCGAGGGGTTCCTTCTATTGACGACCGAGACGGCAATTGTTTGATCTAAAAACGGAAATGAAATTCAAAAACTGCAATGAAGCTCTCTTGCGTGCACGACAGTTTTTCTTTTCTTTGTAGTAACTGTCAAAATATATCGGGATAAAGTTGCAAAAGGCCAATTTTTAAAATAATAAAATCTAATCTTTTGTAAAAGTATTGCATTTTTATCCTTTTAAGGTGTAAGTAACTCGATTTGGATGTGCTGTAAAGATTGAATGGTAAGCCTTTTTTAATTCATTATCTTTGAAAAATGAAAAAATTTCCAGCCTGTTGTTTTGTCTATAAGTTGCAGCAACTCATTGATGACATTGTATGAGACCCTAAACCAAAACTTGCAACAATAGCATAAAATAGTAGCCTAACTCTTAAAATAAAAACGTCCTCTATAAAGTTTTCGAAAAAATTCAAAACTCGCAGTTGTAAAGATTATAATTTCTAAACATATAACACAACATCTTAGGAAGATTCGTTGTTATCACAAACACATGAATAATAATAAGTTAAGGTTCAAAAGCAAACAAGTGTTTGTCATAATCTTCTCCGAAATTTTTATGATCCTATAACCTCAGCATAAAGATCACGCAAACAAATTTAATGATAGCTAGTATGACGTGGACTTGACCACTTTGTCAGTTATATATTAACAAACTTAATGCAGGTCAATAGTATTCAAAAGATGATGAGAGTTTATAACACTGAATATCATAGATGGGCAAGTTAATGCAAAACGTCAGCTTCGTTGACCACTCGTCCGTTAACAAACTTCACACCTCCGTTAACGTTAATCCGTTATTTTCAGCTTTAATTAACGGAAGTTAATAAGTCCGTTAATTCGTTAATATTTTGAGTGTAAGTTACATTTCTATTTATTCATTCACTTCCAGAACACGTATTGACGCTGTTGAGCAGATTGCAAGAAAAAATTTATTGCTATGGGGTTTTTTTTTGTGGTTTGAAAGTTACATTTTACAGGTCTAATCTAATTTCAAGATAAAAATAAGTTCAAATGCACTAACGAAGCTGCGATCGGAAAATCTTTGGAAATTGCGAACAGCGATGATTAAAAGATCTACGAGGCTGCAGCTTGTTATTTGCCACAAAAAAAGCTCCTTTCTTTGCTTTTCTTCTACAAAACTCGTGCTAATACGCAACAAGTGTTACCAATGCAGTGCAAGCTGGTTTGTACTGGTACGATGAATGAGTGGTGCAAATTATTAACGATAAAAACCTTAACGGAAGTTAACAAAACTTAATGGAAGTTAATTCAGTCCGTTAACATAAAAAAAACTTTTTAACAGATTAACCAGTTAATGAAAAAGTTAGCTTCGTTATTAACGAATTAACGATTAACGGATTAGTGCCCACCTATGCTGAATATAAACTGGGAATGTGTGCAGCCGTATTACTCAAAGAAACGTTGAAACAAGGTAGCAGGGCAGCAACCTAAAAGTGCTCAAAATGATGAGGACGATCCAACAAGCTTACCTTAATTTAACCTTACTTTGGCCTGACTGGTAGTTTCTTCGGCTGACTTTTCAATTTTTGCTGCTTTTACCTCCTATTCCGAAGCCCTAATATCTTACTTCCTTTACCGCCACAATGCCATTTGTATTTTGCATGATTGAGATGTAGTACTATACGTTTTCAAACTTTTTGAGAAATTTCTTTAAAGAGTACCCGTCTCCGGATTTCTGAGAGAAGATAGAGTTCGTGAATTTACTT